>JALAZF010000491.1:0-1200000 GCA_022829125.1 Lathyrus tuberosus | reverse complement strand
ATTAATTTACAGACTCAACAACCCAGTTGACAATCTCCTAAACTTAATTCCTACTAATGACTTTCTACCTAAGAAACCACTTAGATATGAGAACACTACTCAATCCCTAAAACACTCAAAGAACAACCTCTTTGAGAAACCTTGATCTTACTTCACAGCTTTGATCAAGTAACAACTCTCTATTGCTTCACAGCTTCTAAGAGAGGACAGAATACGACTCAGCAATTCACCATAGAATTCTGGATATACAACTCGTACAAAATACTCAAGACACTCAGCCTATGCTCTTGATCTTCTCTCTGTATTTCTGTCGCTTTTTCCTTTGGTCTTGTGCGCTTTATATAGCCCCTTGAATTGGTCTTGGACTTGCTACAATATCTCCCAGATTTGTTATTTAAAACTGAATATTTAAAACAGATTTTCTCCTAAAATCTTTTTAAATCTTCAACCTTTTAAATCTCCTACAAATCTGCAACAGATCTCCTATGCAGCAGCAAATATCTATCCCAAGATATTCGCATCTAATGAGACAGCTCGCTCTCATCAATTCCAGCTAATACGCAACCCTAACAACATCACAGCCTGCTGTTGTTAATTCTGCAGATCTGATGTTACAACATCACCTATGTGACATCAGACATCCAACTTCAGCAATTACTTACTTAACACAGCCCAGTGTTAAGACTTCAATGTTGCAACATCAGCACCTTGACATCAACATTGAACATACCTTGTTTTACCAAAATTCTAGCCAATCCAAGAACTAACAATCTCCCCCTTTGGCTAATTTTGGCTAAAACAATCTCTGCACTCTGCACCTTCAGAGACTTCAGCAGCGGAAAAACTTCAATAATTTGAAACTCCATCAGCAGCAGTTTGACAATTTTCATAGTCTTCATCACTTGATCTGCTGCAGCACCATCTTCATTATTGACAACAGCCAATTGGTGCTCCCCCTCAAAAATATGAACCAGCATCACAGCTGTTCAGTAGCTCACAATGTGCAACACTTCTCCTTCTTGATGTTTGCTTGGCTGCACTCTTCAAATGCCTTCACTAGCTCAGTCAAAACTCCCCCTCAATAACTGCATCACATTAGCAGCATTCTTTGATACTCTTGACTCTCTTGGCTATTTCTCCCCCTTTTTAGCCACAATTTGACAAACCTCAACAAGTTAAACCTCCTATGACACCCTGTACTCAACCATACTTCTTCTGTCAGCAATATCCACATTTTGAATATCCAAACATATTCTTCATCCATCCAGTTATGAAGGCTTCACACACTCATCCACAAGATCTGAAGCACACACACAATGTCTTCCACTGAACTCTAAGTCAACTCCTCACACTTAGAATAACACACACCAAGACAAGTGTACAATCTATTCAAGGCCATGATTCAATCTTGTCTTCAGACATCTCCTCAAAAGCATGTGTGCGCAAGATTCAAACAATTTGCTTCATATGACTAGAACCATTCAAGGCCACACCAAAAACACCAATCAACAACCTAATGCTATCTGACATTATATCCTCATAAGAGGCAACCAATCTTCACAAGAAATGCACCTTTGCTGCAAAATCCATAGACAAGTACTCCCCCTGTCATGATTAACAACTGCTCTAGATGGAGATGAACATTTGAGCACATTTTCTGAGTACATGCATTTTGGTACCACTGTCCCTTTCTCCAGAGGCTATCATACAATTCATCTTCACCATCCAAGGCAAACCTTCTACTTCAACATTCTCCCGTATGACTATGTAGATACTCCTTAGATATAATGTAAGCACTAAGCTTCAGATCCAGAACAAAGACATCCTTCACCAAGGATACTCTTGACACTCTTGACACCAGGGTATTACATATGCTCCACTCAACACTGTGTCACAAACTCCACAAATTCTCAGTTTACTTATAAGATTTACTGAGATCCAGTCTCTTAAAGAGATCACAATTCCTCAATCCTTACATCCACCAGTAGTTGTTGAAACTGGTGAAGTCTTCAAAGACAGTAATCATGCTTTGCCAGAACCAGCTAATAATCACATGACCATAATCTCCACCTCTTCTGACCAAAAATGCTAGAGCATCCAACTCCATATGTCCAATCTTAATCATCTTCCAGATATAACCACCAGCAAACATGACGTTATAACATCTCTTGGGACATCAACTTCTCATCACCATTCAAAGGACTCATTGCACAAAGAAGTCCTTCAAGAAGCTCCCAATAAAACACAGTCAGAGCAACTTATTCATACACACCTGAATACCATAAGTTCCCACACCCTCTCTGAACCATATCCTAGCAAACTCAACCATCTCCAGAGTATCTATACCAAATTCTTTTTCCAGAACATACTTCCACCATTTTATGAAAAGCACTGGAATGTTATCTAGTATAGCCTTTTGAATTTTCTCAGAAGTTCTAACAACAACGGCTTCCTTCATTTGAGAGATATCCTGGACATTATCATCAGACTTATCTCTGATCTTCCTATTTCTGGAAGAGATGAACACTTTACTCCTGGATTTTGTAGTATCATCCACATAGATCTTCTGCTTATCAGTTCTCATCTTTGGAGGTGACTCAATAGCTTTCCTCTTCCTTGATTTCAGTCGTTTAGCAACCCCAGGAACCACTTTTGCAATTAGTTCATCATCACTCTTCTTTATTTTAAGGCTTGAAGTACCTTTCTTGACTTGAGATGTTTTAACATCGGCTCTAACATCTGCATCTTCCAACCTAAGGATTGTCAACCTGTGAAATTTTTCTTCTGAACTATAGGAGTCATTAGTCAGGTTGTCATCTTTCTTGGCCTTGCAAGTATTCAGCTCCCAACACTTCTTAAGGTCACAGCTTTTGATCCTTCCATCAGCATTGTTGACTCCTTCATCTTGCTCACATAACTGACTACTTAAGTTGGCTTTTAACACATCATCCAACTTAGGAGTAACAGCACCATAAGTCATTAACCCAGATTGACTTTTCATCATACTTTCACACTTGATGTCACCATCTGATGTTACAGAATCATCCTTAACATCACTAGATAAGCTATCCACTTGAGGTATCCACTGATAGCAATTATCTTTGGATCTAACACCCTTCATAACAACCTGATTATGCTCATCAGATACCACACACTCATCTTTGGTGTAGTTAACTTTGTAACCTTCATCACATAGCTGACTTATGCTGATCAAATTTGCATTTAAACCACTGACAAATAGAACATTGTCAAGTTCAGGTCTACCATCACCTTTCACTTCCCCAACTCCTGCAACAACACCTTTGTCTCCATTGCCAAACATAACCTCATGAGAGGGATAATGGCTGGCTTCAGCAAACATAGATCTACATCCAGACATGTGTTTGGAACACCCACTGTCAAAATACCATGTTCCTTCTTTAAACTCTTTGTCAGCCATGTGAGCCAATAAGCACTTCACCTTCTCCTTAGGTACCCATTGTTTAACAACTTTGGGCCTGTACTCTCTCCATCTGTTTTGAGGTTGAGGGTATCCATGCAGCTTGTAGCAAGAGTACTGCATATGTCCAAACCTTCCACAATAATAGCATCTCACCCTTTCATCTCTGAATCTTCTGCCATGATGAGATTGCTTAGGCTGCCAGCCATAATGAGGTCTCCTCCTACCATAACTGCCCTGCCATCTATTATGCTGGTATCTTCTCCCATAAGAAGGCTGAGAATGTTGTTTCATGGATTGTCTCCCATGATGGTGTGGCTTTCTTCTTCCATAGTGATGAGGCACAGCATTGTTGTATCCATATTCATATCCATGCCGGTTTCCTTGATGTTGAGACAACTGATGAGACATGTGCTGTTTGAACTGAGCAGCTTGCATGCTCTGGTGATATTGAGAAGGCATATACTGACTAGCTCCTTGAGGCTGCTTTTTCTTCTGATTAGGACCAGTCTTCTTCTCAATCTTCTTAGATTGTGAAACATCAGCTTTCTTAGGTGTAGGATCCTGCTTCTTTGGCTGATGTTGTGACACCTCCTTCTTTGAACCTGAAGTGCTTTCTTCTGAAGTTCCCTTATCCTCAGCTACATAACCTATCCCAGCTTTGTTTCCAGCAGCTTTTTCTGTCTGAAGGATCTTATCAAGTGTGTCTGTTCCACAGCTCAGCATCCTAACAGACTTGGTCATTTGATCAAGGTGAGCTCTAACTAGTACAACTTCATTTTCCAGGTTAGCTTTTTCATTCTCTAGCTGAGTAATCTGTTGCTTGTGGCACTTGTTTTCTTGACAAATCTCAGCACTTTTTAAACACAGCTCTTGATAGGTAGATGCTAACTCCTCATAAGTTACTTCTCCATCACTAGAATCATCATCAGAAACAACAGCTCCTGTTAAAGCTCTCACATGCTTTGCTGACTCACCTTCACTTTCACTATCAGAGTCAGACTAGGAAACTGTCATGCCCTTCTTCTGCTTTTTCAAGAAGGTGGGACATTCTTTCTTGACATGCCCATATCCTTCACACTCAAAGCACTGAACTCCTTTATCTTGGGCAGTTTTCTCTTCATCCTTCTCTTTTGACTTGTTGATGTCAGAAGGTATGTTCTTGACATTAGGCCTGGAGTTATTATTCATTCTCTTGAATACTTTGGTGAACTGTCTTCCCAACATCACTATGGCCTGAGATAGATCCTCCTGGGATTCAGAACTTTTCCCTTTCTCTTCTTCACCATTTGGCACCAGGGCTATACTCTTTGGCTTCTTTTCTGGTTCTTCCTCATTCAACCCAAGCTCAAAGGTTTGAAGAGATCCAATGAGCTCATCTACTCTCATCTTGCTGATGTCTTGTGATTCTTCAATGGCAGTAACCTTCATCTTATACTTCTTAGGAAGGGACCTAAGGATCTTCCGTACAATCTTTTCATCTGACATTTTCTCACCAAGAGCACTGGATGCATTAGCCAGCTCCAGAACATTCATGTGGAAGTCATGAATAGTCTCATCGTCCTTCATCTTCAGGCTTTCAAATTTTGATGTTAAAATCTGAAGTCTTGACATCTTAACTCTAGATGTTCCTTCATGTGTAGCCTTCAAAATATCCCACGCTTCCTTAGCAACTTCACAGGTATTGATTAACCTGAAGACATTCTTATCCACTCCATTGAAGATAGCATTTAGAGCTTTGGAATTTCCAAGGGCAAGCTCATCTTCTTCCTTGGTCCATTCTTCTTCAGCCTTTGGCTTTGAGGTGCCTTCCTTATCTTTGCCAGCATCATCTTTCTCACACACAACAGGTGCTTTCCATTCTTTAATAATGGCCTTCCATGCCCTGCTGTCCAAGGATTTTAAGAAGGTAGTCATCCTTGGCTTCCAATAATCATAATTGGATCCATCCAAAATAGGGGGTCTGTTGACGAATCCTCCAACTTCTTTGTCCATCTTTACACCAGAAAGTAACTTCCCTAGATCTCACCCAGAGACAGACAGGATGCCTGCTCTGATACCAATTAAAATTCTGGTATCAGACGTGTGATGTTAAGGTGTGATGTCACAACAACACACTCTGCACAATGGACAGAATAAACAGCAAAATAACACCAAGAATTGTTCACCCAGTTCGGTCAAACTACCTACGTCTGGGGGCTACCAAGCCAGGGATGAAATACACTACTTGTAGAATTAATTTACAGACTCAACAACCCAGTTGACAATCTCCTAAACTTAATTCCTACTAGTGACTTTCTACCTAAGAAACCACTTAGATATGAGAACACTACTCAATCCCTAAAACACTCAAAGAACAACCTCTTTGAGAAACCTTGATCTTACTTCACAGCTTTGATCAAGTAACAACTCTCTATTGCTTCACAGCTTCTAAGAGACGACAGAATACGACTCAGCAATTCACCCTAGAATTTTGGATATACAACTCGTACAAAATACTCAAGACACTCAGCCTATGCTCTTGATCTTCTCTCTGTATTTCTGTCGCTTTTTCATTTGGTCCTGTGCGCTTTATATAGCCCCTTGAATTGGTCTTGGACTTGCTACAATATCTCCCAGATTTGTTATTTAAAACTGAATATTTAAAACATATTTTCTCCTAAAATCTTTTTAAATCTTCAACCTTTTAAATCTCCTACAAATCTGCAACAGATCTCCTATGTAGCAGCAAATATCTATCCCAAGATATTCGCATCCAATGAGACAGCTCGCTCTCATCAATTCCAGCTAATACGCAACCCTAACAACATCACAGCCTGCTGTTGTTAATTTTGCAGATCTGATGTTACAACACCACCTATGTGACATCAGACATCCAACTTCAGCAATTACTTACTTAACACAGCCCAGTGTTAAGACTTCAATGTTGCAACATCAGCACCTTGACATCAACATTGAACATACCTTGTTTTACCAAAATTCCAGCCAATCCAAGAACTAACATACACTATTCTTAACCATGAATAATTGTAGCTCTAAGACCGAAGGTCAAACACAGTTATCCTATAAGAATAACCAGTAGCAGGGATGATGTTTCAACATCATTTAACACATCAGAATCACACCATGTCACGGCTGCAGTAGATCATAAACCATCACAGATGACAGAATACCACAGAGAGAAATAAACTCTCACGAGCCACAAGAAGCTTCAATACAGAAGCACAAAGTTCAGACATCCCAATCTAAACTGACTCCTCATCAAGGTTTGTTCACCCTCTGTCCTACAGTCTCCTTTCCTACAAAACTCCACCTTACATAGTTCAACACAAGACACAATACATCAGTACTAGCAAGGGCTAAAGTTTCAGCAGGTGATGACATCATAAGCCTAAACCAATAGGCTTGAGCAGATAGTTTCTTGAGTCACACTCAAAAACCACCTTCCACTAGGTGACCAATCAGAATACCTTTCACCATGTCCTTGATCATGAGGGAACATAGCTGAAACTTCCAGTACTAACATCCCCTTACCCCAGACATAACTTTGGAACACTCATATACAATCATCTTAGATGAGACTCCAAGAAGAAGATATGACAACACCACGCAATCAACAACTCCTTTAAGCTTATAGCTATTGTATGATCCTAACAGGTTTAGATAGACTTTGGAATTAGTCATATAGTTGGAGAATAACCACTCCTAAGAGGACCATCCTATACAAGATGGTGCAGCTCCAATGCACACAAAGGACCACAACATGAGATGTTCAGTCCAATGTCAGAGCACTTGATAACTGTCTTGACTAGCCAACTAATGAAACTACACATTCCTGAATTAGTCTTGAAGGTCTAACCCTTAGACTTCCAGATAATATCCCACCTTGAATGCCCTTTCCACCATAACAGAACAAGAGTTCCATGTTCTCATAGACTTGACTATGAAATCAAGTTTGAGTAAACAACCTCCATCCTGAATATAAGAAAACTAACAACCAATCCTCAAGTGAAGGAACAAATACCCCGATGACAACCTTCTTCAAGCATAATTCTCCAAGGGAATTATCCACGCATGATTCCAGGCCAGAACCAAACCAAGTAGTCGCAACTATTTGCATGATCATTCAGATTCAGCTTCGAAAGACCAGAAAAGTCTCAAAGATGTCAGGGTAAATGTCCTAGACATGTTACCTTAACTTCCATATGCACAAAATCTGGTAGAGATGTCTTTACAGTCCTCCACTAGTAGTTTGAACCCAAACTCCTATACAGGAACATAGCTTTTGCATCCCTATACGCTTAGCCCATAAATAAACTGATCCAAGGGATGTTCATCAAGATGATCATGAGTTAATCTTCACTTCCACAATAGCAAGTTTCTAGAATAGAAACTTCCTAGACTGCATACCAAATGTCTCTTCAAGACCAATCTGAAGAAGATTCCCAACAAATTTGGTCATCACACATTTGTTTAGCCACCAGAGCATATGCCACAATACTCCTTTGTCCATGCAGTTCACTCCTTGGATCAACAGAATTCTGCACATACTCTTCTGGAAAGATGTTCCAACATTTGGTTGAACATTTGTTCCTTTTCCAATGTACAGGTCATTGAAATAGGTTCTGAATTCTTGCAACCATCAGAAGCTTCGCCTTCTGGTGTGACAATTTGGCATCATCTTTCTTGAACACCAGACAATAGAATAATCAATTAAATACTTGTTAAGGCCACAAATAGTAATTGATCTTAAATCCCAATTATGCATTCTTCAGACACCAAATTTCATTAGATTCTCTTTTAGCTAGAG
Organism: Lathyrus tuberosus; assembly: GCA_022829125.1. NCBI lineage: Eukaryota > Viridiplantae > Streptophyta > Magnoliopsida > Fabales > Fabaceae > Lathyrus > Lathyrus tuberosus. The sequence continues at coordinate 1,191,751 of JALAZF010000491.1, read as the reverse complement.
AATCCTGATAATGATTACAATGTTGAGACATTAGAATCAACATCCATGACCCAACTTGCTTCTTGATACACAGTCTCTTGACAGTACAATGTTCTCTTTGGTGTTCATCCTAAGAAAACCATATCCTCCGGAATCTTCCAAAACATCTTCACTAGACAAACCCTCTACACCTTACCAGTCCTCACAGACTCCTATATATTTCTTCAGGTTGATACCCCTTCTTACTCCAACTACAATATAAGGAATAAGACATCCAGTATAACCTAGGAAGAAATCTTCAAGGCATAAATTTTCATTAGAAGACCAACTTCAGACAAGCCAGTAACATCCTTGGATAAACAGAATCACTTTCCAAGACAAAGATCCAATGTCTTCACACTCAGAAGACTACTTTGACATTGATCAGCATTTGTTCTAGTTCCTTCTCTTCTATTCCAGAATAGACTGCCTTCCAAGAAATCTGATAGGAAATCCTCAAGCAAGAACAATCTCTTATATGGATGGGAGCAAAAATAAATTGCTCTTGTCTTCCTTCAATAAGTACACGAGGAACTTCTCCTTGACATTCTTCTCTTCACATTCAGAAGTACCTTTATGAGTGGACTTGAGAGAAAACTCAAGTATCTTGGGCTACTTTAAACATGACAGAGAGTGTTTACCAAATCCATAGATCATGAATTGGATACACAAGACCTCAACTCAACATTTTTTCCTCTTATTTCCCTTCTTGTCACCTGGATGAAACAATCTCCCAAGCCCCATAGAGAAATCCTTCAGAGGAACACTACTCCCAGCTAGTGATGGCAAGAACCACTATAGGGATTGACACCATCTTCAACAAGCACCAGGTAAGATGTCACATCTTATACAACACTATGCGTAGTAATAGTATCATCAACAGCAGCAGCGGTAGAAATTTCACAAAGTATCAGTCAACCATCAACAACGCCTAGGGATGGTCTGATCATGCAACCTCCTTCCTTGTTCAAAGACCAGAAAGTATCTTCCCTATAACTCATCCAGAAACAGACCAGGATCCCTGCTCTGATACCAACTGAAATTCTGGTATGCAGATCACAGATGTCCTATTAGATGTCGAGACATTTATGTCTGCTAAAACTGAACAAAGACATAAACAAGAACCTTCAATAAAACTGCGGATTCATAACAATGTCGGGATAGATGTTTCAACATCAGTCAAGACATAAACTTCTGATCAAAAGAGCAGACTGAATTGAACATAACAGAATGATAAATAAAACAAAGATATGATGACCCAGTTCGGTGAACAACAACACCTACATCTGGGGGCTACCAAGTCAGGAATGAATTCACTATCAGCAGTATTAATTCAGAGCTAAACTCCCCCATTTACAACCCCTCACTTAATCCCTACCCAGTGCAATTCTATCTAGAAACCTATCTAGATAAGAGAAGCCCATCTCAATTCCTAAATCACCTCAGTACAGTTACAACCTCCGGCAACTGCATCAAACTGTTTAATTGAAAGACACCCCTTCTAATACAATATTAAGTCAAGACTCTTGACTAACAATAACTCTTGAATTTGCTTAATAGCTTCATCCAAGAACAATACACAATTCATTACCTACTGGTTTCTAAATCTGTAAAACTATGTCTACCACAATGTATCAAACGATACAAATGTGGACTTACACCACAAGAAAGTACACGACTCTCAAAACCCTAAACCCTTATTTTCTACTTTTACAAAAGTCTTAATAAGAATTCTTATTCTACCCTAGGTCTTGGTCTTCCTTTTATAATCTTCGGTTGTCCATGGACTTAAAAATATCTGTTTATTTATTTCTTGATCCATGTTCTAATTGCTCCTTAAATCTTGGACCAGATCAGCAACAATCTGCTACATCAGACCAAGATGTCGAATCCACAAGTTAGGACATCTTGTCTGACATGTCTTCTTTCAACAGCTTTCATCATGTTGGAGCATCTTGTTCAACACCATGTTTTACCAAAATTTAGTCAAATCTTCTAATGCCTTCAACCACACATTTCAAAAATACTATAGAAAGACATAGTATTCATGAAAAATCAAAATTGTTGGTATAAATGCATAAATTTAATAAAAAAAAATATTTACTTATAAATATCCGGTAGAAACTTTAAAAAAAACTCTGAAAATAACAATTTAAATAGTGAAAATTATGCAAAAGTATTATTGTAAAGGCACTACTATTAGAGGTGCGTGCAAGTAAATGGATGCCAGGTAAAATTCTAAACTATACCAGAAAACTATTTTAATGCACGACAGTGGTGAAACACAGGTGACATCCAGTTTAAGTTTTTGTTCCTCTTTAGAAATTCTGTAATTTGTAAAACAACAAACTTTTGATTCACCTGATGAAGATAAAGAACTCATTTTTAAAACTCCTTGCAAAATATAGAACACATTGGTGTAAAATTCATGTCAAGTGATTCAATCTAAGTATTGTAATCATGCATGGATGATCTAGAGAAATTCCATAGGTTGACAAATTTTTTCAAGTTTGTGCAGTAATTAATCAGAAATCTCGAGTCATTAGTTCGTCTGTTCGATACTTTTATCCAATTGCGACAAAACTCACACATGCAGTGTATTGAAAAATGAAAATATTAACATTGAAATAACTTATCTAACGCTCAAGCTATTTTCGATTTATTTTCGTAAACTCCATCTGATAGCTTTTCAGAAGTCAAAGCTTATGTGAAATTTAGCTTCAAAAGCTCATCAAACCTAGAAACAACTTATACATGAACACTTGCGCGATAAACACTTATTCAATAAACATTTATTTAAATTATATATTGAAACACACCCGACATCACGCTGCAGATAACACAAGAACTCTATCTCTGTGGACTGAGTTCCAAATCAGTCATTAGCCTAATCTAATTACCGATTTCCATTTAATTTATGATTAGATTCAATCTTTAGATTCATCTTCTTTCCATTCTACTATTGCCAAAGTATGGCGGCCGCCACAAGCGACGATTTTGGCTATCCAAGTTCCCTCGGCTTCACCGTCAGTGAGATTCTGTGGAGGAGGGATGTCTATAGGCACCTCCACTGGTTGACCAGTAGTGACTTTCCTCCCATATCCAAGCCGTCCATGATCACCTCTACCAAACTGCCAGTAGTTCCATCAGAATTAGTTAGAATAAATTTTTTCCATGCGCACGTTAATGTCTGTTGGCATGCGAATATAACAAAGTTGCAACTGAATATAGAAAAGAAAATTGAGATGGTAAGAAAACTACATACAGAAAATATGCGTCCGTCTCGGGATAATGCAACTGAATGAGTGCCTCCACAGGACACCTGACCACAAACCAATACAGATATTTCAGAAATATAAACTAGTCATATATATGCAATTCAATGGAGGATATTTGTGAAGGCGAAAGCGCTATTCGTGAAGACGAAAAACATTTCCACTTTGAAAGTGACTACTGGTTAGGATTTAGGGTTTAGGCGAAAGCGCTATTCTTGAAAACTAAAACATTTTCACTTTAAAAGTGACTACTGTTTCCTAGCCATGATACCTATGCTACATAGTTTGGATTTGGATTCCCTACATTGGGCAAAGCTCGCATGTTCCCATATTTTCGATCTCAGCAGATTGAAAGGTTCAGATTGCACAATAATAAAACATTAGAAATGATTTTAACCCAATTGAAAGCTACGTGACGTAGTTACTGCATTAAATCCAAATCCACATATTTTGATTAAAAACTAGTCATGAGAGGATAGTTACAGACTATGAAGCATGGACACGGAAACACGACCCCGACACTGACAGTCGACACCGTATCACAAGTGTCGGTGTCGGTTTCAAACACCAACACTGACACGGACACCTTTCAGAGGTGTTGGTGCTACATAGGTTACAGAGATAATACCTGAACAATATCTTGGCCGGCTAAAAGTTGAACCTTCTGAGGTAACATTTTACTGCTCTTATCACTATCACCAAATCCAAGTCTGCCATGTTCTCCCCTTCCCCAGCCATATAACTGAAACAGAAACAAGAGCAAAGATATCATTATAGTTTACTCTCATTGGAGAAACGCCCTCGAGGAAGAAAAAAATCCACTAAAATCTTTGGAACTCAATTTTCTGATTCCATGCATATTGCAAGATTTTTATTTTTATTTTTGTTAGTAGGAACTAGGAAGGAATCAAACTCAAAACTCCGGTATTTACAACACTCACACATTGTGCACTAGCACCAACCACTGCAAGATATCAGTTTCACAAGAATTAAATAGGAACGCAAAACTTTGAATGGATCATAAAAACTTCAATATTTGACATAGATTTCTTGAAAGTAAAATTTAAACATAATAGAATCCAGAAAAACAGAAAGAGCACCTCTCCTTCATCTGTCAATGCAGTACAGTGCCATCCACCAGCTGCAATATCTACCTATAGTTTCAAACAGATAAAGAAAATAAATGAGACAATCTATTTTATATATGAATGAATGAACAACAACAAAAACATAGATCTAATGTATCTTCTGTAACATGTAATTCATGCCAATACTAACAAAATTCCATAATTCTAAGTATCTTATTTTTCCTCCTTCCTTTTCGAAAATACCTATAGTTTCAACACATTATTCAAGCAGCATCCACGCAATTCAGTGTTGTCAAATAGCGGCTATTGTGGCGGTGGATCATAGCAGAATTAAATAGGTTACTGTGGTCTTGTGATATGCTACTTAGTACAAAGTGTTGTTAAATAGCAGCTATAGTGAGGTCGCTAAAGCATTATATAGCATAGTGAAATTTAAACAAATTGTTATTTCTGCGATTCGAGATTGACAACACTGAAGCAATCACAAGGAAAATTGGGTTAGCTAGCTTAGCCGCTTGATTTATCCTATAGTTCATGATGATATTAAGGACAGAGACAGTGTAAGGATCTGTGTGATGATAGGTGATTGCCTCTAAAAACCTATATAATCAGATTGGCAATCCTGTTTTAGGTATTAATAATGACACGAAGTTTTGAGTAGGAACACTGAAATATTAATGTTAAATATGTCTGAATCTAATCCCAAAAGAATCAGTTTATACACAGCAGACCAATACAAAGGATTCAATTTAAATGTAATGCCAATAGACAGTATTAATGACAACATTAGTTCATTGTGTGATCCATGAAATGTAGCTAACCCTACCTAGTGGGAAAAAGCGTCGGTGGTTGTTGTACACAACAAAATATATATTAGAGTTTAATTTTGATACACTGATAGAGTAAAATGTTTTACGGTGTCAATATATCACAGTAATCATATGTGACTTTAAAAGTAGTTATAATTAAAGTCAAACACTTTTAATAATATGATAGTTACAATTGATTGACATTGTAACAAAAGTTTGCATTAAAAGTGTATATGAATTAAATCCATTTTTTTATTCATATTCACAAAATGAATTGGAAATCAACGACATGAGTTTGAAAAATGAGATACAAACCAAATTAAGACCAGCAAGGCCTTGCACGGGAATAGGTTGTGATCTTGGTTGTGTATCTCCAGTTCCAAGTTGTCCATATTCATTATTACCCCATGCCCACAAAGTTTCATCCTCTTGGAGAGCCAAATTATGAAACGCGCCTGCTGCTATAAGCCTTATATTCTCAAGACCTTGCACCCGAACCGGGACTGAAATTTGTTTGCTGTAACATAAAGCAAAAATATTAGAATTAGCATAAAGCAGAAGCTGTTTTGTCAGATAAAGAGCAGATAAGCATCCTAATATGTAAAATAAATCCATGCTTGTATAATAGTGATACTGTTATGTAAAGACGATACTGTTATGTAAAGACGGAGAAAATTTTAAAAAAATTAAAAAAAAAACACAGATTGGGGAAATGTTGGGTGGCAATGGTAAATCTATACTGCAATTTGGTGCATTTTGCACGAAATTCTCAGTATTTTTGAGAAGCCTTCTTTGGCAAGTAACTTGGTTTGTGGTAAGATTGGCCGTTTGGCATCTTTCAGGCTTAAGCACGTGGCAATTTCGATAGGAATTCACCAATAAACCTTTTAGAGGCCCGTGAATATCTTATATATGTATCAAATGTGACGCATATAATATATCCACCAGATTGAGGGAGAGTGATGATATATGACCCCGGTTTACTTTCCTTTATTCCTATTATATAGATATTTTATTTCAACTAACTTGATAGATATAGGCTCTCGTGCTTATCGTTATAATTAAGGGATCTTGATTGTAATTTTTTCATTATAAATACATAAAGCTGAGGGGTTGGCATTTACAAGTAATTCAGATTGATTCTTTCCCTATTTTCAACCAAAGCTACTCTAAAACTGCGTTCAAGTTTGCCTTATCTATAAAACCACATCTGGTTATCATAATTTACTAACCATGTTTATTCACACAAAAAAAAAATTCTTTAAAAACAGATAAATGAACCCTATATTGATTTTGTTTTTTCCCTTGTTTGCTTTCTGATTTATTCTTTTGTTTAGAAGGATTTCATATCCTACTTTCTCCTTGTATAAGTCATTCTCTTCATCACGATAACTTATTTCTTTTATCTGAAAAGAAAAACTTACATATCACCAGGAGGCCACGGCTGACCCCAAGTCCAAACATGCCCTTCACGTGTAAGTACCACTGAATGAGTTCCTCCAGCAGCAACCTGCACCATAAGCAATTAGGAAAATATCAAACAGCTATCTAGAAAAGTCGTTCATGATATTGAAAATAGATATAATTTGTTGCATAATGGCTGAACAAAATAGAAAAAACAAATTCAATTTACTGAGCCAGTCTATATGGATTAGGGTGGTAGCACCAATTATGAATCTAGGACCATGTCATACAGATGCAACAGCTAAAGAATAAACTGATATGAACAAGAAAAACTTCCATGAGCTATAAAACTAATTCTTTGAACTCTCTAATATACTGGAAACCAGAAAGGAGGATCAAAGTTAATCCTATTACTGAATAATTCAAGAAGGATTGAAGAGAATGGCTAATGGTAACGCCGTTGAAGTCAATAATATACCAATTGTGTTATGGAAGGGGTTAAGATAGAAATGTATAAGATAGTTCATAATGTTGTTTAACGAGATTATGAGGTTTAAAACATGTTGAATGGATGCAGAAGTATTCTTATCTATAAGAGCAAATGTGGTGTATAAAACTGCACAAATTATAGAGTGATTAAACTCATGTGCATGCTGTGAAGCTTTGAGAGAGTAGTTAAGTGGAGATTGAGACATAAGAGTCAATATCACAGAAAATATATTTGACTTTATGTCAGAGCGATTGATCGCGGAAATGTTATTATTGTTATGAAGACTGCTGAAGAGATATTGGAGGAATCGAAAAGACTACACATAGTTTTCATTGACTTGAAAAACACATATGATAAAGTACTTCAACGCACAGTTATCAAATTGAGATTCAAATTGTATATTAGAATAACAATTTTCTGAATTGTATTCCGAGTCTTTTTACGAATGGGTAAGATGCATTACCAATAAAAGTATGACATCTTCAAGTAAATATATAGGTGAAATGGAAAAGCTAGAAATTGATATATCACATGAACTTTGAAATAATTCAAGATCCAAGTCATGAATCAAATGATAAAAAAAGTTGAATTTCTAGACTAATGGTTCACTCTCAACAAAGCGAGAATATCTAATATATTAAAGATAGATGAAGATTTTCATAGGAATTCTGGTAACATGAAAAGAATGATGAAATTAAGATATGTACAGAACTAAAGATTTTCCCAGAAACAAAAGCAATGGTAAATCATATTTGGTTCCACTTCCATCATTGCATGGCATTGGAATACATAAATTACCTGTCGAACAACAAGCTTGGGAGCACAAGGTTGAGGGATCACTATATCTCTCCTCAAAGGTCTACCATTGTCATCCTTGCGCTCAGGTTCTTCACCACATTGTCCATATTCATTTCCACCTGGCATCAATAATATTTGCCCTTAACATTCTGATACTATACGCATAATTAAAATAAACTAATGTGATTTCTGATTTTTGAAGGGCATTCACAGGCATATTCTTCAAATATTATTTTTCAATATAAAACACTAGAAGTTCTCTAATGCTCATTCCAATTTTTCTAAAGTAAAACATTTATAATTTACTTATGACATACGTATATGTGTAATGCAATCAATTTTGGTCCTGTTGGAATTGATTTTTTGTACCTATCTACAGACATAAGCACTTGTCAAACTATTCTAATCGATTTTTTGTCTGGTCTTTTGGTTTTTCTATTTTTGGGTTGGCTTTCTTTCTGCCTCTTTTCAGCCTTGTTTCGGTCAGTTTGTTATTGGCTCTTCTTGGTGTTTGTCTCGAGTGGTCTTTGCTTTTCTCCTAGTGTTATCTGGTGGCAGGTTCTTGGTGCTGGAACATGAATTGCATTTATGTAGGTTGCTGGCTTTTGGTTCCTTCTTGCAGCGAATTTTTTATCAGATTTAGTTGGTTATTGGCTTATTTTTCCCTTCATTTTTTGTCTTTCGGAAACCAGGTTTTTGCATCCATGGTGTGTTGGCTTGAGACTTAGGTGGCCATTGGAGCAGTGTGGTCAAGATCAACTGCTGGATCGTAAGATCTTACGTGCTAGGGATGCTTGAGAGTGCTACAGCCAGAGAAAAATCGTTTTCATCGCTGGCATGGTTAAGATCGAGCTTTTTGAAGCAAGATCGTAAAAAACCGTTTTGACTTTATTTTATCATTTGTTACAGAAACAGCTTATATGTAACGACTTATATGACAAGCACTAAATTAAGTTGTTTATCCAAACAATGCCCTTGTCTACAAGGTCATCATAATGATGAGAGGACAAAATCAGTAAAAGAGAGTATATCATAGTTGAGGCAGAAAATGAGAAGATACTCCATATTGTGTTTAATCACATTGCCACTTTGGAGGATCATGTCACTTCTTAGAATAAATTGAAAAACACATCCCTATTGACACAGAAAATGAAAGAGGCAAAATATATAAACAAACAAAAAGATGATGGTGTTGTGTGAAATGAATACCCCAAGCATAAGCTCTTCCGTGATCATCAACAGCCAAACAGTGCCACCCACCAATAGCCGCCTAACATCATTTCAAAAACGCAACCATAACCACTAGTCAATAATCAATTAACATAACAGATTTGACTCCTCTAAAGTGAACAATTCAGTTTAAGGCACATGGCCAAAATTCCACCATATAAATTTGGCACTGAAACCAATGGGTGGCATTTAAAAAATTGCCGATGGCATCTGGCACAAAATCTGCCATGTCGTTCCACCAAGGCCACTATTTAACAACAATGCTTTAGACGATAAAAAAGTAAGTAACTATGCAGTTGATGTGAAAAATCAATGGTTGGTATTTCTAACACATGCATAATTTGTTTTATCGATGTGCAGCATGTAATACCACCAATTGTCAGATTTCCCATCAGCAGCTGAGATACGCTGCTTTGCCTTCTAAAATGAATTATTCACGTAATAGTAATCAAATCCTCACATAACACCAAAGAAAATAAAAACAAGAGTAAATCAACATTTCAATCTTTGAAATTGTAAAGGTCGGGCAATTCAATCCTTCAAATTTATCAAAAAATAAATCAGTCCCTTTAACTTAAGAACATCAATCAGCTTAGTCCCTCGGTCAAAATATCTTTTTAGTATACAACATCTATCAAAAGCAATGAAAGACTTACATATTAACTTAAATAGTCTCTTCCAGCATCAAGACAAGCAAAGATCCTTCAAAATTGTACCGTTAATTTGCAAAAAGAGACTAAACTAATTGGGACTTGACTTAAAGGACTAAACTTATATTTTGATAATTTAAGGAAATAAATTGACCAATCTTTACAATTAGAAGGACAGAAAATGACGATTTACTCATTAAACAACATAACAATTGATTGTAAATATAAGAGTACCTGAACAATATGAACATGTGAGAGTGCTTTGACTTGGCTGGGAATGTTTTCAGTTTTGGTCTCCGCCGGGTGTCCAAGCGTCCCTCTTTGATTCCAACCCCATGTAAACAACTACAACAAGCAATAAAAATAAGAGAGAATTAAAAGAAAAAACAGATAAAGGGTTAAATTAAATGTGATTATAGTCCATATACAATTTTGGATCCGTTTAACCTTAATCCTACAAAAATTTTAAACATTTTTAGTCTTCACCTTTTATAAAAAGTAGGTAAGACTAAAAGCACCTGGTATAAGAATAACATTTTGTTTGAAAAAACAACTTAACTAAGTGCTTATAAGCGCTTATAGAATAAGTGTATGTTTGGAATGGTGTTTACAGCAACAAAACCGCATCTCAATGTTGTTTTAACATGAAAACCCAGATGCTGGCAATTGCAACTTCAATCCAGATGTGCGTATTGAGTTTCAAAAGCTAAAGCAAACACATGCTAAGTGATTGTTATATAAGTGCTTAAGTATACGCTATTTTTATAGTAAAACATAAATAAAGTCAAATAGTTTTTTAGTCTGTTTGAATTAGTTTATTTGAACTTATATCCGGTCATAAGCACTTGTGAGACTGTATGAGAAAGCTTATAGAAACAGCTTATGACATGTTTATACACTGTTTTCAACTTATATTATAAGCTCTACAAGAAAGCTTATGAAAACCACTTATACCTCATTACTTTATTTTATCTTTCGTTATAGAAATTGCTTAGCCATAAGTACTTATATGATAAGCATTTATGCTATGAATCTTCTTAATTAAGCTGATCATCCAAATCAGGCTTTCATAGTTGTATCTTAAGAAGCCCAGACACCGAAACACTACACCGCCATGTCGTCACCGGTAGTAATAATTTTGAGAAAGTGAATAAATTAAACCACAAGCTACCATGCAAAAGCTAAAAACAACTAATAGAAATTTCAGAATTTGTTTTCATATGAGTTAAAGAAAAAAGAAATAGAAAAAAGGGAAAAGGAAAAGTGAAAGGTTTGCGTACCTTGCCATCATGAGTGATGGCGAGTGAGTTTCTGCTACCAGCGACAACAGAGCGAAAACGTTGAGAAGGGAGAGCTTTGACGGCACAAACCCATTCCTTATCTTCGTTGGTGCCGATACCTAATTGGCCATCTTCACCTGAGCCCCTGCAAAAAAGGGATTTTGAAGAGTGAGAGAGAACGAGAAGAAGAAATGAAGAAGAGAGAGAGAAAGAGAAAGAGAGAGTGTTACCAGGCAATGATGTGGGAATTGGAATCCATGAATGAGAGAGAAAAGGTTGAATTGAAGTGAAAAAGGTTGAGTTGTTGTGAGTTTGTATTGAGAATGTTTGAAAACAAGAAGATACACCACAACCTACACTATCTTTTTCAGCCTTTTATAAAATAATAATTAAATACCACCATTATTGGAATAGAATTTTAAAAGTGATTGTTAATTTTGAAGAATTTTATCCAAATAATCTACTTTTTTTTTTTAATTAATTCTCACAACAATGTTTAAAAAAATTCTCTAAAGATCCTATTTTTAAATTTAAAAAAATTGGGACAGACGAATTGACGATAGCTTATATTTTATAATGGAGACGTTAATTGGGTTGGCGACTGTACATGGTATTGTCAATTCAATTAGCGTCCGTGTATAAACTTTGAAGGGATGCGCTAATCGGTCTGGCACCAGTGTACATTGTGAATTTTTTAACATAAATCATAAACATTAATATTTAATTAAAAATACTTTTGCAGACACTAACAATGACGATTGGGTTGGTCATACAGGCCACCGGTTCTACACCCCTTAGTTATCCTAACTCGTTGCACTTGTTGTTGATTCACTCCAGATGTTTGAGGATTTGAAGTCTCAGGAACATAACTAGAATCCCTAAGAAGTTCTTGCATTTCTAAGAAGTCTTGTGTCTGGAGCGACACGTTGCCGTAACTGAGCTCGCGACCCATGCCAAAGTAGTTTGGATGTGTTGATTAGGTCATTGGTGTTCGGCCTGGACGATTGAAGGGGGACATTGGTGTGAACGATCCGTTGGAGAAATGTTGAAATGGTTGTTGTGGTGTTTGATAGCCATATTGTTGTTGTGATGTTTGGGTGTTTTGGTTATGGTGTGATGTTTGGGCGTTTTGGCTATGTTATGAGGAAATATTTGTGTTATATGTTCCTTGGGTGTTTTGGATATGGTAGGATGTTGTGTTGGGGGCATATGCATTTTGAGTGCCTTAATAATAGCCATTTTGTTAGCAATGGTATGGGGGGCGCTCTTGGTATTGTGGTTGGGTGTCTGACATGTTTTGATTGTGGGTTTGTGTGTTTGTGGATCGATAATTTGGTTGAGTAGGGGGTTGTGAATAATAGGTCTGGTAATTTTTTGGGGGGTTAGACGTTGAAGCTTATTGTGTGTAAGTGGTTTGTCGTGGATCGTATAGATACCTATCTTCGTAGGCAAACCTAGTTGCAACCGATTTGTACCAAGCCATATAAGTATTAGTTAGTCTAGACGGGGTTGGCATCACAGTGTCACGTAAGACGTGGTCGCGACAGTTCCTCCACTTACGATACTCAGATTTAGCAAAGTCCTTTTAATTATCAAAGTTCCATTATTCATTAATTTTTTCGTTGGTGTCATTGTCTCAAGCACGTCGGAGGATCTGGGATGTTTTGAAGTATTTCGAACTGCAATTTAACACGGTTATTGTGGTGCATCTTCAGAGTGGTGAACCTGATGATCGGCATGTATGCAATCCAAACGGCTGCATCTTCTTCTCTGACTTCGTGTTGATGTTCCAAGTTTAGACATAAAGGCCAAATGAATTGTAGAAGAAAAATATATATTATAAAATGGGTAATATTAAAAATAAATTGATTCGTTTAGTGGTAACCCATCTTCAAGTGTAAGGTGATCCAAGAGATTACGATATTGAATGATACAATGTTTAGGACATCTGTTGTAAGTCATACCACAAGTCGACGATCTAAACCAAAAAAAGTTCAAATAAATTAGTTAGAGATAATAATCGGTAAAGTAAGTAAATGAAAATGATCCCATTAACTTACTTTTGTGTGTATGAGAATGTGAAGTTGTTCTGGTTGAAGGGCGCTAGGGATGGCAATTTAGATCAACCTCGGGCTTGAAGCAAAACGGCGCATCCATAAAATGTAGACATACCTTTCTTTACATTTTTACACAAAGAGTTATACAAATAAGACAAACAAGCAGAACCTCAACTATATGTTCCTATTTTATTTAAGTGTCTTGATAAGGGCAAATACATAACATGCATACAAGAACCACTACCTTCGGGAAATAATAATGAACCAATTAAAAGCATAATATAACACCTAGTTTTTATTATTTTCCTTTCTTCTGTAGAATTTTCATCTAATATTAAACTACTATAATATGTCTTAAGGCGCAAAAGTAAGACACCTTACACTCAATAGGCAACCCCAGTAACAAGTATATGTCCTCTAAAGTTACGTTACAATCACTGGTTAAAAAAAAAAAAAGTGTGTATTGTTAGACGACGGCGACTTGTCTAGAGGGGGGTGAATAGACACTCAAGCCAAAATCACCAAATAAAATTTGGGTTTTTAAGTTATTTGAAAAAGAGTGCACGCGGAAGGTTTTGGTATGGATCCACAAAAGTCGTCTATACGAACCTAGTTATTGGAACTCGGATATGCAAAGCCAATTATGGAATGACAAACACAATAATTGAATTTAACCTTTAATCGAGTATCATGTTATTTCTCGTTTAAACTAATTGACCTAGTAATGCTATTTCCAATGATAATAAGCAAAAATATTGAATTATGCAATTTATCAAACACTTGGTGTGCGAACGAATTTTTCAGAATTTCCTTTGTGTTGTTGTTGATATGAAAACCACTTATAATCAAAAGTGATTATAAGCTAATCAAGAATCAAGTTAAAACAAAAAGATCACTGGAAAATTCTTACGATTCGATCGATTGATCAATGTTATTTGACAAATTGCGTAATGAAAAATAACGCAAGTAAAGAGATAATAGAGAGATCGACACGAGGATTTGTTTACACAGTTCCACACTTTCGTCCTCGCGTGTGGGTACGTCTGCGCCTAATTTCCAATGTGGAATTAGGATACTTTCTTAATATGCAAAAAGTCGATGTACAAGAGAAGTGTTCAATAGCAACCATACAAACACCACTGGTTTTGATGTTGACTCAACCTCTTCTCTTCTTTTGATCTTGAAAAAGACCAAGATAACAATGGATGCCAATTGACTTATCGATATTGTTACTCTTTTGCATTCTTTATCTCCAAGCTTTCACGCACGATCAATTGCACCTATTGTTCCACAAGACTTCAATTCGATTCGTCGTTCTCCATTACTTCCTTTACGTTCTTTATCTCCAAAGGATCCTTTGCGTACTTTATCTCTAAAGGCTTTCACAATGTCACAATCCTCTCTTGAACGTCTTACACGAAAACCCCTAAATCTACACACGATCTTGGAGGACAAACCCATGGTTTTTCCGGATAAAGACCTCTACAAATCTCAACCTGATATTCTTAGCTACACAAGAACCTAATCGGACGTTATCAGGCCTTCGCCTAGCTGGCACCCCAACAAAAGATTATTATGTGTGATTTGTCAGTGTGTAGACATAGGATGGAGGTTGAAGATGATGAGCAAATGCAGGCTAATTTTATTGTATCACCAGTTTAGAATGAAGCATGAATGATGTATTTATAGTTTTGGAAGATTGGTGACAAAGAGGTAATTTTCGGAATTAAAGGAATTAAAAAATTGACCAACTTAAATAGTATGCGTCTACCTGAAAGAACCTATGTGTCGACCCAAATCAAACAGAGACTACAGCCTTATTTAGGACAGAAGATGTGTCGGCCTGAAACACGTATGTGTCGGCACATAAAACTGATATTACACTATGTGCCAGCCTGAAAGGCTTATGTGTCGACCTGACTTTGACAAAGGCTACATGCTTCATTATTGAGTTACATGTGTCGGCCTGAAAAGCGTATGTGCCGACACATGTAGTGCATTTTTGTACAAAAAACTGTATTTCATGATTATGGACAATTTTGAAGTGGTTTTTGATGATTCCTAAGACCTCTAATGCAAGAGTGCCACACAAACTCAGAGATACCGTTTGACACAGAAATACTAAGTTATCTTATAGTTTTGACATCATGCAAAACATCTAACAGAGAAGTTGCACTCACATACTCCCCCTTTTTTATGATGGCAAAACTTGCGACAAGGCATTTCATGTTGATATCAAAGGCTCCTCATGACTTTGTGTTTTCCTTCTTCATCTCGCATATTTTTCTCCCCCTTTGACAACATCAAACAGAAGAAAAGCAAATCGTGAGAAATATCATATTCCAATACAAATAAAAATATATCACTCAGAGGCGTTTTTGCAGAGAAGAGCAACAATAACATATCCCCATATATATGTGATGAAGCGAAATTGATAAATAACCAGCAATAAAGAGAAAACTATTCAAGTTGCTTCTAATAGTGTCACGGCTATGTAACACAACACAATGGAACTCCTGATGCCGCACATGCATGTGCCTAACATAGCGACAAGAACATGTCACTACTCAATCCAACATGAAAATGTGACATAACATATAACACATCCACAACAAGAACAATAGCAACCAATTATCATGCTACAAGAAATAATAATAAAACACATGCTTATACAATCAAGAACAAACTTATACAAATCTGAAAGAGTTAATACATGAAGTCACTATAAGCATA
Organism: Lathyrus tuberosus; assembly: GCA_022829125.1. Lineage (NCBI taxonomy): Eukaryota > Viridiplantae > Streptophyta > Magnoliopsida > Fabales > Fabaceae > Lathyrus > Lathyrus tuberosus. The sequence goes on along the minus strand of JALAZF010000491.1, from coordinate 1,175,919 downwards.
TATATTGAGAACACACAATGGTTATCAATCAAAATTTTTGAAATGAACATTCATGGTTTTCATCATTTGAGAAAATATCAAGCATCTTTAACCAACAAATGACATGCATTAAGAAAAGTCTTACTTTCAAGGTGAAATTGAAACAGTACTACCTCACTCTTGATGGGATAAACGTTGCACTCACATGATGTTAAAAACTCAAAACGAAACGTTAGAGCAATAGTATAAAGTGCAAGAAAGTTGTTTTACTCCCCCATGAGTCTCATTTCAAACTCTCCCTGGATAAGCTTAGAGGACCCTTTTGTGATGTCACCAATAATGTTGTCAATTAGATGATCCTTGGAGGTTCTCTACTCCAATGGAAGACCATCATTCTCTTGTTGATTTTCATCATCTTCCTTTTCATGGTTGTCATCCTCCTCCTTCTTAATGTCCACCGCTTTAGGTTGATCATTCCCTTTTTTGGTTTCATTGAGCATGTCTTCCGTAGATGCACCTACACCATCAGAAGAAATACCTTTCCCAACATTACTTGGCCAAGACTCATCAAAGGTAACATGAATTGAGTTTCATGTCGGCACATACTGAAACAGTTTTGAAACAAAGTTGAAAAATGAATTTATGTGTCGGCACATAGGACTTATGTGCTGGCCTATATTGAATCAAAATCAACAAAATTTAAATAACTTCATTTCAGGCCGACTTGACTGCATCATGTGTCGACGCAGGCATGTAAATTTGATCTAGGTCAATATAAGCATGTAAACTGAAATAATCAGATTCAATTAGAAATTTTTGGAAGTGAACACAAGAATAAATAACATCCAACATGTATTTGAAATACCTTTAAATAAAATAGGATAAAAGACATAGCTTACTTTTAGAAAGAAAATGAAACGATACAACCTCACCATACTAACAGAGTATGCACGAGCATTTCACGAGAAGCTCTAGAACAAGAGTTTTAACAAATGCCAACTATACCATCAACAAAATCTTTTCAACACATATTCATTCATTTTCACCTTTCTAAGTTGTCTCAATATCTTTTACCAAAGGACTTTCTTGTTGATGCTTCTAAAAAACACAGTCCTTCTTCTTGACACCAAGTCAATTTGATTTGAACATGTTATCTACCAAATATCTTGATGTTACTATAAATGAAGCCCCACAACTTCTTCATAGACTCAAGACACTTTTTCCTACAAAATCAACAGGATAAACTAGGTACCCAATCTTTGTTTGGTCCTTGAGGGTGAGTAACACAATTGTTGCACTTAGGTGACCATTGATAAATGCCATTAGGGATTAAAAATCTCCTAAGCTTGCATTTGGAAATAGTATGACCTTTCATACAATAGTAGTAACAAGTTATATTTCGAGAAATTTCATGTTTGTTATTCAAGTATTTATGATACTCTTTGACAAACAAACTCATCTCTTCGTCATCCAAAACATATTTGTTGCTACCATCACTATCATAAAGATGCTCATCCTTTGAGGATCTTGAACTTGAAGCCCTAAGAGCTTTAGGCTTCGTTCCTTCCTCGTTGTAGGTGTCTTTCTCCTTTTTCTTCTTTTTCTTCTTTTTCTTCTTTTTCTCAAGCTTCTTTTCATGTTTTTCCAAGCAATCGAGTTCTTGCTCGTGTTCTTCTAACTTTTCGAACAAGGTGGTGAGATCAAGTGTTGTAAGATCCTTGGCTTCCTTGATGGCCGTAACCTTCAGTTTCTAATTCCTAGTAAGACATCTCAAAACCTTGTTAGTAGCAATAGCATTGGAAATAGGATTACCTAGCAAGTTTAAACGATTAATATAACCACTTTTGCATTTGAGCAATGGTTTCACCATGCTTCATGCAAAAGAGTTCAAATTCTTGATTAAGTGTGTTAATATGGGCTTGTTTGACTTCATTAGTTCCCTCATAGGCAACTTGTAGAGTGTCTCGCATAGCCTTAGTGGTGTCACAATGAGAAACACAATAAAACTAATCAACACCAAGAGCGGATACGATAATGTTTTTCGCTTTCCAATCGTGTGCCCACTTCTTATTATCTTCCTCATTCCATAGTGCTTCGGGCTTAGGAACATCAACACCATCAACACGATGTGTTATCGGTGTAGGACCATTTTGAATGGCCTCCCAAACACCCTTATCATAAGAGTTCACATGAATTTGCATACAAGTTTTCCAAAAACTATAGTTTTCTCCCGTGAAAATTGGGGCTCTTTTATAATCCCCTTTAGGTTCGTAAGCCATTTTCTAATAAGCGTTTCGAAGCACAGAATGAACCGGTCTCTGATACCACTTGTTAGACGACATCAACTTTTCTAGAGGGGGTGAATAGACACCCAAGCCAAAATCACCAAATCAATTTTGGGTTTTTAAGTTATTTGAAAAAGAGTGTGCGCTGAAGGTTTTGGTATGGATCGACAAAAGTCGTCTATACGAACCTAGTTATTGGAACTCAGATATGCAAATCCAATTATGGAATGACAAACACAATAATTGAATTTAACATTTAATCGAGTATCACGTTATTACTCATTTAAACTAATTGACCTAGTAATGTTATTTCCAATTATAATAAGCAAAAATGCTGAACTATGCAATATATCAAACACTTGGTGTGCGAACGAATTTTCAGAATTTCCTTTGTGTTGTTGTTGATATGAAAACCTCTTATAATTAAAAGTGATTATAAGCTAATCAACAATCAAGTTAAAACAAAAAGATCACAGGAAAATTCTTACGAGTCGATCGATTAATCACTGCTATTTGACAAATTGAGTAATGAAAAATAAAGCAAGTAAAGATATAATAGAGAGATTGACACGAGGATTTGTTTACGCAGTTCCTTACTTTCGTCCTCGCGTGTGGGTATGTCTGCGCCTAATTTCCAATGTGAAATTAGGATATTTTCTTACTGTGCAAAAAGTCAATGTATAAGAGAAGTGTTTAATAGCAACCATACAAACACCACTGGTTTTGATGTTGATTCAACCTCTTCTCTTCTTTTGATCTTGAAAAAGACCAAGATAACAAAGGATGCCAATTGACTTGTCGATATTGTTACTCTTTTGCATTCTTTATCTCCAAGCTTTTGCGCACGATCAATTGCACCGATTGTTCCACAAGACTTCAATTCAATTCCCCGTTCTCTGTTACTTCCTTTACGTTCTTTATCTCCAAAGGATCATTTGCGTACTTTATCTCCAAAGGCTTTCACAACGTCGCAATCCTCTCTTAAACGTCTTGCGCGAAAACCCCCAAATTTACACACGATCTTGGAGGACAAAGCTGCGGTATTTCCGGATGAAGACCCCTACAAATCTCAGCCCGATATTCTCGGCTACACAAGAACCTAATCGGATGTTATCAGGCCTTCGCCTAGCTGGCACCCCAACAAAAGATTATTATGTGTGATTTGTAAGTGTGTAGACAAATAATGGAGGTTGAAGATGATGAGCAAATGCAGACTAATTTTATTATATCTCCAGTTTAGAATGAAGCTTGAATGATGTATTTATAGTTTTGGAAGATTGGTGGCAAAGAGGTATTTTTCAGAATAAAAGGAATTAAAAATTGACCAACTTAAACAATATGCGTCGACCTGAAAGAACCTATGTGCCGACCCAAATCAAACAGAGACTACAGCCTTATTAAGGACAGTAGGTGTGTCGGCCTGAAACACGTATGTGTCGACACATAAAAATGATGCTATAGTATGTGCAGGCTGTCATACCCCAAATTTTGACCACTAAGATTTCCCATCATTGTACAAATCATCATCACAATATGGATGTATCTTTATGCCTCATCAATCTCCTCCAGGAATTGTTGAGCATTCACCACAATCAAAATTAGGGTTTCAAGCCCTCTCTGAGTGCTTAGACAAAGGATCAATCAAGGAATGACATGATCTTCAACTTGTCTAACCTCTCAAATAACCACAATGGATCAAGAGGACTTCCACTTCAAGGATTAAGCACAAGGCTGCTCCCTTCTAGGTGGATCAAGCTTCAAGATCGACAGTGTCACCAAATTAGGGTTTGGTCGACCAGGGCCTCCAGATGGGAATTTTCCTCTAGGCATGAGCCAATGCTTTAAAACATATCCTAATATACTCCATGGAACCTCATGGACCCAATCATCAAGTCAATTTGACCTCAGGGGATGCATACATCAAAAATTAGGAATTAGGGTTTCTTGACCTAATTCACCCCTAAGTTGGCTTTTGGGACAAATCATGAACCAAGACCTCAAGAGAGGATTTGAGGATCTCCAATATGCCATATTTATCCATTTGGAACAATGGATTGATCCAAGAAGTTTGAGCAACAAGTTTCAATTTCATCTGAACCACAGTTAGGGTTTCGCGGGAAAAGTCAACTGTAACTTTGACTTATGACCAGGACATGCTCCCAAGCCCTAAGACATGATTCAATATCCTCTATACCACCCATGGAACATGTCCATCAAGTTTGATTTAGGTCAAGGACATGATTTCCTGAAGAATTGCACAGTTTAGAATTCATCTGATAAAAAATCAACTGTGCACAAAAGTCAACTTTGACTTTTTGAGATTTTTCACAAAAATGGATTTTTAACCCTAAAATGATGTTTATGTATGATTTGAATCATCATTCATCAAGAAAAATCAAAGAAAATGGGATAACTTGTAAAAGGGGTAACCATAAAAACTTAGAAAATTTTCTAAGTTATGAAAAAAAGTGACAAAGGTACCAACTTTGGAGTATCATAACTCCTAAACCACAAAGCCATTTTTCCCCATCCAAGTCTTGATTTGTAGATCTCATTGCCCTCTACAAAAGCTTCATACTGACCTATGTCCAAATTCCTCATGGATTTTGAGTTATGGAGTGATCAAAATCAAGAAAATTCACTTTGTTCCAACACTTAGTGAAAATTTCACTAAGTCAGATTTTGCCTTACTTTTTTCCAAATGTAGGGACATTTTTCACTTGGATCCAAAAAGTATCAAAACCAAATATGGTCAAACAGTTGTTGTATCATATAAGAGCTTTCCAAAATGGCCAAGAACATCGCCAAATTCAACTTGAGCCATGAGATATGACATTGACAAGTTGCCTTGCTGAAATCTGCCAAGGCAAGGCAGATTTTTGCACTTTTGCTCGATTTGCCAAAATCAGCCAATTCCAAGCCTTGTCATCACCTTGGACACATCTGAGGATTGAATCTAAAGGGGACAATCACTGAGCCAAGCCTCCAAAGTCCTTGGAACAAGAAATAACATGTTGAACCTAGAATTGCCCAAAATAGGGACAAGACTCCAATTCTGGATTGGAGCATTCAATGGAAGCATCAAGGTGGCATGGACTGAGCCATTCTCAACTGAATTCAGTCAAGACTTATCCAAGACCAAGGGGACCAGCAGCCTGTGCCCTAACCTCTAGTCAATGGCTAGAGGAGACTTGGATTTTCATTTGCCAACATTGGCCAAACCTACTCAGCAGTTGCCATTCACTATTCCTTGCAAAACAAACTTGCTCTACTATAAATAGAGCTCAATTGTGATCAGTTTAAGTACACCAAATGCCTACAACACTTGCCTTTCTCAAAATCCATTTCTCACTCTAAAAAATGCCTTTATTAGCAAGTCACTATCGGGTTTTTCATTAGAGAGAAATTCCACTCAAACCAATCACACACACACCTCATATGCATCATATGTGAGCTGATCAAACACTTAAACAACATCTGGAACACTGATTTCTCAGAATCACCAGTCAATTGCTCAAGGTTTTAACCAAGTTGCAGTTGAGATGCCATGAAGTGATCCAGCCAATTTCCATCAAGTCCAAGCATTCAAACACACTCCATAGGGTGTAGGGAAGCTGTTCAGATCATCACAACTCATATGTAACACCTCCAACTCAGAAATCAATTTGCTCTTGCTGTCACGACCTAGAGGTAAGCCTAAACTTGGTCATCTCTCAATCTATGTATATTTCCTCGCACAATACTTTTGCCAAATGTTCATAATCATGCATGGAATGTTTCCCCTCAAGTAATTGCTTTGTTTGAATCGTGTATTAAAAATCCCAGCCTTCATACAGAATTTAGGGTTCCTGAGGATTTTTTGTGATTTCTTATTTTATGCTTAATTTAAATGAAATTAATTGCCATAGACATGATCGTGAGGTTGAAACGAGTTGATTGGTATGTGGATTGCATGATATAATCAACTATTCAGTGAGATTGGATAGAAAACACAAATCTGGGCAAGGCAAAAAATGCGCATGTTCTTGGTCCATGTTCTTGGTGCCATTTTCATAAATTCAAATATTTGAATTTTGTGATTTTGTTTAATTGATTCAAAAATTAATTTCTCTCTGAGTTTTAATGATTTTGAGTTGATTCTTTTTTTAATAATTCACAAAAATGTTAAAATATTTTATTTTCCCAAAAAATCCCAAAAATATTATTTATTTCATATAATTGATATTTTTGCAAAGAATTAATATTTTAATTGTTTTTTACATTTTGAATATTTTTTCCACCTTGATTTTGCAACTTTTAATGTCTTCTAATCATTTTGTAGGTCAAAACATGATTTTAGAAGCATTAATCCAAGATCACAATTTGTTTTCCATATGTTAAACAATTTTGATCATTTTAATTGAATTTTTATTCAATTAAAATACATTTTGAAAACAAATTAGGGTTTTTGGATTAATTCAACCCTCATACATCATTTTCAAAACTCTTGGGCCTCTTGAGAGAGTGTAAGACCCAAAACCCCCTTGTACAAATAATTTTGGGCCTCACTTATTGTATAAGTTCCTCTGTACAAGTAAACGGCGCGATCGTCGCCTTTTAAAAAACCATTTGGGCCTACCCTCGTGTTATAAGCCCCACTATTTTTTCAAACTTTTTGGGCCTCTTGAGAGAGTGTAAGACCCAACCCCCTTTGAAAACCAAACCATTTTGGGCCTCACTCATTGTATAAGTCCCTCTGCGTTAAAAGAAAACCTCGGCGCGATCGCCATTTTAAAACGAAAAATCATCTGGGCCTACCCTCGTGTTATAAGCCCCACTCTCTTTCTTTTGGGCCTCTAATAGAGTGTAAGACCCAACCCTTTGTAAATACAACCTATTTTTGGGCCTCACTTATGGTATAAATCCTGTTGTATTTCAAAAAGTTCGACGCGATCATCATCCGTTGAAAAACAAATATTGGGCCTACCCTCGAGTAGTAAGACCCACTCTTTTTCTTTTCTTAAAACCTTTTGGGCCTCTTGAGAGAGTGTAAGACCCATCCCTTTGTACAGAAAACCTTTCTTGGACCACAGTCACTTGTATAAGTCCCCCTGTACAAATTTAACAGTGCAATCACTGGTAAAACCCTGGGCCTCTCCTTGAGCTGTAAGCCCCAAATCTTTCTTTTTTCAAAGCACTTTCTCCTTTTATTTTGAAATATACTGTTGTATTCAATCTTTCTTTGTTGAACAACTAACCAAACAGCATGGAAGCTCTACAACCGAGTAAGTGTTTATACGCTTTCATTTACCGTTTGCATACACATATAACTGTATTGTGGGGCTGTTTCGCTGTAAGTCTTCTTTCATAAACTCATATCGACTGTGTAATAATAGTATAGATACTTAGAGTTTCCCCGACAACTACGTCTAGCACTAGGTAAAGTCGTTTCGATTATTCGTAGAAATAGACAATACTAGATCCCCCATAGGAGCACCAGATACAGTCTTCTCTTCGGCTGTCCTCCTTAGGAATTGTCAAGAAACTCTACCTCCCCAGAGATGAATGTATTCTCCGTGAATGGCATCTCTTGAGTTTCTTCCAAATTCTCGAACTTTCCTAGCTTGATCTATTCTCTGTGAATAGCATGTCTTGAATTTCTCGGGGTTTGGGGACCCACAGGCTTCTTAAAAGCATCGGCCTCCTCTTGGGCATTGTACAAGGACCCACAGGCTTCCTAAAAGCATCCCCGCCTCCTCTTGGGCTTAGTACAAGGACCCGTCGGCTTCTTAGAAGTATTCACAACCTCCTCTTAGGCTTCGTATAATGATTTCTTCCTCCGGGAATGATAGCTTCCTCTTGGGCTTCATACAAGGACCTCTCGGCTTCTTAAAAGTTTCCAGCCTCCTCTTGGGCTTCGTACAAATTGTCCCGACGACCTCCTAAAGGTATAGGAACAGAAACTAGTCATCTTAATAGAACAGTCTTTCCAAGAGTCTACTATTGTTTCTCAAAGCATAATACAAAAGATAAAACTCTAGACTTGGACAGTCTAATTTCCTTGAGTCTTGAAGACATTCTCAAGCCCCTTTCAAGAATGGGAAGAACACCCTGAGACTTGGATAGTCTCAAATACCCTTTAGATTTCCCGTTTCCTTAAAGAACAGGAAACAATCTCGATTCTCAGATCAAATCCATGAGTACAGTGTTACTCATATAAGAACTGATTTTCTCTGAACCAACATACTGGACCTGTCACTTAACTGAGACAGCAGCCCTAGCCTCCTCTTGGGCTTTGTACAAAGATTCTCCCCAGTGGAGCTCACAACTTTATCCTTCATCTCGGGCTTTATACGAGATACAAAAAGGTCCTTACTGAGCCGAACAAAACTTTTAGCCTCCATCTTGGGCTTTATACGAGATACAAAAAGACTTCCTCGTTGAGTCAAAACCTTTTAGCCTCTATCCCGGGCTTCGTGCGAGATACAAAAAGATTCTCTTGTTGAGTCAAACCCTTTTAGCCTCTCTCTCGAGCTTTGTACGAGACACACATAAAAACCCTCTTGTTGGGCCAATAGCCTCCTCTTAGGCTTTGTATAAGAAAACCACTGGTTGATCCAATCAACCTTTTAGCATCAAAGTTGTGCCTCGTTCATAGTATACAAACATCAACAACTCCTTTCCTTTCATCTAATCGCTGTAAGCGGCAAGCCTCTGGATTATTTACATCCACGCCACTGTCCCTCTTTTAGCATGAGAAGTTCCTAAGGAAAGATGGCATTGCTCTACACTGAGTTAAAGTCTTCTCCTTCAGGTTGGAAATCCCCTATAAAGGAAATTATGGCATTGCCGGATTCACAAATCCCGGTTAAAGTAATTCTCCTTTATAAAACAGTTACGACATACAAACCCCTCTTTAGAGATGACAAATTCTCTCTAAAGTCAAACTATTTTAGCTTCATATCTTGGGCTTTGAACAAGATACAAACAACCTTTTCGCTTCACGTCTTGGGCTTTGAACAAGACACCTAAACACCACTTCCTCCCATAGAATAGGAGGAACTACGAACGCTCTGATTTCCTTGTTTCGGAAAAACGGGAATACGTAGGCATAAGATTGAAAGAAAAATCTTAGCGAGCACACTAAACAAAAATCCTAAATCCCATATCAATTGAGAAGCATCAGTCCTAACTTCCTACCCAAAGAATAAATCCGTCATTCTGTCAAAATAACACAAGAGAGACCCCACTACCACATAGCATTCGTAACCTAACAGACCGCTGTTTAAAATCAGTATGCAAGCAGGGTTAATTGGAGACATCTATTTCCCTTCCTTCATCAGCTTTAATAGGATAAAAAATGAATCGACCTGTAGTAACCCCAAAGAGCGACAGCGCTTAAGAACCGCGTCCAAAATCGCTCGCTACACAGGCCTGAAAGGCTTATGTGTCGACCTGACTTTGACAGAGGCTACAGGCTTCATTATTGAGTTGCATGTGTCGGCCTGAAAAGCGTATCTGCCGACACACGTAGTGCATTTTTGTACATAAAACTGTATTTCATGATTGTGGACAATTTTGAAGTGGTTTTTGATGATTCCTAAGACCTCTAATGCAAGGGTGCCACACAAACTCAGAGATGTCGCCCGACACATAAAAATACTAAGTTATCTTATAGTTTTGACATCATGCAAAACATCTAACAGAGAAGTTGCACTCAGATACTCCCCTTTTCTGATGATGGAAAAACTTACGACAAGGCATTTCACGTTGATATCAAAGGCTCCCCATAACTTTGTGTTTTCCTTCTTCATCTCGCATATTCTTCTCCCTCTTTGACAACATCAAACAGAAGAAAAGCAAATCGTGAGAAATATTATATTCCAATATAAATAGTAATATATCACTCAGAGGCGTTTTTGCACGGAAGAGCAACAATCACATATCCCCATATATATGTAATGGAGCGAAATTGATAAATAACCAACAACAAAGAGAAAACTATTCAAGTTGCTTCTAATAGCATCACAACTATGTAACACAACACAATGGAACTCCCGATGTCGCACAAGCATGTGCCTAGCATAACGACAAGAACATGGCACTCCTCAATCCAACGTGAAAATGTGACATATCATATAACACATCCACAATAAGAACAATAGAAACCAATTATCATGCTAGAAGAAATAATACTAAAACACATGCTGATACAATCAAGAACAAACTTATACAAATGTGAAAGAGTTAATACATGAAGTCACTATAAGTATATACTTGAGAACACACAATGGTTATCAATCAAAATTTTTGGAAATGAACATTCATGGTTTTCATCATTTGAGAAAATATCAAGCATCTTTAACCAACAAATAACATGCATTAAGAAAAGTCTTACTTTCAAGGAGAAATTGAAACAATACTACCTCACTCTTGATGGGATAAACGTTGCACCCACATGATGTTAAAAACTAAAAGCGAAACGTTAGAGCAATAGTATAAAGTGCAAGAAAATAGTTTAACTCCCCCATGAGTCTCATTTCAAACTCTCCCTGTATAAGCTTAGAGAACCCTTTTGTGATGTCACCAATAATGTTGTCAATTGGATGATCCTTGGAGGTTCTCCACTCCAATGGAAGACCATCATTCTCTTATTGACTTTCATCATCTTCCTTTTCATAGTTGTCATCTTCCTCCTTCTCAATGTCCACCGCTTTAGGTTGATCATTCCCTTTTTTGGTTTCATTGAGCATGTCTTCCGTAGATGCACATACACCATCAGAAGAAATACCTATCCCAACATTACTTGGGCAAGACTCGTCAAAGGTAACATGAATTAACTTTCATGCTGGCACATACTGAAACAGTTTTGAAACAAAGTTGAAAAATGAATTTATGTGTCGGCACATAGGACTTATGTGTTGGCCTATACTTAATCAAAATTAACAATATTTAAATGACTTTATTTCAGGCTGACCTGATTGCATCATGTGTCGACACAAGCATGTAAATTTGATCTAGGTCACTATAAGCATGTAAATTGAAATAATCATATTCAATTAGAAAATTTCGGAAGTGAACACAATAACAAAGAACTTCCAACATGTATTTGAAATACCTTTAAATAAAATAGGATAAAAGACATAGCTTACTTTTAGAAAGAAAATGAAACGATACAACCTCACCGTACTAACGGAGTATGCACGAGCATTTCACGAGAAGCTCTAGAACAAGAGTTTTTTGCAAATGCCAACCGTATCATCAACAAAATCTTTTCAACACATATTCATTCATTTTCACCTTTCTAAGTTATCTCAATATCTTTTACCAAAGGGATTTCTTGTTGATGCTTCTAGAAAACACATTCCTTTTTATCGACACCAAGTCAATTTGATTTGAACATGTTATCTACCAAATATCTTGATGTTACTATAAATGAAGCCCCACAACTTCTTCATAGACTCAAGACATTTTTTTTCCTGTAAAATCAACAAGATAAACTAGGTACCCGATCTTTGTTGGGTCCTTCAGGGTGAGTAACACAATTGTTGCACTTAGGTGACCATTGAGAAATGCCATTAGGGATTGAAAATCTTCTAAGTTTGCATTTGACAATAGTATGACCTTTCATACAATAGTAGTAGCAAGTTATATTTCGAGAAATGTCATGTTTGTTATTCAAATATTTATGATACTCTTTGACAAACACTCATCTCTTCATCATCTGAAACATATTTGTTGCTACCATCATTATCATAAAAATGCTCATCCTTTGAGGATCTTGAACTTAAAGCCCTAAGAGCTTTAGGCTTCGTTCCTTCCTCCTTGACAAAGGACATCGATGGTGCCACATGACAACAAACCTTGTTGAATCCATGAACGAAGTCTTCAAAGGAATTAGAAACCCACCAATAACTGCGTTGGTGGGAGCAACAAACAATAGGTTGGGATCATTTTTCGCAACTAGAAGTGAAAATGGAGTTCAGTGTTATAATCGGGACAATTATTTAGTGAAAGTTGCATGAAAGTGATAAAGGAGGAAACTCTCAAAGCTATCACATATGTCGTTACAATCTTTGACTATCACATACACACTTTTAGTGTAATGGAAACATAAGACCACCACGAGGGAATGCCAAATGAAGAATATCAGGTCCAACTGAACAAAGGTTGGTGCGACTATGGCAAATTTCAAGTATTCTGTATGCCTTGATCCCATGTCATTGTGGCATGTTCATATGCTCGCCAAGACGCTTTCAAGCATCTATCTAATGTTTACAAAATAGTAAATGTTTTCAATGTGTAAAACAATTGCTTCCCTATGGTAGCTGAAATTCTGGCATGCAGATCACAGATGTCCTAATAGACGTCGAGACATTGATCTCCGCTAAAACTGAACAAGGACAGAACAGAAACATTCAAAATGACTGCAAGTTAAAAATAATGTCGTGATAGATGTTTCAACATCAGTTAAGACATAAACTTCTAATCAAGAGAGCAGACTGAATTGAACATAACAAAATGATAAATAACACAAGATATGATGACCTAGTTCGGTGAACAACAACACCTACATCTAGGGGCAACCAAGCCAAGAATGAATTCACTATCAGCAATATTAATTTACAAATAAACTCCCCCATTTACAACTCCTCACTTAATCCCTACCCAGTACAATTCTACCTAGAAATCACATCTATATAAGCGAAACCCATCTCAATTCCTAAATCACCTCAGTGATATCTAACAGTTACAAACAACCTCCGGCAACTGCATCAATCTGTTCAATTGAAAGACACCCCTTCCAATACAATATTCAGTCAAGACACTTGACTAACAATAACACTTGAATTTACTTAATAGCTTCATCCAAGAACAATACATAATTCATTGCCTCCAGGTTTCTGAATCTGTAGACCTATGTCTACCTCAATGTATCAAACGATACAAAGAGTGACTTACAACACAAGAAAGTACATGACTCTCAAAATCCTAAACCCTTATTTTCTACTTTTACAAAAGTCTTAATAAGAGTTCTTATTCTACCTTAAGTCTTGGTCTTCCTTTTATAATCTTTAGTTGCCCATAGGCTTCAAAATATCTATTAATTTATTCCTTGATCCATGTTCTGATTGCTCCTTAAATCTTGGACCAGATCTGCAATAACCTGATATATCAGACAAAGATGTCGAGTCCACAAGTTAGGACATCTTGTCTGACATGTCTTCTTTCAGCAGATTTTATCATGTTGGAACATCTTATTCAACACTATGTTTTACTAAAATTTAATTAAATCTTTTCGAGCCTTCAATCTCCCCCTTTTGACAAATTTTGGCTAAAACACCTTTTACACAATAAAGCCATGATGCTTCAGAGAGAGGGAGTAGAAACTCCTGAAGTCATTTCAGCCAGCCTGTGATGACTCATGGAAGCTTTCACTCTTCCTGTCCAGCTGTATGGATGTTTTACATAGTGTTCCCCACCTGTTGAATGTCGTGTATCTATTGTCCTGGTGTACATGAGGAAGAAGATGCAAAACACTCCCCTCAAACCCAGAACCAATACTTGTCACTGGAGCAACCAAACACCAACCTAAATTATCCCGATGAAGACTCAGGGGTGCAGACTGCTACTCTGGGTAACTCATAACACAAGACACAACTGTGTTCTTAACTCAGATCACAAGACACAAAAGAAAGACTCAGAAACGAAACTGAGACTCAGACAGGATGTTAGAACATCCCATTCAACATCCTTGCAAAACAACTGCAAGAATGGACTTCACACCAAAAAGGATATCATTTATGTGTTGTAAGGACCAACACACAACCGAGATGAATACACACCCATTCTCCCCTTTTTAGCCAAAAATTAGCAAAAGAAACCAACACAGTTCCATACCCACATGGTACTTACCCAAACTCGGAAAAAAGCCATGAAGACACAACACAGCAAGCGAAACACAACCTAAGAACCAAGAAGCAGCGACCCCCTTTAAATACCCAAGCAATTTCTCTAGGAATTAACGGTCCATAGAAGTTACCGAAGAACAATTCAATGAAGATATAAATTTAGGTATGTAACTTCAACATAAATGATTGTGCACCGCCCAACTAGGATTTGACTGTTTCAACTTTAGGGTAAATCGTCCAAAGAATGTGCATGTACCAAGACACATGTTTAACACGCCTTCTCTTAGGCACGTTTTCCATTGTCCAAAGAACATCGTCCAAATGAAAGCAACTTGGAAACAACCACAAGTCCTAAACAATGTCCTAACACCTGGTCAGACTTTGTCCATTCCATCGTGTAGCCTCTGAAGCATAGTCACAATGCCTTCCAATGAGCCCCAAGAATACTCCTTTCAAGCCAGGGGCTGACTAAGGTATTAGGACACCATGTGCAACATCTTCCAATAAGGACTCCCATGCACCTTAACTTATTCTGCAGAGAAAAATAAATTCTCCCAGACAATATCCAATCTTATTTCTCATGTCTCTCCTAAGAATTAAGAACACAGTTGATATCATTCAGTAGCCTTAGCAGCTCTACCTTATGACAAAGCCACAAAATCAACACACCATGATGCCAAGACATCTTGCCTGACATCACATCCTCACAAGAATCACATGAGCATATTCTTGCTCATAAGTGAGAAAAATACCAGGACCACACTCCTTGTCTCATAACCAAAGAACTTTGGATCGAGACCAAATGACACCATTAATCATTCTCCCCCTGAGCACACCCATACACTGTACAAATTCCTCTTGAATTTTACAGCCATAGACAACTTTGTTCTTGAGAAAAATCCAATCAAATCTGGCATCCTCACATCCACGAATTCTCTTAAATCCTTGGTTAGGCATGGTGTCATGTACACATAGTTTGACACCAAGCATATCCTTCATAGCAATTATTCGCCCTTCTCTCTTCACAAGGTTCAGGCTAATACCATGTTCTTCTAAAATACATGTAGCAAGATCATTTCCTTACCAATAGACTGAGCACCACAAGGATCAGACCACATGGTCTGATATCCTTCTTCAGCATACACCGACTAACAGCCATGGCATACATCCTTACCATACTCCACTTCAGAATTGGCCAGTATCTCCACGTCATTATCTCCCATGGATAGAAAACTTTCCTTTTTGGAGAGATAATAAACTGAGATGATGTTGCAACATCCATTAAGACATCAGTCTTAATCAAAGTATTCATCTACCTTGGTTCTTGAAACAACATCCAGGAATTACTAACCATACACTTCCATTTGCAAGAAACAGATCAAAGGTCATAGCAGCATCAGATCATAAACCATCACAGACGACAGACTACCACAGAGAGAAATAAACTCTCATGAGCCTCAAGAAGCTTTAACCCAGAAGCACAAAGTTAAGACATCCTATTCTAAGCAGACTTCTCAGCAAGCTCTGCTTCTCCTCCGCCCTTCAGTCTTCTATCCTTCAAAATTCCACCTTGCACAGTCAATTACAAGACACAGTACATCAGTACTAGCAAGGGTTTATGTTTCAACAGGAGATGCCCTCATAAAACTAGAGCAACAAGATTGAGCAGATAGTTTCTTGAGTCATACTCAAAAACCACCTTCCTCCATAAGTGACCAACCAGAATACCTTTCACCATGTCCTTGATCATGAAGGAACATAGTTGAATCTTCCAGTACTAACATCCCCTTACCTCAGACAGAGAACTCTGGAACACTTATATCCAACATCTTAGATGAGACTTCAATCAAGCAACCAGCAACTCCCCTGATCCAAAAAGGTTGAGATAGACTTTTGCGACAACCTTATAGTTGGCGAGAAACCACTCCTAAGGATACCACACTACTACGTAAAACCCCTTTAACAACGGTTGAAAAATATATATAATAACGCGGATCAAGGCGTTGTTATGTAGAGTGTTGTGGTAAATGCGCTACTTTTAATCACGACCCTGGGACCGTTGTGGTATTCTGGAAAGCGCGTGTTATATCACAATGGTTATGCTTAACAACCGTTGTGATAGATAACGTAATTAATTAATTAGATGACGGTTAACCTAGACAATCGTCGTGAAAAGTACACATAGTTTATTATATAAAAATGTATATTGCTTAGTTTACCATACACCTATTTAAAGAAATACAACCATTTAAATTGGCAAAGAAATATATAATCTGAAAATTAAACTATTCTTGAAAACCAACTTTAACACATCATTTTTTTACGAATTGAATTTGTCTCATTCAACATATTTTATGTTCTTTAACACATAATATACGATTCAATGGTCTGATTCCTTCAATTCATCGATATCTTTTATTATAATTTACCTCATCATCGTCGCTTATCAACGCGATTGTAAATTATATCGATGAATTGAAGCAAACAGAGCACTAAACCATATATTATGTGTTAAGGAACATAAAATGTGCTGAATGAAACTGATGCGATTCGAAAAAAATTTATTGATATAGGTTGGTTTTCAAATACATCTTAATTTTCAGAATATAAGTTTCTATGTCAATATAAATGATTGCATTTTCATTAAAAGGTAAGTGAAACAAACAATATACATAGTATATAATAAACTAAACTTGTCAACCAGTATAAGAAATTAAAGAACAAAACATTGTTAAGTCACGAGAAACCTCTATCTTGTGAACTAGCAATGTTTTGTTCTTGTTTTGAGAATATTTGTCAACAACAACATACAGCAAAACAAAATGAAACACAATAAAAAAAACATATGTTGTTGTTGTTGTTGACAAATGTTCTCAAAACAAGAACAAAACATTGATAAGTCGCAAGAAACCTCTATCTTGTGAATTAGCAATGTTTTATTCTTGTTTTGAGAACATTTGTCAACAACAACATACAGCAAAACAACATGAAACACAATAAAAAAAAAACATGCATTGTTTAAGAAACAATACCCCAAGTGAGACTATAACAAATCAAGATACATTGAGTCAATAACGCACCTCATTTTGAAAATAATCGTGGAACTGTAATAAATCAAGATATATCAAGTTCATCTAGTTTGTGAAGCCATGAAGAAGAAATATAAGGTGGATGAAATTTATACAATAACTTCATACTTCTTATATTTTTCTTCATGGCAACAAAAACAATATGAAACTCCACCATAGTATACGCTTGCTAACACCATACGCTTGCTACCACCATCATCACTATGTATCTACAAGGAAACACAACAAAAATCAAACTTAACCCTAAAACATCAATAACATAATGTTTTCCACATCATCCTAAAACCAAACCTTAAAACAATAATCCTAGAAAGATGAGAGCAGGAGAACATACCATCTTCGCCGCCATAGGAGTTTGTACCGGACGTTGCTCTCGTCAGATATCCTTTAAGCTTATTTTCTCCATTCTCTTGTAACAATATTGGTTAAGATTCATGAGAGGAGAGTTGTGTTAGGGTTTTCTTTAGAGAGAAACAGAAGTTATGAAGTGGGTCACAGATAGTTTCGTTTATATATTAAACACTATCACTTTTCGTTACGGTTTAAAACTACAACCGTAATTAAATTTTAAATTTTAAAATTATAGCAAACAATATCACGACGGTTATTCAGAATAACCGTAGTGATATCTCTTATTTAAAAATAAATAAAAATGAAATGAGCGCCTTAACCTTAAATGAAAAACATTATTGCCACTGCTGAGGTTCGAACCCTGAAAGATTGATTCTATCATATTGGGTATACTTACAACCGTTATTATACCCTATAAATTTTTAATTAAAAAATATAATATAAAGTAAGCGCCTGAGTTTAGAGTTATCACCATGGTTTTTGGAAGAACCGTGGTGACTTGGGCGTTGTTGTTTGCACGTTTTGTAGTAGTGCTAGCCTATACAAGATGGTATCGCTCCAATGCACACAAAGAACCACAATATAAGCATCCAGATGTTCAGTCCAATGTCAGAACATTTGATAACTGACTTCACTAGCCACCTGATGAAACCACACATGCCTAAAATAGTCTTGCAGATCTAACCGTTAGACTTCTAGATAATATCCCAACTTGAATGACCTTTCCATCATAACAGAACAAGAGTTCCATGTTCTCATATACTTGATCATGAAATCAAGTTTGAGTAAACAACCTCTATTCTGAACATAAGGAATAAAACCAACAAACAGTCCTCTTCAGGATACCTTGATGACAACCTCCTTCAAGTATAATTCTCCAAGGGAATCATCCACACACGATTCCACGCCAGAACCAAATCAAATAGACACAACTATCTGCAAGATGATTTAGATTCAGCTTTAAAAGACCAGAAAAGTCTCCAAGATGTCAGGGTAAATGTCCTAGACATTTTCCTTTGACTTCCATATGCACAGACTCTGGTAGAAAAATCTTTGCAGTCCTCCACCAGTAATTGGAACACATACTCCTATAGAAGATACAAGAACACAACTTTTGCACCCCTATGTGCTTAGATCATAAATAAACTAAACCAATGCATGTTTATTAAGATGATCATAAGACACTCTTCACTTCCACAATAACAAGTTTCTAGAAAAGAAACTTCCTAGACTGCATACCAACTGACTCTTCAAGTCCAATCAGAAGAAGATTCCCAAAACCTTTGATCAACACATATTTGTTTAGCCTCCAGAGCATATGCCACAACACTCCTTTTCCAAAAGGTTATTTCCTTGGATAAAAAAGATTCAGTACACACTCATCTGGAAAGATGTTTCAACATCTGATTGAACATCAGTTCCTTTTCCAATGAAAAGATCATTGAAATTGGTTCTGAAACCACACCTTGATCACAATTAAACATCTTTTCAAAATTTCACACAAGATACCGATTGTATCCATTCTTCAAGCCAGGCTAGATGCAAAGAGTAGATTCTTGAGTTCTTGAAACTATTTGAAGAAACACCTTCTGGTGTGAGATCATCTTTCTTGAACACCAAGCAAAAAGGATAACTAATTAAATACTTGCTTAGGCAACAAATAGCAATTGATTTTAAATCCCAATTATACATTCTTCAGATTTGCATCCCTCCTTACATCAGCTACAAGAACAGACGTAAAATAACCAGCGCAACCTAGAAAGATATCTTCAATGCACAAAACCTCCTTAGAAGAGATCTGATAGGAGATCCTCAAGCAAAGACACTCTACTATAGGGTTGGTAGCAAAAATAAATTGCTTATGGCTCTCCTCCATGGTATGACATTCTCATGTCTTACTTCAAGTATCCTTGAAGCATCCACTTGACCATCTATACTTCTGACAAACACATTCAAAACTGCCTTTATGAGTGGACTTGAGAGACAACTCAAGTATCTTTGGCAACTTTAAACATGACATAAAATTGTTTATCAAATCCAATGGATACACAAGACCTCAAATCAACCTTTTTCCTTCTATTTCACTTCATGTTACCTGATTGAAGCTATCTCCCAAGCAACATAGAAGGATCCTTCAGAGGACTCCAGGTCATAGTGCTTTTTCCTTCCTATAGGTGCCAAAAACAACTATATAAACTAAATCCATCTTCAACATCCACCAGGTAAGATGTCACAACATCCTATAAGGCACCATGCGTAGCAATAGTATCATCATCAGTAGCAGTGGTAGAAACTTCACAATGTATCAGTCAACCATCAACAACACTAAGGGATGGTCTGATTATGCAGCCTTCTTCCTTGTTCAAAGACCAGAAAATATCTTCCCTAGAACTGATCCAGAAACAGACCAGGATGCCTGCTCTGATACCAATTAAAGTTCTGGCATGCAGATCACATATGTCCTAATAGATGTTGAGACATTGATCTCTGCTAAAACTGAACAAGAACAGAACAGAAACATTCAAAAGGACTGCAGGTTAAAAACAATGTCGTGACAGATGTTTCAACATCAGTCAAGACATAAACTTCTGATCAAGAGAGCATACTGAATTAAACATAACAGAATGATAAATAACACAAGATATGATGACCCAGTTCAGTGAACAACAACACTTTCATCTGGGGGCTACCAAGCTAGGAATGAATTCACTATCAGCAGTATTAACTTAGAGCTAAACTCCCCTGTTTATATCTCCTCACGTAATCCCTACCCAGTACAATTCTACCTAGAAATCACATCTAGATAAGAGAAATCTATCTCAGTTCCTAAATCACCTCAGTGATATCTAATAGTTACAACCTCTGACAACTGCATCAATCTGTTCAATTGAAAGACACCTATTTCAATACAATATTCAGTCAAGACTCTTGACTAATAATAAAACTTGAACTTTCTTAATAGCTTCATCCAAGAACAATACTCAATTCATTACCTACAGGTTTCTGAATCTGTAAACCTATGTCTACCTCAATGTATCAAACGATACAAATGGTGACTTACAACATAAGAAAGTACACGACTCTCAAAACCCTAGACCCTTATTTTCTACTTTTACAAAAGTCTTAATAAGAATTCTTATTCTACCCTATGTTTTGGTCTTCCTTTTATAATCTTCATTTGTCCATGGGCTTTGAAATATCTATTGATTTATTCCTTGATCCATGTCCTGATTGCTCCTTAAATCTTGGACTAGATCTGCAACAACCTGATATACCAAACCAAGATGTCGAGTCCACAAGCTAGGACATCTTGTCTGACACGTCTTCTTTCAGCAGATTTTATCATGTTGGAATATCTTGTTCAACACTATGTTTTACCAAAATTTAGTCAAATCTTTTAGAGCCTTCAGTAGCATTGGAAGATTATTGGCCTGCATACCAATGAGACATAATTTGACATAACAAAAACATGCGACGAAAGAAAAAGGATCACCCGAACAGCATGGGAATTAGAACAGAAATGGATATAACTGATAAAATGATAAGATAATATGATTTATGTCGTCAGCCCGGACACAATCGGATAAAATGTCTTAATATTAAAGCAAGTTCTACATGAACATTTATTCTTTTCTTTAAATTTTTGTAACATTATATATATATATATATATATATATATATATATATATATATATATATATATATATATATATATATATATATATATGCATAAAACAACAACACAAACAATATATAAAAAAGAATTAACACCATAAAATGTCTAAGAGATTATAACAATCAAAGCAATGTCATCTGCTGCAGACATCATATCCCTAACATCATCGTCATCTCTAACTCGCACCCACATATGTTGTGTTGCATTATTGTCATCTACAATTGAGATGTACGAAATAAGTCTCTTCATACTTCTAATTCTTTCTCTGTCATTAATCTCTCCGTCTAACCAACTTTTCAAACTCCTTTCAAGATGCTCGAAGCTTTGGATGTTCCAAAAAAGCATTTTCATCGGAGGTTTCATTGTGGAATAACATACATGCCCATAAATTTTAACAATCATGAAAGAGTTAGTGATGAAAAATGAAAGAAGAATTTGAAATGAAGTGTGAAGTGAAGCAAATGGTAGGAGACACCTTTATTTATACTAGGCCAATTGGAGACTCCCTTTAAAATGTGTACACTGGCTCCAATTGAATTGACAACACCATATGAAGTCGTCAATCCAATTGGCGCCTACATTGTAAAATATAGAGATGTCGCCAATTTGTATGGCAACAACACTTCATCCCAATTTTTTTGTTTGAAAGTGGGGGTACTTTGGGAGCCTTTTTGAAACATGGATTATTGTGGGAATTAATTTGAAAAAGTGGATTATTTGGGTAAAAAGTTCAATTTTGACAGAATTTTTATTTGCACTTTTTATTATTTATACACACACACACACACACACACACACACACACATATATATATATATATATATATATATATATATATATATATATATATATATATATATATATATATATATATATATATATATATTAGTATATTTTTAATGTTAATTTAAAAATATATAAATTACAAACATAAATGCACTTTTGGTTATTTTATCTCCCTCCACCTATGATGATGAAGATAAAAAAAATATTTTAAATGACATCACAACAATGATTAAGATAATTCATTACTCCTTATGTCCCAAAATAAACATCACATTTTAACAAAATATTTTTTCTCAAAATAAGTGTCGTTTTTAGTTTTCAATACAATTTTTATTTTGTTCTTCCAATTGTTCCCTTCAATTAATATTACATCACTCTCAATTTACTATTCTCTCACTTGACATTTATGATCATTAAAATACATCAATAGATAACAAGGATAATATAGTAAAATCGATGTTCTCTCTTTCATTTATCACATTTTCTTAAACAAATTTTAAAAGAATTTTTCTAGGCTAAAGGTCCATATCTTTGCAATATTTCTCCAACTCACAAGTTGACATTTAACAAAGTTAGTGTATGTTAAATAAACACTCAAACTAAGTGTGACCAAAACGACATGGGACTTGGATTCTGCAGAGTTGTTTGACCTTCACCATAAAAGCATCATCATATGTCATTATTGTTAACTATGCAGCATAATATGCATTTTCAGCTTCACTACTTTCTATTTGATTCTTTCCATATGCAAAGTGATGCATTTTCATTTGATTCCTTCACTACTTTATAGATGGAAGAAATCAAATGGGAAGTTGTGAATGCATATTATGCTATATAATTAACGGGAATGACATATGGTGATACTCTTATAGTGAAGGTCAAACAACTCTACAAAATTCATGTCCTACGTTGTTTTGGTCATACTTTGTAACACTAATTTTACTTACTGTCAACTTGTAGATTGAAAAAAAGTTGTAAAGATATGGCCTTTAGTTCGGAAAATTTCTTTTAAAATTTGTACTAATTAATTTCTAAATAGATTTTAAAAAAAATTTAATTAAAATTATTAATTTAGCATGTAAAAAAATTAATTAATAAATGATCTCAATCATCATTGTCACATCATTAAAAATAAATTTGTTATCCTAATTGTCACTGCCATATATGCAAAAATGGAGGAGGACAAAAAAAAATCCAAAAAAAAAAAGTTAAGGGACAAAAAGATGAGTTTTGAAATAGAGAATCAAAAAATTAAAACACTTAAATATGAGGCGAAAAATGCATTTAAGCTTAAATTATATTATAATTGAAATCATGTCGTTTTCAAATGTGATATTTTATTTTTAAAATTTGTTTTTCCCTTTAAATAGTAAAATATAACTAATATTTACTCAAAAACATAAACTTTCTTTGACATGATAACAAGGTTTGGTTGATTAGTAAGTGATTATATGGGTCAGTTATTGATTATCAAAACTCCAACTCTTGATTTTGTGACTATCTTTCATGGAGTTTTAACCATAGAATGCTGAAATTGTTTCCCTTAACTAAATATTTTGTTCCTAACAATGAACCACACATTTGCACAAGTATGACTTAGAATCCATGGGCTCCCTCAAGAATATTGGAGACCTAACACCGTCTATGCAATAACCAATAGCCTATTCATCCTAATTTGTATAGATTCTACCTCCAATTGATAAGGCATTTGGACATTTTGTCAAGGTACTAGTTGACATTGATATGCTAAATGGGCTTAAAGATAAAATCCTAGTTGAGAGGGTTGAATATGCAATTTTTATGGACATAGAATATGAAAAAAAATCCACACCTATGTCACTTTTACAAAGCTCTAGGGCAATCGGATCTCAATTGTAGAATAAGGAATGATAAAGAAGAGAAATATATCATCAGACACACAGAACACAACAAAATAAATGGGATTCTAAAATACAAGCAAAGAAGCAAAAATAAATGAAGCAGAGATGACTGATATGATTCTTGGTGACAAACATGCTTTCACTAGGGGAGAGACAAGTGAAGTGATCAAGGAAAATAGGGATGCAGGGCAGGAAATTTTAGATGCCATAATTGTTGTTTTTCCAGAAGTTTTAAGTGTTTTAGAGGACAAAGTTGACATGGACACAAATAATGTTGATGAAGGCAAAAATAATGCAAAGAAGTGGGTTACAAAAGAGCTGATTCATGTTAAAGATATAAGCTATATGACTCAGAGTTTGTGGATGCTACCCAACTGAATGCAATGGATGATACAATTGAAAATGTTCAGCATATAAATGAAGCTTTTCTAAAAGAATCGTGTGCAGACATGGTTGATCACTTGGAAAATAAAGACAATTCTAATGAAGGTTAATTTGAATCTGATATGGCTAAATTTCAACTTGTTATTTCAAAATTCCAAAAGAAGAAAAGAAGAAAGGAAGAAAAAACTGAAAGACAAGGAAACTTATG
Organism: Lathyrus tuberosus; assembly: GCA_022829125.1. Classification (NCBI taxonomy): domain Eukaryota; kingdom Viridiplantae; phylum Streptophyta; class Magnoliopsida; order Fabales; family Fabaceae; genus Lathyrus; species Lathyrus tuberosus. Next base: position 1,151,390 of record JALAZF010000491.1, on the reverse strand, counting down.
GTACCAAAATCTGGTTTAAATAAGCCTTCCCAATGAAGTGCTTATTCTGAAACTTTAGAGGCATTGCCAATTCCCCATCAAAATTGGCTCTGAAAAACATTCTCAAAACCTATAAACCTAACGTTAACCTAATTGTAGAACCTTGGATGTACCATTTAACCTTTTCCCGTTCATTATGGGATAAACTAGACCTGAAGCTGTTTATAATATACAACATGAATCTTCATGCACCAAACCTCTGGTGAATTTGCAAGAAATGCTTAGAACCTCAAATCCAAAACTTATTAGATTAATATGTCTCATTCATTCTGCAATTGAAAAAAAAACCTTTGGGCTATGCTGCAATTTATGTATCCACTTATTATGTAACTAAAAGAAGACTCTAGTTTAACCTCTCTGCTTGCCATGCTTCTAGGAATATTCCATGGTGTTTTGTTCAGGACTACAATTCCAACCTTGGGGCTCATGAACATAGGGGTTTCGGTAGCCCTAATGGGATCCTAATGGAGGAGTTCAAAACTTGTCCAGACTTGAACATCCTGGTTGAAATCCCTACAAAAGCTACCAATCTCATTTGTTACAATGGCAAATTTGGGAGGGTCTCAATAGAAATAGGGTCTTTTACAACTCATAGTGGTTCTCTACCCGTTACTCCATGACATTTATATCCCTGCCTAGGCTTAGGTATGATCATTATCCTATCTTGGTGGACTCATCTTTCACCCAACATAGGATCATTTCCCAATTCAATTTTTTTGGTATGTGGACATTGCCTGACACTTCCAAAGATTTTATATCTAGAATCTAGTCCACTGTGGTGATTGGATTTCCTATGTATATCCTAAATAGGAAGCTTCAGATTCTAAAATACCATTTCAAGAACTGGAATAAGGATACCTTTTGAAATATTCATCAACTGGTTAAGTGACTAAAAGAAGATTCTAGTTTAACCTCTCTTCTTACCATGCTTATAGAAACTCTCATGGTGTTTTAATGGGGACTACAATTCAATCTTGGGGATCATTAACACAAGTATTTTAATAGCCCTAATAGGATGCCAGTAGAGGAAAGCTTGACCAAACCTGAACACTCTGGTTGAAATCTCTACAAAAGCTACCAATCTCACTTGGTAGAATGACAAATCTGGGAGGACCTCAATAGAAAGGAATTTGGATAGGGACTTATGAAACCAAGAGTGGTTCTCTACCTATTACTTCATGACACACACACACAGACACACACACACACACGCACACACACACACACACACACATATATATATATATATATATATATATATATATATATATATATATATATATATATATCTTCTTCTAGGCTTAGATGTGATCATCATCCTATCTTAGAGGACTCTTCTTTCATCCAACATAAAATCATTTCCTAATTCAAATTTTTTGGTATGTGGACATTACGTGAAAATTTTAAAGATTTTATATCTAAAACTTGGTTCACTATGGTGATTTGATGCCCTATGTATATCCTAGACAGGAAGCTTCATATTCTAAATGTCATCTAAAGAAGTGGAATAGTGATACCTTTGGAAATATTCATCAACTGGTTAAGACTCATACATATAACCTAACTATTATTCAAGATTAAATCAGAATGGATGGTACTTTGGGTAATCTTGGAGAGCAAAAAGGATAACTCAACTTGATTTAGAGAAAGTTTTTTTAGGCTGAGAAAGCTAACATGGATTGACATTCTTCTAGGGGGTAGAAATATGGCATTCCACTATAGCATGACCATAATTAAAAGATAAAAAAAATGTCATAGCAGTTCTTAAGGATGGAGTTAATATTATACAGACAATGTAGAGATGGACTCACCAGCTGTAGATTATTTCACTAACCTTTTTTTTTTGTAGGCAACAACCAAGACATAAGTATAGTTGATGAGGTAATATCTCATAGGGTAGATTCCAGCATGAAAAAGCTCACGGTCATCCTCCGCTCAAAGGAATAGATCCACAATGCAGTCCTAACCCTCAACAAATACAATGACCCAATCCCTAATGGATTTCGTGATTTATTAGATCACACATACTAGGACATCATTGAGCAAGATGTTTGTGCATGTTGAAATTGCTACAAATTTCTATAATATTCTTAACTATAATATGTATGAAAATAGTAGAAGAACCTAGAACTATAATGTATGTGTTAGCTCATAAATTCGACGCCCACATTAAATTGGAAGTTTTGATTGGAAAGCTAAACTCTTGAAGGGGTTTAAAAGAGCTTTCGACTGGATTGTTGTGAGAGGTTTTAGTCGAAGATGCTCATAAGAGTGAGAGATACTTTTGGGACTTAGAGAATATTTCTAAAAGTTGGAGGAGTCACCTTCGACCGAGAATACTAACGACGACCGACGCTGAGAAGTTCAAATTCAAATAAAGGAGGGAGTAGTTACTTGTGTTTCGCTCCTGAAAAGACAAGTGGCGCATATCCAAGGGTCAGAAGCATGCAACGCGACACTTGTCATGTGTTGATTGTCTTAGGAAGTTAACAACAGTTAGTTTTAGTATTATAAATAGGGGTTCTAGCAATAGGATTCGGGGTGTTGTGTTCACTTTGTACAAGTTACTCCAAAGTTACTCAAAGTATCCGTGTGTAGAGAAAAGAGTCTTGTGAGAACGTACGTGATGTAATCACCATTTATCTTTTCAATGCAATTTACTTCAATCGTTCATTAAGAACTTGTCCTTTATTTTTAACGCAAGTTATGTTTCTGCAATTTGTCTTATTTTCATATTTCCGACTTTTACTGCACACCTTCGACCCTTTCTTTTACATTTCTAGCCTTTTAACTTAACATTTTAGAACATTGTTTAGATTATATTTTCAACATACCTTTCTTCATGTTCACTGTCGAAGTGCCAGTTCTTTAGAATTCACTTTAGGTTAGTAGTTAGCACATGTCCTAGGATCAATCTGATCGATCCTGTGAGTCACCAAAGTAAGATTTGGAAGATCAGCAGTTTTTTTTACCAATTTTCACGGTAAACAGTATGAAAATAGTAGAAGAACCTAGAACTATAAATGTATGGAAATAATAGAAGAACTTAGAACTATCGTGATACTAATCTATCATGAAATATCTAGAAAGAACTAAAATGATGTAGAAACACTCACCACCATTGAGAGGTAGGTGACTTGAGTCTATAAATAGGCAATTGGTACTTTGTAATTGAGCATCCAAGAAATCAATACCATAGCCTTCTTTCTAAACAATTTTCTACAACTATCTATATCAACTATCAAGTACTTAAATACTAACAGTGGCATCCGATCTACGTTCGGTTATATATTGGGCGTATTTATATAACCTACCTACTATTTAAAAATCTTCCCAACTACTTCCAAAAATTACCCTTGACTAATTAACCCACTCCAATAAATTTTCTAAGCTATGGATAACACCACTCAATCTTCATCTATTTCTGTCCCCATTTTTAATGATGAAAACTATGATATATGGCGTGTTAAAATGGAGACATTTTTTTCACCTCAAGATTTATGGGACATAGTAGAAGAAGGCTTCACCGCTCCTGCAGATACTTCAGCTCTTAATGAGCTCAAGAAAAAGAGTTGAAGAAAAATAAACAGAAAAATTCAAAGGCGTTGTTCACTTTGCAACAAGCGGTGACTGATGCAATTTTTCCAAGAACTATGGGCTAATAGTGCGAAAGAAGCGTGTAACACATTGCATGAGGAGTTTCAAGGAAACAACAAGGTACGTGCCGTTAAAGTTCAATCTCTAAGAAGAGATTTTGAATTATTGCAGATGAATGAGTTTGAGACAATTAAAGATTACTACTCTAAATTTAAAGAAATAATTAATAAAATGAGAGCTTTTGGGGAGGATATTCTTGACAAGAAAATTGTTGAGAAAATTCTAATCACTATCCCCCCAAAGTTTGATCCAATCATGACAACGATCGAGAACACTAAAGATCTGTCCACTTTATCAGTGATCGAACTACTGGGCTCTCTTGAAGCATATAAGCAAAGATTGTATAAGCATAAAGATGATACACTTGAAAATGTCTTTCAGTCAAAGCTCAAATTTCAGCCCCAAAATAAAGAAAATGGAGAAAAGAAAAACTATGGAGAAACGTCTAGAAGAAGAGAAGTTTCTAGAAATTTTCTCAAGAACAGACCAGATAAAAATCCTTCATGCAATATCTGCAAAAGACAAGGCCACACAGAGAAATCTTGTTGGTACTGTAAGCTGCCACAATGCAACCATTACAAGAAGTTCGGGCACGTAGAGAAAAATCGTCGCAACAAAAATAGACATCAAGCAAATATCGCAGAGGAGCATGATAAAGAACAATGTATATTTTATGCCATTCAAGAGTCAGTCAGAGAAAAAAAGAGGAAGCTTGTACTTGGATAGTGGCCAACAATCATATGGCCAAGGATGAGACTATTTTCAAAAGCATTGACGAGTCTGTCAAAGTCAGAGTTCGATTGGGAAATGGTAATGTTGTAGAATCAAAAGGCAAAGACACTTTCATGATGGAGACGAATAAAGGTACGCAACTCATCCATGATGTCTTACTAGTCCCCAACCTAAAAGAAAATCTTCTAAGCATTGGCCAAATGATGGAGAGAGGCTACGCATTTCACTTTGAAGGAGATGTATGCAAAATCTTCGATAACAAAAATAAAAGAGTAGAGATAGCCCAAGTGAAGATGGAGAAGAGAAATATAAGCTTCTTGCTAAATTTGAATTATGCAACTAACATTGCCATGAAGGTACAAGTTGATGATTCATGGCTCTGACATCAAAGATTTGGCCACTTCAACACACATGCCTTGAAACTGTTATATCAAAAGAACATGATGAGAGATATTCCAAGTATAAAGGAGAATAATGAATTGTGCGAAGGGCGTCTCCTTGGTAAGTGTAACACCCTTTTCTACCCAACAAACATCACGAATAAAAACACCATTTTATCAGAGTAAAAGTCCCACAAGGGCGTCACATTTCGTCAAAGAAAACATCATAATTAGATCAAATACTTCGCAGCGGAAAACTTCACAAAACTTCATTATAATTTTATAACGCAAGGTTTTTTTTTTAAATAAACTCAACATAACATAATATCATCAAATACAAAAACACTATGGTTCGACTCAACTCCCCGACCCGATGTTACATATCAGAGCAAGACCCTCTACTCGACCAAAAATAACCAAAAGCGCTTCAAGTAAGCTCTTCACGTGCCAAAAAGCTATTCTTGATCATCTGCACGTTACCCATGTGGAGGCAACATTCAAACAGGCAGGGCGAGTAATCACGAAATCAATACATAAGATATAGGTGAAAGATAAGGCACAACACAACAACAACATCAAATCATTAATAACATCATAATACATCAATCACGACAATCTCATACAATGCCACATAGTATGAAATGCAACAACAGACTCATGCATGTTGTACCAATATCATCATAGTCGATGGACACTGGGCCATCACCCTCCAAAGATCCCCACCAATAGAATCGATTCTACACAAGAACCAGAGCACGTCATAAAACACTTCAATCCACACAATGGGATTAAAGCCACCACAATGGACCGAAGTCCTACAATGCTATGAATGCATGATGCAAACGTCATAATTATCATTGTCACAAAATCGTTAGTTACATCATCATTCATAAATCATCATCATCATCATAAATCAAATCATCATCATAGTTACAATCACGCATCATAATTCATCATAAATCGTCATGGTCACATGCATTACGAATCTTCACAAATCATCATGGTCACATATTATTAACATACACCACAAATCATCATAAATCACCATGTTATCACATCATTCACGGATTACCATCAATTCATCATACAACAACGTCACCACACATTCATCACAATTCATCATACTATAATCGTTATGCACTAGGGTACAACATAAGTTCACACTCGTCATTATCCGTCGCTAAATCTCATATTTCGTCATATAATACTCATCACCTAAAACCCCCGATTTTATTCTATTCATCGTCATTACTAGATTTCTAGTGTCATATTATCTCATCTTAGTCATACGTCTCAAAGGAATCATATCGCGAGCGAAATCGGGACAGAAATCGCAAGAACGAGAATTTATGCACCCACCACTGCCCATACGCGTATGGACCACCCTGATACGCATATGGCCCAAATTGCACGGCAACCCTTACGCGTATTGCCCTCTTTAATACGCGTATCAGCAGAGAGGTCATCCCTCTCAATTCTCCTTCAGACCTCCCCTTATGCGTATGATACGCGTATCAACAGAGACCTCTCCAAAAACTCAGATTTCGCATCTGAACGAAAAATCCCTCTTCCCAGCACCTTCGACCATCGAAAACAGCCTCAAATCGATTTCGATTCATCCCAGATATGTGTTACTCATCTTACTTCATCATCTACATCAATTATTCCTAATTACTAAGCCTGAATTTAGTTATTATCAGTTCGATTTACAAATCTGGTTACCCAAATTTCGTCCCAGCATCAACAATTATTCAATCATCAAAATACAACAATTTACACCAGAATCATCACAAAAATCACACACATCAGATCACGAAAATACATGACAGACTCATCACAGTTTCACACGAAATTATCAGAAACGAAAAACACACGGCTACCTCTACTTTAAACCCATATCAAACACATTAACCCGGATTACCCCCATACCTCGAAATTCCAGCAACGATTCTTCGTTTTCCTGGTTCCTACGGTTGAGTCCTCAATCTAGCCTCATTTCCTCAGCTCTCTAATCTCCTTAGGGTTTCCAAAATTCTGATCTCCAAATCCCTACTGTAGTACCCTAAATTTTGACCAAGGTTTTATTTTGTTATTAGGGGGTATCATGTTGGGTATTGGGGGGAGGGGGTTTATTAAAGTTTTTTTGGGGCCCATCTTAATGGCCTAGTTGAGGTTTTTATTTATTTTTGTTTAGATCATAATATTTTAGTACTATTTGATTTTTGAATTTATTTTATTTAAAAATAGATAATTAGATTTATTATATTAGAAATACTATTAAAATTAGTGTCATCTTATAAAAATTAGTTTTATTTTTTAATTAGGAAGGTTATTAGAATTTTTAGAAATTAGATTTTTTAAATAATAAAGTTATTTTTATTAGATAAAAATAATTATAGATTTTCCATATCTTTTATTTTTAATAGGTTTATTGTAGTTTAGTTAATTAGGAAATATTTATTTTTAATTTAATCTAGATTTTTATGGTTGTTAAATTATTGGTTTTTAGGATTTCGTTTTAGGTTTTTGGTTTTTTATTAATAATTAAGATCAGATTTACATATCATTAGCTGTTAATTAAAGTTGCCAATCATTAATTGTTTTTTTAGTAAATTATTAATATTGGAAAATTTTTTAATTACGTTTCAGTTTTGGTTTTTGTTCTAATTATGTCATTTTTTGCTATTATATTATTTATTTAATTGGAGTATATAGGGTTATTTTTTTTTATCTTTTTATTTTTGTTTTTTATTATTATTTTTTTTATTTATTTTATTTTTCTTTCGGTCAATTTGTTGACCAAGTCCGGTTCATTTTCTTCCTCATCCTGAAATCCTAATTTTGAGCAAAATCTGGGGGAAATTGAATCAAATCTAAATTACAAAAATCAAGCCTTTTCATTTACAGATCAAAATCAATACAAATTCGATTATTTTACAAATTCAGATTACAAACAATCAAATCGGATCAATTACGTAGAAATTTTCCTAATTCAAAATCTAACAGAAAATTCCTAAACCTAATTTTCTAACTATAAAAGAAAGAGGAATCAGAAATTGAAGGGGATCTTTTTTTTTGAATCCTAAGACGAATTGCTGCGCAATCCTCCATAAACTCTCATAAAAGCTCATAATCTTCAAAAGGACTAGGGTTCATCATCAGAACCCTATTATCCTTGAGCTTGACCTTCACTTACCTGCGAAAAATCGAGGAGAAAGAGATTAGGAAAAGAATCAAAGAAGGAAAAGATAACAAATTACTACCGGTTTCAATACGAGAGAGGTAAGCGAAAGAGAACTCAGCTTTTGATTACGATCGATTGTTACTTAAATCTGTTGTTTGTTCGCGTTTCTGGGTTTTCTGGTTTTTATCTAGGGTTAGGGTTCATAAATTGGGTTAGGGTTCTTCAGATGGGAGAGGGGTTCTGGGTTTTGGGAACTAGGGTTCTTCCCAAGAACCCTAGGGTTCTTAGGGTTCTTCGTTAACCCTGAAGAACATGGGGTTTCTGGGTTAATTAAGGTAGGGTTCGAGGTTCTTTGAGGTTCCGAGTTGAATCCTCAACCGGATTCTGGGATCGATAGTGTTTTGGGTGGTGTTTAGCGGTGGCCGGAGGCCATTGATGTTGGTCGGCGGCGGAAGCAAGGAAAGGGAGAAGAAAGCAAACGAGAGAAGAGAGAGAACGGGAGGGATTAGAGAGAGGAAAAGAAATGAAAATGAGAGATTTCTGAAGAGAATTAAATTTATATATCTTTTCACGAACGGTCCGGATCCCTGCCATGTGGCGTGCAAATCGGCCTTGGATTTTGACTATCCAGTCAACTGAGAGATCCAGTGTGCAAGGGTTTACGGTGGGTCTGCACTGACTCTTCTTCTCATTCGCATGATTAACATACACAGGATCAGAGGGTAAGTATCTACTGGAAGTAGGACCTTCCGATCATCATCAGACGCTCAATCTTGGGTCCTCTCCACCATTGGTTTTTTTTTGTTGTTTTCTAAATTGGATTATGACTATTGGGCCTTGCGCCCAATTACTATCCATACCCCCTGGAAAGGGCCTAATTGCTAATTCAATAGGGGATGCACCCCCCTGGTTTTTTCTGGTTTTTTTTATTAAATTAACTTCATTTTTTTAATAAGTTTGTTTTGTTTTTTTTTTACAATTAAATTAATTTCCTAATTTAAGTTGTAAAATAGGGTTTTATAGTTTTTAACAATTAAGTTAAATCCTTAATTTAATTTGTTAAAATAAGGTTTTTTTTATTTATATTAATTATTGGATTTTATTTATTCATTAATTTTCACTAAAAATTCTGTTTCTTATTGGTTTAATTAATTATTTGTTATGAATAAATAATTATTTTCTTTTAAAGGGTTTATATTTTAGGTCTTATTTCAAAGGAATTGTTTTTAGGGTTGGGATAAAAATGAAGTTTTTTTTGTTATTTTTATTTAACTTTATTTTGGGGATTTAAATACTTTTTCAGGAATTATTTTGAATTTGGATTTTATTCTTTTGTTTGTATTTTTTCTTCTGTTGAAAATTAGAAATTCACTTTCTAATAGATATTTGAGGAGTTTTCCTCTAAGGGATTTTTTTAGGATTTTAATTTTTGGGATAAAGCTCTTGGTCCAAGAGCCTGAATAAAGGATGGGATAGGGGATAAGGGATTTGGATTTTGGGATTAAACTCTTCCTCCGAGAGTATAAATAATGGACAGAGGGATTTAAGGGATAGAACTCCTCATCTAGGAGTATAAACACTAGATTTAAGGGATATAACTCTTTATCCACGAGTATAAATAATGGATGGGGTTTAGGGATAGGATTTGGGATTTAGGAATAGGATTAGGAGGTAGGAATATGGGAGGTGAACTACGGTTACTCTGATCCTTCATTTTGAGGGTACGTAGGCATAGGGTTGCAAACCAACCCTAGCGAGTATAATTAGTAAAAAACTTAGGTTTTCTTTTCATTTAGACAAACAAACATACCCTAAACTCAAAGGTGGATCCCATTGAGTACAATGGAAGTGAAGGGTGCCTAACACCTTCCCTTTACTTAAATGACTCCCGAACCGTAGGAATCTCTACCTTAGGATAGGATATTTAGGTTTATCATTATTTTCCTTTAAAAAATATGGTGGCGACTCGAATATTTTTGCCGGCCGCGACAGCTGGTGACTCTGTTGGGGATTCCTTCCTAGCGAGAGTCAATCCTAGCCTTAGGATTTAGGGTTTTGTTTGTCTTGGATGTTTATTTATTTTTATTTTTTTGGTTTTTATTTTATTGTTATTTATTTATTTTTATTTCATATATTTTATTTAACATTTTGTTTTATTTTGTTATCATGCAAGGGATTGGGGCAATAATAAAAAAAAAGAGTGAAGCTAAAACCCAAAGCTTGGAGGACAACCCTAGAACCTAAAGTGGAACGTAAATGTTTTTGCGGGGGACGCAACGTCCCCTAAAATGCATTGATGCCACACTCAGAGTAGATCCCTCCAAAGTCGTCCTCACAAAAGGGCTAGCCCCTCTCGTAGTGGAATGATTTGGATGTGGTCTGAGACTCTGAGAACCTTAACCTACCCCACACCAATCATGGACCTCATGTATTCAACCCTCAAGGGTTGTTACTAGGGTCCTATCCCAAATGAGACTTATCCCGAAGGATTACCGTAGGAAGGCTTGCTCCTTCTCATGGTAAAACAAGGGTATAGTCTAAACATTTTGGGGTCGTTATGCTGGCCAAATTTAGGTAACCTACCTGTAAAGGGATTGGGTAGTCTTAATTTAGACCCGGCCTGTTCTAGGGAAGACCACCTTACTAGGGGCATGCTTACACTTTACCTTTACCCTAATCAAGACATCATGTGCATTCATCATCCTCATAATTTTTTTTTTTGGCATTCACAGGAATCTTAAAAGTTTACAAAAAAGGATTAAATCAAAGGACAATGGAAGTTGGGTAAAAGAGAACTCTCCCCATTAGAGTAAGGATATCAGACATAAAGGGCCTAAAGACTTATGCTGTTGAATTACCCAAGGAAAGAAGGAAACCTATACTTCGTAGGTATGGAGATATATTGGACTTGGTTCTATTTCCTATGCAAGAGAAGAGTCTAACTGCCTTGGCCCAATTTTATGATCCCGAGTTAAGATGTTTCCAATTCAAGGACTTCCAAATAGCACATACTTTAGAAGAGGTTTGAAAGATACTGGATTCCCCAAAAAACAATAAAGGTTCATTCAAAGCATTAGGGTATAGACCTTCATTAAAAGAGATGGCAAGCTGTTTGTATATTCGTGAAGAGGACCTACAAGCTCATTGGAAAATTAAAGACGACTTTGAAGGGTTCCCTAAATGGTTCTTAGAAAGTAAAGCTAGTCACTTTGCGGCTTGCAAGAATTGGGTAGCCCTAGACGCCATCATGGTATTACTTATCTTTGGGTTAGTCCTATTCCCAAGTGTTCTAAACTTCATAGACATTACCGCTGTTAATCTATTTCTGGCTGTTACCCTTGGAGAAGAAGACTATTCAACAACTTTCTTGGCAGATATATACTTCACTCTCCATTGTAGGTTTGAGAAGAAGGGAGGGACTATGCTATGTTGTCCTCAGCTATTATACAAGTGGTTGTGTTCCCATCTAGTGAAGGACATAAGGGACATGAGACAAATGAAGGCCTATGAGTGGTCCTAATATCTGGTATCCCGTGTTGGTAAGGACATCCTATGGTTTCCTCAAATAATCCAAAGGGATGACGTGATCTTAAGTTGTGGGAACTTTCCTAATGTACCTTTGATTGGCTCAAGAGGGTGCATAAGCTATAATCCTATTTTGGCGATGAGGCAGCTAGGACACCCTTTGTCCTACAAGCCAGAAGACAAGTTGCTAAAAGGCTTCGTCCTACAAGGTGTGAAAGGAGATCATCCTGATGTCCTAAGAATTTCTGAAGCATGGAAACAAAGTATAAAAGGGAAGAGCAGTCTGAAAAGGCCAAGAGAGGAATCAAGGGTCCCATATTCACAATGGATGAAGGAAAGGATAAGGAAGGTAAAGCTTCCCTTTACTTTAGATGGTCCCGTTGATCCCATGGTTCCTCCACCTACCGCAATCTCCATGGAAGAAAGTGAAAAGCTTAAGGAGACCATTGCCAGATTGACAAGAAAAAAAGATGAATGGGAGGCTAAATTCTACCAAGCTACTGGAGAAAGTAGCCAGCTGAGGTTGAGCCTTAAGGAAGCCATGGAATAATCGAAGGTCAATGAAGGATTAGCTCGAATGGAGGAGGAAAAGAAGGAGCATGCCCATGTTGATCTTCAAGCTTTGAGCTCACGCCTTCAAACTCAACAAGCGGACCTAGATAGGGCTTGGAGGCAAAGGGACGAATGGAGAAACTTATGGATGTACTCAACACAAAGGGAGGTCAGAGAAGGGTATGATAGGCGAATCTTTGACTTAGAATCTGAGGTTCAAAGCTTGGCAGATGCTTTCCTCAGGAGTAAAAGGCAAGCGTTGGATGCAATCGTGCGGTTAAGAACGGCTGAAGAACTTCTTGTCCAACGACCTGAAGGGTGGTTACAAGCTCAAGAGGAAAACCAGGCACTTAAGAGAGCCTATGAGGAATTGGAAGCATCCTATGAAGAGATTAGAGAGTGGGGCCACTATGCTGAAGTCCACAATAGCCAATTAGAGCACACTATTGCAGAAGACTTGGAGATCATGGATAATCTACAAAGGGAAAAGGCATACTTTGAAGACAGATATGATAAGTTGGTCTTTCTGACCAATGACCATATACATGAGATCCCTCGGAAATTAAGGGAAGCTGAGGAAATAGCCATTATTTTCAAGCCAGCAAAGGAGATTTCTGATTTCCTTACACTTTGTCGTGAGATGGTGGAGGACTTTAGAGCCAAAATTAGGAGAAGGATTTAGGCTTTTTATGTTTGTTTTCTTACTTTTTGGGATTTTGTTATGAATATTTTAAGGGTTATCCCTAATTTGGTTTTGCTTATGTAATAAATAGGGCTTCGACCCTAAGTACTCTCTTTCATTAATAAAAATGTTTGAATTTCCATTATCTTTGGTTTGACTCTTAATTGGTTGAAAATTTAAGATTCCTGAAAAAAAAAAGCATTTTGCATACTCATACATTCATTCATGCATAACATATACAAGAAAGGGCATTAAACGGAAATCACTTTGTTTCTCAGAATCTTCGCAACAATATGACTTCTCGACCCAACACCTGTGCTTACCAAAGGAAAGCTATGGAACAAATGGAACAGAATCACGCTGCTCTAAAGGGAGATGTGGATATTGTCAAGGGAAAAGTGGAGGAGATGAAGGACAAAATCGACCAGCTGACTCGAGCTATCCAGAATATGATAGCAAGAGACACCGAGGCTAGTAACCATAGGAATGCTCCTACCCCTCCTCCCCAATATGAAGATAGCAATCCTCATCTGGGATTTGTGGCTGACTTGGAACGTGAGGCTTTAGAGGCTAGTAAAGGGAAGGCTAACACTCAACATCCTGTAGGGTCTGTTCCTTCACCCGAGCACAATGGAGAATCACGACCCATACAAATACCTGTCACTCGTGAGGTCTCTAATGACTGGCACCTCCAATATGGAGAAGAAGACTCAAGGCAAATAGTTCGTGAAACCAACCCAGCTGCCGTGGAAGGAAGAAAGGAGGATGAAAAGTATAAGATAATTGAGGAACGGTTAAGGGCTGTGGAAGGATCCAAGATCTTTGGGATTGATGCCTTGGAAATGTGCTTGGTACCCGACGTGGTCGTGCCTCCTAAGTTTAAGGCGCCTACCTTCGAGATGTACAAAGGGGTTAGTTGTCCCAAAATCCACATTCGGATGTTTTCCCGAAAGATGGGGGCACACGCTAAGGACGAAAAGCTGATGATGCATGTTTTCCAAGACAGCCTTAGTGAGGCATCCTTAGACTGGTACATGCAGCTGGAAAGAACCTACATCAAGAACTGGGATGATTTGGCAAGTGCCTTCATAAGGCAATACCAATATAATGTAGACATGACCCCTAATCGCATGTAGTTGCAAAACATGTCTCAGAAAGGGAATGAATCCTTTAAGGAGTATGCCCAAAGATGAAGGGAGCTAGCCTCTCGTGTGCAACCACCACTAAGGGAAAATGAGCTAGTGGATATATTCATGGGAACACTGCAAGGAATCTATTATAAGAAGATGATTGGATCTGTTTCAACTGGATTCGCAGATCTAGTCATCATTGGCGAAAGAATTGAGAATGGTTTAAAAAGTGGGAAGATTGGAAAGTCATCCTCCAGTCTATCAAACAACCGAAGGTATTCTGGTAATGGTTCAAAGAGGGAGGCCAGCGCCATTTCAGCTGCACCTTATGTGGCTGCCATGGCTCCCAATCAAGCAACTCCTACACTACAAGTGCAACAACCAAGGGCCCCACCTCCGCAAAATCAACAACAACAAAGGTATCCCCGAAGGGAACAGAAGAGACCATGGAAGGACTTTGACCCTATACCTTCCACATATACTCAGGTTCTGCCTATGTTAATTCAAAGGGGATTGGTGGAGATCAAACCGTTAGGACCTCCTCCTACGCCTCTCCCTAAAGGATATGATGCTAACGCCAGATGTGAGTATCATGCTAGATCACCAGGACATACAACTGAAAAATGCTTGGCTCTCAAGTTTAGGGTGTAGGATTTATTGGATCAGAAGGTCATCAGCTTCACTTACGATACTCCAAACGTAGGTGATAATCCTTTCCCCGGACATGTTGGGGCAAATGTCAATTCCATTGAAGGGCTGGAGAAAAATGTTTTGATCAAGAGTGTGGGACAAGTGAAGACCTCTTTGACTAAGGTAAGGGAGATGTTGATTGGGTATGAAGAGTTTGAGGAACTACATGGCAATTGCAAGGTCTGCTCCTCTGATCCTGACAGTTGTGAAAAGATGAAGAGGACTCTCCAATAGTTGATGGATCAAGGGATGGTGCAAATTGGGTATTCAAGGGGAGTAAATGAGGTGGATGCCTTAGAATCTCAGGGGCATGTACCTTCTGAGACTCACTACCAAGGAAGAGAGGACAGGACTCCTATTCAGATACCAGTTCCAAGGCAGGCACCCATTCCAAATTCAATTCCGAGGCAGGCGCCTATTCCGATACCAGTTCCAAGACAGGAGACCATTCAAATTCAGGTCCCAAGGCCTACACATGCACCTGTCCAGCTACCAGTTCCAGGATCTACACGAACTCCAATTCAGATACCTGTTCCTGCACCTGTCAAGATCCCAGTACCTGCAAGATCTGAAGGCCCAATTATCTTCCATGTTCCAGCACCATTTCCTTACGAAAGTACTAAGACTGTACCACGGAAATATGATCTCACTGCATCTGTGGGAGGAAAAACTATAGTACCAACGCCAGCCGTTACTAATATAGCTGGTATTGGAGGGATGACCCGTAGTGGAAGAGTATACTCATCTGAACTACCTAAGAAGGATACTCCTGAAAGCTCAAAAAGGAAAGAGACCACCAACACAAAAGAAGGATCTTCCAAAAAGAACATATCTCCAGAAGACGCTGAGGAGTTTTTAAGGATTATAAAGAGGAGCGATTATAGGGTGGTGGACCAACTAAATCAAACACCGTCCAAGATCTCTATTCTGTCCTTGTTATTAAGCTCAGAAGCACACAGGGAATCCTTGCTGAGGGTCCTAAATGAAGCCCATGTCACTAAAGACATATCAGTAATTCAATTCGACGAGGTAGTCTCCAATATTGCCGGCAGCACCTGCCTGGGATTCAGCAGTGAGGAATTACCTCTTGAGGGGCAAAAGCATAATAAAGCCTTACACATATCAATTAAATGCCATGACACTGTCCTTTCAAGAGTGTTGGTGGATACAGGGTTTGCTCTGAATGTCATGCCTAAGGATACCCTAATGAAGTTAACATTGGTGATAACTTTTATGAAGACTAGTTCTTTGGTTGTCAGGGCTTTCGACGGCTCAAAGAGAATGGTAATTGGAGAGGTGGATATACCTACAGTGATAGGATCTCATACCTTCATGATCACTTTCCAAGTCATGGACATCAATCCTTCTTATACTTGTCTTTTAGGACGACCTTGGATCCATGCTGCGAGCGCAGTTACTTCAACACTTCATCAAAAGTTGAAGTTCATATCAGGAGATAGCTTAATAATTGTTGATGGAGAGGAGGAAATGTTCGTCAGTAATCTCGCATCTTTCAGATACATAGAAGTGGATGGAGAAACATTTGAAATACCGTTCCAAGCTTTGGAGGTTGCGACGGTCAGTCGTAAACAGGTCGTTCGACAGGAAAGAAGGTCGAAAAGGATCACAGACTTGATTCAGAATGGGGATACTAGGGGCTGGGGCAAGGTGATAGAGATACATGAAAAGAAGGATCAATTTGGGCTGGGTTACAAACCGGCTAAAAATGAAGAGCACAAGACTGGTCCAATGATATTTCCTCCACTTGAAGAAACTTTCCATAGTGTCGGATTCGAAGATAAAGACCAAGTGACCGCAATTGAAGAGGAAGATAAGGGGGTACCAAGTTGGATATGCCAGTGCTCTCCAGATACAGTTCTCAACAACTGGAGAGCCGTCGAGATTCCCGAGATGATTTTTGTTTCAAAGTAATTTACTTTTTCTAAAAAAAATAAATAATAATAGGTCCTTTGCTATGCCCAAGGCAAATGGACAAGCTTTGTAGGGCCACCTTTTGTTTCTTTGAGTTATTTAATAATAAAGTTGCATTTTGTCTTCAATTAAGATCCTTTTTGTTTCTTTCTTAGTTATTCCTTTTGTTCAAATGGCAATACACCTTTTTTTTTTCTTTTCAGTACTTTCATTTTTCTCAAATTCAAAAAAATAATAACCATAAAAATATTCCTCATGCAGATTTAAAAATGAACCTATTGAAAATGACACTGCTATAATCCCTTACAACTTCTAGTTCCCGATTTACCAAGCGGAAGAGGGTGATGAGAATGATTGTGAACTTCCGGAAGAGCTAGCCAGAATGTTAAAGCAAGAGGATAAGGTGATACAACCTCATCAGGAACTAGTGGATGTGATCAATCTGGGGACTGATGAGGATAAAAAGGAAGTCAAAGTGGGTGCTTCTTTGAACGAGGATGTAAAGGAGACGTTGATCAAGTTGCTACGTGAATATGTGGATGTGTTTGCTTGGTCCTACCAAGATATGCCCGGTTTGGACACAGATATTGCTGAACATAAGCTACCGCTTAAACCCGAATGTCCTCCGGTCAAACAAAAATTAAGGCGCACTAGACCAGATATGACTCTCAAGATCAAGGAAGAGGTTAAAAAGCAGTTCGACGCGGGGTTCTTAGCCGCAGTAAAGTATTCGGAGTGGGTAGCCAATATCGCGCCCGTACCGAAGAAAGATGGGAAGGTCAGGATGTGCGTAGATTACCGATATCTCAATAGGGCAAGTCCTAAAGACGATTTCCCGTTACCTCACATTGATGTATTGGTGGATAACACGGCTCAATTTTCGGTATTCTCATTTATGGATGGGTTTTTTGGATATAATCAGATCAAGATGGCTCCCTCCGACATGGAAAAGACTACCTTTATTACTCCTTGGGGCACCTTCTGTTACAAGGTGATGCCTTTCGGATTAAAGAACGCAGGGGCAACTTACCAAAGGGCAATAGTCACCCTTTTTCATGACATGATGCACAAGGAAATAAAGGTTTATGTGGATGATATGATCGCTAAGTCACAAACTGAGGAAGAGCACATAGTCAATCTGCAAAAGCTGTTTGAACGGTTGAGAAAGTTTAAGCTACAGTTGAATCCGGCGAAGTGTACCTTCGGAGTCAGATCTAGGAAATTGTTGGGGTTCATCGTCAGTCAAAGAGGTATAGAGGTTGATCCTGATAAAGTGAAGGCCATTCAAGAAATGCCAGCGCTGAGGACTGAAAAAGAGGTACGAGGGTTCTTAGGGAGGCTGAATTACATTGCCAGGTTCATCTCACATCTTACTGCTACTTGTGAGCCGATCTTCAAGTTATTGAGGAAAGGCCAAAGCCTTGAATGGGATGAATATTGTCAAAAGGCCTTCGATCGAATCAAAGGGTATTTACAAGAGCCACCCATATTGGTACCACCTGTACCTGGAAGGCCGCTCATAATGTATCTGACGGTGCTTAATAATTCGATGGGTTGTGTACTCGGACAACAAGACGAAACAGGGAGAAAGGAGCAGGCAATATATTACTTGAGTAAGAAATTTACAGATTGTGAATCCAGATACTCGCTCTTGGAGAAAACCTGTTGTGCTCTTGTATGGGCTGCCCGACGATTAAGACAGTATATGGTGTGCCATACTACTTTGCTAATATCAAGGATGGACCCTATCAAGTATATATTTGAGAAGCCTGGAGTGACTGGGAGAGTGGCTCGGTGGCAGATGTTACTTACTGAATATGACATCCAGTATGTTACCCAGAAGGGCATAAAAGGAAGTGTGTTAGCTGATCACCTTGCTCATCAACCATTGGACGATTATCAACCTATGCAATTTGACTTTCCAGATGAGGACGTAATGGCTATAAGAGATGATGATATCCCAAGTTCTTACGAAGGACCTGAACCCGGATCTTGGTGGAAGCTTATATTTGATGGAGCCTCAAATGCAGAAGGACATGGTGTGGGGGCTGTCATAACTTCTCCTACAGGATTTCACATACCTTTTACCTCCAGGATATACTTTTCATGTACTAACAATATGGCGGAATATGAGGCGTGTATCTTAGGAATTAATGAAGCCATCAAGCTGGGAATCAAGATCTTAGAGGTATATGGATATTCAGCTCTCATCATCAATCAAGTCAAAGGGGAATGTAGGACACTTAATACCAAATTAACTTGGTATCGAGATTGTGTCTGGAGAAGGATAGTGTACTTTGATGAGATCACCTTCCATCATATTCCTAGAGATCAGAATCAACTGGCAGACGCCTTGGCAACTTTGGCGTCCATGTTCAAGGTCAAATGGTATAATGAAGCACCAGCCATCAGAATTGATCGCCTTTATGAACCATCTTATTATGGGGCAGTAGAGGCAGAAGTGGATGATAAACCGTGGTTTTATGATATCAAACAATTCCTCCAGAAACAAGAATATCCTGCAAATGCTTCCAGTGTGGATAAGAAAACACTCAGAAGACTGGCTGCTCAGTTTTTCCTAGATGGAGAGGTACTTTACAAAAGAAATCACGACATGGTATTGCTCCGGTGTCTGGATGGACATGAACAGGACATGCTTATCAAGGAAATACATGAAGGATCCTTTGGAACCCACGCAAATGGGCATGCAATGGCTAAGAAGATTCTCCGAGCAGGGTATTATTGGTTGACTATGGAATCAGAATGTTTCAAATATGTCAAGAAGTTCCATAAATGTCAGATCTATGCGGATAGAATTCACGTGCCACCAACTCCGTTGAATGTCTTAACTGCGCCTTGGCCTTTCTCTATGTGGGGGATAGACATAATCGGGATGATCGAACCTAAGGCATCAAATGGACACTGGTTCATTCTAGTTGCTATTGATTACTTCACCAAATGGGTCGAAGCTGCTTCCTACACCAATGTGACAAGACAAGTCATTGTACGATTCATCAAGAAAGAGATAATTTGTCGCTATGGGGTTCCAAACAAGATTATTACAGACAATGGGCTCAATCTGAATAACAAAGTGATGGATGAGTTATGTGAGAGTTTCAAAATCGATCACCATAATTCATCACCTTATCGCCCAAAAATGAATGGAGCAGTTGAAGCGGCTAATAAGAACATTAAGAAGATCATCCAGAAAATGGTGAAGACTTATAAAGATTGGCATGAAATGCTCCCTTTCACACTACATGGCTACAGAACCTCAGTTTGAACTTCGACAGGAGCTACTCTTTTTTCTTTGGTATATGGTACAGAAGCAGTCCTCCCGGTTGAAGTAGAAATTCCTTCACTAAGGGTCATAATGGAGGCTAAGCTAGATGAAGCAGAGTGGGTCCAGAATAGACTTGATCAACTGAATCTCATAGAGGAAAAGTGCATGGCTGCTATATGTCATGGCCAACTGTATCAGCGGAGACTCAAGAAAGCATTCGATAAGAAAGTTTGTCCTCGCCTATTTGAAGAAGGAGACATGGTATTAAGGAAAGTGCTACCCATCCATAAGGATCCTCGTGGCAAATGGACTCCGAATTATGAAGGACCATATGTCA
Source organism: Lathyrus tuberosus (assembly GCA_022829125.1). Classification (NCBI taxonomy): domain Eukaryota; kingdom Viridiplantae; phylum Streptophyta; class Magnoliopsida; order Fabales; family Fabaceae; genus Lathyrus; species Lathyrus tuberosus. Next base: position 1,131,267 of record JALAZF010000491.1, on the reverse strand, counting down.
TAAAAAGCGCATTTTCAGGAGGAGCTTTAATATTAACTACTATGGATGGAGTGGATTTACCCCGACAGGTAAATTCCGATTTAGTCAAAAAATACTATGCCTAGAAAAAGAGGATAAAAACCCGCTAAGTCGAAAACCCTAAAGGGCGACTTAGGCAAAAGTTAGGGCGTCCCGATGGATTGAAAACTCAAAAGAGCAATTCAGGCAAAAATTAGGGACTTGGAAAAATGATACCCAACAAGTCGAAAACCCTAAAGGGTGACTTAGTTGAAAAAAATGGTATAGCATCCTGGTGAACTAAGATTCTAAAAGAACGGTCCAGGCAAAAATAAGGATATCCAAAAGGCATAAGACTGATAACACTGAAAGGAATGATCAATCTAGTCATCATCTTCAGAAGCGAAGTGTCAAGACCTCGGAGACTTAGGGATATTAGCCAGTGTTAAATTTAATAGGGACATAGATAAATTTGTTTTTCGTATTGCCATTTCTTTTCTGTTTTGTAGTACTTCCTCCTTATGAGGATTTGCTTTCCTTATGTACTTTTGCCTGGTTGTAGGCCTACTTCTCAATGAATAAAATTTTCTTTGCTTTTAAATTTTTCTGCTTGATTACAAAATGCCGATTTTATTTATAATAATGCATTGAAACATTGGGTATAATCAAAAGCTAAAAGAAAAGAAAAGGTATTTTACTGTGATTTGGGAATAGCAAAAGGATCATGGTTTCCCTCAAAGATAAAAGTAAAAGATCCATAAATTGACGGTCGGAATTCAATCACTATGGGAGTTTCTATACGCATCTCCATATGTCGAGAGCTTACAACTTGTCCCATTCATCAAAAGGAGTTAAGGGTTCCTGGTTCGGAAAGTTGAAATGTTATGGAAGGATGTGGTTTCAGTAAACAAAAAAATAGGCACTGCATATCATAAAAGAGGCGTTAGCCCAAATAATGCATCATGCATAAGAGCATACGTACTTCTAAACATGCATACATGGCATAGAATTATAATTACTTTCAGGGTTAAAGGGGTTTAATCGGTATTTCTCCAAGGGTTTATAACCAGGGATTTTAGGATATCAACGTAGCACCTATCAGACTCCGCGGTCAAAATTAGGGCCCTTCTTATCTCTTGCTCGAAAGAGAAAGACACGTCGTCTTCATCTTTCTGATCCAGAGACAATTAAATAGGGGCAGCTGTAGTACCCTAAATTTTGACCAAGGTTTTATTTTGTTATTAGGGGGTATCATGTTGGGTATTGGGGGGAGGGGGTTTATTAAAGTTTTTTTGGGGCCCATCTTAATGGCCTAGTTGAGGTTTTTATTTATTTTTGTTTAGATCATAATATTTTAGTACTATTTGATTTTTGAATTTATTTTATTTAAAAATAGATAATTAGATTTATTATATTAGAAATACTATTAAAATTAGTGTCATCTTATAAAAATTAGTTTTATTTTTTAATTAGGAAGGTTATTAGAATTTTTAGAAATTAGATTTTTTAAATAATAAAGTTATTTTTATTAGATAAAAATAATTAAAGATTTTCTCATATCTTTTATTTTTAATAGGTTTATTGTAGTTTAGTTAATTAGGAAATATTTATTTTTAATTTAATCTAGATTTTTATGATTGTTAAATTATTGGTTTTTAGGATTTCGTTTTAGGTTTTTGGTTTTTTATTAATAATTAAGATAAGATTTACATATCATTAGCTGTTAATTAAAGTTGCCAATCATTAATTGTTTTTTAGTAAATTATTAATATTGGAAATTTTTTTAATTACGTTTCAGTTTTGGTTTTTGTTCTAATTATGTCATTTTTTGCTATTATATTATTTATTTAATTGGAGTATATAGGGTCATTTTTTTTAATCTTTTTATTTTTGTTTTTTATTAATTTTTATTTATTTATTTTATTTTTCTTTCGGTCAATTTGTTGACCAAGTCCGGTTCATTTTCTTCCTCATCCTGAAATCCTAATTTTGCGCAAAATCTGGGGGAAATTGAATCAAATCTAAATTACAAAAATCAAACCTTTTCATTTACAGATCGAAATCAATACAAATCAGATTATTTTACAAATTCAGATTACAAACAATCAAATCAGATCAATTACATCGAAATTTTTCTAATTCAAAATCTAACAGAAAATTCCTAAACCTAATTTTCTAACTATAAAAGAAAGAGGAATCAGAAATTGAAGGGGATCTTTTTTTTTGAACCCTAAGACAAATTGCTGCGCAATCCTCCATAAACTCTCATAAAAGCTCATAATCTTCAAAAGGACTAGGGTTTATCATCAGAACCCTATTATCCTTGAGCTTGACCTTCACTTACCTGCGAAAAATCGAGGAGAAAGGGATTAGGAAAAGGAATCAAAGAAGGAAAAGATAACAAATTACTACCGGTTTCAATACGAGAGAGGTAAGCGAAAGAGAACTCAGCTTTTGATTACGATCGATTATTACTTAAATCTGTTATTTGTTAGCGTTTCTGGGTTTTTTGGTTTTTATCTAGGGTTAGGGTTCATAAATTGGATTAGGGTTCGTGGGGTTTAGGGTTAGGGTTCTTTAGATGAGAAAGGGGTTCTGGGTTTTGGGAACTAGGGTTCTTCAAGAACCCTAGGGTTCTTAGGGTTTTTCGCTAACCCTGAAGAACATGGGGTTTCTGGGTTAATTAGGGTAGGGTTCGTGGTTCTTTGAGGTTCCCAGTTGAATCCTCAACCGGATTCTGGGATTGATAGTGTTTTGGGTGGTGTTTAGCGGTGGCCGGAGGCCATTGATGTTGGCCGGCGGCGGAAGCAAGGAAAGGGAGAAGAGAGCAAACGAGAGAATAGAGAGAACGGGAGGGATTAGAGAGAGGAAAAGAAATGAAAATGAGAGATTTCTGAAGAGAATTGAATTTATATATCTTTTCATGAACGGTCCGGATCCCTGCCATGTGGCGTGCAGATCGGCCTTGGATGTTGACTATCCAGTCAACTGAGAGATCCAGTGTGCAAGGGTTTACGGTGGGTCTGCACTGACTCTTCTTCTCATTCGCATGATTAACATACACAGGATCAGAGGGTAAGTATCTACTGGAAGTAGGACCTTCCGATCATCATCAGACGCTCAATCTTGGGTCCTCTCCACCATTGGTTTTTTTTTGTTGTTTTCCGAATTGGATTATGACTATTGGGCCTTGCGCCCAATTACTATCCACCCCCCTGGAAAGGGCCTAATTGCTAATTCAATAGGGGATGCACCCCCCTGGTTTTTTCTGGTTTTTTTTATTAAATTAACTTCATTTTTTTTAATAAGTTTGTTTTGTTTGTTTTTTACAATTAAATTAATTTCCTAATTTAAGTTGTAAAATAGGGTTTTATATTAATTATTGGATTTAATTTATTCATTAATTTTCACTAAAAATTCTGTTTTTTATTGGTTTAATTAATTATTTGTTATGAATAAATAATTATTTTCTTTTAAAGGGTTTATATTTTAGGTCTTATTTCAAAGGAATTGTTTTTAGGGTTGGGATAAAAATGAAGTTTTTTTTGTTATTTTTATTTAACTTTATTTTGGGGATTTAAATACTTTTTCAGGAATTATTTTGAATTTGGATTTTATTCTTTTGTTTGTATTTTTTTTTCTGTTGAAAATTAGAAATTCACTTTCTAATAGATATTTGAGGAGTTTTCCTCTAAGGGATTTTTTTAGGATTTTAATTTTTGGGATAAAGCTCTTGGTCCAAGAGCCTGAATAAAGGATGGGATAGGGGATAAGGGATTTGGATTTTGGGATTAAACTCTTCCTCCGAGAGTATAAATAATGGACAGAGGGATTTAAGGGATAGAACTCCTCATCTAGGAGTATAAACACTAGATTTAAGGGATAGAACTCTTTATCCACGAGTATAAATAGTGGATGGGGTTTAGGGATAGGATTTGGGATTTAGGAATAGGATTAGGGGGTAGGAATATGGGAGGTGAACTACGGTTACTCTGATCCTTCATTTTGAGGGTACGTAGGCATAGGGCTGCAAACCAGCCCTAGCGAGTATAATTAGTAAAAAACTTAGGTTTTCTTTTCATTTAGACAAACAAACATACCCAAAACTCAAAGGTGGATCCCATTGAGTACAATGGAAGTGAAGGGTGCCTAACACCTTCCCTTTACTTAAATGACTCCCGAACCGTAGGAATCTCTACCTTAGGATAGGATATTTAGGTTTATCATTATTTTCCTTTAAAAAATATGGTGGCGACTCGAATATTTTTGCCGGCCGCGACAACTACTTTTCTCTTTTGTTAAACCTAAGGGTTTTGGGGCCTTAATCTCTGTTTACCATATTATCCTCCACTAATCCCCTCAACATTACCGTCTTACCCTTAATGGTCTCTTAATTATCTAATTAACAATAATAATAATAATAATAATCTAAATAATATTTTAATTATTCAAATTATTTCAATACTATTATTAATAAAATAATCTAATTAATCTATTAAATCTAATGCCTCAAAGTTCCCTTAACCCAAGGATACCCCACAATTCACATAATTCATCAACGTCACAAAGTCATCACAAAGCACCAAAACACCGCATAATCATAATAATTTAATAAATTAATATTATAATTATTTTGGGGCATTACAACTCTCCCCCACTTAAAGAATTTTCGCCCTCGAAAATTACCTGAAGGAAACAGAGTCGGATACGACTCCTTCATCTGATCTTCACGTTCCCAAGTCTAACTTTCGCCAGCCGGTCCACCCCACAAACCTTCACCAAAGATATGTGTTTACCCCGCCTTTGCTTCATTTCACGACCATCAATCCGCACAGGCAATGCTCCTGCAGTCAGATTATCCCTCACTTGTACATCATCCATCTGAATCATATGCGACGGATCCGAAATGTACTTCCTCAACTGAGACACATGGAACACGTCGTGCAAATTCGCAAGCATCGGCAGTAAAGCAATCTGATAGGACACCTCTCATATCCTCTGCAAGACTAGGTAAGGACCAACAAAATATGGAGTGAGCTTCCTAGACTTCAAATCTCGACCCACCCCAGTCACTGGCGTCACCCTCAAAAACACGTGATCTCCCTCTTGGAATTCAAGTGCTTTCCTCCTCTTATCATGTTAGCTCTTCTGATGACTCTGCGAAGCTTTCATCCTTTCTTGGATAATCTTAATCTTCTCGGTCGTCTCTTGTACAATTTTGGGTCCGAGTACAACACTCTCGCCCGACTCATACCAACACAAAGGGGTCCTACACCGTCTCCCTTACAAAGCTTCATAGGGCGCCATTCCAATACTAGCATGAAAACTATTATTGTATGTGAACTCAATCAATAGTAAATGGCTATCTCAAGATCCTCCCTAATCCAACACACAAGCCTTCAACAATTCCTCTAAAGATTGGATAGTCTTTTCCGTCTGACCGTCCGTCTGCGGATGATATGCTGAACTCATCCCTCAACTTAGTACCCAAAGCCTCTTACAAACTCTTCCAGAACCTCGATGTAAATCTCGGGTCTCTATCCGACACAATACTCGAAGGTACCCCATGTAATTTCACAATCTCTTCAATATACATCTCAGCTAACTTCTGCATGGAATGATTAATCTTCATCGGCAAGAAATAAGCCGACTTAGTTAATATATCCACAATCACCCAAATCGAATAATTTCCCTTAGCAGTCTTCGGCAATCCCACCACAAAGTCCATGGAAATACTATCCCATTTCCATTCTTGAATCCTCAACGATTACATCATACCTAAAGGCTTCTGATGCTCAACCTTCGACTTCTGACAAGTCAAACACGCATAAACAAACTCCGCAACATCTTTCTTCATACCTGGCCACCAAAATAACTTTTTCAAATCACGGTACATCTTCGTAGCACCGGGATGAATACTCATCCTACTTTGGCGTCCTTCCTCAAGTATACTCCTCTTAATATCTTGGACATCTGGAACACACACCCTGTCTCCGAACATCATCACACCATTCTCATCAATTCGAAATTCTCCTCCGTTACCTTGGTTGATCAAAGTTAACTGGTCCACTAACTTCAAGTCAGATTGTTGTCCCATTCTGATCTCTTCCAAAATACCACTAGTCAACATCAACATTCCCCACTTCACACAATCAGGAGTCGCTTCCCACACCAAACTCAAATCTCGAAATTGTTCATGTAACTCCAACTCTTTCACCATAAGCATCGACATATGCAATGACTTTCTGCTCAATGTGTCAGCCACTACATTCGCTTTACCAGGATGGTAATTCAAATCAAAATCATAATCCTTCAACAATTCCAACCACCTCCTCTGTCACATATTCAACTCTTTCTGATCAAATAGGTACTTCAAACTCTTATGATCGCTGAACACTTCGAATTTAGAGCCAAACAGATAATGTCTCCAAAATTTCAACACAAAAACCACAGCTACTAACTCTAAGTCATGGGTTGGATAATTCACTTCATGAACCCTCAACTGTCTAGAAGCATAAGCAACAACTTGACCATTCTGCATTAATACTCCTCCAAGACCCATCTTCGATGCATCACAGTACACTACAAAAGATGCATTCAGATTAGGCAAAATTAACACACTGGAGCAGTCGTCAATCTCTTCTTCAATTCTACAAAACTTTCCTCATAAGCTACATCCCACACAAAAGCTTGACCCTTTCGAGTCAACTGAGTCAAAGGTAATGCCAACTTAAAAAAGCCCTCGATAAACTTGCGGTAATAACCGGCCAATCCCAGAAAACTTCGTATCTCAGTAGCAGACTTCAGAGTCTCCCACTGTAATACAACATCAATCTTAGAAGGATCAACAAAAATTTCCACCACTGAAAATCACCTGACCAAGAAAACTCACTTCCTTCAACCAGAACTCACACTTCGACAGCTTTGCATACAACTTCTTCTTCTTCTTCAATACTTGCAACACAGTCCTCAAATGCTCAGCATGCTTCTCTTCTGATTTAGAATATATCAGAATATCATCAATGAAAACTACCACAACTGATCCAAATACTCCTGAAAGATCCGATTCATATACTCCATGAACACACCGGGTGCATTGGATACACCAAACGGCATCACAGTATTCATAATGTCCATATCTCGTCCTGAAAATCGTCTTCGGAATATCATCAGGCTTAACTTGAATCTGATGATAACCCGTCCTCAAATTAATCTTGCTGAATATACAAGCACCTACTAGCTGATCCATTAAATCGTCGATTCTCGGTAGTGGATACTTATTCTTAATAGTCACTTTATTCAACTGCCGATAATCAACACACAACCTCATACTTCCATCTTTCTTCTTTACTAACAGCACAGGAGCGCCCTACTGAGAAACGTTTGGTCGGACAAACCTCTTCTCGAGCAATTCTTCCAACTATTCCATCCGTTATCCTAACTCAGAACATACATCCTGTACACAATCACTGACATCAAGCTTATATCAAGTACTAGGTCGATAGCAAGTTCCACTCCACACTACGGTGGTACATCACTGATATCTCATGGGAACACTTCTAGAAAGTCACACACCAAAGGTAGCTCACACGCCACCGCATCCTCTTAAGCTTCAAGGAATCCAACATCATAAACACCTTTGCGCCATCTTCCACAGATTCATTCACTTGCTTAACATAACAAACAACTCTTCACCCTCATCAAAATTAGATTCAGGTGAACATCATGAATTACACACCGCTGACATATCACTAGCCATCACACTGTTCTCTATCCCTCAAAAGCATACATCAATAATACCTGATCGCTCTCCTCAAGACGTTCCAACTTAACCGACAAGCAAGAAACTCGAATTCGCCTCATCTTCAAACATAATAACCTGCATGGACTCATCAAAACAACCCATAAGCATTTGGCTTAACTCCAAACAATTCACTCCGTACCCCACCTAAGTCGCAAGACACGTCTATCCCATCTAACACGATCCCATCTATTATCAACAAGAGATTAAGGGTGATCAGTTCCTCAATTTGTCAATAACAGCCGACTATTACGAGGCAGTACAAACGATCTTTACCAAACTATTACAGCTTCCAGCACCACACTTAGCCATCGCTCCACACTCGAACACCTTGGAGAAGCACCATCTTCTCCCCCACTTGTTTCATTCCCAACCTGCAAATGGAAAATAAAACAAGCATCGACAGTGTTTTCACACACATCTCGCACACTAGGGAACAACCAACATTAGACAACCTGGTTGGACGGACCGACCTGCTCTGAAACCACTAATGTAACACCCTTTTCTACCCAACAAACATCACGAATAAAAACACCATTTTATCAGAGTAAAAGTCCCACAGGGGCGTCACATTTCGTCAAAGAAAATATCATAATTAGATCAAATACTTCGCAGCGGAAAACTTCACAAAACTTCATTATAATTTTATAACGCACGTTTTTTTTTAAATAAACTCAACACAACATAATATAATCAAATACAAGAACACTACGGTTCGAATCAACTCCCCGACCCAATGTTACATATCAGAGCAAGACCCTATACTCGACCAAAAATAACCAAAAGCACTTCAAGTAAGCTCTTTACGCGCCAAAAAGCTATTCCTGATCATCTGCACGTTACCCACGTGGAGGCAACATTCAAACAGGCAGGGTGAGTAATCACGAAATCAATACATAAGATATAGGGGAAAGATAAGGCACAACACAGAAACAACATCAAATCATTAATAACATCATAATACATCAATCACGATAATCTCATACAATGCCACATAGTATGGAATGCAACAACAGACTCATGCATGTGGTACCAACATCATTATAGTCGATGGACACTAGACCATCACCCTCCAAAGATCCCTACCAATAGGATCGATTCTACACAAGAACCGGAGCACTTCATAAAACACTTTAATCCACACAATGGGATTGAATCCACCAAAATGGACCGAAATCCTACAATGCTATGAATGCATGATGCAAACATCATAATCACCATCGTCACAAAATCGTCAATTGCAACATCATTCATAAATCATCATCATCATAAATCAAATCATCATCACAGTTACAATCACGCATCATAATTCATCATAAATCATCATGGTCACATGCATCACGAATCGTCACAAATCATCATGGTCACATATTATTAACATACACCACAAATCATCATAAATCACCATGTTATCACATCATTCATGGATTACCATCAATTCGTCATACAACAACGTCACCTCACATTCATCACAATTCATCATCTATAATTGTTATGCACCAGGGTACAACATAAGTTCACACTCGTCATTATCCGTAGCTAAATCTCACATTTCGTCATATAATACTCATCACCTAAAACCCCCAATTTTATTCTATTTATCGTCATTACTAGATTTCTAGTGTCATATTATCTCATCTTAGTCATACGTCTCAAAGAAGTCACATCGCGAGTGAAATGGGGACAGAAGTCGCAAGAACGAGAATTTATGCACCCACCACTGTCCATACGCGTATGGACCACCCTGATATGCGTATGGCCCAAATTGCACGCCAACCCTTACGCGTATTTCCCTCTTCAATACGCGTATCAGCAGTGAGGTTATCCCTCTCAATTCTCCTTCAGACATCCCTTTACGCGCATGATACGCGTATCAGCAGAGACCTCTCCAAAAACTCAGATTTCGCATCTGAACGAAAAATCCCTCTTCCCAACACCTTCGATCCATCGGAAACAGCCTCAAATCGACTTCGATTCATCCCAGATCTGTGTTACTCATCTTACTTCATCATCTACATCAATTATTCCTAATTACTAAGTCTGAATTTAGTTATTATCAGTTCGATTTATAGATCTGGTTACCCAAATTTCGTCCCAGCATCAACAATCATTCAATCATAAAAATACAACAATTTACACCAGAATCATCACAAAAATCACACACATCAGATCACGAAAATACATGACAGACTCATCACAGATTCACACAAAATTATCAAAAACGAAAAACACACGACTACCACTACCTTAAACCCATATCAAACACATTAACTGAATTACCCCCCATACCTCGAAGTTCTAGCAGCGATTCTTCATTTTCCGGGTTCCTACGATTGATTCCTCAATCTTGCCTCCTTTCCTCAGCTCTCTAATCTTCTTAGGGTTGCCAAAATTCTGATCTCCAAATCCCTACTTTTCTCTTTTGTTAAACCTAAGGGTTTTGGGGCCTTAATCTCTATTTACCATATTATCCTCCACTAATTCCCTCAACATTACCGTCTTACCCTTAATGGTCTCTTAATTATTTAATTAACAATAATAATAATAATAATAATCATCTAAATAATATTTTAATTATTCAAATTATTTCAATACTATTATTAATAAAATAATCTAATTAATCTATTAAATCTAATGCCTCAAAGTTCCCTTAACCCAATGATACCCCACAAATCACATAATTCATCAACGTCACAAAGTCATCACAAAGCACCAAAAAACCGCATAATCATAATAATTTAATAAATAAATATTATAATTATTTTGGGGCGTTACAGTAAGCAACATCGACTTCCATTCTCAACAAGAAAATCTTGGAGGGCGAAAGACATATTGGAGTTGATACATACCGATGTCTGTGGACCGATGAGGACGCCATCACACGAGAAAAATAGGTACTTTATACTCTTCATTGATGACTTCTCTAGAATTACATGGGTCTATTTCCTAAAGAAAAATCATAAGTATTTGGAGTATTCAAAAAGTTCAAGGCCCTTGTTGAAAATCAAAGTGGAAAACGGATAAAAGTACTAAGAAGTGATCGCGGAAAGAGTACACCTCTCGCGAGTTTGATAGATTTTATGAGGATGAAGGAATAGAGTGGCAACTTACAATCATACATTCTCCTCAACAAAATGGTGTGTTAGAGAGAAAGAATCGCACAGTTATGGAGATGGCTAGATTGATGCTCAAGGAGAAAATACTGCCTAACACTTTTTGGGCTGAAGCAGTCTACACTGCTGTTTACATACTCAACAGATGTCCAACTAAGGTAGTACAAGATAAGACTCCATATGATGTTTGGAACAGGAAGAAGCCATCAGCAAAGCACCTAAGGGTCTTTGGATCTATCTGCTACATTCACATTCCAGACGTGAAGAGGCATAAACTTGAAGACAAGACTATACGAGGTATCTTCCTAGGGTATAGAACAATCTTTAAGGGCCATCGTATCTACAACTTACAAACTAAGAAACTCATCATCAGTCGAGATATTGAAGTTGATGAGAATGCTTCTTGAAATTGGGATGAAGAAAAAATGGAGAAGAACATTCTTATACTATCTCGACTACCTCAAGAAGAAACTAGGGAAGAAGACCCAGGTGAACCACTTTCACCTCCACCACAATAACAAGCACAAGAACTATCATCACCAGAATCTACTCCAAGACGAGTAAGATCTTTGGTGGACATATATGAAACTTGTAAGTTGGCCATACTTAAACCTGGAAGCTTTGAAGAAACGTCAAAGCAAGAAGTATGAGTCAAGGCAATGGAAGAGGAGATAAAGATGATAGAGAAAAACAACACATGGGAGTTGGTAAATCGTCCCCATGAAAAAGATATCATTGGGGTTAAGTGGGTTTATAAGACAAAGCTCAACCCAGATGATACCATACAGAAACACAGGGTGAGGCTAGTAGCTAAGGGTTACTCACAACAACCCGGTATTGACTACAATGAGACATTTACACCAGTAGCTTGTCTCGATACCATAAGAGCTATAATAACTCTTGCGGCACAAAAAGGATGAAGTATACATCAACTAGATGTCAAATCTGCTTTCCTCAATAACGTACTTAAAGAAGAGATCTATGTGGAGCAACCACAAAGATATGTGTCTGAAGGCGAAGAAAACAAAGTGTTAAGACTAAGAAAAGCACTTTATGGTCTGAAGCAAGCACCCCGAGCATGGTATATCAGAATCGATCAGTATTTCATGGATCTAGGATTTAGGAGGAGCATGAGTGAGCCAACACTATACATCAAGTCTCAAGGTCAGTACACTCTCTTAGTCTCTCAATATGTAGATGGTCTTATCTATACGGGAAACAATATTGATATGATGACGGAGTTCAAAGAAGACATGATGAAGACCTTTGAGATGACTGATTTTGGTTTGATGAGTTACTTCCTAGGTATAGAAGTAAGTCATAGAAATGACGGGATATTCATCTGGCAAAGGAAATACACAGAAGGCTTAGTTAAGAAATTCAAGATGTACGGTTGCAAACCTGTTTCTACTCCACTCATAACAAATGAGAAACTACAAAAGAATGATGGAGCACCAGAAGTTGATGCATCTAGATACATAAGTCTAATTGAAAGCCTCCTATATTTGTTAGCTACAGGGCCAGACATAATGTATGCTACAAGTCTTCTATCAAGATTCATGCAAAGCCCAAGTGAAATACACTTTGGAGTAGGAAAAAGAATATTAAGGTATCTATAAGGAACAAAAGAGTTCGGTATATGGTACACTACCGAAACTGACTCAAAATTACTTGGCTACACCGATAGTGATTAGGCAGGTTCGGTAGATGACATGAAGAGCACCTCTGGCTATGCTTTCTCACTGGGATCAAGAATTTTCTCTTGGGCATCAAATAGGCAAACTACGGTTGCAGAGTCAACAACAGAACAGAGTACGTGGCAGTTGCTGAAGCAACAAGATAAGCTATATGGCTTCGCAGGATACTTGAAGACATGGGAGAAAAATAAGATGAGCCTACTAAAATCAACTGCGACAACAAATCAGCAATTGGAATGGCGAAAAATCCAGTGTATCACAGCAGAACAAAACACATAGCAATCAAGTATCACTTTATCAGAGAAGCTGAATCAACTAAATAAATCAAACTCGACTACTGCAGGACAGAAGATCAAATCGTAGACATATTCATGAAGGAGTTGTCGAGACCAAGATTTGGAGAGCTACGAGCTACACTTGGAGTCACCGAAATTTGCATCAAGGAGGAGTGCTGAAATTGCAACAAATTTCTAGAATATTCTTAACTATAATATGTATGAAAATAATAGAATAACCTAGAACTATAATGTATGAAAATAGTAGAAGAACCTAAAACTATAAATGTATGGAAATGATAGAAGAACCTAAAACTATCATGATATTAATCTATCATGAATTATATAAAAAGAACTAAAATGATATAGAAACACTCACCACCATTGAGAGGTTAATGACTTGAGCCTATAAATAGGCAATTGGTACTTTATAATTGAACATCCAAAAAATCAATACCATAACCTTCTTTCTAAACAATTTTTTACAACTATCTATATCAATTATCAACTACTTAAATACTAACAGTGCAGCTAGTTACCCAATTTTTCAAGACTGGATGGATTTTTACCAACTTCAATATTGTCATCCTTATCCCTAAAACTTTAGATGCTCAAACCATGGATATGTTTATACCAAGGCAATTTCTTATCACACCACCCAACCTTCTTAGGCACCACCTGAATTTCCGTTTTTGCCCCCTGATTCCGGATGTGCACATCTGGACGCACCAATTCTTTTAAAAACGCTGATGCGTTCTGGAAGTGCACATCTGGAAACATTCCGGATCTGCAAATCCGGAAAACAGCAGAACTTTATTTTTTTTTAAATCGATTTTTTTGCTTGGTCGCATATGTTAATAAATCGTCGCAACTTAATATACATTTGACAACATCCATATATAAAATAAAATGATATATATATATATATATATATATATATATATATATAATAAACGTCTGTCAAAGTACAGTGCATACATGTAATATAAATATGATACATAAAAAAAAAACTACTGCGTATGGCGAAAGATCTCTCCTGGCTCCCCTGCTCCTCTGCCCCTACCCCCCAACCTGGATCGATGTCTGCAGTACTGAAGTGCCCCCCAGCAATCGCAATCATCCTATCCACGGCAAGTCTGGCACCAGAGCCCTCAGGGAGGTGACCGACCTCAATGGCCTGCTGCCCTATCTGTACTATCTGACGACAGCGTGGTAGGACATCCTGAGCTCCAATCTATCTCTGCTCTGGTCGCCCGAGCCTTCTCCGGTACCAAGTGGGACTGGTAGTCAGCATATAGCTCATCTATCTGCCTGCGAGTCAAGCCTAGAGCAGCAGACTCATGAGGCATCCTGGGGATCGTCTGCTTGTAATCGAACAGACGCATGACGCGCTGCGGCAGGTATCGGGCAGTAATGGTTGAACTGCATGCCAACCATCCTGAGAACAAACAAACGTCATCGAATGGGCGCGTCACACAGTGATCGGCATAGGGGCAATACAAAACGTCCTCAGTAGCCATCCGATCTAGATACACTCTGAAGGGGTCCAGCGCCTGGTTCCCTCTGAGCAGGACAAATGCAGCAGTACGTGGCATATCCTCAGTGTACCCCTGGACACTCCCCCAACTAGTAATGTAGGGAAAGTACTGTAAAATCCACGCCTGAAATTGAAAACATAACATGAGTGTCAAACATTATAATGAATACAGAAAGAAAAGAAATGAAAAAATCACTTAGAATATTAGATTGTTACCACGTATAGCGTACAGCTGCCTGCCACAGTCTTGGCTGCCCAGTGGCAACCATCAGAGAGCCTGGAATAGGTGAATTCCAGCGCAGCCGCCCCCCAGTTGTACCCATGGATCTCTGTCTGATCTAGAAGGTACATGAGGTACACGATATCAACATAATAGGAGCTGGTGTCCATAAACACCTGCGTTCCCGACAAAAATAAGTAGTAGCATCTCAGGGCACGCGTCCTGTGGATCTCTACCTCAGCTGGATCACCTGCTGTCCGTCCTGCCTCTGCAAGCGCCTCACCAAATCTATCCATCAGAAACGAGAACCAGACGTGTGCGCCCCTCAACTGGTGCACCTCCGCATGTGCCTTCTCTGCACTAGCCCCAAGCCCTGTAACCAGCAACTTCATGCCGTCCGCCTTTGTCATCCTACCGTGACGCAGAAGGGTACCCGTGATCGGTAGATGTAAGAGGCACGAGATGTCGTCTAGCGTGATCGTGATCTCGCCGTACGGTAGATGGAATGAGGATGTCTCAGGGTGCCATCTCTCAACAAATGCCATCAGGATACCGTACTGGATCTGAGAATACCCAATCCTAGACAGGCCTCAAAGACCAGACTCCGCAAGTGCAGACGTGAACCACTCATCCTCTGGCAGCATCTCAATCGTGTCTATAACCTTGCCCCCATGGTTATAGAACTTCTGGGGATCCTTCGCCTAAAAATTTCCAAATAAAACAATGTTACAAATGAAAATATTTTCAACGTAAACAATTCTATAAATAAACCGAATAAGGTTACCTATCCTTGCCAGACAAATCTGGCAGTATGCTCAGCGTACCCCACAAGTAGGGACATATCAGATGGTCCCCCGGGGTAACCGCCCAGCTCATCGAAATCGTCATCGTCGTCAACACCATCATGTGCTGGGTGATCACTCTCTGGACTAGGAACAGGAACAGGGAAATGAGGAGGAGCAGCTGATGGAGCTGGAGTCTCCCGCCGAGGCCTGCGTGCGTGCTGGGACCCTGATGAGGTACCAGTAGAAACCCGACGCCTCAGAGATGTAGAAGCGACGGCTGACGGGGGAGTGGCATGAACCTGTGATGTGGATGGTTGTGGTGTAGGATGCGGTGTAGGATGTCCTTCAGCTGTAGGGGCTACAGGGACTCCCTCTGCGCCGGAAGCCTCGGCTGTAGACTGCATCCGCTCACGTCGGACAGATGCGTGCTGAGCTGTCCGCCCATGTATGATACGATCGTCTCTGCCAGCCATCTAATCTGCAAAGCATTAAAAAAAATTAGAATTTTTTAAAAATAATTAAGCAAACAAACAAACTAAAAAAAAACCTTCCGGATGTGCACATCCGGAAGAACACAGAATTTTTAACGTTGAGTACTTCCGGATGTGCACATCCAGAAACATCCAGAATAATAAACGTTACAATATTTCTGGATATGCACTTCCGGTACGTATTTTAAAGTCTAAAAATGGCAGCCATGACCACTGTACCATGCAAAAGGGCATTTTAATGCCCTGATCGTTCGTATGAAGCATTACACAAGTCCTACATTGACTATAACCTATGTTTTTCATTCAACCTAACAATTTCTACAACTAAATATAAACTCTAAATCGATTACTCGAAAATTACTCCGTAACTCTAAATTTGAAAACTTACCGATTAATATGAGATACGGAGGATTTGGAGACTCTTGCTCGTTGTAGATGTTATTTTGCGCCGAACTTGAGAGGAAATAATCGAGATTCGAGGTGATTGAAAATTTGAGGGTTTGAGAGAGTTTGAGGGAGTTTGGAAATGAAAAAGTGAAGAATGAGAGGAGGAAGAATGTCTGACGCGAAGTTATAAGAAATTTTTTCGGAAGTGCACATCAAAATTGTTTTCGGATATGCACATCGGGAAGACCTCAGCGTTTTTTAAAAAATTGGTACGCCCGGATGTGCACATCCGAAATAAGGGGGTAAAAAAAATAATTTAACGTGGTGTCTAAAAAACTTTGGTGATGCATTAAAAAACCACCTTATACCAATTGCTCTTTCCAAATTTATATTTAATATCATCACTAAAATTCTCTTTGTTACACTTGCCTCTGTAATGCCCATCCTATTTTCCAATGAGAAAAAAGAATTTATACATGATAGGAATATAAGAGACGGTACTTGTTTAGCTTCAGAGGCTATAAATGTGTTGGATAACAAGAACAAATGTGTTAACTTGGCTCTTAAGGTAGACATAGCCAAAGCATTTGATACTATAAGTTAGGATTTCCTTTTGAAGGTGCTCTGCAAATTTGAGTTTAGTCCTCAATTTTGTAATTGGATCAAAGTTATTCTTTCTTCACCTTATTTGTCTATCAATATAAATGGAGAGCAACATGGCTTGGAAGAAAATATGTCAACTCTATGTTAATGGAGCTTGTCGTGAGATCTCTAACATGTTTGAATGAGGCCACTAATCTAAAGTTAATTACACACGTGCTTACTTTTTTTTTGTGCGAATATAGCATTTAACACAAGCTTCACAATATTTTTTGATTCCATCCCCATTGAGATTAGGAATTATTTTGTAAAGATTAGGTTAACCATATTTTTCTTTAGATTTTCTTATTACTAATGGGATTAACTTGTCCCTCCCCCTTTTTTTAACATCTTTATTTTTATAAATATATTGGCCTTTATAAAAAAAAGTATTGATTATTATATGTATTTAAATATATTTTTTAAATTTTATTTTTAATAATGTTATTAAATTTTTTTAGATTACTAGTAAGATACCCGTGCTCCTGCACGGGTAAAATTATTTATTACAGTATAAAACATATTTAAATTTATATGTAAATTTGATACGATATAAAATGCATTTATATACATATATAAATTTGAAATTAGCTATTAATTTTAAAATGAACAATGATTATGTAAATTCAATTAAATTAAAATAAAAAAAAAGTGACTCATGAGATGAAAAAAAAAAGAATATTTAATATTTAAAAATAAGGATTTTATCTTTTAAATTAAAATAATTATTGATTAAAATAAAATATGTATTGTGTTTATAGTGATCCGTGAAATAAAAAATTCATTTGATACAATATAAAATGTATTTATATACAAATGTAAAATTGAAATTAGTTATTTAATTGTAAAATGAAAAATAATTATACAATTTCAATAAAAAATGATGCAAAAAGAAAAAAAAGATTCGTGAGATAAAGAAAGACAAAAAAGAAAATTTTGATGCAATAATGACCTGTGAGATAAAAAAATTATTTGATATGATATAAATGTATTTAGATACAAATGCAAAATTCAAAATAATTTACTTAATTGTAAAATGAATAATAATCATACAAATTTAATTGTATTAAATAATTATATAAAAAAAAGGAATCATGAGATGAAAAAAGAAAAAAAAAATAGTATTTAAAAATAAAGATTTTGTCTCTTAAATTAAGATAATGGTTGATTAAAATAAAATTGATATTGTGTTGATAGTGACCCGTGAGATAAATATATAGTGTTATTTTATTAAAATTAAAAAATAGATTGTTAATATTTTTAGTGATAGTAAATAAATAAATAAAGAAAAAATTAAAATAAAAGTGAGAAAGTGTGGGAAAAAGAAATATAACAAAGATTTGAAATTTGAATAAAAAGAGAGAATGAGTGGATAAAGAAGATTGACACTTGGTATGTAAATAGATGAATGATTGAAAATTAATTGAGACATTTGTGAATTACCAATTTATTCATAATATAGTGTAATAATTTTTTTGTGGAAGGACAAATAAGACAATGTATGCAATTTACTTTTAATGGGTTGATATTAGACGTGCTAAGAGGGTAATTACTCTTGCATGTGGTCATCCTTAATTAAAACTCATATGATTTGTTGTATTGATAAAATATCTTTATTTCTTATGGAAAATTTTCTCTTTGAAAACGTACAACCACAATGGCCTTTTGTATTTACTACACACAATAGTGACGTCTAACATAAAAAAAAAGTGGAGATACAACAATAAAGAGGGTCTTCTTTTAGAGACATATTGATGAGTTGCATAGTTGTGATACCAATAATGAGGAAGAAGAAGGATTTCATCAAAGATAAGTTAGAATGTATTGAATGGGCAAATGATAATTCTTGATAACTAATGCTCTATTTTGATGAATTTCTTTGGAATGGCTTAAGTGAGCCCTTGAATGTTGTCTTTGTTATCAAGCTTTTAGGAAAATCGGTCGATTATAATTAGGGGTGAAAGTAGGCCATGCCGATAACAGGGACCTACAGGTTAGTCTACATAGGCTCAGGCCAGACCAAATTATTTTTTTAAATAAAAAAGGCATAAACTTTTTTATAAGTCTATTTAGTTAAAAATGCTAGACTTCAGGCCATAAAAAAAGTCTTTTAAGTCTAACATGCTGGTCTATTTAAATAAATATGAATAATTTTTTATTATCTTATGTTATGTTTTGTATTTTGAGTTAAAATATATAAATAAAAATTGATTATTTTGGAGAACTTATGAAAATAAGATGAAAACACCTTATGAACAATGTTATAAGTTGTTTTTATAAATTATCTTAAACAAATAGCCTCACAAAACTTATGCTAATATATATGTTAAAATAAGTCAATGCAAACAAATTTTTAGTCTCATTGTTTTTTTTAGTTTGTTAGTGTATTTAAACATTATTTTAATTGCATATTTACATATGTCTAAAATAATATGCTTTTATGTAGGCTAACAGACTAATCAGGTTTTAGAAAAGGCTAGGCTCAAGCCTAAAAATAAGTCTACGACTACAGGCTAGGCTTAGGGTTCAATTTTTTTAGCAGATCAGGCTTAGACTTGACAAAACCTAGCTCGGTACAGCCTATTTCCACCCTTAATTATAATGGAGTGAACATACAAGCCTTGGAAACTCTCTATTGATTTTAGAATCATGGCGGGAAATAGGTGCTACATGGTTAAATTTCACTATACATATATAGCTAACGACGGGTGATGGATGAAGGAGTTTTGGATGATGTTTAATCATTATCTTATTGTTTATGAGTGATCACATGAATTTGCATCATCAATTGCCAAAATGGAGAACACATTGGATTATATATATTTTTGGGTCTCAACCTATGATGCATAGGTACGGGTACGTACTCGGTGCAAATACTGGTACCAGTATAAAATACGATATTTTTAAAAAAATAAAGATACATATACGTTAATAAAAAATAAAAATTTTCTATAAATCGTATTAGTAAATAACTAAACTGTTAAATTTATAACAATAAATCAGTATAAAAGTTTTAAAAAATAAAAAATAATGTTAAGATACAATAATAATAAAGAAATTAAAATACTTAAATTTAGTATATGAAATTTGAAAAAACCACAAAGTTCACTCAAATTCGAATAATAAAAAAAATGAAGTACCACGAGTACGGTACGTGTACCCGGTACGAGTACATATCAGGTACCAATAATTTATCATTTTAAAAGTACCCATGCTTCAGAGGTCTCAACCTTTTCTCCTACGACATAAGTGTGTTAAATGCGTTAACATATGTAGTAGGACATTATTTAATATGGATACCAATATGTTTGATGTAACAATAAGACGATGTGTTCGTGTTTGTGTTGAGGTTAACCTTGACAAGCCAGTTATGGGTAAGGTTTGAATGAGGAACCATTTGTACAATGTTAAGTATGAAGGTATACACATGACATGAACTTTATATGGTCATGGTTATTTGTCCAAGGGATGTGTTGCACAACCTTTATTGGGATTTGTTGTGTCCATTACTACAAAATACACATTCGATAACATAATACTACCACGGTTATGCTTTCCACCGTTGTAATATCGCAAATTGGATACGCCCGATATATTTTTTATTTTTGAAAGTTATTTAATCACGGTTGAGATAAACAAATGTGGTGATAAAGTAAGTGTTACAAGCTTCGAATCCTAACAATTACATTTTTTTTCCATTTTTCCTATCACAAAAAGTGTGTATCACTTAAGTTCATACAAATAAAAAATTGAAAACTATTTAACCACGATTTTACTTTTCAGCTGTTGTAATAAGATCAACATTTCACTGCGGTTGGATATAACAACCGTGGTCAAATGTTTTCCTGATAAATTTAAAACAAAACATATTCATTATTTCCTTCATAACATGCCCTAAGTGAACTAGCGAACCAGAGACGACAGCGATAGCGATAGCAAAATCTTCATCTTCACAGTCTTCGTTCATTTGAATCTTCATTCTTGATAATCTTCACTATCTTCATTCTTGGTTTCTTCCTCTTTGAAGTGCGGTATGTTTCGTGCAAACTTCACTCTCTTCCTCATCTTCCTAATTCTTGATAATCTTCACTATCTTCATTCTTGTTTGATTTTGCGGTCTGTTTCGTGCTAAGTTCATATGCTTTATGTTTTATTGTTGGATTTAGCATTGAACAAAATTATTATAACTTTGCTACAATGGATATCCATATGCTTAAGATTTAGAGTTGTATTACTGTTATAATATGCTTTAGGTTTTCAATATGCTTTAGTTTTTCTTCATATTTTCATTGATCAAAAGGAAAAAGTACAAGATTCTTAAATTACATAATTTTTTTCACATCGGAATAATATCCTCTAGCACTACAGGAATCTTCCCAATATACATCTCGCTCCTCACTACCCTCATCTGAGTCATAGTAAACAATCTTCCTCGGCACCTTTCTCTTCTTCTTCTTCAGCATCTTCTTCTTCTTGGCCTTCCTCACCCTCAGTGCATCCCTGACAACAGTCGATCTAAATGGCTGGACCTCCTCAGTTGATTGCTGATGGTTTTGTTCTCAACAGTGACTTCTGTTAAGATAATGCTCTTAGCCTTCTCAGATGGAGTACTCATGTTGCTATAGGAATTTAAGAAGAATAGGTCGAAGATGGGGAAATTCAGTATATGAAAGTGTGCATTTATAAAAGAGGTTGAAGGTGAAACATCTGGTGATTTAATGCTTGCAATGATTACTTCTGATGGTTGATATTCTTGAATGACGTGTGACCATCTTGAAAACTGAAGAAAACTTTCAATAATTATAGCAGTTTCTCTCTTTTGGGAAAAGCAAAGGTTGTTCTTGTTTTTTTTATCAGAATTCAATTTTTCCCACATATTTTTCATTTGCAAAGAGAGTAGTGCATCAGATCTTTGCAAATAATTGTCACGTATGCCTAAGTTTAATGTAATTACTTGGAGTGTCTAAGTTTTTTATGTCAATCATTCTAACACTATATGGTCAATCATTCTTCAAGGTAAACATCTTCCTGATAGTACGGATGAAAATCAAACATCTGAAGATATAATAAACAAGAAAACTCTAACCAGATTGTGTTTCTTCTTCAATGCCATATGTAATAAAGTTCTTGATTTAAAAAAATTAGATGAATTAGAAGATGAAGCTGCCATAATCTTGTGTCAATTGGAGATGTAGAGTGAACGTTGTCTAGAATAATATATATACCAAAAAGACGCTGCTGATAATCAAACCTAGGACCTTTAATATACTACAACGATTAGTTAAAGCAATCGTGGTAATATGTCGCGCACTTTCAGGTTTTCTACAATGGTCATACGACCGTGATTGTAAATAACGCATATACAACCACACGCTAGTTCACAATGGTGAGTCATACATGATAGTATCCTTTTTCCAACCGTTGTTGTATATGTTTTCCGTAATAGTGGTTACCGCCTAAGATTTCAACAAAACCCCTTGCACTAGGAACAAACACATACATAGAAATGTTATAGAACCACCAAACCTTTAGCCTCTAAACATTCATCCTCAATTTCCTTTCTATTTTTATAGTTGGATCCTTCACATTTTCCAAGATCTGCCAGCTCATCCAGGCGAGCTTGTAAGTCCTATTTATCTTTCTTCATGGGCAACACTTCATACTTCCATTGATAGATATTATTTTGTAGCTGGAGAGAAATGCATACACCTCCAATATGGTATAAAATTGATGCAAAACACTGCCCAATATCACCTATAATTTTCTTATTAGACGCATAAGCAACTCACTAAAGGTATTGGTAAAATTCCCACAGATTTAGATGCATAAGCACTCACCTCAAAGAATTTAGTCAAAGACAATGGCAACTATAGACAAGTCGTTGGTAAAAGTCATTAGTAAAGACAATGCCAACTATAATTAGACTCTAGTCATTGGTAAAAGTCATTAGTAAATACAATGCCAACCATGGACAACTCTAAATATATTAGAGGCAATATTGTACTAGTTGGAACAAACAAAACATAAGTTGGGAGAGCACACTAACATTTTAACAACAATTGTTTTTTCTTTAAACATTCTTTTATAACAACACCATGACTTTTTCTTTTCCTAAAAAAGGTAGTAACTGGAGAAAATGCCTCAGGGTGAGGGAAAGGGGGTCCTTCAGAAAAAAAATTCAAGTTCTCTCAGACCATTCTAAAGACCTTGTAGGTATTCACTAATGAAGTGAACTTCTTGTTACTCCTCTTGGGAACCATCTTATCTGCCAAATAATGACTTTGGTTAATCCATACTCAAGTTTAGATCATATAATACAAGTAGACTGTGAATGCTTACTAAAGTAATTATTGAACTTGTGAGGGTCTTGCTCATGTTTCAATATGGCATTATAGCTCCTTTAGGGTATAGAAAACATGTACGCAATGTAACAAAGAGTCATATAGGATCACAAATTCCTCATCCACATATTTGATTCCCACTAGATTCTGTGTCTAATATAAAGGAAATAAGAGACCATCAAATTCATCATCAAATAGGAAATTCTCCTTAAGTACACGATGCACCTTGAAGATGGCACTTTGAGTGCTTCTGGGATGAATCAAGGAGATAAAAGAAGTCTTATCTAGACTAACCACTCTAAACATTAATCATTCTTACTCCTAAATTTGAAGGTTTCAAAATAGAAAAAAAAATAGAGTAACAATGTTAGATTGAGGGGAGGGGAGGGTAGGGGAGGAGAGGGGGTATTTGTAAAAATATTTGTTTGGTTCATTTTTGATAAGGGGGGAGGGGAGAGGAGAGGATGAGAGCGAATTCCCTCCTAGACTCATTTTTTGCTCCCCTCAAATTGGAGGGATTTGGAGGGGATGAGAGATTCATTGTTTATAATTTTATTATATTCCCTAATTTATCCTCAATTATTTATTTTAATTCCAAAATTATCCTTATTGAATTATTAAAAATTAGGTTTTAGGTTTTTCTCTGTATTGTTTCACATTTCTTTTGTCTTCTATTGTGCTGCTGCTACATGTGCATTGTTGCTCTCAGGTGAGTTTTTTCCTTTTTGCTTTGTTGAATTTTTCTATTTTGATTTTATGTTGTTTATACGTGTAACATATAACTATAATTTGTGATTGCTCGGTTACTGTTAACTAAAAATTATGATTACTCGGTTGCCGTTAACTAATAGTTGTGATTGTTTTGGTTATAATTATATATTATCAGACAAATTTCTTATTCCATGAACATTGAATATGCCACAGATGCTTTGAGAGTAATTATCAAATAAATTTCATATTCAAATAAAATTTATTTGATAAGTTCCAAAGTAAACTTTACTTAGCTTTAAATTCAATATGGCTATTTTTTTTTGTCTGCTCATGATGATGAGTTTATATGGATCACATTACAAATTTGACCTCTAATTTATCTTGGTTCAATCATGTGTTATAAAGCTTCATTTGATCATAATTAAACTTTTGATGTCGTAAGAGAAATAGCATTCTCTAGTATTTCAGGGAATTTTGTGAAATTGCAATGAACATTGAGTTAAAACACTAAGAACTCACTGTGAATTATTGGACTGAACTTAATAATCAATTCTTTTATGCTTTGTAAAGTTTACTTTGAGAGTAATTATCAAATAAATTTCATATCAATTTTCCTGTTTTGGTTATAGCTATTATCAAATAAATTTCTTATTCCATGTATCAAAATTTTCAAAAACAAAAATTGAATATGACACAAATGGTTGGAGAGTAATTATTTTGTAGAATTTTTTTAATTTATATTAATATGAATTGCTGTTTAGGTTCAAGGCAGTAATTGGATGAATTGCTAATAAATAGATGATATAAATTTTGTGCATAACACAGTGAAATCTTAGCTAGCAAATAGTGTACAATATTGATTCTCTTTTTTAACATTCTAACATTATTTTAACTCTTTTTAATTATATAAATTTTTTTATTGGGTTAGATAGATTATCAAGATCAAAGAATTGTTATTAGCAAATGGTTTGATTTGCGTCGAAAAGCTATAGTTCAACTAATGTGTGTTGTTGTTTAATGTTATGTCTGAATGTCTCGTAAGAGAAAATTGTGTTATAGTATGAGCTCTGAGAGAGAAAGGGTTTGTGAAGAAATAATGTATTGACTTAGTAACAGTGAAACTAGTAGAAATATATTAAGAATGGGTCCTCAATCTTTTATGACCTTATGCGGTATGTTAGAAAGAGAAGGGGGATTACAAGCTACCCGATGGCCAAGTGTGGAAGAGCAAGATGCAAAATCAGTTTACATGTTAACCCATAATGCTACAAATTGTGAAGTCAACTTTTGGTTTCGTCATTTCTACGAGACTATTAGTCGTCCTCTTCATCAAGTTTTAAGAGCTATTCTTGAATTGGAAGAAAAATTTCTTGTCCAACCCGATGGCTCAATGGTCCCTTCTGAAATTTCTAGTAGTTATAGATTCTACCCGTATTTTAAGGTAAAATTTGTTATTAATAATTTATATTCCATACACAAAAATACTAAAATTTTTAGAAGTCATAAATTTTATTGATAACAAATATAATATTGTGTTAGGATTGTGTTGGTGCAATAGATGGAACACATATACGTGTCAAAGTATCTGCAAAAGATGCTCCTAGATATCGCGATAGGAAAGACTACTCATGTAACTCCCTGTATAATATATGTCTAGAATAACACTATACAAGCATTTTTGTTTGGTACTGACACCATCATTAGTGCCTAATGGCGTAATTCACATACTTGACCATTCTAAAAACATCAACACAGTCTATGGTACAAGATATGGAAACTAGCCAAAACAATTAAAACTAAGATCTATATACATTATCCTCGATTGTATACAACAAATACACACCGGAATAAGCTCAACTAAGCTTCTCTTGAAACATCCAAGCATAGCTCCAGTTGTAAATCAAACCTGCAACCAACGCCTGAAAAATAACAACAACAATGGGGTGAGATATTAAATCTCAGTGAGTTCCATATCTTATGGATTCTCTAGGCTTTACAGGGTTCTAGCCAAATCCTAACTCAAGTCAAGGGGAGGGGAAATGACCTTGAGTTCACAATCTCACACTATATGGAAACATGTTCATAAGTTCACCAACTCAAAATGTATCACTAATCGATAACCTTACCAAGGCATCCCCTTTTCCCATCCGCTTCTACGTCTAGAAGTTGACCCGAGTCATGGATCCTTGTAACTTACCTGACATACGAAATGGATACGGGAACATCGGCTTGTTAATCGTGAACCGTCACTTCTCATGGCCTGTTAACCATCACAAGTCTCTACCCATAGGTTCCATTCGTACTAAACGCGGGAATCAAACCTGCCAAGTAATCATGCATACATTTCAGAGGAGCTCGAGACTCATGAAACTGCAACTCAAATGAAACGGTTACGATTACGTGATCACACATACACGAACGTGATTATATTCGACAATCACAAGGCCATATTAGCCCGAAGGCCTCTTTGCCTTTTCTCATAATCACAATGGTTCACACATGTTCCATACTAGTGTTTCACTCTCTTCTAGACCAATACTCGTCACGGATGCACCTTTCTACATCGAATGCACCAGCATAGCCACCCAGAGTTCCTATCAATTTCTAGTCACAACCTAGAATCATATCATTAGGTTTGAGGTAAGGTTTCTCACTCTTCCTAATTCATTTTAAGCATACATATTCTCTCAATCATACTTAACAACAATTGATTACACATAGCATAATACAATTTGCATAGTAGAATCACATATAATAATTCAATCATAAGTTACATAACTTTTGGTTTCCCTCCATTCATTTAATTGGGTATCAAATCAATATTTCTCACTCTTATCCCGTAGGATATTTTCACAGCTTTCCAACGGCTATCATTATGCCTCGATCAGATTTACGATCCAAAAGATATGGATTTTCAACATATCATATAAACATTATTTTCATTCATTTTCCACTAAATAATTAATCCCGCGTCATTTATTGGATAGAGGGTCGTCATAGCTTTCCAACGATACCAAGAACGCTTCGATCGGAATTACGGATCAAAAGTTATGAAAGAAACAAAATGGGAAAATCTGTCATGTTCGCTAGGCGAACTCCAGGCGAACAGAACAGAATAAAAAGGGCATAAAGTTCGCTAAGAGAACTCTAGGCGAGCATTCGCCTTCCCTTCGCCTTGGGTTTGCTAGGCGAACCCTCGAGGAACCTTCGCCTTGGGTTCACTAGGCGAACCCTGCGAACTCAGAATTCCCAGCAGCATTAGAATAGGTCATATGGAGCCAAACCCTCTCATTTCTTCACCCAAACACTTCCAATTCATACTCTATCAACTCCAATCATAACCCGGCTATACTAACCGACTATTTCTACATTTTAACCATTAGAAACATCGATTTCATATTATCATTCACAATCAAATCTTTCTAACCTAAACCCTAATATTTCCAAAATTTCTAAAACTAAAGTTCTAACTAGAACCCACCTAGTAATCGAAGAGGAGGTTAAAGAAGATGATGATCCAAGCTTCTTCCCAAGTTTTTCCTTCTTCTTCCATGGTTTCTCTTCTTTCTCCCTTTCTTCTCTTTTTCCTCTTCTCTTCTTTCTCTCCTCTTCGTATCTTTTCTTTTCTTTTATATATATATATATATATAATATAATCCAATAGAGTAAATTAAATATCTCCAATTGATATTTTATCGTCTCACACCAATTGATCAATTATTAGAGTTACCATGATATACTCTCTTGAACTAATAAATATTGATCCGTCACTTTTATAAAATAATTGATCTCTTCAGAGTTCATCAGTTGCTTTATTGATCCCAATTGATAATACTTAAAGTACTTAGAGGATTCCATTAATCCAATTTACCAAAGATAGAGCACATAGATACTCATCTGATCTCATCTGATATCCAATTGAGCATTTAGATAATATGGGGTATTACAACCCAACCCAAAATGTTTTAACAACATGTACTTTTGATTTAAAGTTCACTTATGTGCTCGCGAGATGGAAAGGGTCTGCCTCTGACTCGAGAATAATAAAGAATGCATTAACACGTGAAGATAAACTTAAAACTCCTCAAGGTAATATAAGAATAACCTAGATTTATAGTTATTTATACTATATATGTTAAA
Source organism: Lathyrus tuberosus (assembly GCA_022829125.1). Lineage (NCBI taxonomy): Eukaryota > Viridiplantae > Streptophyta > Magnoliopsida > Fabales > Fabaceae > Lathyrus > Lathyrus tuberosus. The sequence goes on along the minus strand of JALAZF010000491.1, from coordinate 1,103,133 downwards.
CTATCACATTTATTATTTTCCTTTACTATAGGAAAATATTATCTTGTTGATGCTGAATTCATGTTGATAAGTGGATTAATTACATCTTATAGAGGAGTTCAGTATCACATGAAAGAATATTCATCTAGAAATCCACCCAAAAATTCTAAAGAGTTGTTTAATCTTCGACATTCTTCTTTACGCAATGCAATTGAAAGAGCCTTTGGTGTATTGAAAAAAAAAATTGAGATTTTATCTAATTCAACATAGCCAAATTATGGAGTCAAAGCTAAAAAATTAATCATTTTTGCATGTTGTATTCTTCAGAATTATCTAATGAGTGTAGACCCGGATGAAGACCTTATAGCTGAACTAGATGCCGAACTTTGAAATCAAAATTTATCTCATGACAATCATCAAGGTTCAAGAAGTGATAGAGATGAGCTTGCTCTAGGCGGGGTTATAAAAGATAGTGTAACACATCAAATGTGGTTAAATTATCAAAATAATGATTTAGCTTAAAAAGTCGGACTTGTATATTATATTATTACTTTTATGTCTCTTATTCCTTGATGAAGTAGCATTAAATTTATTATGATGTTTATTGTGATATTGCGACTTCTTGTTAATTATATTTATTAACTTAGTTGTGTTATAATTGCTCATTTTCATAGTTTATGGAATAAAAAAATCAACTACCAATTAATAGTGGTAATTCCGGATGGAACTTTGACTTGGAATAGAGTCATGGATGATGCTCTTGTTGATGCTTTTATGCATGAATATGAAAAAGGTAACAAAGTCAATGGTACATTCACTACATCAGCATATGAAAATATTGCAGTTGAACTCCGTGCATTGTTTGGAAAAAAAGTTGACAAGGTGAAGTAAAAAATCGTTGGAAAACTTTGAAAAAAACATCACTGAATATTATGACATTTTTAAAGGTGGTATGAGCGGGTTTTCTTGGAATTCAACTACGTGATTATGGGATGCCGAGTCAAAAGTTTGGGATGCTCTAATTGAGACGACTTTGATGAGCTTTTTGTATTTTAAAATATTTTATTAATTAATAATTGTATAACATTTATTAATCTTATATATTTTATTTATCATACTTTTTCAGTCAAAACCAAAACACCAAATTGGAAAAATGTGCCACTTCCAAATTATGACAAGATGTCGATACTTTATGGACCTAACTGAGCTGATGGAGAGGGATCTGGAACTTTAAAAGAGATAAGAAAACAAAAGTCATCGGCCACCAATGAATACTTTGTTGAAACTATTCAAGATATTGATGATCATGTTGTCTGAAATGAGGTGAATATGGAAAGCTTTGATGTTACTTATGATTTTTTTGTACCCGAAACACAATCAACAGATCCTTTAAGTGGCAGTAAAAGGAAAACAATGAAAGTGATTAAAAACAAAGATATAAACAACGATATTACTGAACTCTAAGAATTAATTATCTTGGTTGTAAATGCACTAACAGAAGGAAATGCTGCAATACGAGAAGGAAATGAAATAATGAAAGTGCGTCAAAAATATGAGTTACCTCCAATTTCAGGGGAAGAAGCATGGAATTTAATAAAGGAGTGTGGATGTGATACAAAGTCATTGCCTCAGATATATTGCACTGTCATGAAAGATGCTGACAAACTTAGAATGATTCTTCAGTGTCCACTTGAAGCAGCAAAGCAGTGATAATGCAAATGGTCTTTGGCTCAACTGATTGATCATCTTATAATAGCCTTATGACTTTTATGAATATTTTGTTTACATTTTAATTTGTTTATGAATATTTTGTTTACATTTTAATATGTTTCTGAACATTTTGTTTCAATTTGAGTTGTTTATGAACGAACAAGTTTTTATTTGGTGATATTTACTCAAAACTATTTTTATTTAGAATTATTTTTACTAAATACGAGTGATAATATTTGTAAGGATAAAAAATTAATTTAGTTTTAAAATCCACCCCTCCCCTTGTGAACCAAACATATATGTAGTTAAAAATTCATCCGCTCCCCTTCTTTGAACCAAACATATATTTAGTTAAAATATCTCCCCTCCCCCCTCCCTTCCCATCCCCTCTATTAAATTCTCTCCCCTCCCCATCCCTCCGTTAAACCAAACGGACCCTAAAGTGCTTTCAAATCAATTCAAATCCTCTAATATAAGCCTAATTAATGAGGTGAAGATAGGAAGGGAAGATATCAAGCCAACACATCTCATAGACTTTCACCACCTTTGGAGTTGCAAGTCTTTGGGGTCGCATGTACCATATCAATGATACACATCACCTTCGATATTTCCATATTGGATTTTTTTTTCTTCAAAATTTTCATACTTTAATGCTTTTTAGACTCATTGCTTATCAAACTAGATAAAGAGATGGTGGTTGTTTAATGGTTAAAGCTAAGAATCTCAACCCAAAATATGTCATGGGTCATCCACTAGGGAATACCATACTTCATACTACATAAGAGAATGTTTTAATGGCATCTTATATATTTCTAATGCACCATATAAAATTCCATAAATGTCCCATATTTTCGGAGATATATCTCTGGCGCATCCAAACGTAAGTGAACGTTGAAATATTCTGAAAATATATCTCCGAAACATTTTGGAGCATAAGTTGCATCAGACTCTTCTCCTTCCTTATTTCACACTTTCTTCAAACTCAACATAACCTTTTTCTCAATATAACACGCTATACCAAATTAAATTTCATCAAACGAGGGTCAAAGGAACTTAAAGGAACATCAACGATCATCTATAATATTGGAAACAACATCTGAATCATCAATTTCAAGTAAGTTTTTTGAGTTTTCAGTAAATATTCGACTTTTAGTGTAAACGAGTAGGAATCAATGATTAGGGTTAGAAATGTGTAGAAATCACATGTAACATAGTTTATACATAGTGCATAACTTGTTTGTTGACTTAAAATGGCGATCAAATCATGTTTTCTTCAACTTGAATGAGGTACGTTCGCCATTGACGTGACCTCTGTGTTGCAGAATATTTCGAAGATGCATCTCTGAAATTGTTCAGCGTTTCATATACTTAGGGAAATTCCAGAGATGCATCTACGTAATTGTTCAACATTATAGTTTTATGGTGTTTCCGGAGATGCATCTCTGGAATTGTTCAATATTATAGTTTTATGGTGTTTCCAAAGATGCATCTCCAGAATTTACTGCAATATTTTTTTCTTGTTTGCGTGTGTTGTTTGCGTGCACTAATTATATGCCTTACTTTACCTTACATGCATAATAGGTGACAGAGTTGACAGACTGAGACATGGAAATGTTGCTCAGCACACATCTGTTCGGCGGGAGCGGAGCCAGCAGGTTCTGAAGGATCCAAGTACCTCTGGTCAGGCAGAGGCGTGGCGTCTAAGGCGCCGTCTACTCCTGGGGATGATCCAGGGGAGGCGATGGAGGAGGTGGATAGGACCAGGGGTGCTCATGCTAGGTTTGAGTTCCTAAAGAAGGTATATACACATAAGATCCTGAGAGCATAGCAGGCTACAAGTGATGATGAGCAGGTGGCAGTACACAAGGCTCGTGCTTTAAGAGCATACTTTCTTTTTTTGGTTGGCACTTGCATTTTTGTGAACACGAGTGCCACTTATACTGATGTTACATACCTCTGGTACTTCTTAGATCTCACTCGGATCCAAGAGTACAACACGGGGGTGGCTTGCTTGGCCTATCTTTATTCGAAGTTGAGAGAGGGGTGTCGGTGGAAGACGGAACAGGTCACAGGTAGCGTGACATTACCGATGGTAATATTCCTTGATCCTTGAATATTATTTTTTCATTTTCATTTCATATTTGTAAAACCATTGTCGATGATTCATTTGTTCAAAACATTTTTTTCAGACTTTGATCCTCTAGCACTTATCGCGCATCGCTGGCTGGGTAAGTATGGATGAGTACACTGAGGATATGCCGTGTGTCTGTGCTTTTATCACACTCAGAGGGAACCAAGCGGTCGAGAATTTCAAAGTCTATCTTGACCGTTTGGTTGCCGAGGACATGCACTTAAACAACTACGTGGATCACCGTCAAACGCGGCCATTTGAGGAGATAGTGCTATACTCCAGATGGTTGGCATGCAGATCTCGTATCACTGCTCCATATTTGCTTGGGCGCATCATGCGATAAATCGGGTACACCCAGACCATCCATAGACACCCTGTTGTCTCTGCTCCTCTTGGCTTGACTCGTAGATAGATATATGAGATGTTTGTTTATTATGAGAGTCATCTGGTACTGGAGGAGGCACGAGCTACCATAACCTCGAACGACTGGAGCTATGTCGAGGGGTATATCAGATGGTTTTCAGGGTGTAACATTCGTACATGGTGCATGATGCTCCAGGAGATCTGTCGAGACCATCTCATTAGAAAATATTAGAGGAGGAACAGGCTCAGCTAGATCATACTGATGATGTCTTGCCTAGGTGTCGTTGCATTATGGATATTGCACAGGCAGGCATTGATGAGGGTATCTTCCCTGACGGGTCTGGTATTATATGAGTCCTGGATGCCATCATGGTGGAGGCACATAGGGCACTGTTGTACCGGAGACATCGTCGGAGGACAGGTGGATTGATGACCGAGGATGCAGAGCAGGCAGAGGAGGTAGTGGAGATATTGTTCGACACATACAGTAGTAGTCTGTTATTATTTTGTTGTAGTACTATACTCTCTACTTTATTTTTAAGGTTTTTGTTACATTTTGGATCTCGATTGTACGACATTTTCTACATATATTGCTATTTTATTTTCGACACACGCAGTATTAATCTCATATTATTTTGTAAAACAAATACACAACTTATAGTGAAAAACACATGTTCTGATACACTTCATAGATGTATCTCCAAATATTACTGGAGAAGCATCTCCGAACCAATTCAAATTTAAATGGCTTCTGAGTGACATGTTTTGAATGTTTAAATGGTTTCGGAGATGTATCTCCAGAATACGCCAATATTTATTTCGAAATTGGTGCGTCTAGAGATGCATCTCCGAAATCTAAGGGCATTTAAATAATTTTGCTTGATAACTAAGAACCATCTAGGATGCATTAATAAATTCTCCTTATCTAGGAAAACCAAGATAAAACAACGTCATATCTCTACATATAAGCCATCCTTGTGAATTGACACATCTATTATCCATGTAAGTATAAACATTGAGGTGCTAGTGTAGTTCCAAACAACAAGGAGCGTGTTCGAACTGGATATTGTCCATCACATATCTCGAGTCAGGTACTCTAACTAGCCCACACCTATCTTATCTACGAATCATCCTCGAAAATGTCCAAGCTTATATAGCAACCGCTTGGATCACATAAGATCCTCGTCATTCTATAAATAGGGGCCTTACCCTCTAAGTATGATGATACAATCAATTTACTCATTTGTTATGTGTTAGCACTAGGGGTGGACAAATTTGAATCGACCGATTGAAACTGACCGACCCATTTTATTTTTTGTGGAAATAGGTCGGGTCGGGTGTTGGGTTGATTCGGTTGCTTAATTTGGATAGTATATGGTTGTTTCGGTCGGGCTCAGATGCTTATTTTGGACTCGATGAAAATCGAAACCGACCAAACTTAATTAATATATATATATTTTATTTATTTTTATTATTGTACAACTGACTCACTATAAAAATGAGATTTATAATGTTGCAGGATATTATCATTTTTATAATTTAATGATGGCATTGTGTACTCTCAAAAATACAAGACATGCAATATAAAATTTTGAGTATTAATTAGTTTATGGTTTAAAGTATGATAATGATCAAAATTAATGTCAAATAATATTAAAAATATTATCCCGTAATAATAATTTTTCTTTTTAAAAAAAATGTTCTCTTCTAAAAATTTGATATTTTTTATAATAAATTAAAAAAAACATTTTTATAGGGTTGTTCTAATAAATATTAAACCGACTTAACCGCATACGACAAAAACCGAAATTTTATCGGTCGAAATTGGGCCATAAAAATAAAACTGTGGTTTACGTCGGATTTAGGTTTTAGACCCGAAACCGACCGAACCTGACCGATTGTCCACCCCTAGTTAGCACACTATCTAACTTAAAACTAAGAATCTTTTGCATGTACCCTCACCTCCAGAGAAGCACTAGAAAAAGGAAAATAATTAAACATTCCATCAATGCGACTGATACATAAGTCCCACATCACTTTTTCATGTGATATATCGATTAATTCATACAAAAACAAGTATGTCGATTGGTGCATTTTTGGACATTGCGGCCTTGGTTAAAATTCTTCCTGTTAAAAGGATTAAGCTAGTTTTAAAGGTGATAAATAGAGCTGTCAAAATGGGTTAGCCCATAAGGGCCGATCCATCAGGCCTAAAAAATCATAGGGCTTGAGCTTTAAAATTAGAGCTCATATTTTTCAGGGCTTTTTTAGCCCAACCCTAAAAAGCCCGATACCCATTAGGGCTAGCCCATATATAACGTAGCTAGCCCATTAGGCCCACATCGCTATAAATTTTTAAAAATTATATTAATACTTATATTGTCTTACTCCAAAATAACACATTGATTTTTCTCACCTCACTAAATTTTATCTCTATTCTATTCAATCTTTCACTTTTAAATATTATACATTAATAAATTTACACTCTTTTATCGTATTCTATTAGTTTCTCTTATGTTAAATATTCAAGTATTATATTATACAATTTAGACATGTATTGTATTTAAAACACATTATAGTATTTATAAAAGATAATATGCTACTAAAAATGTATTATGTTTAAAATAATATAATTTTTAGGGTAGTAATTTTATAGCCCATATTAGAAATGAACTTTTTTGGCACAACCCTAAAAAGACCGTGCCCAACAGGGGTGGCCCGTTTAGGGTCGGGTAGCTGATATTGACAGCTCTAGCGATAATGAACTTGTATAAATATTTTTGTTGATTCTTTATTTCCTTTATCTCTCTTAATTATTTATTTTTTATTTGATTTATTTGTAGTAAAATTGAAAGATTCAATCACATTATATTATTGTTGAAATCTAATTAATTTCATTGATAGTAAATATGTGTGGGATAAAGAACCATAAAAATCAAAATAAATTATCTAAAGCAACAAAATAACCTAAAATCAGTGTAAGCAGATTCACAACAAGAAAAAGAAAGATTAAAAACGAGAACATAACAAACTTGTTAACCCAATTTGATCAAACTGATTCATTGTACTTTCGAGAATTGTTTCAAGAAATTACAAAAGAGTTACAAGAACAAACCTTATTTTCTATCCAAATATTTTCCAATCTCTCAATATCTCTACATATGAATTACACAGGCCAAGGTGTTTGGTAGTGTTTCTCAGTCCCTTTAAACATTTCCAAAGATTTTCCATATTCCAATAACTTCAAGGAATTTCGACCATATCCTCTCTAAGATTACTTACTAGGATTGACACCTCTTTCCTCTATCTTTCAAACTACATTCTCAAGGTTGTGCCAACAATAATTATAATGATACATATTTACAACTACTTAAATCCAACATATCATTAACCCAAAACACTACCCATTAAAGAACAAATTTGTGAACCAAAATGACCAAGTCTAGTACTCACGACTTGTTGCCGCCAGGCCAGATCTGACCCACTGCTTACCGGTCAGACCATACCCTACCCTTCACCAATCAAACTCGATCCTACTTGTTGCGTGACTGAACCCGATATTGCCGTGAAACGACAATTTGTCACTATGGGCACTCAGACATTATCGAAACGCCATTGTGGGCAGTTGGAATCTATCGGGAGTTAAATTATCATCGTAGATCTAGTCCCTCCATGCACCTTCATTGACTCTGACCCACAGGCTGTCGGGCCTCTGTTGCTTTGAATCCAACGCCGCCATCGCCGACCTCTTTGTCGATCCGTAGCTCCCCAACTTTTGCATCCTCACTAAACTTTCTTGCTGCTTTTAGGCGTTCTAATTTATGACAGTCTCGAAATATATTTTCTTTCTCTTCATCACTTGACGTTTTAAGGCTTACTTCTACAATTATCCACATAGACTTTAAACCGATGTTCATGTCAATTTATCCATCATCAACCACTTTGATGTTCTCTACTATGTTGAAAACATTATTCAACAACTTTGATTAAGTTAAAGACACACTTCAACCTTAATCTTGCCACTTGCACTCAACTACCTTTTTTATTAGACAATCTAGAAAGTCTACAAGTATGGTTCTTCAACCATTTTGATCCCATTTATTTTTCAAATGCTTCCTTGAAGGTTTTAGGCCGCTTTTTTCGGGTTCCAATCCTTCAATCACATTCAAAACATAAATACCAATGTTATCCTTGGGATGACACAACTCTCCCCTACCTTATCATGAGTCAAATGATAATCAAAGGTCATTGTAATTGTTCCTTCACTACTATTATAATCCATAGCAAGAACGTGTATCTCAAATAGGAATCACTGAAAATAGTTTCTAATATCTTAAACTCCAAGACTTAACTCTTCCTCCCCTTAGGAATCACTGAAAATAATACATTTGTAAGTGATGAACTTTTATCCTCTAAGTTCCACTTCCTACAACTCATAACCCTTATCACCCCTTTGATAACATTACAAATAAAATCCATAACTTTTACCATCATGTTGGACTAGAAATAGGCAAAAATTTAATGACCTTTAAAATAGAGTAGTCTACAAGTTTCCTACTCCAAACTTCCATAAGTGTCTGGAAGTTTACTCATGTAAATGAACATCTACCAATCAGGTAAGTTGTTTTAGCATCACTCTTATCCTAGAAATTAATGGAAACTAATTCCTAGTAAGGGTGTTCGCGGGCCGATTTGGTCTCGTTTCAAGAGAATCCGTTGCTCAAATCGATTAAAAATATATGGATTGGTTTGGATTGGATTTACACATTTTTGCAATAAACCCTAAACCAAACCAAACTGAGAAATAACATGTTGGTTTGGGTTGGATTGATCAGATACATTAGAAACAAATGTGCAAAATAACTTAAAAAAATATCTAATTTACATCAAATAATTTTTTATAATAATATAAAATCCCTAATTTTTCCATTTCTCCGTATGAGTTGTGAATATCACAAATGACATTTCATTTTTTTCTTCTTGAAATTGAATACCTTATACAAGCTTATGTGACAATGATAATATAAATTAAACTAATTAATTATGATTGGTTCATGTTGACGGGCTCGCGGGTAGAATTTTGAAAATCTATTATCCGAACCAATTAACATCGAGTTTCATTGGTTTGGTTCGATGTCTTCTCGAACTAAGAAATGCACAATCCAAACATCATGGTTTGGTTTGGATTCTGATTTGGTTCGGATTTTTATGAACCAATGAACACCCGTAACTTCTAGCACCATGCCAGAAGCGGACAAATATGTGTTTATCCCATGTCTCATGCAAAACTCATTAAAATGCTCTAAAACTAACTCTAAGCAACTACCATACCTTGATCTCAATTCCTATAACTTGTTATTGTCATGAAAGTCTTCAATATATAATGATAATGACCAATAACATTGAAATCATATAAAATATATAGTCCACATATTTTAGACTGTTTAACTACGTTAAATCCACCATGTGAAATCTTCAACATACCATGTTCAACTCTAATGCAATATCTTAGATCATCAAACATGCTTATGAATAATAAATTTTGTCTGAGATTTGGAACATATCTCACATTGTGTATAAGGAAATCACGATCATCAAAAAATTGAAGTCTAGTTGTACTAAATGAAGCTAGCGGGGAATTATACCTGAGTGAATCGCACACTCAAAGATACAACAGAGTCGCCACCAAATTTTATTTAGTCCCAAAGGATAGGGAAAATATCGATAAAACCAAAAGGGAGGAGAAACGGGTAAGAGGGTCGGTTATGCGAAAGGAAGGTACTAGCACTTTACGCATTCGTCGTACTCAACGGGAACCATTTCGCTTGCTTCTAGGCTTGGATGGGTTATCTATCTAAAGGCTTCTACCTAAAATAAAGAGGAGAGAAAAGGGGAAAGAGAAAAAATAAAGAAAGAGCTCACGGAGGATTAGGGCCCTCGTGCCTACGTACCCTCATAGTGCAATGAGGAAATCAGAGCGTCGTAATTCAGGGAACTAGGGAAAGAGAAGAAGAACAGAAGAAGGTGGCTCGCCAAGATATCGCAATCTTGTGCCTACGTATCCTCATAGTGCAATGAGGAATTCAGAGCCCACGTAGTTTGGGGAACAAAGTCAAAGAAGGAAAAGGAAAACAATGTCAAAACCAAGAGCAAAAGAGGTAGAAAGATTCCACTGGGGAATGCAAAAGAATTGGTGTCCAAACCAAAAATGGAAGACAAAGAAAACGTAGTAACTCCACTGAGGATAAAGTGAAAGAATGGTGTCGAAATCAAGAAGATAAAGGAGCAAAAGAATAATAGTGACTTGCTGGGGAATAAGCAAAGGGAATTGGTGTTGAAACCGAGAGAAAAAGAAGAAAAGAAAACATAGTGACTATGTTGGGGATCAGAGGGTTAGAGACCCTACTGGGGACTAAACAAAGAGGACAATGTCGAAACCAAGAGAATAAGGATTTAGTATGTTAACTAACTGGCAGTGGTTAACTGAAGAGAAATAGATTAAGACTCTTTGGGGAAAAGGGTTTGGTGTCAATATGAAGGTTGCGATGAACCAAAGGGGGAGAGTACTGAACCAAGAGAAGGTGTTTGAATCTGAAGGGATTTCGGTATATTAACTGATAAATAGTGGTTAACCAGAAAAACGGGTGTGGAAACAAGCAAAGGTTGTGACCCAAAGGACAGGTGTGGAACCAAGCGAAGGTTGTGACCCAAAGAACGGGTGTGGAACCAAGCAAAGGTTGTGACCCAAAGGGCGGGTGTGGAACCAAGTAAAGGTTGTGACCCAAAGGACGGGTGTGGAACTAAACAAAGGTTGTGACCCAAAGGACAGGTGTGGAACCAAGCAAAGGTTGTGACCCAAAGGACGGGTGTGGAACCAAGCAAAGGTCATGACCCAAAGGGGTTTGGTACACTATCTGAACAAGGAGCATCTGACCGAAGAAAGGGTATTTGAACCAAAAGAAGGTTACTAACCCAAAGGAATGAGTATTTGAACCAAAAGAAGGTTACTAACTCACGGGGTATTGGTTTTAACAGACAGACTGTGATTAACTAAAAAGAATGATTAATTAACCAAGAGAAGGTGATAAACTCAAGAGGAACTTAGTATGTTAATAGATAGGCTGTGGTTAACTGAGAAAAAGTGTAAATTAGTGTTTTAACTGACAGACAGTGGTTAACCAATCAAAGGGAGAGGAACCAAGAGAAGGTTGCGAACTCCGCTATGGTTTTGGTGTTTTAACAGGAAAATTGTGTTTAACTGAAGAAACAGGGCAAGACTTTGTTGGGAAAGACAGTGATTGACTATGATCATGACTATGGTGGGGAATCAATGAACAGTGATTGACCAAAAGAAAGGGTGTTAAACTAAGAGGAAGTTGTTAACCCAAAGTGACAAAGATATTTAACCAATGAAGTGGTGATTGATCAAAGGGGAGGTTGAAAGGGCAAAAGTGATCAAGGATCGACTCGACTGAGGATTTGAAATACACTATAGTTTGGAGATAGAGACAATTATTCCAGGCACAGGGTCATTCGTCCTCTACCCAAAGTAATCAATATGAGTGTGGAAATTCTCCACACTCATCCCTTCTCTAAAACCAAAATGTAGTGCGGAGATTGAAACCGACAGAGTAACAACGCCAATTTGTATAGTGCTCCAGTGCGCCGTGCAGACTTCTGGCTTAGTAGGGGATAAAGAGAACAAGGCTCTAAAGAATCCTAGAGAGAGAAGCAAGGGGAGATTGACTAATCAAAACATTGTTTCGATCAATCGATCAAGGGAAATGATCAAGCTAACAATCTTACAAACGGATCGGAAGATCGTCAAATAACGTGCGTATTATTGATTGTACAATATTAAATTTGCTCAATAAAGAACAAACTTAATATGATCAAGGATGAAATTGCAAGGCAGTACCAAATCTCAATTAGCATGCATCACAAATCATGTTAACATGTGAACAAAGATATACAAGAATCAAGATGCTTATATGATGCAAAAAATTCAAAGAACCGATAAATCATGCATCGAAAGTTTGCATACATGCTTCCAACAGAAGTTAAACAGCTCACAAAACATCCAAAGATATCAAGCATATCAAGCCATTTAGTTAAATGAGGAAAGGAGATCAAACAAGCTTGAAAATAGTCAAAAATGGCATTCTGGTTCAGTGTTAATCGATTAACCATTTGCTAGTGCAAAGTGGTTAATCGATTAACCCTTGAAAATCAGCAGAAAAACTGGAAAAAAAAGCAGTGTTAATCGATTAACACTTTTTGCCTAGCAAAGTGTTAATCGATTAACACTGAAGCAGTGGCAAAAAATCAGTTTTCAAAAGCACTCAAATTCGAATAATAAAAAAAATGAAGTACCAAGAGTACGGTACGTGTACCCGGTACGAGTGCATATCAGGTACCAATAATTTACCATTTAAAAGTACCCATGCTTCAGAGGTCTCAACCTTTTCTCCTACGACGTAAGTGAGTTAAATGCGTTAACATATGTAGTAGGACATTATGTAATATGGATACCAATATGTTTGATGTAACAATAAGACGGTGTGTTCGTGTTTGTGTTGAGGTTAACCTTGACAAGCCAGTTATGGGTAAGGTTTGAATGAGGAACCATTTGTACAATGTTAAGTATGAAGGTATACGCATGACATGAACTTTATATGGTCATGGTTATTTGTCCAAGGGATATGTTGCACAACCTTTATTGGGATTTGTTGTGTCCATTACTACAAAATACACATTCGATAACATAATACTACCACGGTTATGCTTTCCATCGTTGCAATATCACAAATTGGATACGCCTGATATATTTTTTATTTTTTGAAAGTTATTTAATCATGGTTAAGATAAATAACTGTGGTGATAAAGTAAGTGTTACAAGCTTCGAATCCTAACACATAAAAAATTGGATACAAATAAAAAATTGAAAACTATTTAACCACGATTTTCCTTTTCAACTGTTGTAATAAGATCAATGTAATACCCCATATTCTCTTAACGCTCAATTGGATATCAGATGAGATCAAATGAGTTTCTGTGTACTTTATTTTGATTAATTGGAATAATGGAATATCCTATGTGCTCTAAGCATTGTCAATTGGGATCAATAGAGCAACTGGAGAACTCTGAAGAGATCAATTATTTTATTAAAGAGACAGATTAATATTTATTAGTTCAAGAAAGTATTTTAAGGTAACTCTAATAATTGATCAATTTGTGTTAGAAGACAAAATATCAATTGGAGATATTTTACCCTATTGGATTTATATTATATAATAAATATTATATATATATTTGTATAAGAAGAAAAGAAGAGAAGTTGGAGAAAGAAGAAAAAGGAAACAACGTGAAGAAAAGAGAAAGAGGAAGAAGAGAGAAAGAAGAGAAGAGAAGGGGAAGAAGAAGAGAAGCTCTTGGAAGGGAAAGAGAAGCTTGGATTCATCATCAATCTTCTCCTACTAGGTGAGTTCCATTAGATAGAACTTGGGTAGGAAGTTTGGGGGAAAAATTCATGTTTGGGGGTTTAGGGTTTTGTGTGAAATAACATGTCTAGATGTGTTCTTATGTTGATAATACATGCCTTAATCGTTGTTACATGTTTGGGGTTGATAGAGTATGAATTGGAAGTGTTTTGGGTGAAGAAATGAGGGATTTTGGCCCCAAATGACCTATTTTATCACTGCTGGAATTTCTGGGTTCGCAGGGTTCGCAAAGCCAACCCAAATCGAAGGGAAGGCGAAGGTTCGCCCAGAGTTCGCATTGCGAACATGACAGAATTTCCCATTTTGTTTCCTTCATAACTTTTGATCCGTAACTCGGATTAGGACACGGTCGGAAGCGTTGGAAAGCTATTTCAATTCTCTTTGTGATGGTGAGGTAGAAATATGGTTATATGCTATGGATTGATAAGATAAATATAGAAATGTAGTGTATATACTTTTGTTTCCACCAAAACTCAAGGATCGGGACTCTGATTGATACGAGTCCAAAGCCATTGGAAAGATAATCCTATAAGGTAGTGAATGGTAATGTTAGACCATGATATAACTAAGTATGCTTGGGAGAGGATAGTAGTGGCTTGTATGCCTTAAAATGTTTGTGAATTACTATATTGATTATGTTTAACATGTTATGCTTATATATTGATTGTGGCTTGATGCGATCACTTGTTATGTCTCCCTTGTATATGTGTTGAATATAATGCATTATGTTGATAAATGCTATGATGTGATCATTTCCTTGCTTGTTCCCGTTCGTTCCGGTTGAACATTTGGATGTGATGTGATTATGATGTATGCTTGAATCGGAGTAGGCCTAAGCTACTAGGTGGTAAATCACCTGAGTTCCGGACTTGGTCTGAGGGATACCAGACTTGATTCGAGGAATACAGTTGCGATGTGCTTGTGAGGGTCCACCAGGGCGTATTTCCCACTCGGCGTTACTCATCAGCGTGCTCGGTATATTGTGCGCACCTGAGCTACCGTTGCGATGTGCTTGTGGTTGTCTTACAGGGCGTATACCCACTCGGCGTTACACATCGGCGTGATCGGTATGGTGGGGTTGTGATGCCATGAAGACAATATGACTCCGTTACTCACCTTTAGTGGTGTCATGTAGGCAATACCACTAGGCTTTCTCCTGGTGGGCTTGTGTAGTCATGTAGACGTCTTTGCACTCGGCGTTACACACATGCATATTGATGATTGACGGATGGGTTTCCGCGGCCACTTAGGCGTGTATCACTTTGGACTCATCTGACTCATCATGTTGCGTGCTTGTGCTAGTCTGTTGACGCTAGGCACTTGGTTACTCACTGAGGGTGTGATGTGTGACCTAGGTAGGCAGGCAGATACTACTTCTGGATTCCTCGTACGTGGGTACGGGTCTGCATACTTGGTTGCTTGATCTGTTTATGTTTGTTTGTGTACTTGTTATTATCTCATTGGTGAGTCAAAGGACTACTAATGAAGATATTACCATTGTTGTGTATCTTGTACCGAACCGTGAGAAAACCCCGGATCCTCAGTGGATCCGTTTGATTGCATGTACCCTGTAGAGCTGAGGGAACCCATAAGATAGGGGAACTCACTGAGATTATTATCTCACCCCAATATTGTTGCTATTTTTCAGGTGTTATTTGCATGTTTAATTTACAAGTGGAACTATGCTTGGATGTTTCAAGAGAAGCTTAGTTAAGCTTATTCCGCTGTGTATTATTTTCTTGTACAATGAGGAATATTGTACCTTATTCTTAGATTTTTCTTGTTTTGGCTAATTTCAATGCTTTGTACCATAGGTTGTATTTATGTATTGGAAATGGTCAAGTATGTGAATTATGCCATTAGGCACTTATGATTGTGTCAGTACCGAATAAAACACTTGTATGGTATTATTCTAGATAAATATTATACAGGGCGTTACAATTGGTATTAGAGCAGGTCGTGTCCTCGACCTAGTCTTGAAACATTATAAGTAAATCTATTCCTACCTCTTAAGTGTATCTTGCCAGCATGACTCTTAACATCATATTATGTAGTGTTGGGCCTGATCAACCTAATACTATGTATGTGATAGGTAGAATCATGGTTGAGCGACCACGAGGACTCCGAAGTGTTGTCGGAACTTGTGCTGTGAGGGTAGGCTCAAGCTAAGAGTTAGTAGTGATAAGTTTTGGTCGACTCAGTTGAGGTCATAGTAGAAGTTGTGATTGGGTAACATGTAATTAAAGAGTAATGTGTTGTTCAAGCAATCCTTTTGGTATGGATGGAGTCTGAAAGTTAAGGATCTCTATTGGACGATTGGTTAAGATATTGAGGAATATGTAAAATTACTAGTAAGGCTGGATTGACAACTGATATGGATAAGAATTTCAAGTAATCTCATTTCGTGGAAAAGAAAAGTTGTTTTGTGGAATGTGTGATGTAAGGTCCGGAAGTGAGATAGGTATTGGTGCTTCAGTTTCTAAGGTCGCTATGGTATCTTGAATGGACGAGAATACCTTAAGGAATGTGTTCGAAATAATGTCTTTCAACTAGTTAAAGTTGAGAGTTAAAGAAGTTTGACTTTTATAGGAACCTAGAGTAGTAGAGTAGTGTGAGAAGGAACACAAGGATGTATTTACATGCTTCAAGTGAAACAAGTATGGGTCGGACGGAGGGTAAGAGATGAGTTGCGCGTATTCAGATATGAAGAGAGATTAAGTTCAAGATATTAAATTAAGACTCCGTATTCAGTAAGAGACCAATTTGGAATTGTTAAATTACCCAAGGAAACAATATAAGGTATTATGTTGGAGAAAGAATGAGCTTCATTTAGTAACGAAAAGTGTAGTGATACGGACCTGAAGAAGTTTGTATTAAGAAACAGAGTAAGTATCTTGGAATTTAAGGGAATCTTAGTAAGATGGTTTTATATTTGAACCTAAGAGGATTACCAAGGAGAGCAAAGTAACCCAGTGTGGAAAACGGTATTAACAATATGTTATGAGAAAGTTACACCTTGGTATTAAGAACGAGCGTAGTGGTAGCACCGTGGTTACAAGTGTACGTGTTGGATTCTTATTCTTGAGACAAGTGTGAAGGAACGTACTTTGTGGAACAGTGAATATTGTATTTTAAGAGCAAGGTTGCGGTAAACAACGAGAAGCAAATCAAGACTTATTACGGACTAAGTGTAAATCATGGAAAGGTTCTTCAAGAGGATGCATTACCCCGATTTATTTTCAAGTATAGAGAGACTTCTGTGATTGTAAATATTCGGAATCTACCTTTGGTTGGACTAAGAACATTAAAGAGAGTGGTTTTCAGCTTCTGCAGCAGGGTTAACCGATTAAAACGTGCAAGGATGGTACTTGCACTGAATTTTGAGGAATTAACCGATTAGCCTCAGACGGTTAATCGATTAACGTGTGTGTAAATTGTGAAATCCCTTAGGAACCATCATCTGCGTTATGTTACCGTATGTTACTCCGATCGGAGAATATTGTGAGAATGGATAATGGGATTGCAAGTTAATGAAAGACGGATTTGTGTTTTGAAATCATAACTTTGGGAAGGGTGTTACATAGTGGACCATTTGTTCAGACGACAAGGGAGTTGACTTTTGGGGAAGTAATCTTGTGAATTGTGTTAGGTGTGAGAAATTCTTAAGTGTATTACTGTTGAAAGACTTGAGGGCGAAGTTAGAGAATATTCATGAAGTATTGATCTTGTAAAGATCATTTCGGTAAGTTAATTGTTGGTGTTAGTAAGGTATGAGCGGTTGGTCAGAGTTTAGTAATTGTTATCTTCCGTGAGTTCGTGGTTTTTCGATTTAGACTCTGCGAGAGTAGTAACAGGTGTGTACAGTTGTACTGCCACAGACTGTCTTCGTGACTTTGCACTGCAAAGGTTTTGTCCCTGTCCAAATCTGGGCTCATTCGCTGGATTACTCGCCAGAGTTCGCAAAGCGAACCTTCGCTGGCACTCACTTTCCTATTTGCAAAGCGAACCAACTGATATCATTCCTCTGTTCTTTGGCAGCTTTCACCATTTCTTGTGTCTTACAACTTTGATCATTTAATGCTTTTTTTCTCTGCACAATAATCAGAAGTAGGAATTTGAAAGTTATCTTTCCAAGTAAGAGTGAGAATTAGACGTTCCGAAGTTAAGCATGTAACTTGGAATCGCTTATGAAACGGAACGAATGAGAAAAGTGGGTTCAACTGAGAAACGTGGCATTTCCTTTGAGGGGGTGTGTACGTGTGGAGTGTTGTATGTGGAATTGACAAGTAGTATGGAAACTCACAATTTCGCTTTGAATGGTTTAAGTTTTATAATGGTGACTCGCGAATGTTTGAAGTTCCGTGATGGTGTTACATTGTTATTAGTTGAGATTTTGTGGCGACAGAAACCTTGAGTAAGTCGAAAAACCGTAAGAATAATCGATTTGGAATGTGGTAACCAGAACCGGAGGTTGTTAAACTATTTTGGTTATATTGGTTTGAGTTTGGAATAAATTTGGAGTTGTATATGTTGTGGTTGTAACAGTGTAATTCCTGCACCTTTATCGTCTAGAGAGTGTTGGATAGATGTTAAGATATTGTGTGTTGGCGAGGAAATTGTTCTACTATAGGACCTCAGTAAACTTCTAGTGTCGTTGGTTAGTAAGGATCCCAGTGGATAAGTGTGTTTCTCCGTGGACCGTTAGCTACTTGGTAATGCTTAAGAATTGGTGGTATTCCATTGTTAGAATTGGAGTTGCGCAGTGGAAGTGACAAATGAAAGAGTTCAGTCAGAATAATGAGAATTTGGAAGATTGTTACTTATAAGTGTGGAAATAAGAAGAACTTGTCCTAAGCATGTTATTTTGGTGTGATTCGAAAGAGACGAAATATCGGTTGTGATTAGTACAAGTGAGACTGGTAAGAAGTTGTTTGACTATTTGTGAAGTGGTTTGAACATTGAAGGATTTATAAAGGATAGTTGTCGGTAATTGCATAAAGGAAAGGAATCACCAAATTACCTCATGAGAATTTGATGAGTGTCTGTTATCCTGAACCAAGATAAGATATTACGGTCTTGTTGTGACTCGGTAGAGGAATGTAGAATGGTACATTCTTTCTGAAGTAAGATGCGACAAAGTGTTTTGTATGAACAACAGATGAGTTATAGAAAAAAGCAAAGTTAGAAGTTAACTCAATATTGGATCAATAGTGCAATTAAGGACGTGGAGTTTGATGAATTGTGAAAAATAAGGATTTTGAATTATGAAGTTAAGTTGGAATCGGATTATGTCAGAAATTTTAACAGAGGTAAAGATAAGTGTGAATCTAAGACAATGATACAAGCTGTGGTTATTGTCGGATAGAGGAAATTCGGGGGCGGATTTCAATTTAAGGGGGGGAAAGTGTAATACCTCATATTCTCTTAACGCTCAATTGGATATCAGATGAGATCAAATGAGTTTCTATGTACTTTATCTTTGATTAATTGGAATAATGGAATATCCTAAGTGCTCTAAGCGTTGTCAATTAGGATCAATAGAGCAACTGGAGAACTCTGAAGAGATCAATTATTTTATTAAAGAGACGGATTAATATTTATTAGTTCAAGAAAGTATTTTAAGGTAACTTTAATAATTGATCAATTGGTGTTAGAAGACAAAATATTAATTGGAGATATTTTACCCTATTGGATTTATATTATATAATAAGTATTATATATATATATATATATATATATATATATATATATATATATATATATATATATTTGTATGAGAAGAAAAGAAGAGAAGTTGGAGAAAGAAGAAAAAGGAAAAAACGTGAAGAAAAGAGAAAGTGGAAGAAGAGAGAAAGAAGAGAAGAGAAGGGGAAGAAGAAGAAAAGCTCTTGGAAGGGAAAGAGAAGCTTGGATTCATCATCAATCTTATCCTACTAGGTGAGTTCCATTAGATAGAACTTGGGTAGGAAGTTTGGGGGAAAATTCATGTTTAGGGGTTTAGGGTTTTGTGTGAAATAACATGTCTAAATGTGTTCTTATGATGATAATACATGCCTTAATCATTGTTATATGTTTGGGGTTAATAGACTATGGATTGGAAGTGTTTTGGGTGAAGAAATGACGGATTTTACCCCCAAATGACCTATTTTATCGTTGCTGGAATTTCTGGGTTCGCAGAGTTCGCAAAGCGAACCCAAAACGAAGGGAAGACGAAGGTTCGCCCAGCGTTCGCATTGCGAACATGACATAATTTCCCATTTTGTTTCCTTCATAACTTTTGATCCGTAACTCGGATTGGGGCACGGTCGGAAGCGTTGGAGAGCTATTTCAATACTCTTTGTGATGGTGAGGTAGAAACATGGTTATATGCTATGGATTGATAAGATAAATACAGAAATGTAGTGTATGTACTTTTGTTTCCACCAAAACTTAAGGATCGGGACTCCGATTGATACGAGTCCAAAGCCATTGGAAAGATAATCCCATAAGGTAGTGAATGGTAATGTTAGACCATGATTTAACCAAGGATGCTTGGGAGAGGATAGTAGTGGCTTGTATGCCGTAAAAATGTTTGTGAATTACTATATTGATTATGTTTAACATGTTATGCTTATATATTGATTGTGGCTTGCTTAATGGCTTGATGTGATCACTTGTTATGTCTCCCTTGTATATGTGTTGAATATAATGCATTATGTTGATAAATGCTATGATGTGATCATTTCCTTGCTTATTCCCGTTCGTTCCGGTTGAACGTTCGGATGTGATGTGATTGTGATGTATGCTTGAATCGGAGTAGGCCTAAGCTACTAGGTGGTAAATCACCTGAGTTCCGGACTTGGTCTGAGGGATACCAGACTTGATCCGAGGAATACTATTGCGATGAGCTTGTGAGGGTCCACTAGGGCGTATTTCCCACTCGGCGTTACTCATCAGCGTGCTCGGTATATTGCGCGCACCTGAGCTACCGTTGCGATGTGCTTGTGGGGGTCTTACAGGGCGTGTACCCTCTCGGCGTTACACATCGGCGTGATCGGTATGGTGGGGTTGTGATGCCATGAAGGCAATATCACTCCGTTACTCACCTCTAGTGGTGTCATGTGGGCAATATCACTATGCTTTCTCCCGGTGGGCTTGTGTAGTCATGTAGACGTCTTTGCACTCGGCGTTACACACATGCATATTGATAATTGACGGATGGGTTTCTGTGGCCACTTAGGCGTGTATCACTTTGGACTCATCTGACTCATCGTGTTGTGTGCTTGTGCAAGTCTCTTGACGTTAGGCACTTGGTTACTCACCGAGGGTGTGATGTGTGACCTAGGTAGGCAGGCAGATACTACTTCTGGATTCCTCGTACGTGGGTACGGGTCTGCATATACATACATGCATCATGCATTATTGATTTGCATTCACATTTTATATTGCATCGCTATCACTCTAGCCGGTCTTGTCCCTTAGTGATAGGAGTTCTCTCAATCGAGTTGTCAGTTCTTTCCTCGTCAGGAAACGTTGTGTCTGAACAATCTCGCCACCAGTATATCTTTAGATCAGAGTCGGCACTCGACCACTTGATAACTTGAACCTCTGAAGAGCCAGGGAACCTTCAACAGATGTCACTCTTCGCCATTGAAGATAATATCCTTGCTTTACCGGATTAAAGAAAATCCCCAGAGAAAGCCTCTTAAGCAAAGGTTCGGCAGGACATCAGTATTTCTCCGAAAATCCGCTGATGAAAAGGTCATCGGCACCTCAAAATTGGACCCCATCATATGGCATTTCTCCGGGAAGATCCTGAGAAAAGTATGATGTAAGATCCCCAAGTGGAAACAGTCTCTCAAGATAATCGCTTTCCCCTAGTAGAATCAACAAATGACGTCTCCAACAGAGAAGTTTGTGCACCTCTACAACTCAGACGACTGGGTTCCCCAGCAAGTCTGACATCGAAACTTTTTCCACTCAAATGGCATCTCCCCAGGCAAATTCGGCGAGAAGTTTGAGGAAAACCGCTACAAATAGCGTCCCGTGTCAGTAAAGTTTATTGACGGAAGAAACTGAGACCAGTTCCTTGGTAGGAAACCAGGATCGAGGGGAAGTTTAAATCAGAAACTTAGACCAGTTCCTTGGTAGGAAACCAGGATCGAGGGGAAGTTTAAAAAAAGAAACTTAGACCAGTTCCTTGGTAGGAAACCAGGATCGAGGGGAAGTTTATCTCAAAAGAAAACTGAGACCAGTTCCTTGGCTGAAGACCAGGATCGAGGGGAAGTTAACCTTTTCTAAGCATCGTTGCTTAGCAAAAGAAGATGAATGCACAAGCTGCCATTCATAGCCATCAAAATTTCGGGTATTCCGATATTTAATCCTCTTGCACCCCGAATGCCCGAATACCTTCGTCA
The DNA here is from genome assembly GCA_022829125.1 of Lathyrus tuberosus. Classification (NCBI taxonomy): domain Eukaryota; kingdom Viridiplantae; phylum Streptophyta; class Magnoliopsida; order Fabales; family Fabaceae; genus Lathyrus; species Lathyrus tuberosus. Next base: position 1,081,054 of record JALAZF010000491.1, on the reverse strand, counting down.
TTCACACCTTCGGGTCCAAGAAGATTAAATAGGGGCATCTGTCATACCCCAAATTTTGACCACTAAGATTTCCCATCATTGTGCAAATCATCATCACAATATGGATGAACCATCATGCCTCACCAAATGCCTCAAGGGTTGTTGAGCATTCACTACAATCAAAATTAGGGTTTAAAGCCCTCTCAGAGCCTTAGACAAAGGATCAATCAAGTAATGACATGATCTTCAACTTGTCTAACCTCTCAAACATCCACAATGGATCAAAAGGACTCCCACTCCAAGGATTAAGCACAAAGCTGCTCCCTTCTAGGTGGATCAAGTCTCAGGATCGCCAGTGTCACCAAATTAGGGTTTTGGTCGACCAGGGCCTCCAGATGGAGAATTTCATCTGGGTACAAGCCAAAGATCCAAAACACAAACTAATTTACTCCATGGAACCTCATGGGCCCAATCATCAAGTCAATTTTGCCTCAGGGGATGCATGCATTAAAAATCAGGAATTAGGGTTTCTTGACCTAATTCACCCCTAAGTTGACTTTTAGGGCAAATCAAGAGCCAAGACCTCAAGAGAGGGTTTGAGGGTCTCTAATGAACTATATTGATCCATTTGGAACAATGGATTAATCCAAGAAGCTTGAGCAACAAGTCTCAATTTCATCTGCACCACAATTAGGGTTTTAAGAGAAAAGTCAACTGTAACTTTGACTTTTGACCAGGACAAGCTCCCAAGCCCTAGGACATACCTCAATATACCCCATGACACCCATGGAACATGTCCATCAAGTTTGATTTAGGTCAAGGACATGATTTCCTGAAGAATTGCACAATTTGGAATTCATTTGATAAAAAGTCAACTGTGCACAAAAGTCAACTTTGACTTTTTGAGATTTTTCACCAAAATGGATTTTTAACCCTAAAATGATGTTAATGTATGATTTGAATCATCATTCATCAAGAAAAATCAAGAAAAGTGGGATAACTTGTAAAAGGGGTAACCATAAAAACTTATAAAATTTTCTAAGTTAAAAATAAAGTGACAAAGGTACCAACTTTGGAGGACCATAACTCCTAAACCACAAAGCCATTTTCTTCCATCCAAGGCTTGATTTGTAGATCTCATTTCCCTCTACAAAAACTTCAACTAGGCCTAACTCCAATTCATTATGGATTTTGAGCTATGAGTGAGCCAAAGTGGCTAAAAACATGAAAATGTACCATTTTCCAATACTTAGAAAAATTCTGTCCAAGACAGATTTTGTTGAAACACCAAAACTTGTGAGATCTTTTCACATAGATGCAAGCTGAATCAAGTCCAAAGTTAAACATCAATGTTGTGGCATATGTTACTAAGAATTCAAAGAGCTCAACAACATGAATTGATTCAACTTAAGCCATGAGAAATCCATGCCCAAAGTCATGCTGCTGCAAGCTGTTTTGGAAAAATCAGTTTGCATGTTTGCTTGCCACACACGATTTTGAGCAAAATACCAAGGATCACTATGCCACCTGTGTTCAAACCAATCACAATGCAACTGATCCAACTGATAAGTCTGAGTCAAAAGGCCAAGGAATCTTCAAACTTGAAGTTCATCCACTTTGGCACATTTTGCCTTGAATTCAAAGTGCATTAATGTGGAATAGTGCATTGTCAAGGTAGCTACCCTACTAAGTCAATTTCTCTGATTAACCAACATTAAAAACATCTGAGGAATATGGTTTTGGTCAAGGCATATCCCTGCTCTTGGGAATGGCTAGCTTGCCTTGCTTGAGAAGAAATCCTCCAAGCCAATCCATGCAAATGTGATCTGATCCAGCAGCCATTCACTATTCCTCCAAAACAAAAGTTGATCTCCTATAAATAGAGGTCCCAATGGATCATTCAACTCACACCAAAGCCAGTTACAACACTGCTTTCTCTCATTCTTTCTTAAACCTCAAGTTTTCTTGTTTTTGAGTAACCACTATCGGGTTTTGAGTTGCAGCCACAATCAATCCATTCCAATTGCTCAAACACATCACATATGATGTATTTGAGGTGTCCAAACACTTAAACACCAACTGTAACACCCCAGGCTCAAAATCACCCTTCAGACAAGCCATTATGCTTCAATTTTGCAGGTGGAGGTCTCCAGCTTGATCCAAAGAATTTTAAAGTGTTCCAAAGCTTGCAACACACTCCATAACATCCATTGAAGCTATAGGGATCATCAATTCACGACTGGAACACCATTTGGATAAATTTCCATTTCAGCTTGCACCAAGGTGAGCTTCAAACTCAAACTCCATAATCCATGCATATTTTCTCGCATGATATTTTTGCCATTTGATTGCCATCATGTGTTGATTGTTTTGCCCCAAGAAATTGGATTATAGACCTTATAACCATGCCTGCACGATTGCTTTTGCAAATTAGGGTTCATCTGTGTTCATCATGATTATTTTCCTCCACACTAAAAATGAATAAAATTGGGTATTGCCATCTTATTCCTTGTGAAAAAACGCACGGGTTTGGTGTTTGAATCATGTCCAAAGGTTGAGAGATGAGTGAGATATGGTGCTTCACGCACGAGCTCGAGGAAGAGGATGGCCATGGCGCCATTCTTCAGGTTTTCCAACTAAGTTTGATATATATTTTTCACTTGCCATGTTATTAATGAATTGGCATTGCGCCCCAGCGGTTCATCAGCTGGTTTTGTGAGTATTGGCAAGCGAGAGGTCTGGGGTTCGAATCCCCCTCGCCCCAGACTTCTTTTTATCACTTTTTTATTTTGTTATTTTTCATATTATTATTTTTAATGATTTGAAAAATTAATAACTCCTTCAATTTTTATCATTTTTTATTGGTTCTTTTTGCAACAATTCACAAAAATGTTGAAATATTTTATTCCACCAAAAAATTAAATTTATATTATTTATTTAATATAATTAGTATTTTGTGAATAAATTCATTTTTAATTGTTTTTAAACATTCTAAAAATGAATATTTACTTTGAAAATCAAAACCTAATGAATTTAAATATTCCTTGTGATTATCCCTCATTTTTTCAAACCTTAAGCAAAATCATAAATGGATTATTCAAATTTAGTTTGAGTTTTGTTTGATTTTCTTTAAATATTTACTTTTAAAGATTAAAATTAGGGTTTTCTTTTGATTAATTCAACTTTCAAAATTGATTTTCAAAACACTTTGGGCCTCTATTAGAGTGTAAGACCCAACCCACTTGTACAGAAAACATTTTGGGCCTCATTCATTGTATAAGTCCCTCTGTACATTTTAAAATAAACGGCACGATCATCGCCTTTTGAAAAATAACCTTGGGCCTCTCCTTGAGCTATAAGACCCATTCAAAAACACTTTGGGCCTCTATTAGAGTGTAAGACCCAACCCACTTGTACAAAAAACATTTTGGGCCTCATTCATTGTATAAGTCCCTCTGTACATTTTAAAATAAATGACACGATCATCGCCTTTTGAAAAATAAGCTTGGGCCTCTCCTTGAGCTATAAGACCCATTCAAAAACACTTTGGGCCTCTATTAGAGTGTAAGACCCAACCCACTTGTACAGAAAACATTTTGGGCCTCATTCATTGTATAAGTCCCTCTGTACATTTTAAAATAAACGGCACGATCATTGCCTTTTGAAAAATAACCTTGGGCCTCTCCTTGAGCTATAAGACCCATTCAAAAACACTTTGGGCCTCTAATAGAGTGTAAGACCCAATCCCCTTTTAACCAAAACAATTTTGGGGCCTCAGTCACTTGTATAAGTCCCTCTACACAAATTCAACAGTGTGCTCACTGATAAAACCCTGGGCCTCTCCTTGAGCTGTAAGCCCCAGATTTTTCTTTTTCAAAGCACTTTCTCCTTTGATTTTGAATATACTGTTGTTTTCAATCTTTCTTTGTTGAACAACTAACCAAACAGCATGGAAGCTCTACAACCGAGTAAGTGGTTATTGCTTTCATTTACCACTTTCATATACATATAACTGTATTATGGGGCTGTTTCACTGTAAGTCTTCTTTCATAAACTCATATCAACTGTGTAATAATAGTATAGATATTTCGAGTTTCCCCGACAACTACGTCTAGAACTAGGTGACGCCGTTTCATTCATTCGTAGAAATAGACAACTAGATCCCCCAATAGGATCACCAGATACAGTCTTCTCTTCGGCTGTCCTCATTAGGAATTGTCAAAGAAACTCTACTCCCAAAGATGAATGTCTTCTCCGTGAATGGCATCTTTGAGTTTCTTCCAAATTCTCGAACTTTCCTGACTTTGATCTATTCTCGGTGAATAGCATTGCCTTGAATTTCTCGGGGTTTGGGGACCCACGGGCTTCTTAAAAGCATCGGCCTCCTCTTGGGCATCGTACAAGGACCCACAGGCTTCCTAAAAGCAACCCCGCCTCCTCTTGGGCTTAGTACAAGGACCCTACGGCTTCCTAGAAGTATTCACAGCCTCCTCTTAGGCTTCGTATAATGATCTCTTCCTCCGGGAATGATAGCCTCCTCTTGGGCTTAGTACAAGGACCCGTCGGCTTCTTAAAAGTTTCCAGCCTCCTCTTGGGCTTCGTACAATTTGTCCCGACGACCTCCTAGAGGTATAGGAACAGAACTTAGTCATATGCATAGAGCAGTCCTTTCATAGAGTCTACTACTGTTTCTCAAAGCATAGTACGAAGATGAAACTCTAGACTTGGACAGTCTAATCTCCTTGAGTCTCAAAGACATTCTCAAGCATCCTTCAAGAATAGGAAGGAAACCCGCAGACTCGGACAATCTCAATACCCTTTGGATTTCCCGCTTCTTTAAAAAACAGGAATAACCCGGATCCTTGAATCAAATCCTTGAGTGCAGTGTTGCTCATATAAGAACTAATTTTCTCTTTCAAAATCAGTATACTGGACCTGTCAGTCACCATAGCCTCCTCTTGGGCTTTGTACAATGATCCTCCCCAGCGGAGTCAAACATTGTTTAGCCTCTCTCTAGGGCTTTGTGTGAGACACATAAGAGACTCCCTCGTTGAGTCCATCACCCTTTTAGCCTCCATCTCGGGCTTTGTACGAGATACAAAAGGTTCTCATTGAGCCAGACAAAACCTTGTAGCCTCCATCTCGGGCTTCGTACGAGATACAGAGACTCTCTTATTGAGTCAAACTTTTAGCCTCTCTCTCGGGCTTTGTACGAGACACATAATAGCCTTCTCTTAGGCTTTGTATAAGAAAACCACTGGTTGATCCAATCAACCTTTTAGCATCAAAGTTGTGCCTCGTTCACAGTATACAAACATAAACAACTCTGTCCCCTTCATCTAATCGCTGTAAGCGGCAAGCCTCTTGATCATCTACATCCATGTCACTGTCCCTCTTTTAGCATGAGAAATTCCTAAGGAAAGATAGCATTGCTTTACACTGAGTTAAAGTCTTCTCCTTCAGGTTAAAATCCCCTATAAAGGAAATTATGGCATTACTAGGATCCGCGTATCCCGGTTAAAGTAATCCTCCTTTATAAACCAGTCACCCAATAGTTGTGACAGACAAACCCTTCTTTAGAGATGACAAATTCTCTCTAAAGTCGAGGTCCTTCAGCTTCACGTCTTGGGCTTTGAACAAGACACAAATAGAATTTTCAGCTTCACATCTTGGGCTTTGAACAAGATACAAATCACCTTCAGCTTCACATCTTGGGCTTTGAACAAGATACAAACTACCTTTCACTTCACGTCTTGGGTTTTGAACAAGACACCAAAAACAACCATTTCCTCCCATAGAATAGGAGGAACTACGAACGCTCTGATTTCCCTGTTTCGGTAAACGGGAATACGTAGGCATAAGATTGAAAGAAAAATCTTAGCGAGCACACTAAACAAAAAAAAAACAAATCCCATACTCTCACATCAAAAGCAGTAATCAGTCCTAACATCCTAATCCTTGTTCCCCGCCAGAAACCTTCTACCTAGAAAGAAACCGTATTGGTAAAAATACAAAGGCTAAAATACAGTTTTGGTCCCCCTGTTTTTCAAAATTCACAGTTTTGGTCCCTTTGTTTTTTTTTTAACAGTTTTGGTCCCCCACCCCTCACTGTTCATGTACGGACGTGGACTGTTCATGTACGGACATGTACGGACAAGTTACTGTTCATCACTTTTTTTGGGCCAAAATTGGGGTGGGGACCAAAACTGTTAAAAAAAAAATAGGGGGACCAAAACTGTGAATTTTGAAAAACAGGGGGACCAAAACTGTATTTTAGCCAAATACAAATAACCAGTACAAAGGCCCCACGACCACATCGCATCTGTAACCTAACAGACCGCTGTTTAAACTCAGTATGCAAAGCAGGGTTAATTAGAGACATCTATTTCCCTTCCTTCATTAGCTTTAATAGGATAAAAAATGAATCGGCCTGTAGTTTAAGCTCAAACCGCAGAGAGCGACCAGCGCTTAAGAACCGCGTCCAAAATTGGTCTCTACAGAAAAATGGCGCCCACCGTGGGGTCGGTTCTTTCTTTCTTACAATGTAAACCTTGGGTAAGTCATTTTCATGGCGGTGGCCGCCTACAGAAAAATGGCGCCCACTGTGGGGCATTATCAAAGTTAGATCTAGGCACGGTCTTCCTTTTCTTTTCACCTCTTGTGAATACCACGGATTGGGGCTTCCGCCGGGGAACCCATTTCTGTTAAGAACTTAGGATCCTTAGCTTCAAAGGTCTAGGATGTTTAAGACAAATATATATACTGCTTTTCCTAATTGCTTTATGTGTTTATTTTTCTGCTAATGGGAATACGGGTGATGCCGTATGTGGAAAGACTGAGTATACACTTAAGATAAGTGATGGCGACGGGGTCGACCATCAACCTCAGTGGAGGCTGACCAACGCAACCCATTCACTCTCTTAGCCAATTGGCCGGTTGTTAAGTCTGAGAAGCTGAGGAGCCAAACCCTTTCGTAGTGCGGAAACTATCAGAAATAGTTGTTACGCGATACTACCCTCATTTGAGGCTGGTGATCTATTCTCGGTGAATGGCACTTACTCTAAGATTGCTTACAGCTCGCTGGCGATCCGCTTGTTGTATTGCTTTCCTGGGAGGAGCTGATGATAATGAGTACAGGTACAAAAATCACCCTAGTATAAACCTTTGGGGATGGGTAGAGCCTTGACTTCATGACAACGACCCTTTGACCCCATGTTTTTCCTATGTTTTTGTGTGCTGCATTCATGCATTCATCTAAAAAACATTAAAACGAAAAAAACTTCTCTTCTAATCTCTCTATTTTTCAAATTAAACTAAGACTGTGATTGCAAATATCAGAGAAAAGGATTGCACTAATGGATTTCGGTAGAAGGAGAACTCACCAGTATACCTTCAAGGTTCCAAAACTAGAGGATTTGAGAAGGTTAGCGAGGATGATCACTAATCCAGAGGCTTTCAGAGCCAAGCACGGAGGTTTGCTACCACTATTAAGAGTCCATGTGATTGAGGGAATCATGGATGCGCTCATTCAGTTTTATGATCCGGTTTATCACTGTTTCATATTCCCGGATTACCAAGTTGCACCAACGCTGGAGGAGTATTCTCACCTGATCGATCTACACATTACAGATCGAGCTCCATTTTCTGGACTGGAAGAAATTCCAAAGAATCAGACTATTGCAAGAGCAATTCATTTGGACGAGTCTGAGGTCAGGACTCACATGACCACTAAGGGTGGCATACAAGGTTTGCCAGCCCAGTTCTTGACAAAGAAAGCCCTATATTTCGACAGTATAGGAAACGTGACTGCTTTTGAAAGCATCTTTGTCTTGCTCACCTACGGGTTATTTTTGTTTCCTAACATCAATAACTTCGTCGATATTAACTCCATTAAGGTTTTTCTCATTGGAAATCTTGTGCCGACTTTGCTCGCAGATGCGTATCATTCTGTACACTTGGGAAATTTGTACAGCGGAGGGGAGATCACATGTTGTGTACCTTTGCTTTACAAGTGGTTTATCTCTCACTTGCCCAAGTCTGCTGCTTTTTGGGATTGTAAGAGTGCCCTACGCTGGTCGCAGAAGATCATGTCTCTTACCAACTCTGATATAGATTGGTGTAATAGGATTTATGAGGGAATCAGGATCATTAACCGTTGTGGAAACTTCCCCAACGTACCCCTTATAGGAACTAAAGGAGGAATCAACTACCATCCGGTATTGGTTCGCCGTCAATTTGGATACCCGATGAGACACATCCCACTGGGTGTTCATCTGGAAGGTCTTTTCTTCAAAAAAGGAGAAAATGACAGAGCACTGAAGATGGAAATAGTGCACGCTTGGAAGCATGTTCATAAGAAAGGACGAGAGTCTCTGGGAAAACCGGACTGTGTCTCGGTGGAGCCTTATCTCCATTGGGTACAAACTAGAGCTCTCAAGCTAAAGATGCCTTATCCTCATTCGGAATTCTTCCACCGAGGGAATCTGTCATGTACTTCATGACGGAAACTGAAAAGCTTTAGGTTACTCTCAACAAAATTCAAAAGGAGAGAAGGTCTTGGAAGAACAAGTACCGCACTCTCGACATAGAGTGCATCAAAATACAGCAATTACTGAAAGAAAAAGATGCTCTGATTGAGATTTTAGAGCAACATGCTGTGGATAATCAAGATGACCAAAGGAATTTGCTCACTCCTTTCACCTGGCAAAGGAATGACAACCCGACAACGGCCCAAGAGCCCTGGTCAAAGAAAAGGAAGATACCAGAATCAGCACCTGATTTCTCTTCAGAGAGAACTCATGACCCATTAGTTTAGGTTTCTGTTTCTGCACTTTGTAATCTACTGTATTTCCATTTCTGTAATCCTTTGAATTTTAATAAAACGGGGTTTCCCCACTGTTTGATATTTGCAATCTAATTGTTGAAGTTTATTTTGATTAAACCAAAAAAACAATTAATATAATCATTGCATTCATCATTCTCACATCGCGTATTCTTCTTCCTTACGAATCTCACGTTTGTGTCTCGGTTCTAGAGTCAAACTGTCTCATTCGTATAATACTCGAGCCAATCGTCAGAAAAAGATGGATGATCTTGAGGAAGAAAATAGAGAGTTGAAAGAAGAGATCGACGCTCTGAGAGAGGATATGAGAAAGCTTCGTAACGACATGCAAGCCATGGCAGAAGCTCAACTACAAAGAAATGTGATCTCAGAGATCACCTCAATGCCCGTAGTGGAGAGGTATGATCCTAGGTATCACATACCGAAAGATCGTCCTTGGGGTATGCCTGTTAACTATATCCCGGAAGGATATGTTCCACCGATCACTGAAGATCAGGGAATCACAACAGAAGCTGCTGGGCCTGAAGGTTACAAACTTAAGGAAAACGAAGATGCCAGGGGCATACTGAAGACTCCTGAAGGTTAAAAACTTCGGGAAACGCCAAGACTCACTGCCGTAGTCATGGTACCACCCCCTGTGGTGCACACTGTCCCAGAAGGACAGATTCCACCAACACCTTCGGGTAAGAAGGAAACTATGTTCGATAGAATGGATGAATTCCAGGAGAAATTCTTGGAAATGCAGAAGGAGCTGCAAGCCATTCGCGGTCAGGATCTATTTGGAAAAGTCGCCGCAGATCTCTGCTTGGTCCCAAATGTGAAAGTTCCGCACAAGTTTCAAGTGCCCGACTTTGAAAAATACAAGGGTAACTCTTGCCCTCAGAGCCATCTGGTGATGTACGCTCGGCGGATGTCAGCTCAGACGGAGAATCAGGACCTACTGATTCACTACTTTCAGGATAGTTTAACCGGTGCCGCACTCAAATGGTACATGGGTTTAAACCGTACTACGATTAGCACTTTCAGAGATCTTGGTACTGACTTCATCCAACAATACAAATACAATTTGGACATGGCACCCGACAGAGATCAACTCAGATCGATGTCGCAAAAGGACAAGGAAACCTTTAAGGAGTATGCTCAAAGGTGGCGTGAAATTGTCGCTCAAATTTGTCCACCTCTTGAGGAAAAAGAGATGACAAAGATCTTCTTAAAGACCTTAAGCTCATTTTACTATGACCGAATGGTTGCCAGTGCGCCCAGTGATTTCACCGAAATGGTCGGCATGGGCATACGTCTTGAGGAAGCCATCCGAGAAGGACGTTTGGTAAAAGACACTGGATCGACGAGCGGTACTAAAAAATACGGTAGTGCTCTCCCTAAGAAAAAAGAGCAGGATATTGGGAATATCTCTCTCGGAAAGCAAATGCGACGTTATCAACCAGTATCAGCTGTAACTCCTGCTATCGGCCCTGCACCTGTTCCTACGTATCAACCTCAGGTTGCGCAGAGCCAACCTGACCAACAAAGGACACAACAGCCTCTTCAGTAGGCTTGTCCTCCATATAACAACAACCGTACAACACGACCACCAGGATTTGATCCTATACCCGTGACGTACACAGAACTGTTTCCATTACTACTGGATAAGGGGCACATTCAGACTAAATCTCCTCTTACAGTACCAGAAAATCTGCCTTTTTGGTTTAAGGTGGATCAAACATGCCCTTATCATCAAGGAGGTTCAGGGTATAACATAGAGACTTGTCTCAATTTCAAGTCCGACGTACAAAAACTTGTTAGGAGTGGGGTCTTATCTTTCAAGGATACGAATCCTAATGTCCTCACGAACCCGCTGCCTCAACATGAGAAAGCTGTCGTCAATCTGATTGAGGAAGAGACTAACAATGTCTATCAAATTCACGATGTACTCTTATTAAAGACCAATCTGGTCAAGATGCATTGTAGACAGAGTGGATATGCCCACGTGCCACCTCATAGCTATCACCAGTGTGATATCTGCTCTAAAGACAACCAGGGATGTTCGGTAGTGCAAGCAGCTCTACAGGAACAGATGGATCTCGGATGGATCCAGGAGCACCGAGTTCGTGGAGTCAACATGGTTTACACGAATTCTAATGTCATTCAGAACCACGATATCCGTACAATGAATGTCAACTTGGTGGCGATGCACTTAAGGCAAAGCCAATATCATAATCTGCCGCGGCACGATTACAGTTCTTATCTGATTTGCTCGGTAAACAAACAGGGATGCTCTTTCATACAGGAGGCTCTCCAGCATCAGATGGATCTTGGATGGATCCAAGACTACCATGATAGGAATTCCTATCAGATCAACATGGTTCAGATCTTCGATATCCGCGTGATGAATACCAACCTGGTAGAGTTACATGCTGAGCAGGTCCGACTCGGATTCTTAATATCACATGACTATCAAAGCTGTGAAGCGGGTTGTGAAAACGATCGAGGTTGTACCCTTGTCCAGGAGGCACTTCAGCACTTGTTAAATCATTGGTGGATGCCAATTTATATGGATGAAGATACTCGGCAAATTAGTATCAGTAACAGGAATCCTACTCGGCGTCAGAGTCAGGATGTCCGATCAGTGGAAGTTAACCTAGTGAGGTTACATTGGATTCAAAGTGGGCGTGGCCAGGTGCCACTACACAACTATGACAGTTGTAGCGTCTGTTCGGAAAGTAACCAAGGGTGTTACCTTGTGAGAGCAGCTCTTCAGGGTCAGGTGGATCTTGGAGAGATTCGTCCATATTCGGGTTCTGGACCCATCAACTGGTCGTCGAACTACCTTGCCGAGCAAGTTGAGGATGTTGTCACGATCTCTGGTCATCACAGGACCAGGGATGTTTTCGCCATTATCCCTCTACTTGACAAATCTAAAGTTCCCAACCAGGAACGAATCGAGATTACTTATGATGGTCAGAAAAATCAGAAGGCTCCCGTAGTCATCTATCTGCCGGGACCATTACCGTATGAATCAGCTAAGGCGATCCCTTACAAATACGATGCAATAATAGTTGAAAATGGAAAGGAAATTCCATTAACCTCCGTCGTGAATATTGCAGACATCAGTCGTGTAACACGGAGCGGTCGAATCTTCAATCGAGGAGTTGGAGAACTTAACAAAGAAAAGGAACTTCAGACAGAAGCTCCCGATCCACCAGTCGGTCAATCTAGTGATCCCGACCTTTTGAAAAATAATGATGAGATGCTGAAGCTCATCCAAAGGAGTGAATATAACATTGTCGATCAACTGTTACAGACTCCTTCAAAGATCTCGGTGTTATCACTGTTACTCAGTTCAGAAGCCCATAGGGAGGCTCTACAGAAAGTCTTGGAGCAAGCCTTTATGGAACAGGATGTAACAATCAGACAGTTCGATAGCATTGTCTCTAACATCACTTCCTGCAACAATTTGGGATTTAGTGATGAAGAATTACCTGAAGAGGGTCGTCGTCATAACATAGCGCTCAATATTACAGTCAACTACCAGGATGATGCTTTAGCCAGCGTACTGGTAGACACAGGGTCAGCCCTGAATGTTATGTCAAAGTCCACTTTAATGCAATTATCATTCAAGGGCCCTCCGATGAGAGTCAGCGAGGTCGTCGTCAAAGCATTCGACGGATCTAGAAAAACAGTTATCGGTGAAGTTGATCTTCCCATAACTATCGGTCCTCACACTTTCCAAGTCACTTTCCAGGTCATGGACATCCAGGCAACATACAGTTGTTTATTAGGAAGACCTTGGATACACCAGGCTAGAGCGGTCACTTCGACCCTCCACCAAAAGCTAAAGTTCGTTCAGAACGATCAACTTGTCACAGTTTGTGGGGAGTAGGCCTTGCTGGTAAGCAACTTGTCATCATCTACTGGCATAGAACCCGAGGAGGTTATTGGAACTCAGTTCCAAGCACTGTCGGTAAGCAAGAACAATCAGTTCAGAGGAGGAACTTCCATTTCCTCATACAAAGATGCTATTAAAGCGGTCGAGAGTACCGATACAACAGGATGGGGATAGCTTGTCATTCATATTGACAATAAAACAAAGAAGGGTCTTGGTTTTTCTGCGACCTGTACCCCGACAGCTGCCAACGATGAAAGTCTTCATCCCCTTTGCAACTTCTTCCACAGTGGAGGTTTCCTTCACCCAGTGTCTCAGACAGTTCATGCTATCAATGAGGAAGATCCCTCTGACATAGATGAAGAATGGAAGTCCTACCTTAACGAGGATGGTTATATGTCTCAGGAAGAGGTGCCTATGCCTTTTTGCTTTCCTACAGAAAGTCCGAGATTTATACCACGGTCAGATGTCGAAATGATATATGGAGATTGTGATCCGGAAGGATGCCGAGCTCCGCCAAATTCATTAGAAGAGGACACTCCGATGAAAGATAATTTTGACTACACCTACTATGGCCCAATGGATGGTCTGCCAATGTGGAAACCTTACCCAGGAAACGTGGGGCCAGAAAGTCAGCCGAACAATGAAAATCAGCTGAGTCTCATCGACCAGAATACATGTGTCCCCACCATGTCATGGGATCAACACTCAGGTCATTAAGAAGCTACTCAACATGAAGATGAATTTGCAATGTTTGCAGGACTTGAGTTCATCAACTATGCTTTTCCCGAGGTCAACGTCATCGAGAGGGATGACTCCTCCAGTTCCAAAGAAGTGTGGGACACCCTGGGACAACCAAGTGGGAAGTACGACTTTATGGTCAAGTACACTGCACCCGAAAGCTCTCGTATCAGGTTCGAAGACATCCAGCCAACTGGATGGGGAGATGTATCTGAGAGCACAAATGCTATGCAAAATACAACAGAGGAATTCTCCTACGACAATTCTCCCTGGGAGACAGATTCCAATGATCCTGCTCCACCAGAAATCAGCGTCATTTCGGAAGACAAACCAAGGAAGGTGCCAGACTCTGTGATTCACCGAGGAGTTCGCCGCCAATGGGTCGCTGTTGATGTTCCGAAGGTTGTTCATCAGTCAAAGTAATTGCCATCTTTAACCTTTCACCCTGCCCAGGTGAAACAGATGTTTTGATAGGGCTCGCTTTCTGTAAATTTCCCTCTTCGCTTTGCCCGAAGCGATAAAGTTTTGTTTTATAGGGCTGTAGTTTCAAGATTCGACTTGTTCATTAATAAAATAACTTCGTTCTGTAATTTCCGCATTAATCGTTGTTTTCTTCTTTTTTTTGCTTTTTCAGAGAATGGTAATCCTAAAAAACATTCAAATAAAAACAAGCAGTAAAATAAAAACACTGCACACACTTGCATTTTCTCTATCTCTTCTAAACACGAATCATCACGTCATGCAGATTGCTTGTTTTAAACCCAGTTGAAACATACGATCCGATGCCTTCTCCCAACTTTGAGGTCCCGGTATTCGAGGCTGAAGAAGAAAATGACGACAAAATTCCAGAGGAGATCTCCCGACTACTCAGACAAGAGGAAAGGTCCATTGAACCTCACAAAGAGCTGATGGAAACGGTAAACTTGGGTTCAGAAGAAGAGAGAAAAGAAATCAGGATTGGGGCACTTCTCAGTCCAACTGCCAGAGGAAGTTTGATAAAGCTTCTCAAAGAATTTCCCGATGTATTCGCTTGGTCCTATCAGGATATGCCAGGGTTGGATACCAGCATCGTGGAACATCACTTACCGTTAAGATCGGAATGTCCGCGAGTAAAGCAAAGGTTGAGATGCACTCATCCGGACATGGCCATCAAAATCAAAGAGGAGGTGCAAAAACAGATTGACGCGGGTTTCCTCGCTACAGCTGAATATCCTCAATGGTTAGCCAACATCGTACCCGTTCCCAAAAAGGATGGAAAGGTCAGAATGTGTGTTGACTACAGGGATCTAAACAAGGCTAGTCTAAAGGACGACTTTCCTTTACCACACATTGACATGCTGGTAGACAGCACAGCAAAGTTCAAAGTCTTCTCCTTCATGGATGGATTCTCGGGCTATAATCAGATCAAAATGGCGCCGAAAGACATGGAGAAAACTTCGTTCATTACCTCATGGGGTACCTTTTGTTACAAGGTAATGCCGTTCGGTTTGGATAATGTCGGGGCAACCTATCAAAGGGCCATGACTACTCTGTTTCATGACATGATACATAAAGAAATCGAGGTATATTTCGATGATATGATTGCTAAATCTAGAACAGAAGAGGAGCATGTGACCCATCTGTCAAAACTATTCGAGCGGTTGAGAAAGTACAAACTCCGCTTGAATCCCAACAAGTGCACCTTCGGTGTCCGTTCAGGGAAACTACTAGGGTTCATCGTCAGCCAGAAAGGAATTGAAGTTGATCCTGACAAGGTCAAGGCCATTCAAGAAATGCCTTCTCCAAAAACTGAAAAGCAAGTCAGAGGATTCCTGGGACGTTTGAACTACATCTCCAGATTCATATTCCTTATGACCGCTACGTGTGCGCCGATTTTCAAGTTACTGAAAAAGAACCAGGACTGCGTTTGGACAGAAGATTGCCAAACCGTATTCGACAGTATCAAGGAATATCTGTTGAATCCTCCGATTCTATCACCTCCAGTGGAAGGAAGACCACTGATCGTTTACCTCACAGTCCTAGAGGACTCAATGGGATGTGTAATTGGCCAACAAGACGAAACCAAAAGGAAAGAGTCTGCCATTTACTATTTGAGCAAGAAATTCACCGATTGTGAAACTCGGTACACGATGCTCGAGAAAACTTGTTGCGCTTTGGCTTGGGCAGCCAAACGTCTTCGCCAATACATGATTCGTCATACTACTTGGTTGGTCTCCGAAATGGATCCAATCAAGTACGTATTCGAAAAACCTGCTCTTACGGGAAGAATTGCCCGTTGGCAGATGTTGTTATCAGAATATGACATAGAGTACCACACTCAGAAAGTCGTTAAGGGAAGTATTTTAGCCGATCATTTGGCTCATCAACCGATTGACGATCAGGAATCAGTCGGGTTTGACTTCCCAGACGAAGATGTCATGTATCTAAAAATGAAAGATTGCGATGAACCGTTACCCAGTGAAGGGCCAGAACCAGGTTCCCAATGGGGACTAATCTTTGACGGAGCAGTTAATCATTATGGAAACGGAATTGGGGCAATCATTGTTACCCCTCAGGGTACCCACATTCCTTTCACTGCCAGACTTACGTTCAAATGTACGAACAATGAGGCCGAATACGAAGCATGTATCATGGGTCTCGAAGAAGCGATTGATTTAAGGATCAAAAACTTGGATGTATATGGCGACTCAGCTCTGGTTATCAATCAGATCACAGGAGATTGGAACACATACCAATCAGAATTGATTCCTTACAAAGACTATGCAAGAAGGTT
The DNA here is from genome assembly GCA_022829125.1 of Lathyrus tuberosus. Lineage (NCBI taxonomy): Eukaryota > Viridiplantae > Streptophyta > Magnoliopsida > Fabales > Fabaceae > Lathyrus > Lathyrus tuberosus. The sequence goes on along the minus strand of JALAZF010000491.1, from coordinate 1,064,836 downwards.
GTTACCCTTCTTCAACAGAGTTGAGTTTCATCACATCCCTCGTGAAGAGAATCACATGGCTGATGCCTTAGCCACTCTCTCTTCCATGATTAGTGTAGGTTAATGGAATAACCTGCCTAAGATCGACATAATGCGCCTTGAACGGCCCGCTTACATCTTCACGATCGAAGGAGTCATAGACAACAAACCTTGGTATCACGATATCAAATGCTTCCTTCAGAAACAAGAGTACCCACCTGGGGCATCCAGGAAAGATAGAAAAACCCTCAGAAGATTGGCTGGAAGCTTCTTCCTGAGCGGTGACACTCTTTATAAGAGAAATTTTGACATGGTCTTGCTCCGATGCGTAGACAGACCAGAAGCAGACATGCTTATGAAATAAATTCATGAAGGATCCTTTGGCACTCATGCCAACGGACACACAATGGCGAGAAAAATTTTGAGAGCAGGGTACTACTGGTTGACCATGGAATCCGACTGCTACAAGTACATGAGGAGGTGTCACAAGTGTCAGATATACTCTGACAAAATTCATGTACCGCCATCACATCTCAAAGTTCTTTCTTCCCCATGGCCATTTTCCATATGGGGAATCGACATGATTGGCTTGATCGAACCTAAGGCTTCGAACGGACATCGGTTCATCCTGGTAGCCATTGACTATTTCAAAAAGTGGGTCGAAGCAGCGTCATACGCTAATGTAACCCGACAAGTGGTGGTCCGATTTATCAAAAACAATATCATCTGCCGTTATGGTGTTCCAAGCGAGATCATTACTGATAATGGATCTAACTTGAACAATAAGATGATGAAGGAGTTGTGCGCTGAGTTCAAGATCAAACACCATAACTCATCTCCCTACCGACCCAAGATGAACGAAGCGGTAGAAGTGGCTAACAAGAACATCAAGAAGATTGTTCAAAAGATGGTTGTAACCTACAAAGACTGGCATGAAATGCTACCCTTTGCTCTTCACGATTATCGTACATCTGTCCGCACTTCAACAGGGGCTACCCCTTTTTCTCTAGTATATGGCATGGAGGCAGTTCTCCCCATAGAAGTAGAGATCCCATCAATCCGGGTATTGATGGAAGCTAAGCTTTCAGAAGCTGAATGGTGTCAAAGTCGACACAACGAACTGAATCTGATCGAAGAAAAGAGAATAACGGCACTATGCCATGGTCAGTTGTATTAGCAAAGAATGAAGAGGGTGTTCGACAAAAAGGTCCGACCTCATGTCTTCAGAAAAGGGGACCTCGTGCTCAAGAAGATACAATCTTTTCTCACTGATTCCCGGGGCAAGTGGACTCCGAATTATGATGGCCCCTATGTGGTCACAAAAGCTTTCTCAGGCGGCACCTTGAGACTTGCATCCATGGACGGAGAGGAATTTGCCTACCCCACGAATGTTGATGTAGTCAAGAAATACTTCGCCTAAAAAAAAAGAGAAAAAAAACGTCTCGGTGGATTGAAAACCCGAAAGGGCGGTCCAGGCAAAAGTTAGAGACATAAAAAAAAAAATCATCCCGGTGGATTGGAAACATCATAGTACAATCCAGGCAAAGATTAGGGATAATGGCAAGTAACTATGTTCAACAGAGGCAAGTCCCTCAGCAGCAGCAGTTACATCATCCATCAGAGGAAAGCTCCAGTCAAGGTCATCTTCGACAGAAGCTCAGGATGCCCCGAATTCAAAGTTGGTAGAAGGATAGTGGTCGTTATGTTTCAACGTAGCCCTTTTCCCTGTAAATTACCATTTTTAAACTTTGTATATACTCTTTGGAATCACGCGTTTGGCTGATCTCCATCTTATCAATAAAATTTGAGCCCCTGTGCTTTTGTTTGTAATTCTTATTTGTTTTAGCTTTACAGAACGACGTTATTAACATGATTAATGATTCTTGAAATAAAACAAAAATGAATTTACTTGTTAAAACTTTTTCTGCTTTTTTATAAAATAGAGATGGCAATTTCTTTTGACTGTTGAACATCGAAAGAACATCAATCGCGTCTCCAGAAGTAAGCGAACTTCAAAGTGCAAAATCAAAGTACTCCTTCTAACCCAGTATGCCTGAATGAAGGGATCAACTGTGTCAGAAACCTTGTTTTGTCTGACGCGCTTCGGCCGAGTTCTTACCTCTTAAGCCCGATCAACGGTATTCCCCGCATGGATTATCTTTTATTAGCAAGGTGGAATTGCTATCTTGAACCAGCGATATTTCTATACGCCCCGCGATGGCCGAGTATCCAGTCGTGTTCACCCGTCAGTTTGTATGTCGCTCCCATTTTGTCAGCATATACATACATGCATCATGCATTATGGATTTGCATTCACATTTCATATTGCATCACTATCACTCTAGCCGGTCTTGTCCCTTAGTGATAGGAGTTCTCTCAATCGAGTTGTCAGTTCTTTCCTCGTCAGGAAACGTTGTGTCTGAACAATCTCGCCACCAGTATATCTTTAGATCAGAGTCGGCACTCGACCACTTTGATAACTTAAACCTCTGAAGAGCCAGAGAACCTTCAACAGATGTCACTCTTTGCCATTGAAGATGATATCCTTGCTTTCTCGGATTAAAGAAAATCCCCAGAGAAAGCCTCTTAAGCAAAGGTTCGGCAGTACATCAGTATTTCTCCGAAAATCCGCTGATGAAAAGGTCATCGGCACCTCAAAATTGGACCCCGTCATATGGCATTTCTCCGGGAAGATCCCTAGAAAAGTATGATGTAAGATCCCCAAGTGGAAACAGTCTCTCAAGATACTCGCTTTCCCCCAGTAGAATCAACAAATGACGTCTCCAACAGAGAAGTTTGTGCACCTCTACAACTCAGACGACTGGGTTCCCCAGCAAGTCTGACATCGAAACTTTTTCCACTCAAATGGCATCTCCCTAGTTAAATTCGGCGAGAAGTTTGAGGAAAACCGCTACAAATAGCGTCCCGTGTCAGTAAAGTTTATTGACGGAAGAAACTGAGACCAGTTCCTTGGTAGGAAACCAGGATCGAGGGGAAGTTTAAATCAGAAACTTAGACCAGTTTCTTGGTAGGAAACCAGGATCGAGGGGAAGTTTAAAAAAAGAAACTTAGACCAGTTCCTTGGTAGGAAACCAGGATCGAGGGGAAGTTTATCTCAAAAGAAAACTGAGACCAGTTCCTTGGCTGAAGACCAGGATCGAGGGGAACTTAACCTTTTTTAAGCATCGTTGCTTAGCAAAAGAAGATGAATGCACAAGCTGCCATTCATAGCCATCAAAATTTCCCATTTTGTTTCCTTCATAACTTTTGATCCGTAACTCGGATTGGGGCACGGTCGGAAGCGTTGGAGAGCTATTTCAATACTCTTTGTGATGGTGAGGTAGAAACATGGTTATATGCTATGGATTGATAAGATAAATACAGAAATGTAGTGTATGTACTTTTGTTTCCACCAAAACTTAAGGATCGGGACTCCGATTGATACGAGTCCAAAGCCATTGGAAAGATAATCCCATAAGGTAGTGAATGGTAATGTTAGACCATGATTTAACCAAGGATGCTTGGGAGAGGATAGTAGTGGCTTGTATGCCGTAAAAATGTTTGTGAATTACTATATTGATTATGTTTAACATGTTATGCTTATATATTGATTGTGGCTTGCTTAATGGCTTGATGTGATCACTTGTTATGTCTCCATTCTATATGTGTTGAATATAATGCATTATGTTGATAAATGCTATGATGTGATCATTTCCTTGCTTATTCCCGTTCGTTCCGGTTGAACGTTCGGATGTGATGTGATTGTGATGTATGCTTGAATCGGAGTAGGCCTAAGCTACTAGGTGGTAAATCACCTGAGTTCCGGACTTGGTCTGAGGGATACCAGACTTGATCCGAGGAATAATATTGCGATGAGCTTGTGAGGGTCCACTAGGGAGTATTTCCCACTCGACGTTACTCATCAGCGTGCTCGGTATATTGCGCGCACCTGAGCTACCGTTGTGATGTGCTTGTGGGGGTCTTACAGGGCGTGTACCCTCTCGGCGTTACACATCGGCGTGATCGGTATGGTGGGGTTGTGATGCCATGAAGGCAATATCACTCCGTTACTCACCTCTAGTGGTGTCATGTGGGCAATATCACTATGCTTTCTCCCGGTGGGCTTGTGTAGTCATGTAGACATCTTTGCACTCGGCGTTACACACATGCATATTGATAATTGACGGATGGGTTTCTGTGGCCACTTAGGCGTGTATCACTTTGGACTCATCTGACTCATCGTGTTGTGTGCTTGTGCAAGTCTCTTGACGTTAGGCACTTGGTTACTCACCGAGGGTGTGATGTGTGACCTAGGTAGGCAGGCAGATACTACTTCTGGATTCCTCGTACGTGGGTACGGGTCTGCATATACATACATGCATCATGCATTATTGATTTGCATTCACATTTTATATTGCATCGCTATCACTCTAGCCGGTCTTGTCCCTTAGTGATAGGAGTTCTCTCAATCGAGTTGTCAGTTCTTTCCTCGTCAGGAAACGTTGTGTCTGAACAATCTCGCCACCAGTATATCTTTAGATCAGAGTCGGCACTCGACCACTTGATAACTTAAACCTCTGAAGAGCCAGGGAACCTTCAACAGATGTCACTCTTCGCCATTGAAGATAATATCCTTGCTTTACCGGATTAAAGAAAATCCCCAGAGAAAGCCTCTTAAGCAAAGGTTCGGCAGGACATCAGTATTTCTCCAAAAATCCGCTGATGAAAAGGTCATCGGCACCTCAAAATTGGACCCCATCATATGGCATTTCTCCGGGAAGATCCTGAGAAAAGTATGATGTAAGATCCCCAAGTGGAACAGTCTCTCAAGATAATCGCTTTCCCCTAGTAGAATCAACAAATGACGTCTCCAACAGAGAAGTTTGTGCACCTCTACAACTCAGACGACTGGGTTCCCCAGCAAGTCTGACATCGAAACTTTTTCCACTCAAATGGCATCTCCCCAGGAAAATTCGGCGAGAAGTTTGAGGAAAACCGCTACAAATAGCGTCCCGTGTCAGTAAAGTTTATTGACGGAAGAAACTGAGACCAGTTCCTTGGTAGGAAACCAGGATCGAGGGGAAGTTTAAATCAGAAACTTAGACCAGTTCCTTGCTAGGAAACCAGGATCGAGGGTAAGTTTAAAAAAAGAAACTTAGACCAGTTCCTTGGTAGGAAACCTGGATCGAGGGGAAGTTTATCTCAAAAGAAAACTGAGACCAGTTCCTTGGCTGAAGACCAGGATCGAGGGGAAGTTAACCTTTTCTAAGCATCATTGCTTAGCAAAAGAAGATGAATCCACAAGTTGCCATTCATAGCCATCAAAATTTCGGGTATTCCGATATTTAATCCTCTTGCACCCCGAATGCCCGAATACCTTCGTCATTCACACATTCGGGTCCAAGAAGATTAAATAGGGGCATCTGTCATACCCCAAATTTTGACCACTAAGATTTCCCATCATTGTGCAAATCATCATCACAATATGGATGAACCATCATGCCTCACCAAATGCCTCAAGGGTTGTTGAGCATTCACTACAATCAAAATTAGGGTTTTAAGCCCTCTCAGAGCCTTAGACAAAGGATCAATCAAGTAATGACATGATCTTCAACTTGTCTAACCTCTCAAACATCCACAATGGATCAAAAGGACTCCCACTCCAAGGATTAAGCACAAAGCATCTCCCTTCTAGGTGGATCAAGTCTCAGGATCACCAGTGTCACCAAATTAGGGTTTTGGTCGACCAGGGCCTCCAGATGGAGAATTTCATCTGGGTACAAGCCAAAGATCCAAAACACAACCTAATGTACTCCATGGAACCTCATGGGCCCAATCATCAAGTCAATTTTGCCTCAGGGGATGCATGCATTAAAAATCAGGAATTAGGGTTTCTTGACCTAATTCACCCCTAAGTTTGATTTAGGTCAAGGACATGATTTCCTGAAGAATTGCACAATTTGGAATTCATCTGATAAAAAGTCAACTGTGCACAAAAGTCAACTTTGACTTTTTGAGATTTTTCACCAAAATGGATTTTTAACCCTAAAATGATGTTAATGTATGATTTGAATCATCATTCATCAAGAAAAATCAAGAAAAGTGGGATAACTTGTAAAAGGGGTAACCATAAAAACTTAGAAAATTTTCTAAGTTAAAAATAAAGTGACAAAGGTACCAACTTTGGAGGACCATAAATCCTAAACCACAAAGCCATTTTCTTCCATCCAAGGCTTGATTTGTAGATCTCATTTCCCTCTAAAAAACTTCAACTAGGCCTAACTCCAATTCATTATGGATTTTGAGCTATGAGTGAGCCAAAGTGGCTAAAAACATGAAAATGTACCATTTTCCAATACTTAGAAATTTTTTGTCCAAGACAGATTTTGTTGAAACACCAAAACTTGTGAGATCTTTTCACATAGATGCAAGCTGAATCAAGTCCAAAGTTAAGCATCAATGTTGTGGCATATGTTACTAAGAATTCAAAGAGCTCAACAGCATGAATTGATTCAACTTAAGCCATGAGAAATCCATGCCCAAAGTCATGCTGCTGCAAGCTGTTTTGGAAAAATCAGTTTGCATGTTTGCTTGCCACACACGATTTTGAGCCAAATACCAAGGATCACTATGCCACCTGTGTTCAAACCAATCACAATGCAACTGATCCAACTGATAAGTCTGAGTCAAAAGGCCAAGGAATCTTCCAACTTGAAGTTCATCCACTTTGGCACATTTTGCCTTGAATTCAAAGTGCATTAATGTGGAATAGTGCATTGTCAAGGTAGCTACCCTACTCAGTCAATTTCTCTGATTAAACAACATTAAAAACATCTGAGGAATGTGGTTTTGGTCAAGGCATAGCCCTGCTCTTGGGAATGGCTAGCTTGCCTTGCTTGAGAAGAAATCCTCCAAGCCAGTCCATGCAAATGTGATCTGATCCAGCAGCCATTCACTATTCCTCCAAAACAAAAGTTGATCTCCTATAAATAGAGGTCCCAATGGATCATTCAACTCACACCAAAGCCAGTTACAGCACTGCTTTCTCTCATTCTTTCTTAAACCTCAAGTTTTCTTGTTTTTGAGTAACCACTATCGGGTTTTGAGTTGCAGCCACAATCAATCCATTCCAATTGCTCAAACACATCACATATGATGTATTTGAGGTGTCCAAACACTTAAACACCAACTGTAACACCCCAGGCTCAAAATCACCCTTCAACCAAGCCATTATGCTTCAATTTTGTAGGTGGAGGTCTCCAGCTTGATCCAAAGAATTTTAAAGTGTTCCAAAGCTTGCAACACACTCCATAACATCCATTGAAGTTGTAGGGATCATCAATTCATGACTGGAACACCATCTGGGCAAAGTTCCATTTCAGCTTGCACCAAGGTGAGCTTCAAACTCAAACTCCATAATCCATGCATATTTTCTCGCATGATATTTTTGCCATTTGATTGCCATCATGTGTTGATTGTTTTGCCCCAAGAAATTGGATTATAGACCTTATAACCATGCCTGCACGATTGCTTTTGCAAATTAGGGTTCATCTGTGTTCATCATGATTATTTTCCTCCACACTGAAAATGAATAAAATTGGGTATTGCCATCTTATTCCTTGTGAAAAAACGCACGGGTTTGGTGTTTGAATCATGTCCAAAGGTTGAGAGATGAGTGAGATATGGTGCTTCACGCACGAGCTCGAGGAAGAGGATGGCCATGGCGCCATTCTTCAGGTTTTCCAACTAAGTTTGATATATATTTTTCACTTGCCATGTTATTAATGAATTGGCATTGCGCCTCAGCGGTTCATCAGCTGGTTTTGTGAGTATTGGCAAGCGAGAGGTCTGGGGTTCGAATCCCCCTCGCCCCAGACTTCTTTTTATCACATTTTTATTTTGTTATTTTTCATATTATTATTTTTAATGATTTGAAAAATTAATAACTCCTTCAATTTTTATCATTTTTGATTGGTTCTTTTTGCAACGATTCACAAAAATGTTGAAATATTTTATTCCACCAAAAAATTAAATTTATATTATTTATTTAATATAATTAGTATTTTGTGAATAAATTCAATTTTTAATTGTTTTTAAACATTCTAAAAATGAATATTTACTTTGAAAATCAAAACTAATGAATTTAAATATTCCTTGTGATTATCCCTCATTTTTTCAAACCTTAAGAAAAATCATAAATGGATTATTCAAATTTATTTTGAGTTTTGTTTGATTTTCTTTAAATATTTACTTTTAAAGATTAAAATTAGGGTTTTCTTTTGATTAATTCAACTTTCAAAATTGATTTTCAAAACACTTTGGGCCTCTATTAGAGTGTAAGACCCAACCCACTTGTACAGAAAACATTTTGGGCCTCATTCATTGTATAAGTCCCTCTGTACATTTTAAAATAAACGGCACGATCATCGCCTTTTGAAAAATAACCTTGGGCCTCTCCTTGAGCTATAAGACCCATTCAAAAACACTTTGGGCCTCTATTAGAGTGTAAGACCCAACCCACTTGTACAGAAAACATTTTGGGCCTCATTCATTGTATAAGTCCCTCTGTACATTTTAAAATAAACGGCACGATCATCGCCTTTTGAAAAATAACCTTGGGCCTCTCCTTGAGCTATAAGACCCATTCAAAAACACTTTGGGCCTCTATTAGAGTGTAAGACCCAACCCACTTGTACAGAAAACATTTTGGGCCTCATTCATTGTATAAGTCCCTCTGTACATTTTAAAATAAACGGCACGATCATTGCCTTTTGAAAAATAACCTTGGGCCTCTCCTTGAGCTATAAGACCCATTCAAAAACACTTTGGGCCTCTAATAGAGTGTAATACCCAATCCCCTTTTAACCAAAACAATTTTGGGGCCTCAGTCACTTGTATAAGTCCCTCTACACAAATTCAACAGTGTGCTCACTGATAAAACCCTGGGCCTCTCCTTGAGCTGTAAGCCCCAGATTTTTCTTTTTCAAAGCACTTTCTCCTTTGATTTTGAATATACTGTTGTTTTCAATCTTTCTTTGTTGAACAACTAACCAAACAGCATGGAAGCTCTACAACCGAGTAAGTGGTTATTGGTTTCATTTACCGCTTTCATATACATATAACTGTATTATGGGGCTGTTTCACTGTAAGTCTTCTTTCATAAACTCATATCAACTGTGTAATAATAGTATAGATATTTCGAGTTTCCCCGACAACTACGTCTAGAACTAGGTGACGCCGTTTCATTCATTCGTAGAAATAGACAACTAGATCCCCCAATAGGATCACCAGATACAGTCTTCTCTTCGGCTGTCCTCATTAGGAATTGTCAAAGAAACTCTACTCCCAAAGATGAATGTCTTCTCCGTGAATGGCATCTTTGAGTTTCTTCCAAATTCTCGAACTTTCCTGACTTTGATCTATTCTCGGTGAATAGCATTGCCTTGAATTTCTCGGGGTTTGGGGACCCACGGGCTTCTTAAAAGCATCGGCCTCCTCTTGGGCATCGTACAAGGACCCACAGGCTTCCTAAAAGCAACCCCGCCTCCTCTTGGGCTTAGTACAAGGACCCTACGGCTTCCTAGAAGTATTCACAGCCTCCTCTTAGGCTTCGTATAATGATCTCTTCCTCCGGGAATGATAGCCTCCTCTTGGGCTTAGTACAAGGACCCGTCGGCTTCTTAAAAGTTTCCAGCCTCCTCTTGGGCTTCGTACAATTTGTCCCGACGACCTCCTAGAGGTATAGGAACAGAACTTAGTCATATGCATAGAGCAGTCCTTTCATAGAGTCTACTACTGTTTCTCAAAGCATAGTACGAAGATGAAACTCTAGACTTGGACAGTCTAATCTCCTTGAGTCTCAAAGACATTCTCAAGCATCCTTCAAGAATAGGAAGGAAACCCGCAGACTCGGACAGTCTCAATACCCTTTGGATTTCCCACTTCCTTAAAAAACAGGAATAACCGGGATCCTTGAATCAAATCCTTGAGTGCAGTGTTGCTCATATAAGAACTGATTTTCTCTTTCAAAATCAGTATACTGGACCTGTCACTTAACTGAACAGTCACCATAGCCTCCTCTTGGGCTTTGTACAATGATCCTCCCCAGCGGAGTCAAACAATGTTTAGCCTCTCTCTCGGGCTTTGTACGAGACACATAAGAGACTCCCTCGTTGAGTCCATCACCCTTTTAGCCTCCATCTCGGGCTTTGTACGAGATACAAAAGGTTCTCATTGAGCCAGATAAAACCTTGTAGCCTCCATCTCGGGCTTCGTACGAGATACAGAGACTCTCTTGTTGAGTCAAACTTTTAGCCTCTCTCTCGGGCTTTGTACGAGACACATAATAACCTCCTCTTAGGCTTTGTATAAGAAAACCACTGGTTGATCCAATCAACCTTTTAACATCAAAGTTGTGCCTCGTTCACAGTATATAAACATAAACAACTCCGTCCCCTTTATCTAATCGCTGTAAGCGGCAAGCCTCTGGATCATCTACATCCATGCCACTGTCCCTCTTTTAGCATGAGAAATTCCTAAGGAAAGATAGCATTGCTCTACACTGAGTTAAAGTCTTCTCCTTCAGGTTAAAATCCCCTATAAAGGAAATTATGGCATTACTAGGATCCGCGTATCCCGGTTAAAGTAATCCTCCTTTATAAACCAGTCACCCAATAGTTGTGATAGACAAACCCTTCTTTAGAGATGACAAATTCTCTCTAAAGTCGAGGTCCTTCAGCTTCACGTCTTGGGCTTTGAACAAGACATAAATAGACTTTTCAGCTTCACATCTTGGGCTTTGAACAAGATACAAATCACCTTCAGCTTCACATCTTGGGCTTTGAACAAGATATAAACTACCTTTCGCTTCACGTCTTGGGCTTTGAACAAGACACCAAAAACAACCATTTCCTCCCATAGAATAGGAGGAACTACGAACGCTCTGATTTCCCTGTTTCGGTAAACGGGAATACGTAGGCATAAGATTGAAAGAAAAATCTTAGCGAGCACACTAAACAAAACAAAAACCAAATCCCATACTCTCACATCAAAAGCAGTAATCAGTCCTAACATCCTAATCCTTGTTCCCCGCCAGAAACCTTCTGCCTAGAAAGAAACCGTATTGGCGAAAATACAAATAACCAGTACAAAGGCCCCACGACCACATCGCATCCGTAACCTAACAGACCGCTGTTTAAACTCAGTATGCAAAGCAGGGTTAATTGGAGACATCTATTTCCCTTCCTTCATTAGCTTTAATAGGATAAAAAATGAATCGGCCTGTAGTTTAAGCTCAAACCGCAGAGAGCGACCAGCGCTTAAGAACCGCGTCCAAAATCGCTCGCTACAATAAGGTAGGGGAACTCACTGAGATTATTATCTCACCCCAATATTGTTGCTATTTTTTCAGGTGTTATTTGCAGGTTTAATTTACAAGTGGAACTATGCTCGGATGTTTCAAGAGAAGCTTAGTTAAGCTTATTCCGTTGTGTATTATTTTCTTGTACAATGAGGAATATTGTACCTTATTCTTAGATTTTTCTTGTTTTGGCTAATTTCCATGCTTTGTACCATAGGTTTTATTTATGTATTAGAAATGGTCAAGTATGTGAATTATGCCATTAGGCACTTATGATTGTGTCAGTACCGAATAAAACACTTGTATGGTATTATTCTAGATAAATAGTATACAGGGCGTTACAATCAACATTTCACTGCGGTTGGATATAACAACCGTGGTCAAATGTTTTCCTGATAAATTAAAACAAAACAGATTCATTATTTCCTTCATAACATGCCCTAAGCGAACTAGCGAACCAGAGACGACAGCGATAGCGATAGAAAAATCTTCATCTTCACAATCTTCGTTCATTTGAATCTTCATTCTTGATAATCTTCACTATCTTCATTCTTGGTTTCTTCCTCTTTGAAGTGCGGTATGTTTCGTGCAAACTTCACTCTCTTCCTCATCTTCCTAATTCTTGATAATCTTCATTCTTGTTTGATTTTGCGGTCTGTTTCGTGCTAAGTTCATATGCTTTATGTTTTGTTGTTGGATTTAGCAGTGAACAAAATTATTATAACTTTGCTACAATGGATATCCATATGCTTAAGATTTAGAGTTGTATTACTGTTATGAATATGCTTTAGGTTTTCAATATGCTTTAGTTTTTCTTCATATTTTCATTGATCAAAAGGAAAGAGTACAAGATTCTTAAATTACATAATTTTTTTCACATCGGACTAATATCCTCTAGCACTACAGGAATCTTCCCAATATACATCTCGCTCCTCACTACCCTTATTTAAGTCATAGTAAAAAATCTTCCTCGGCACCTTTCTCTTCTTCTTCTTCAGCATCTTCTTCTTCTTGGCCTTCCTCACCCTCAGTGCATCCCTGACAGCAGTCGATCTAAATGGCTAGACCTCCTCAGTTGATTGCTGATGGTTTTGTTCTCAACAGTGACTTCTGTTGAGATAATGCTCTTAGCCTTCTCAGATGGAGTACTCATGTTGCTATAGGAATTTAAGAAGAATAGGTCGAAGATGGGGAAATTCAGTATATGAAAGTGTGCATTTATAAAAGAGGTTGAAGGTGAAACATCTGGTGATTTAATGCTTGCAATGATTACTTCTGATGGTTGATATTCTTGAATGATGTGTGACCATCTTGAGAACTGAAGAAAACTTTCAGTCATTATAATAGTTTCTCTCTTTTGGGAAAGGCAAAGGTTGTTCTTGTTTTTTTTTATCAGAATTCAATTTTTCCCATATATTTTCATTTGCAAAGAGAGTAGTGCATCAGATCTTTGCAAATAATTGTCACATATGCCTAAGTTTAACGTAATTACTTGGAGTGTCTAAGTTTTTTATGTCAATCGTTCTAACACTATATGGTCAATCATTCTTCAAGGTAAACATCTTCCTGATAGTACAGATGAAAATCAAGCATCTGAAGATATAATAAACAAGAAAACTCTAACCAGATTGTGTTTCTTCTTCAATGCCATATATAATAAAGTTCTTGATTTCAAAAAATTAGATGAATTAGAAGATGAAGCTGCCATAATCTTGTGTCAATTGGAGATGTAGAGTGAACGTTGTCTAGAATAATATATATACCAAAAAGACGCTGTTGAGAATCAAACCTGGGACCTTTAATATACTACAACGATTAGTTAAAGCAATCGTGGTAATATGTCGCGCACTTTCAGGTTTTCTACAATAGTCATACGACCGTGATTGTAAATAACACACATACAACCACACGCTACTTCACAACGGTGAGTCATGCATGATAGTATCCTTTTTCCAATAGTTGTTGTATATGTTTTCCGTAATAGTGGTTACCGCCTAAGATTTCCACAAAACCCCTTGCACTAGGAACAAACACGTACATAAAAATGTTATAGAACCACCAAACCTTTAGACTCTAAACATTCATCCTCAATTTCCTCTCTATTTTTATAGTTGGATCTTTCACATTTTTCCAAGATCTGCCAGGTCATCCAGGCGAGCTTGTAAGTCCTATTTATCTTTCTTCATGGGCAACACTTTATACTTCCATTGATAAATATTATTTTGTAGCTGGAGAGAAATGCATACACCTCCAATATGGTATAAAATTGATGCAAAACACTGCCCAATATCACCCATAATTTTCTTATTAGACGCATAAGCAACTCACTAAAGTTATTGGTAAAATTCCCACAGATTTAGATGCATAAGCACTCACCTCAAAGAATTTAGTCAAAGACAATGCCAACTATAGACAAGTCGTTGGTAAAAGTCATTAGTAAAGACAATGCCAACTATAATTAGACTCTAGTCATTGGTAAAAGTCATTAGTAAATACAATGACAACCATGGATAACTCTAAATATATTAGAGGCAATATTGTACTAGTTGGAACAAACAAAACATAAGTTGGGAGAGCACACTAACATTGGGATGCTTAACAACAATTGTTTTTCTTTAAACATTTTTTTATAACAACACCATGCCTTTTTCTTTTCCTCAAAAAGGTAGTAACCGGAGAAAATGCCTCAGTGTGAGGGAAAGGGGGTCCTTGAGAAAAAAAATTCAAGATCTCTCAAACCATTCTAAAGACCTTGTAGGTATTCGCCAATGAAGTGAACTTCTTGTTACTTCTCTTGGGAACCATCTTATCTGCCAAATAACGACTTTGGTCAATCCATACTCAAGTTTAGATCATATAATACAAGCAGATTATGAATGCTTACTAAAGTAATTATTGAACTTGTGAGGGTCTTGCTCATGTTTCAATATGGCATTATAACTCCTTTAGGGTATAGAAAACATGTACGCAATGTAACAAAGAGTCATATGGGATCACAAATTCCTCATCCACATATTTGATTCCCACTAGATTCGGTGTCTAATATAAAGGAAATAAGATACCATCTGATTCATCATCAAATAGGAAATTCTCCTTAAGTACACGATGCACCTTGAAGATGGCACTTTGAGTGCTTCTGGGATGAATCAAGGAGATAAAAGAAGTCTTAACTAGACTAACCACTCAAAACATTAATCATTCTTACTCCTAAATTTGAAGGTTTCAAAATAGAAAAAAAAAATAGAGCAATAATGTTAGATTGAGGAGAGGGTAGGGGAGGAGAGGGGATATTTGTAAAAATATTTGTTTGGTTCATTTTTGATAAGGGGGGAGGGGAGAGGAGAGGAGGAGAGCGAATTCCCTCCTAGACTCATTTTTTGCTCCCCTCAAATTTGGGGGGATTTGGAGGGGAGGGGAGATTCATTGTTTATAATTTTATTATATTCCCTAATTTATCCTCAATTATTTATTTTAATTCCAAAATTATCCTTATTGAATTATTAAAAACTAGGTTTTAGGTTTTTCTCTGTATTGTTTCACATTTCTTTTGTCTTCTATTGTGCTGCTGCTACATGTGCATTGTTGCTCTCAGGTGAGTTTTTTCCTTTTTGCTTTGTTGAATTTTTCTATTTTGATTTTATGTTGTTTATATGTGTAACATATAACTATAATTTGTGATTGCTCGGTTGCCGTTAACTAAAAATTATGATTGCTCGGTTGCCGTTAACTAATAGTTGTGATTGTTTTGGTTATAACTATATATTATCAGACAAATTTCTTATTCCATGAACATTGAATATGCCACGGATACTTTGAGAGTAATTATCAAATAAATTTCATATTCAATTTTCATATTCAAATAAAATTTATTTGATAAGTTCCAAAGTAAACTTTACAAAGCTTTAAATTCAATATGGCTATTTTTTTTTGTCTGCACATAATGATGAGTTTATATGGATCACATTACAAATTCGACCTCTAATTTACCTTGGTTCAGTCATATGTTATAAAGCTTCATTTGATCATAATTGAACTTTTGATGTCGTAAGAGAAATAACATTCTCTAGTATTTTTGGGAATTTTGTGAAATTGCAATGAACATTGAGTTAAAACACTGAGAACTCACTGTGAAGGAGTCTTATTGGACTGAACTTAATAATCAATTCTTTTATGCTTTGTAAAGTTTACTTTGAGAGTAATTATCAAATAAATTTCATATCCAATTTTCCTGTTTTGGTTATAGCTATTATCAAATAAATTTCTTATTCCATGTATCAAAATTTTCAAAAATAAAAATTGAATATGACACAAATGGTTGGAGAGTAATTATTTTGTAGAATTTTTTAAATTTATATTAATATGAATTGCTATTTAGGTTCAAGGCAGTAATTGGATGAATTGCTAATATATAGATGATATAAATTTTGTGCATAACATAGTGAAATCTTAGCTAGCAAATGGTGTACAATATTGATTCTCTTTTTTAACAATCTAACATTATTTTAACTCTTTTTAACTAGCGGGATACCCGTGCCTTCGCACGGGTATCCGTCGGTGACGCGCATTTGGCTACATTTAAAATTTAAAAAGAAAATAGGATTAATAAAAATTAGTAAATATAAAAAATATTATTAATAATTTAAAAAAAAATTGAAGATAGAATCAATACTTGCGGACATCAGTTGGTATTTTTTATAAAAATATTTATGCAATCATTTATAAAAATATTTTGATGAATAAAAAACTTGTTCTTAATTATAAAAGTATTTGGATCATCCATACACTTTTTTTCATATATAAAAATAAAGTTCAATCTAAAATATTTAAATTTTTCCCGTGTATAAAAATATTTGTCTCATATGCTTTTCTATATTATCAATGACTTTATTTTATCCGTTTCACTAATATAGTTTTGCCCGTAGATATATATTTTCTCTTACAATCTTCTAATTTATGTAAGGTTTATTAAAAATATCTCTTTTGTGGGATACCCATAAAGATGTTAATTAAGTAATAAAATTTTTAATAAATAACAATTTTTGAAAATAAAATTGAAATTTCAAATATTGATATTTGACTCATTTCTAGAATAAAATGTTAAATTTATCTATATTTTTCATAAGTGTCCAATTTTATTTATAAGATTCAAATCGGAATGTAAAAACAAAACAAATGATTCTATAGTATAAATTATATAAAATAATTGTAATCATTATTATTATTATTAAAATAATTCTATAGTATAAATTATACAAAATAATACTAATATTTTATCATAAAACATTTTATTTATTCTAGAGTACAATGATGCATACGTAAATTATATACATGTAGCTGTAGGACTGTTCCTTTAGAAAGAAAAACAACTTTTGAGACGGTAATAATTATAGTAATAAAATGATATAAAATAAAAATGGCAGGTATAGGGGTGGCAAAACGGGCCCGACCCGTTGGGCATGCCCGTTTTACCCGCACTTTAGTGCGGGGTGGACCAAGGGTTTAGGCTCTCACCCTCAAATGTGTCCGCCCCACCCCGCCCCATTTTTTTCGCGGGCTTTTGCGGGCACAAGCATTTACATATAATTTTGCGTTTTTAGGCTTAAAAGGTACAGTGTCAGCGGGCTTTTTCCGCCTCGTCCTCACTTTTTTGCGGGGTGGGCCTAAGTTTTAGGCCCGCATCCTCAATTATGACCGCCCCGTCCCATTTTTTTGCGAGCATTTGCGGGGCGGACCTAAACCGGGGGGGCATGCCCGTTTGCCACCCCTAGGTATAGCAGACAAAAACAGCTTTCTCTCACATCACGAGCGAAATAAATATGGGAGGTAAGGCAACTTCATAAAGGCCATTTGGTTTATTTTAAATATTAGGCTGTGTGATTTGATAGACTATTAAAAGTCGTCAGATTAATGCATCGGTAATAGAAATTTTTTATGACCCTACAATAGTTGGAAGGGCATTTTAAATCTGCAATTTAAGAATTCAATTAAATCACAACTAATATTAGTACAATGTCTGAAATGGTGACATAATTACTATATTTAAAACTAAACGGTTGGAGTTTAACAAAATAATTTTACAACAAAATTTATAGATTTGGAATAAATTTAATAGATAAATTAAAAAATATAAAAGAAAAATGTAATGAGAAAAAACTCTATATTAACAAATACTACCTCTGTCCCAAATTATAAGTCACTTTGCAAAAAAATATTTGTTCTACATTATAAGTCACTTTATAATCCCAATACAACATTAATGACATTTTTCCTAATATACCCTTAACTATTTATTTCTCTTTCTTCTTTTGATTATATTAATTTCTCTTTCCTCTGTAATTAATGAAAGACAATAGTGTAAAGTCATACATAATTTCTCTTTCCCATATAACATTGATTACTTTTCTTAAACTGCGTGAAATGTCCAAAACGTCTTACAATTTGGGACGGATGGAGTAAATAATTAAAACTTATAGAATAAAGTTTGCATTAAAAGTATTAGATCTCAAGTATTTATTTTACAACAAAAAAACTCTAGCGTTATTTTAGTTTACCCATTCGAATATTTTTGGAAAGTATTAGAACTCAATAATTAATTTTTTTTTAACGATACACCTTTAGCTTATTTTATGTGTAATTAGTTGTCTATTAAGTGGTATAAATACGTTAGCTTTCCTATAATTATTAGATTGAATAATAATAATATCATGTTTTTATTGGTTGTAGAATTCCAATATAGTATTAGACTAAACTATATTTTTTACTCTTCTTACTCTCACCACATGTTTCTCTCAAAGTGTACCACTACTCCACTGTATTTTTCATTTTTCATCTTTGTCATTGTTGACTGACACACGTGTTCCTCCCTCAGCTGCTCCTACGAATTTCATTAAGGTCCATATCTCCACCCTTATCCTGCTAATTATTTCTTTTTCTACGTGCCCCTATTACATTGACCTGTCTCAGATTTCCCTTCATCCTCTTTTCAGCACACATAACAATATGATACTACTACTCTGACATTTATTCCTAATAAAGCATATTTAATTTTTTGCATACATTATTTCATAATAAAAAGACTTTAATATATTAATATGAAATAATTACCATAATATTATAATTGAATTATATGTTAATTTTACTAATTGTAAACTACCGTACATATATATATATATATATATATATATATATATATATATATATATATATATATATATATATATATATATATATATATATATATATATATATATATATATATATATATATATATATATATAAAGTTTATTATTATTAGTATAAAATAAATTATAATTTTATATCAATTATTTTTAATAATATAGTAACTTATATTTTTAAAAAAATAAATAGTAATATATTTGTTTGTTTCCTAAAAATATAGAGTAAAATATTTCATGTTATTTTGTTTTCATGATTTTAGTCAAGAAAATTAAATAGAAGAAAAATAAAATAGATAAAATAGAAATAGAAATTTTTAAATTACTTCCATTAAAATGAAAGAAATCTTTACCCACAAAATAAAAGTTATCACAAAAAACAACAATAAAAAACTAAATACGATTATTTAAAATATTTAACCCGTTCAAAACATGGAAAATGTCATTTTATCTATTACATTGAAGGTTTTGTGCTCTTAACACAATTTAAGAAGAATAGATTCTTTCGTAAGAGCTTTCTTTTCCACCACTGTAAACGTACCAGCTTCCATCAATATTCACAAAACCGACATTTTTGACAAAAAAGAAATCATGTTGTTGATTTGTTTCTGTTGAATGTAATCCATTGTTGTCGAAGTCGAAGTCGAAGACAACAGGTTGTTGTCTAGTGTCGAAGTCGAAGACAACAGGTTGTTGTCTAGTGTCGAAGTCGAAGTCGAATTGCTTAGTGTCGAATTGTCGAAAGTGTTTCGACAGATTCATTTAGATGGGATTCAGATTTTGCTTTTATTAGATTAGATTTGATTTGATATCATTTAGATTAGATTTGATATTTTGGGCTTTTATAGTTTGGGCTTTGTCTTGAGATGCAAGCAAACCTAATTCTATAAATAGGGAGTTGCCCTCATTATTTTGTATCAATCAATTACAACACTTTGTAATTTCTCACAGAATTCTGCAGTTGCAGAGTGAGTAATAAGAAGAGAGAAAGTCCCACAGTTTGTGGGCAGCAAGAACACTATTCATCTTCTTCTTCCCTATTTTCTTTCTACTTTTCTGTATAATTGCTGCGTGATAGTAGGAATTCCCATAGTTTCGGGTTGATTCCAACATCTGGTATCTAGAGCTCCGGTTTAAGAGATTCAAGGGCAAGAAATCGCAAGAACGCGATGGCTACGAATCATCCAAACGGCCATTTTCCAGCAAACCTTCCAATTCTCAAGAAAGATAATTATGAGAATTGGCGCAAGCAAATCAAGGTTGTTTTCTGTTATCAAGATTTGTGGGATCTTGTGAAGGAAGGAATAACAACTCTTGAAGAAGGTGCGACGGATCAAGAAAAGGCTGCATTCAAAGAATTGAAGAAGAAAGATTATAAAGCTCTCTTTATAATCCATCAATGTGTTGATGCAGATAACTTTGAGAAAGTTAGTGATGCAGAAACAGCGAAGGATGCATGGGAGATTCGGGAAAAATCGTTTGGAGGCGCAGAGAAGGTGAAAGAGGTGAGGTTACAAACTCACAAAAGGGCGTATGAATTGCTTAAGATGGAAGACAATGAGAGCATAACAGATTTCTTCACAAGAGTTACGAAACTTGTGAATCAAATCAAAGTGTGTGGAGAAGTGTTGACGACGAAAGCAGTTGTCTCAAAGATTTTGAGATCGTTGGCTCCAAAATTTGATCATGTGGTAGTAGCCATAGAAGAATCAAAAGATTTGTCGAAGGTGACGAAAGAAGAGCTTCAAGGGACGCTTGAATCTCATGAACAAAGAATGGCTGAAAGAGCTGCAAGCAAGTCGAAGAATGATGTGGCCTTGCAAGCTCAATCAGTGAAAGATAAGAAGGGTAAAGAAAAGATGGTCGACAAAGGTAGAGGAAGCTACAACAATTCGACAGGCAGAGGAAATCAGCAAGAGGCGAATTGGTCGAACCATAGAAGGACCCAGAACCAAGGCAACCAAAGAGGTGGTGCTGCAGGTAGAGGAAGAGGTGGTGGTCGAAAGCCTGACAAAAGCCACATTCAGTGTTTTAATTGTCACCAGTATGGTCACTATTCGACAAAATGTCCTGAAAGAAAGAATCAAGAAGATGATGCAAAGTTGGCGAAGCATGAAGAAGAAGAAGGTATGATGCTGATGGTTACAACCAGAGATAATGAGAGTTTCAAGGACCAGTGGTACTTGGACTCAGGATGCTCATCACACATGACTGGAAGGAAAGATTGGTTTGTCAACATGAAGCCCTCAATGAAGAACACAGTGAAATTTACAAATGACAATACTCTAGCAGCTGAAGGTATTGGTGATGTTCTGATTAAGAGGAAGGATGGCAAGAGGTCAGTAATTTCCAATGTTTTGTACATACCAGGCATGAAGAGCAATTTGCTCAGCATAGGGCAGTTGGTCGAAAAGAACTACAAGGTGTTGGTCGAAGACAAGGTGATGAGAGTTCTCGACGCAAGTGGTAGGTTGATCTTGAAAGCTCCAATGTCTCAGAATAGAACCTTCAAGATTGAACTAAATGTGATGGAGCACAAGTGTCTTGCAACTGCAGCTAGCAGAGATGAGTGGATATGGCATTATAGGCTTGGGCATCTCAACTTCAAAGACATCAGAGATCTGAAGAGAAAGAACATGGCTTCAGGTTTGCCAGAAATTAACATTCCAGATGAAGTTTGTGAGGAATGTGTGCAGGCAAAGCAACACAAGAATTGCTTCAGTAAGGATGCAGGAAGCAGGTCGAAGGGAATTCTTGATGTTGTGTACTCTGATGTATGTGGTCCAATCCAGGTCGATTCTATGGGAGGTAACAAATACTTTGTCACATTCATAGATGATTTCAGTCGAAAACTGTGGACTTACCTGATCAAGAAGAAAAGTGAAGTGATTGAGGTATTTGCCAAGTTCAAATCTATGGTCGAAAGACAAAGTGGTCGTAAGCTCAAGGTTTTGAGAACTGATGGTGGTGGAGAATATGTGTCGAAAGATTTCGACAGACTATGTGAGAAAGAAGGGATTGTGCATGAGGTGGTGCCACCCTACACTCCACAGCAGAATGGAATTGCAGAAAGGAAGAATCGAACCATCATGAACATGGTTCGAAGTATGTTGAAGGGCAAACATCTTCCTAAAGAATTATGGGGAGAAGCTGTTTCGACTTCGACATATCTTCTGAACAGGTGTCCGACGAAGAAGCTAAATGGGATTACGCCAGAAGAATGTTGGTCTGGTGTGAAGCCAAGCTTAAGTCATCTTAAGGTCTTTGGATCGATTGCACATAGGCATGTGCCAGATCAGTTGAGACGAAAGTTAGATGACAAGTCAAGTCAAATGATCCTGGTGGGATATCATTCGACAGGTGGATACAAACTGTTCGACCCAGTGAACAAGCAGATTGTGATCAGCAGAGACGTGATCATTGATGAGCTTAAGGAGTGGGACTGGACAGAAAATGTCAACAAAGATTCAGTAAGAATCAGTTGTGAAGAACCAGCTAGAGAAGCTGAGAGAGAAGTTCGACAAGAAAGTGTCGAAGACCAAGCAGGACCAAGTAGACCTCGTCGAACAAGACAAATGCCAGCAAGATTGCAGGAATGTGTGATTACATCAGATGATGTTGTCGATGAAGAAGGTGAACTGGTACACTATGCTTTCTATGCAGATGTCGAACCTGTCAATGCAGCTGAGGCATTGAAAGATTCGAAGTGGGTGAAAGCAATGAATGAAGAAATAAAATCCATCGAAGTCAACAACACCTGGTCACTTGTCGAATTGCCTGAAGGCAAGAAGGCAATTGATGTGAAGTGGGTTTACAAAGTAAAATTGAATCCAAAAGGTGAAGTAGTTCGACACAAAGCAAGACTCGTAGCGAAAGGATTTCTTCAGAAGGAAGGAATTGATTATGACGAAGTCTTTGCACCAGTTGCTAGGATCGAAACAATCAGGTTGGTTGTTGGTCTAGCAAATATGAATAATTGGCACACATGTCAGATGGACGTGAAGTGTGCATTCCTGAATGGCCCCTTAGACGAAGAAGTTTATGTTCCACAACCAGTTGGGTTTGTGAAACAAGGCAAAGAGAGAAAGGTGTACAGGCTGCATAAAGCCCTGTATGGACTTAAGCAAGCTCCAAGAGCTTGGAATAAGAAAATCGACAGCTTCTTAAGGAAGAAGGAATTTGTGAAGTGCACAACTGAGCATGGAGTATATGTAAGAAGAAGCAATGGCGAATTGCTTATACTATGTCTCTATGTCGATGATCTGTTGATAACAGGAAGTTGCAAGAAGGAGATCGAAGATTTCAAACGTAACCTGAGTGAAGAGTTTGAAATGTCAGACTTGGGAAATCTCTCATATTTCCTTGGCATCGAATTCTACAAGAGTAGTAGAGGTTTAATGATGCATCAAAGAAGATATGCAGGAGAAATATTGAAGAGATTTGAGATGCAAGATTGCAACCCAACTTCGACTCCAGCTGAGCCCAGACAGCAACTGTCGAAAAATTCAGATGAAGATGATGTCGACCCAACCCAATACAGAAGACTTATTGGGTCACTTCGATACCTTTGTCACACAAGGCCTGACTTAGCATACAGTGTTGGTATGGTAAGTAGATTTATGCAGAAGCCAAAGGTATCACACCTAGCAGCGGTGAAGAGGATACTAAGGTATCTGAAAGGAACTCTCGACTATGGCATTTTGTTTCCAGCAGCTGATGAAGGGAAAGAATGCAAGTTAGTGGGATACACAGACTCTAGCTGGTGTAGTGATGCAGAGGATAGAAAATCCACAGCTGGATATGTGTTTATGTTAGGTGGTGCACCAGTTGCTTGGAGTTCGAGAAAGGAGCCAGTAGTGGCATTGTCATCATGCGAAGCAGAATACATTGCTGCTTCTCTTTGTGCATGTCAAGCAACATGGATGGTGAATCTGGTCGAAGAAATTACATCAATGAGTCATGGAGCAATTACCATGAAGATCGACAGCATGTCAGCTATCAACTTGGCGAAGAATCCAATAGCTCATGGTCGAAGCAAGCACATCGAGATGAGGTTCCATTATCTTCGAGAGCAGGTAGCAGAAGGGAAGATGAATTTGGAACACTGCAGAACTGAGAATCAGATTGCAGATATCATGACGAAGGGAGTGCAAGTCGAAGGATTCAGAAGGCTAAGGTCTATGATGAACATATATAGTTTAGACACAATGTATTAGGTGGTGTGTTGAATGTAATCCATTGTTGTCGAAGTCGAAGTCGAAGACAACAGGTTGTTGTCTAGTGTCGAAGTCGAAGACAACAGGTTGTTGTCTAGTGTCGAAGTCGAAGTCGAATTGCTTAGTGTCGAATTGTCGAAAGTGTTTCGACAGATTCATTTAGATGGGATTCAGATTTTGCTTTTATTAGATTAGATTTGATTTGATATCATTTAGATTAGATTTGATATTTTGGGCTTTTATAGTTTGGGCTTTGTCTTGAGATGCAAGCAAACCTAATTCTATAAATAGGGAGTTGCCCTCATTATTTTGTATCAATCAATTACAACACTTTGTAATTTCTCACAGAATTCTGCAGTTGCAGAGTGAGTAATAAGAAGAGAGAAAGTCCCACAGTTTGTGGGCAGCAAGAACACTATTCATCTTCTTCTTCCCTATTTTCTTTCTACTTTTCTGTATAATTGCTGCGTGATAGTAGGAATTCCCATAGTTTCGGGTTGATTCCAACAGTTTCTTCTGTTTAGATCTAAGAAATTTAAATATACTAATTTTAGTTTTATATATGAAATATGTGTAGAAAAACAACTTCTAAAAATAGAGAAAAAATGTTTATATTCCTTTTTTGAACTCTTAACTCCTCTACTTCTTCCTTTATAAAAAGACATAATCCCGAGCTTTAAAAATATTCTTAGAACCAGCAAACCGAAAAACAAATATCATTAGCACCGTATGACAAATAACTTGAAAATCAATAAAATGATAAACGTGAGAAGATTTGTGGAGCTTTTTAAAATGAGACATTTATTTTTTAGTAGGAGACCATATCAGAAAGAGTTAAGATTTTTTGAGTTAAACCAATAACAATATTATGTACGACAAATATTTTTTCATATCAGAGATGTAATTCAAGATCCGAGAAGGAGCAAAACCCAAAGGTTCCAATCAACACAAGATCCACTAATAGAAGAGAATAAAAGAAGATAGAGAGGGATAAATAGAAAGTTGTTTGAGAATTGAGAGCGAATTTGCAAGATCCACACACAAATTTACAAAATGTCTAAACTCTAGAGTAAAAAAATCTTCAATTGTTTGGTGATAATGAAAAGATATGTAGAAAAATGTTGATAATGAAAGAGGATTTCAATGGAAAAAAATGAAAGATAAGAGAAAATAGAGATGATGAGAAAGAGGATAGAAGATGAAGGAGTGGAGAGAAATAAATGGAGATGAAACTGAACTTTATTTTAGGAGAAATGTGTGGTCAGAATAATAAATTAATGGTTGGAAAAGGAAGTAATATTTGTTTTCAATAATAAAAAAATGAGAGAGAACCTGGTGCTGGTTGTAGAGGTCATCCACGTGGATAGGCTTAAATGCTAGAGGGGCATAATTGGTATTTGAAGAACATCGAAGTTTCTTATATGATAGATTATATAAATTGTTTTATTGGGTTAGATAGATTATCAAGATCAAAGAATTGTTATTAGCAAATGGTTTGATTTGCGTCGAAAAACTATAGTTCAACTAATGTGTGTTGTTGTTTACTGTTAAGTCTGAATGTCTCGTAAGAGACAATTGTGTTATAGTATGCGCTCTGAGAGAGAAAGGGTTTGTGAAGAAATAATGTATTGAATTAGTAACAGTGAAACTAGTAGAAATATATTAAGAATGAGTCCTCAATCTTTTATGACCTTATATGGTATGTTAGAAAGAGAAGGGGGATTACAAGCTACCCGATGGCCAAGTGTGGAAGAGCAAGTTGCAAAATCAGTTTACATATTAACCCATAATGCTACAAATTGTGAAGTCAAATTTTGGTTTCGTCGTTCCTGCGAGACTATTAGTCGTCCTCTTCATCAAGTTTTAAGAGCTATTCTTGAATTGAAAGAAAAATTTCTTGTCCAACCCGATGGCTCAACGGTCCCTTCTGAAATTTCTAGTAGTTATAGATTCTACCTGTATTTTAAGGTAAAATTGGTTATTAATAATTTATATTCCATACACAAAAATACTAAAATTTCTAGAAGTCATAAATTTTATTGATAACAAATATATTATTGTGTTAGGATTGTGTTGGTGCAATAGATGGAACACATATACGTGTCAAAGTATCTGCAAAAGATGCTCCTAGATATCGCGGTAGGAAAAACTACCCAACCCAAAATGTTTTAGCAACATGTACTTTTGATTTAAAGTTCACTTATGAGCTCGCGAGATGGGAAGAGTCTGCCTCTGACTCGAGAATAATAAAGAATGCATTAACACGTGAAGATAAACTTAAAACTCCTCAAGATAATATAAGAATAACCTAGATGTATAGTTATTTATATTATATATGTTAAACTATCACATTTATTATTTTCCTTTACTATAGGAAAATATTATCTTGTTGATGCTGAATTCATGTTGATAAGTGGATTAATTACATCTTATAGAGGAGTTCAATATCACATGAAAGAATATTCGTCTAGAAATCCACCCCAAAATTCTAAAGAGTTGTTTAATCTTCGAAGTTATTCTTTACGCAATGCAATTGAAAGAGCCTTTGGTGTATTGAAAAAAAAAGATTTGAGATTTTATCTAATTCAACATAGCCAAATTATGGAGTCAAAGCTAAACAGTTAATCATTTTTGCATGTTGTCTTCTTCACAATTATCTAATGAGTGTAGACCCGGATGAAGACCTTATAGCTGAACTAGATGCCGAACTTTCAAATCAAAATTTATCTCATAACAATCATCAAGGTTCAAGAAGTGATAGAGATGAGCTTGCTCTGGGCGGGGTTGTAAAAGATAGTATAACACATCAAATGTGGTTAAATTATCAAAATAATGATTTAGCTTAAAAATTCTGACTTGTATTTTATATTATTACTTTTATGTCTCTTATTCCTTGATGAAGTAGCACAAAATTTATTATGATGTTTATTGTGATATTGCGACTTCTTGTTAATTATATTTATTAACTTTGTTGTGTTATAATTGCTCATTTTCATAGTTTATGGCATCAAAAAATCAACTACCAATTAATAGTGGTAATTCTGGATGGAACTTTGACTTAGAATAGAGTCATGGATGATGCTCTTGTTGATGCTTTTATACATGAATATGAAAAAGGTAACAAAGTCAATGGTACATTCACTACATCAGCATATGAAAATATTGCAGTTGAACTCCGTGCATTGTTTGGAAAAAAAGTTGACAAGGTGAAGTAAAAAATCGTTGGAAAACTTTGAAAAAACCATCACTGAATATTATGACATTTTTAAAGGTGGTATGAGCGGGTTTTCTTGGAATTCAACTACGTGATTATGGGGAGTCAAAAGTTTGGGATGCTCTAATTGAGACAACTTTTGATGAGCTTTTCGTATTTTAAAATATTTTATTAATTAATAATTGTATAACATTTATTAATCTTATATCTTTTATTTATCATACTTTTC
Organism: Lathyrus tuberosus; assembly: GCA_022829125.1. Lineage (NCBI taxonomy): Eukaryota > Viridiplantae > Streptophyta > Magnoliopsida > Fabales > Fabaceae > Lathyrus > Lathyrus tuberosus. Next base: position 1,037,625 of record JALAZF010000491.1, on the reverse strand, counting down.
AGTCAAAACCAAAACACTAAATTGGAAAAATGTGCCACTTCCAAATTATGAAAAGATGTTGATACTTTATGGACCTAACTGAGCTGATGGAGAGGAATCTGGAACTTTAAAAGAGACAAGAAAACAAAAGTCATCGGCCACCAATGAAGACTTTGTTGAAACTATTCAAGATATTGATGATCATGTTGTCCGAAATGAGGTGAATATGGAAAGCTTTGATGCTACTTATGATTTTTTTGTACCCGAAACACAATCAACAGATCCTTTAAGTGGCAGTAAAAGGAAAACAATGAAAGTGATTAAAACAAAGATATAAACAATGATATTACTGAACTCCAAGAATCAATTGTCTTGGATGTAAATGCACTAATAGAAGGAAATGTTGCAATACGAGAAGGAAATGAAATAATGAAAGTGCGTCAAAAATATGAGTTACCTCTAATTTCAGGGGAAGAAGCATAGAATTTAATAAAGGAGTGTGGATGTGATGCAAAGTCATTGCCTCAGATATATTGCACTGTCATGAAAGATCCTGACAAACTTAGAACGATTCTTCAGTGTCCACTTGAAGCACGCAAAGCAGCGATAATGCAAATGGTCTTTGGCTCATCTGATTGGTCATCTTATAATAGCCTTATGACTTTTATGAATATTTTATTTCCATTTTAATTTGTTTCTGAATATTTTGTTTACATTTTAATATGTTTCTGAATATTTTGTTTCAATTTGTGTTGTTTATGAAAGAACAAGTTTTTATTTGGTGATATTTACTCAAAACTATTTTTATTTAGAATTATTTTTACTAAATACGAGTGATAATATTTGTAAGGATAAAAAAGTAATTTAGTTTTAAAATCCACCCTCTCCCCTTGTGAACCAAACATATATGTAGTTAAAAATTTATCCACTCCCCTTCTTTGAACCAAACATATGTTTAGTTAAAATATCTCTCCTCCCCCCTCCCTTCCCATCCCCTCTATTAAATTCCCTCCCCTCCCCCTCCCTCCGTTAAACCAAACGGACCCTAAAGTGCTTTCAAATCAATTAAAATCCTCTAATATAGGCCTAATTAATGAGGTGAAGATAGGAAAAGAAGATATTAAGCCAACACATCTCATAGACTTTCACCACCTTTGGAGTTGCAAGTCTATGGGGTCGCACGTACCATATCAATGATACACATCACCTTCGATATTTCCATATTGGATTTTTTTTCTTCAAAATTTTCATACTTTAATGCTTTTTAGACTCATTGCTTATCAAACTAGATAAAGAGATGGTGGTTGTTTAATGGTTAAAGCTAAGAATCTCAACCCAAAATATGTCATGGGTCATCCACTAGTGAATACCATACTTCATATTACATAAAAGAATTTTATAATGGCATCTTATATATTTATAATGCACCATATAAAATTCCATAAATGTCCCATATTTTCGGAGATATATCTCCGGTGCATCCAAACGTAAGTGAACGTTGAAATATTCTAAAAATATATCTCTGAAACATTTTGGAGCATAAGTCGTATCAGATTCTTCTCCTTCCTCATTTCACACTTTCTTCAAACTCAACATAACCTTTTTCTCAATATAGCACTCTATACCAAATCAAATTTCATCAAACAAGGGTCAAAGGAACTCAAAGGAACATCAACGATCATCTCTAATATTGGAAACAACATCTAAATCATCAATTTCAAGTAAGTTTTTTGAGTTTTCAGTAAATATTCGACTTTTAGTGTAAACGAGTAGGAATCAATGATTAGGGTTAGAAATGTGTAGAAATCACATGTAACATAGTTTATACATAGTGTATAACTTGTTTGTTGACTTAAAATGGCGATCAAATCATGTTTTCTTCAACTTGAATGAGGTGCGTTCGCCGTTGACGTGACCTCTGTGTTGCAGAATATTTCGAAGATGCATCTCTGAAATTGTTCAGCGTTTCATATACTTAGGGAAATTCCAGAGATGCTTCTACGTAATTATTCAACATTATAGTTTTATGGTGTTTCCGGAGATGCATCTTTGGAATTGTTCAATATTATAGTTTTATGGTGTTTTCGAAGATGCATCTCCGGAATTTACTGCAATTTTTTTTCTTGTTTGCGTGTGTTGTTTGCGTGCACTAATGATATGCCTTACTTTACCTTACATGCATAATGGGTGATAGAGTTGACAAACTGAGACATGGAATGTTGCTCAGCACACATCTGTTCGGCGGGAGCAGAGCCAGCAGGTTCTGAAGGCTCCAAGTACCTCTGGTCAGGCAGAGGCATCGGCGTCTGGGGCGCCGTCTACTCCTGGGGATGATCCAGGGGAGGCGATGGAAGAGGTGGATAGGACCAGGGGTGCTCATGCTATGTTTGAGTTCCTAAAGAAGGTATATACATATGAGATCCTGAGAGTACTGCAGGCTACAAGTGATGATGAGCAGGTGGCGGTACACAAGGCTCGTGCTTTAAGAGCATACTTTCTTTTTTTGGTTGGCACTTGCATTTTTGTGAACACGAGTTCCACTTATACTGATGTTGCATACCTCTGGTACTTCTTAGATCTCACTCGGATCCATGAGTACAATAGGGGGTGGCTTGCTTGGCCTATCTTTATTCGAAGTTGAGAGAGGGGTGTCGGTGGAAGACGGAACGAGTCACAGGCAGTGTGACATTACTGATGGTAATATTCCTTGATCCTTGAATATTATTTTGTCATTTTCATTTCATATTTGCAAAACCATTGTCGATGATTCATTTGTTCAAAACATTTTTTTCAGGCTTTGATCCTCTAGCACTTATCGCGCATCGCTGGCTGGGTAAGTATGGATGAGTACACTGAGGATATGTCATGTGTCTGTGCTTTTATCACACTCAGAGGGAACCAAGCGGTCAAGTCTTTCAAAGTCTATCTTGACCATTTGGTTACCGAGGACATGCACTTAAACAGCTACGTGGATCACCGTCAGACGTGGCCATTTGACGAGATAGTGCTATACTCCAGATGGTTGGCATGCAGATCTCGTATCACTGCTTCTCATTTGCCCGGACGCATCATTTGCCCTTCTCATTAGAAGATATTAGAGGAGGAGCAGGCTCAGCTAGATCATACTGATGATGTCTTGCCTAGGTGTCGTTGCATTATGGATATTGCACAAGCAGGCATTGACGAGGGTATCTTCCTTGATGGGTCTGGTATTAGATGAGTCCTGGATGCCATCATGGTGGAGCCACATGGGGCACTGTTGTACCGAAGACATCGTCGGAGGACAGGGGGATTGATGACCGTGGATGCAGAGCAGGCAGAGGAGGTAGTGGAGATGTTGTTCGACACATACAGTAGTAGTATGTTATTATTTTGTTGTAGTACTATACTCTCTACTTTATTTTAAAGGTTTTTGTTACATTTTGGATCTCGATTGTACGACATTTTCTACATATATTGCTATTTTATTTTCGACACGCGTAGTATTAATCTCATATTATTTTGTAAAACAAATACACAACTTATAGTGAAAAACACATGTTCTGATACACTTCATAGATGTATCTCCAAATATTACAGGAGAAGCATCTCCGAACCAATTCAAATTTAAATGGCTTCTGAGTGACATGTTTTGAATGTTTAAATGGTTTCGGAGATGTATCTCCAGAATATGCCAATATTTATTTTGAAATTGGTGCGCCCAGAGGTGCGTCTCCGAAATCTAAAGGCATTTAAATAATTTTACTTGATAACTAAGAACTATCTAGGATGCATTAATAAATTCTCCTCATCTAGGAAAATCAAGATAAAACAACGTCATATCTCTACCTATAAGCCATCCTTGTGAATTGACACATCTATTATCCATGTAAGTATAAACATTGAGGTGCTAGTGTAGTTCCAAACAACAAAGAGTGTGTTCGAACTGGATATTGTCCATCACATATCTCGAGTCAGGTACTCTAACTAGCCCACACCTATCTTATCTACGAATCATCCTCGAGAATGTCCAAGCTTATATAGCAACCGCTTGGATCACATAAGATCCTCGTCATTCTATAAATAGGGGTCTTACCCTCTAAGTATGATGATACAATCAATTTACTCATTTTGTTATGTGTTAGCACTAGGGGTGGAAAAATTTGGATCGACTGATTGAAACCGACCGACCCATTTTATTTTTTGTGGAAATAGGTCGGTTCGGGTGTCAGGTTGATTCGGTTGCTTAATTTGGATAATATATGGTTGTTTCGGTCGGGCTCAAATGCTTATTTTGTACCCGTCGAAAACCGAAACCGACCGAACTTAATTAATATATATATATATATATATATATATATATATATATATATTATTTATTTTTATTATTGTACAACTGACTCACTATAAAAATTAGATTTATAATGTTGCAGGATATTATCATTTTTAAAATTTAATGATGGCATTGTGTACTCTCAAAAATACAAGACATGCAATATAAAATTTTGAGTATTAATTAGGTTATGGTTTAAAGTATGATAATGATCAAAATTAATGTCAAATAATATTAAAAATATTATCCCGTAATAATAATTTTTCTTTTTAAAAAAATTGTTCTATTCTAAAAATTTGATATTTTTTATAATAAATTTAAAAAAAACATTTTTATAGGGTTGTTCTAATAAATATTAAACTGACTTAACCGCATACGACAAAAACCGAAATTTTATCGGTCGAAATTGGGCCATAAAAATAAAATCGTGGTTTACGTCAGATTTAGATTTTAGACCCGAAACCGACCGATTGTCCACCCCTAGTTAGCACACTATCTAACTTAAAACTTCAGAGAAGCACTTGAAAAAAGAAAATAATTAAACATTTCATCAATGCGACTGATACATAAGTCCCACATCACTTTTTCATGTGATATATCGGTTAATTCATATAAAAACAAGTATGTCGATTGGTGCATTTTTGGACATTGCGGCCTTAGTTAAAATTCTTCATGTTAAAGGGATTAAGCTAGTTTTAAAGGTGATAATTAGAGCTATCAAAATGGGTTAGCCCATATGGGCCGGCCCGTCAAGCCTAAAAAATCATAGGGCTTGAGCTTTAAAATTAGAGCTCATATTTTTCAGGGCTTTTTTAGCCCAACCCTAAAAAACCTGATACCCATTAGGGCTAGCCCATATATGACGTAGCTAGCCCATTAGGCCCACATCGCTATAAATTTTTAAAAATTATATTAATACTTATATTGTCTTACTCCAAAATAACACATTGATTTTTCTCACCTCACTAAATTTTATCTCTATTCTATTCAATCTTTCTCTTTTAAATATTATACATTAATAAATTTACACTCTTTTATCGTATTTTATTAGTTTCTCTTATGTTAAATATTCAAGTATTATATTATACAATTTAGACATGTATTGTATTTAAAACACATTATAGCATTTATAAAAGATAATATGCTACTAAAAATGTATTATGTTTAAAATAATATAATTTTTAGGGTAGTAATTTTCTAGCCCATATTAGAAATGGACTTTTTCGGCACAACCCTAAAAAGACCGTGCCCAACAGGGGTGGCCCGTTTAGGGCCGGGTAGCTGATTTTAACAGCCCTAGCGATAATGAACTTGTATAAATATTTTTGATGATTCTTTATTTCCTTTATCTCTCTTAATTATTTATTTATTTTTTTGATTTATTTGTTGTAAAATTGAAAGATTCAATCACATTAAATTTTTGTTGAAATCTAATTAATTTCATTGATAGTAAATATGTGTGGGATAAAGAACCCTAACAATCAAAATAAATTATTTAAAGCAACAAAATAACCTAAAATCAGTGTAAGCAGATTCACAATAAGAAAAAGAAAGATTAAAAGCGAGAACATAACAAACTTGTTAACCCAATTTGATCAAACTGATTCATTGTACTTTTGAAATTGTTTCAAGAAATTACAAAAGAGTTACAAGAACAAACTTTATTTTCTATCCAAATATTTTCCAATCTCTCAATATCTCTACATATGAATTACACAGGCCAAGGTGTTTGGTAGTGTTTCTCAGTCCCTTTAAATATTTCCAAGGATTTTCCATATTCCAATAACTTCAAGGAATTTCGACCATTTCCTCTCTAAGATTACCTACTAGGATTGACACCTCTTTCCTCTATCTTTCAAACTACATTCTCAAGGTTGTGCCAACAATGAATATAATGATACATATTTACAACTACTTAAATCCAACATATCAATAACCCAAAACACTACCCATTAAAGAACAAATTTGTGAACCAAAACGACCAAGTCTAGTACTCACGACTTGTTGCCGCCAGACCAAATTTGACCCACTGCTTACCGATCAGACCATACCCTACCCTTCACCAATCAAACTCGATCCTACTTGTTGCGTGATTGAACTCGATATTACCGCGAAATGAAAATTTGTCACTATGGGCACTCAGATATTATCGAAACGCCATTGTGGGCAGTTGGAATCTATCGGGAGTCAAACTATCATCGTGGATCTAGTACCTCCACGCACCTCCTTTGACTCTGACCCACAGGTTGTCGGGTCTCTGCTGCTTTGAATCCAATGCCGCCATCACCGACCTATTTGTCGATCCGTAGCTCCCCAACTTTGGCATCCTCAGTCAACTTTCTTGCTGCTTTTAGGCGTTCTAATTTATGGCAGTCTCGAAATATATTTTCTTTCTCTTCATAACTTAACATTTTAAGGCTTACTTCTATAATAATCCACATAGACTTTAAACCGATGTTCATGTCAATTTATCCATCATCAACCACTTTGATGTTCTCTACTATGTTGAAAACATTATTCAACAACTTTGATTAAGTTAAAGACACACTTCAACCTTAATCTTGCCACTTGCACTCAACTACCTTTTTTTATTAGACAATCTAGAAAGGCTACAAGTATGGTTCTTCAACCATTTTGATCCCATTTATTTTTCAAATGCTTCCTTGAAGGTTTTAGGTCCCTTTTGTCGAGTTCCAATCCTTCAATCACATTCAAACCATAAATACCAATGTTATCCTTGGGATGACACAACTCTCCCTTACCTTATCATGAGTAAAATGATAATCAAAGGTCATTGTAATTGTTCCCTCACTACTATTATAATCCATAGCAAGAACATCTATCTCAAATAGGAATCACTGAAAATAGTTTCTAATATCTTCAACTCCAAGACTTAACTCTTCCTCCCCTTAGGAATCACTGAAAATAATACATTTGCAAGTGATGAACTTTTATCCTCTAAGTTCCACTTCTTACAACTCATAACCCTTATCACCCCTTTGATAGCATTACAAATAAAACCCATAACTTTTACCATCATGTTGGACTAGAAATAGGCAAAAATTTAATGACCTTTAAAATAGAGTAGTCTACAAGTTTCCTACTCCAAACTTCCATAAGTGTCTGGAAGTTTACTCATGTAAATGAACATCTACCAATCAGGTAAGTTATTTTAGCATCACTCTTATCCTAGAAATTAATAGAAACTAACTCCTAGTAAGGTTGTTCGCGAGCCAATTTGTCTCGTTTCAAGAGAATTCGCTACTCAAATCGATTAAAAATATATGGATTGGTTTGGATTGGATTTACACATTTTTGCGATAAACCCCAAACCAAACCAAACTGAGAAATAACATGTTGGTTTGGGTTGGATTGATCAGATACATTAGAAACAAATGTGCAAAATTACTTAAAAAATATATAATTTACATCAAATAATTTTTTATAATAATATAAAATCCCTAATTTTTCCATTTCTCCGTATGAGTTGTGAATATCCCAAATGACATTTCATTTTTTTCTTCTTGAAGTTGAATACCTTATACAAGCTTATGTGACAATGATAATATAAATTAAACTAATTAATTATGATTGGTTCATGTTGACGGGCTCGCGAGTAGAATTTTAAAAATCTATTATCCGAACCAATTAACATCGAGTTTCATTAGTTTGGTTCGATGTCTTCTCGAACTAAGAAATGCACAATCCAAACACCATGGTTTGGTTTGGATTCTGATTTAGTTTGGATTTTTATGAACCAATGAACACTCATAACTTCTAGCACCATGCCAGAAGCGGACAAATATGTGTTTATCCCATGTCTCATGCAAAACTCATTAAAATGCTCTAAAACTAACTCTAAGCATCTACCATACCTTGACCTCAATTCCTATAACTTGTTATTGTCATGAAAGTCTTCAATATCTAATGATAATGACCAATAACATTGAAATCATATAAAATATATAGCCCACATATTTTAGACCGTTTAGCTACGATCAATCCAGCATGTGAAATCTTCAACATACCATTGTTGCAGTGAAAATTGGATAACAAATTATTAATTAATTTGCATCATTTTCTTTTACAACCGACTTTGATTTATCCAAAGGAAAGGTTCAAGATCGTTAGAAAAACCTAAAGGGAAAGAGATCTAAGGTTCGGGGGTTGGTTACGCCTAGGGAAGGTATTAGCACCCTAAACGTCCGTAGTACTCTACGGGAACCTCTTGTTAAATGTTATCTTATGTTTGCTAAAGGGTTCTATGCTAGAGGTTAGTTAGCAGGGGAAGTGATAAATTCATTATGATGAATATCACTAAGAGTTGAGGAACTCTCTCCTAATGCTAGTTGTAATTTCTATGGCTCTGATGAGGCCAAGAAACTAAAGTTTCTCCTAAGAGGTTACTTAGGTTAAGGTGGGGGTCAATGACTTATGAGTCAACATGTTTAATCGTCCTTTGGAATAAGGGGGTATAGATAAACAGTTGAAGATAAAGATATGATAAATGATAAGAGATAATAATGATAAGATAATAACAAAAGATGATTCATGATAAATAGAGCATAAACATGAGATAAATATTTCAAAGATCGAATACACAAATTAAACTTGAGAAATATGTCACACAATTAGTTATAAAGTCAAAACTATGATTATGAATATAAAATTCAAGCAAGGATGCAATTTAATTTGAATAACCAAGATCACAAATTAAATTAGTAACCATAAGACAAGATAAATTAAAAATGAATTAAATCAAGCAGGAGTGATCCAATTCAAGTATTAAGAATGTCATAAACAAAATTTTAACAATTTATCAAGATAAAAGAGATATAAAACTTACATTAATAATATTAACTTAAATAAATTATGTAAGCAAATAAATTATTAAATAAATAAAACATAAAATATTTGAATTTTGAAATAAAGGACAAGTCTTTAAATAAATAAAAATAAATTTTTTGAAAAGATTTTAAATAAAAGGAAAAATTGAATTAATAATACATATATAAATAAAAACGTAAGAGGGGGTGTATGAGTATTTTTGATATAGTTGAAAATATAAGGAGAATGGAATGGGCCGGAAAAATAGGGGTGGAAAAAGCACTCGCTAAGCGTGCAAAGCATAATTTGCTCACAAATATATGGTATCACATGAGTCTAAAGTAGCTATGACTGGTGTTGACAGTGGGATGTGGAGAGCAACTAAGCATAACAAACAAGAATCACAAATGATAATGAAATAATCATAGCATATGACAAAATGACTTATAGGCAGATTGGCTCGCATGGGTTCTGAGAAAATTCAAATACATATCAAGCAAGGAATCCAAAAATGAAATCCAAAGCTTCAGGGATAGTTCAAATGTTAAGTTAATAACAGAACCACATCATAATGTTCACATACGATTTAATTCACAAAGAGCAACAAATCAAATAAACTTGAAACAAAACAGCACATGAAATCATGCTCGAATAGACACTTGTCTTACCAAAACTATGTTAACAAATGAGCAACACACATAACAGTATAATAGAATAAGCTTTGGTATAATTCAGAAAACATCAAAACCATAAGGAACCTGACAGTGATAAACAAGCAATTTAGCCATCACACACCGAGGGTTTGGGAAAGATAGCGAGCATTTTAAAGTACTCAGATCAAGCATGCTTAATCAGAACATGAAGATTCCAAGAACAGTATGGGCCTACAAACTAACTAAACATAGCAGGGCATGGATGCATCATTCTGCCTATGCGTACTAAGTGTCATACAAAACTGATAGCAATAGACCAAACAAAGAAGGATGTCACATTTTGCAATCTAATAAGTATGCCAACATATAGCAACAAAACCATATTGTGAATGCAAAGTAATAAAGGCAAAGGCAAACATTCTTAATCAGGTCTGTGTAATCATGGATATGTGCCTTAATGCAGGTACATACATGTGGTTGTGTGTGAAAACAGATTTGGCTGAGGATTTCTAAAGCTATGAATTTCAGTTAACAACCAATCAAACAAATGTAAAAAAAATCACTGAAAAAAAAGTGCATAAGTTCAAATAGATGCCAACAGATTCACAAGCATGTGCTTAGCAGCTCATTAATTCAAAAGTACAATGATCAACTTAATAGCATATCAAGACAGAACATTGGTATACAATTTAAACACATATTTAACACTACGCTTATCAAGAAGGGTGGTTTGGAAAGCTTGCATTGCTGTCATAAAACAAAGATTTAAACAGAGTTGCATACATATGAGGTCTATGATAAATAACAACTAAGTGTGAATACCACATATAAACATATACCACAGGCTGCATATTCATCATGTTGATGCAAGTATAGTTATCAGTAAACTTCAAACAGTTAGACAGTTAGGGACAACAAACTTCAAACAGTTAGACAGTTAGGGAGAACAAAAGCTCAAGTCAAAGCAAGGTGATCTTATGGATAATTAGGCACATGATTCCTTGATAGTACGCACATGGTACCAGGACAAATATCTCAAGATTTTAGAAACTGACATCAACCAGGGTTACACGGATACAAGCAGATCAATAATCAATACTCCTCATAATTTTGACACTTAAAAGCACACACATTATTGGAGACACCAAGTAAAACATATTGACAGTAGATAATACACCCTATGCTTAGCTTAAACATCAACACCTTGATATAACACCTCTTAAACATACATATAACAGACCAAAACAGGGTATCATAAAGTTCAACAGATGATAAGGCATTTAAGGATTTTCAACTTAATAAGTGACAGTGGTTTTATGGATCAACTCAAGTTTAACAGCTCATACACTTAGAAACTAGCACCAAAACCATTTAACCTAGAATGCAGCTCATGTTTAAATAAAAGATCAGGCTAACATAGATCTTCAGACATAGCTTGAGGTGACACCAACTATATCAACATTAACTAAAAGTGAAATTGAGACCAAGACATATGGTGAAGAGAGTTTATCAGGTGTAATAACATGAGCATTTAGAGGCATATAGAGGACTAAACATCCATTAACCTTATCATCCAAGCAAACATAAATAGGCTAGCATTTCAAACTTTAATTTAACACTAACATCAAGATAGAACTTACAAGACTAACAGTCCTCATGACTTCAATCATGATGACATATTAGACACAAATGACTTAATAAGGCATATAGGTATCCTAGTATAGAAAAAACGAGTCGTTCACAAACCAACAGTCAAATATTCAAACATACATTAGCAAATGAGGAACACATATGAAGACTATGGAATATGACACAATGATATCAAGCTGATGTGATTTAAATAAGAAGGGAGAAAATGATACCAAGTGAGTGATAATACACTGTCTTCAGATATGCAGATTCCCTCCTTCCACAATGCTCCAAAAACAAATTCCTTCCTTGAGTGCTCACAATTTATGAAACTTCAGAGTATATTTCATGAGAATTGTTAATGATTTGCGTTGAAACTGAACCTCTTTATATAGGCTAAGATATGGGTCGGGTTGAACTCATCCATGGACCCAAACTTGGTGGCTAGGGTTTTGAAATTGAATTCAAATGTTACTTCAAGGGACAGACGCTCCCTCCTTCTGACTCGCAAGGTAGAAACGGATAACATCTTCCCATCTTTCTTTGCTATCAGTCTATGTATGCGTTCTTTGGGAAATTGAGAGTAACATTGCTCTGCTCTTCTCGCAGATGGTACAGACAATGACTAGAACGGAAGGTTGAATCCTTGCTTTGTGCCAATGAAATCCCATGGAGCAAATGAGGCAATATTAGGGCAAGACGGAATTGAATTTATGGCGCCACGATTTGATGGAGATGAATTCGAATTGAATTTTGTAAAGGGTTGAAAGAATTGATTCTTCTGCGAAAATGAAAAAAAAAAAAGAAACGAAGAGAGGAAGACGGAAACTGTTTCCTCGGACGCGTGCCAAGCTCCCATTGGTCCTTTTCTCCGTTGAAAAGTCAAAATACAAACACGCATTCTCATTGGCTGATGGTTTAACTCCTCCTCCAATCAGAAAACTCAATAAAATCCATGGAGGTTTAATAGAAATGTGACACACACGGTTTTTCTATTTTTTTAATAAAAGAGTAATGACCAATAATGAAAGCTAATTAATACTAACTTAAATTAAAAAGGATTAATAAAGTTTAACAAAAATAATTAATATAGGAAAGATAATTAATTAAAAATTAACATAGTTAGAATAATTAAATTACCAACAAAAATTAAGTGATTAAGCTAGAGAAAATTAAATTAAATTAAGTTAATTGATAAATTAAAAAAAGAGCAATTTTTAAAAATAAATGAAATAAAACACAATAAAATAGAAACATATAGAAAAAAACTATTAAGATAAAATAAGTGAAGTGATCAAGATAAATCATATAGTATCTAGCAAAAAAGTAAGGGTAAAATTTGGGGTGCAACAGTTGCCCCTATTTAAATATCTTCACCTGATGACATGAGAGATGAAGATCTTCATGTAATCAACAGTGAAAGATATTTAAATATAGATAACCGAAAATTTTACCCTAGATGCACACATATGCAATGCAGCAAACATGATGCCAAGAAGATGCAAAAATGCAGACACAACGAGACACCTGGGGGAAAATAGGAAGCAAAAAGACCAGAGAGCTTCATTGGGGAAGGAAACAGGTCAGTATCCATGAGAAACAACTCACTGGGGATACAAGCTTATCAACGAAAGGGACTCACCGGGGAGACTCCAAAGAAATACTGGGGAAAAGATCACAGATAATCTTTACCGGGGAATGATCCGGGGAGATTGACTATTGGGGACAAAACAAACCCACATTCTTTCTGGTCATGAAACCAGGAAGAAAAACCTGATCACTAGGGATCAGCCTAGAAAAGACAGACAACCAAGCAAAGACTTCCTGGGGAACCTAAGCTGAAGAGTTCAAAATGGGATCTTCAAGAAAAGTCAGGAAGACGGGAACAAACCCTGCGCACCAGACAGGAGCCATATAAGGTTGAAGAAATTTGTTCCAAGAAGCTTAGCTTTAAAGTAACATTTCAAAAAACTAAAGGTAAGGGTTCAATGTCCGACACGATTCGAACAAACAACAAGTTTTAAGACAAGAAGACAGTGCTTGACACGATTCAAGCAAAGTTCAAGTTCAAGTTTGACACGATTCAAACGAGAACAAGCTTTAAAACACGAGACAATGCTTGACACGATTCAAACAAAGCCCAAGTTCAAGTTTGACACGATTCAAACAAGGACAATTTTAAAACAAAAGGAAATGCCCGACGCGATTTGAACAAAGACCAAGTTCAAGTCTGACACGATTCAAACGAGAATAAGTTTTAAAATAAGCAGACGATGCTTGACACGATTCAAACAAAGTCCAAGTTTAAGTCTGACACGATTCAGACAAGAACATGTTTTAAAGCACAAGACAATGCCTGACACGATTCAAACTAAGCCCAAGTTCAAGTTTGACATGATTCAAACAAGAACAGTTTTAAAACAAAAGGCAATGCCCGACGCGATTTGAACAAAGACCAAGTTCAAGTCTGACACGATTCAAACGAGAACAAGTTTTAAAACAAGCAGACGATGCTTGACACGATTCAAACAAAGTCCAAGTTCAAGTCTGACATGATTCAGACAAGAACATGTTTTAAAGCACAAGACAATGCCTGACACGATTCAAACAAAGTCCACGTTCAAGTTCGACACGATTCAAACAAGAACAGTTTTACAAAATCTTTAATGTTAAACTTCTTGCGGAATGGCAAAAGGTTTAAAGATTCCAAACTGGCGCGCAAGGGTTAAGACCGAACAAGCACGGCACGAAGTAAGTCGGGAATGTCTTTACTTCACTGGGGAGATAAAGACAGACACAAACACAAGACCACAAGCAAAACAAAGCACAAGGAGCGAAGATGCTAGGGTACGATGCATATGCTTAGCTATATGCTAGAAACGACGCGAACGACGCAAACAGGAAAGAAGAAAGGATAACACAAGCCAACACCCTGAAACCCAAACATCAAGGATAACCAGGCAATCTTCTTTCCTCTGGAGATGGCAGATCCATGCCAAAAAAATATTGTACTGCTAACTCTTCCTGCACCGACTTGATTCCAAAGCGTCTTAATTCCAGAGTAAAACTTAGTTTATTTTGTGTTTTCTTAGAAATTGCAACATTTCCATTTTCAAAATCAAGTGAAAATGACAAAGTTTTGCAAAATAAAGATGATAGTACAATAAACAATAAAATGGCTCAATAGTTGATACTCATTGAAAAATGGTGACTTGCCAAATAGCAGAGTCCCATGAAATATTACAAATGCAACAAAATGGCAATTTGGTAAAGGTTACATTGTATTCAATGGCCAGTAACAAACTCTATGGACTAAAACTCTATAGCTAACTTCTCTGGGGATTCCTGGATACAGGTGAGACGTCTTTCAAGCATAATACTTCCGTACCGAATCTGCATTCACAGGGTGCGCAAGCTGTTCACCATCCATAGTTGTAAGAAACAAAGACCCTCCTGAAAAGACTGTCTTGACTACAAATGGTCCTTCATAATTGGGTGCCCATTTTCTGCGGGCGTCTCTTTGTGAAGGTAGAATCTTTTTAAGTACCAACTCGCCTACTCAGAATTCCCGAGTGCAGACCTTTTTATCAAATGCCCTTTTCATCTTCTTCTGGTACAGTTGACCATGACACATGGCTGTCAGGCACTTCTCATCAATTAGATTCAACTGATCATATCTTTCTTGAACCCGTTCTGCTTCGTCAAGCTTGGTTTCCATCAGTATCCTTAATGAGGGTATTTCAACCTCTATAGGGAGGACAACATCCATCCCATATACGAGAGAAAAGGGGGTTGCCCCTGTTGAAGTTCTAACTAATGTTCTGTACCCATGTAGTGCATATGGCAACATCTCGTGCCAATCCTTGTATGTTTTGACCATCTTCTGAAGAATTTTCTTGATATTCTTGTTCGCAGCTTCGACCGCTCCGTTCATCTTTGGACGTTACGGTGAAGAGTTATGGTGTTCAATTTTGAAGCTGTCGCACAGTTCCTTCATGGTTTTGTTGTTCAGATTAGTTCCGTTGTCAGTTATGATCCTACTGGGGATCCCATTACGGCAAATGATATTATTCTTAATAAAGCGAGCAACTACTTGCTTAGTCACGTTCGCATAAGAGGCGACTTCTACCCACTTGGTAAAGTAATCTATAGCCACCAAAATGAAACGATGCCCATTAGACGCTTTAGGTTCAATTGCCCCAATCATATCAATGCCCCACATAGAAAACGGCCAGGGTGATGATAGCACATTCAACAAAGTAGGAGGAACGTGCATTTTGTCCGCATAGATCTGACATTTATGACATTTTCTAACATACTAAATGCAGTCAGCTTCCATGGTCAACCAATAATATCCAGCCCTCAAAATCTTCCTAACCATGGCATGCCCATTGGCGTGGGTGCCAAAAGCTCCTTCATGGATGTCATGGATCAACAAGTCTGCTTCTCTTTTATCGACACATCTTAACAAAACCATATCATGATTCCTTTTGTACAGTATACCATTGCTGATGAAGAATTTGGCTGATAGTCTTCGTAGAGTCTTTTTATCAAGAACGGAGGCGTTGGCTGGATATTCTTGATTCTTTAGAAAGTTCAGAATATCATGGAACCAAGGTCTGCCGTATGATTCTTCTTCAATGGACTGACAATAGGCAGGCTCAGTCCTCCTTTCAATACTAATTACTGGGTCTTCATTGATAAATCTAACTTGCCACATCGAAGCCAGTGTTGCTAAAGCATCGGCCACATGATTCTCAGTACGTGGCACGTGACGAAATGTTATCTCATCAAAACACTTAATCAACTCCAAAGCATACGCCTGATAAGGGACAAGCTTTTCATCTTTTGTTTCCCACTCGCCTCTGATTTGATAAATGACTAGAGCAGAGTCCCCCATGACTTCAAGAAAACAGATTCCAAGATCGATTGCAGCTTCCAGACCCAGAATGCACGCTTCATACTCAGCAATATCATTTGTACATCCAAAATCCAACCTGGCTGTAAAAAGGGTGTAGCCACCTTCAGGATTAATTATAACAACACCTACTCCATGTCCCTTATAATTGGACGAACCGTCGAACATCATCTTCCACCTATACTCAGCCTTGGGGTCTTCTTCAGAGCTAGACTCTTCACAATATTTTACTGCCATAATATCCTCTTCAGGGAAATCAAACTTGAGCGGTTCATAGTCTTCGACTAGTTGATCGGCAAGATATTCTGAAAGAATGCTTCCTTTAATGGCCTTTTGAGTGACATACTGAATGTCGTATTTGGATAATAACATGTGCCAACGGGCAAGTCTACCTGTTTGGGCAGGTTTCTCAAAAATGTACTTTATCGGATCCATCTTGGAAATCAACAAGGTAGTATGACAAATCAGGTACTGTCTTAGATGTTTGGCGGCCCAAGCCAGAGTGCAACAAGTCTTCTCAAGTAATGAGTAACGGCTTTCACTGTCTGCAAACTTCTTACTCAGATAATAAATTGCACGCTCTTTCTGGCCAGTCTCGTCATGCTGTCCCAAAACACAGCCCATGGATTCTTCCAAAACATTCAAATACATAAAGAGCGGTCTTCCAGGAACCGGAGGAATTAGAATAGGAGGTTCTTGGAGATAACTTTTGAGTTTCTCGAAAGCTTGTTGACAGTCAGCATTCCATTCTACTGGCTGATCCGTACGGAGCAATTTGAAAATTGGCGCACATATTGGAGTCATGTTGGAGATGTAATTCAAACGTCCCAAAAATCCTCTGACTTGAGACTTGGTTTGAAGAGCTGGCATTTCTTGAATTGCTCGTACTTTATCTGGATCCACTTCAATGCCCTTCTGGCTAACAATGAAACCCAATAACTTCCCTGACCTGACTCCGAAAGTACATTTTGCGGGGTTTAACCTCAACTGATATTTTCGAAGTCTCTTGAACAATTTCAACAAGTGATCTACATGTTCCTCTTCATTTTGAGTTTTGGCTATCATATCGTCCATATACACCTCTATCTCTTTGTGGATCATATCGTGAAACAAAGTCACCATAGCCCTTTGGTATGTTGCCCCGGCGTTCTTTAATCCAAAAGGCATAACCTTGTAGCAATAAGTGCCCCATGGGGTAATGAAAGTGGTTTTATCCATATCAGCTGGATCCATTTTAATCTGATTGTATCCTGAAAAACCATCCATAAATGAGAACATGGTAAAACGAGCCGTGTTATCTACCAGTGTGTCGATATGGGGTAGAGGGAAATCATCCTTGGGGCTAGCTTTATTAAGATCCCTGTAGTCCACGCACATTCGTACCTTTCCATTCTTCTTCATAACGGGAACAATATTAGCTACCCACTCTAGGTACTGGGAAACTGCCAGGAATCCGGCATCCAACTGTCTCTTAACTTCATCTCGAATATTGAGAGCCATGTCGGGATGACTTCTACGAAGCTTTTGTTTTACTGGCGGGCACTCAGGCTTGAGGGGTAACTTGTGGACCACAATATCCATATTTAAACCAGGCATGTCTTGGTAGGACCAGAAAAACACGTCCACATACTCTTTAAGGAGCGAAATCAACCGTTGTTTGATTTATGGTTTCAGTGATGCCCCAATCTTGACTTCTTTTTTCTCATCCTCAGTGCCAAGATTGATGACATCCACCTGCTCTTCATGAGGCTGGAGATTCGTATACTAGTAGTCACATATATCTTCTAGATCCTTGGGCACCTCATAATCCTCCTCCTCCTCAGCTTGATAGACAGGGGAATCGAAGTCAATGGTAAGAGCGAGGTCATTGAATACAATGGGTTTATGATTCATTCTGCATGGTAGAATGACTTATATTATTAAAATGCACAACAACTCAAGAACATGCAAGATGAAGATGCTTTTGTTTGAAAAGATTGCCATTTTTGTAGAAACAGAATGCAATAAAGCGAAAACGATAAAAATTAGTAAAAGAGTCATTTCATTGATTTAAAGTTTGAAAACGGAGACCCGTACAAAAAAATCCACTAGCTTTGGGCAAGACTAGGGAGATGAAAACAACAAATCTAAACAAATTACTCTGGTTCCGGGTACAAAGTTGGGACCTCAACAGACTCCCAATTGCCTAATGCGCCTTCTTGAAGAAAAATCAAACGATCAATGTCTTCGTCTTCTTCAGTACTTCCTATGATTATGTGGACTTGATGTCCACCTCTGATAAATGTCTCCTGCACAGTCTTCATCTTTATTCCTCTTCCTCTTGTACCTGAAGCAGCCTCATCTTCTGGAGTTGGTCTGTAACCCAACCCTTGGTGTCGGATCCTCTTCTCAACTTCAATAACTTCGCCCCAACCTGCGGGCACGCCGTCTTGAAGGGCATACTGGATACTCTTATACGAAGCAAAAGATGGATATTCTGGTACCATTGGCTTCTTATTGTCGATCATAATTGCATTAGCTATTTCTAGGGCTTGAAAAGAAGTTTCCAATGCATCCTCATCAGCCTCAATATAACAGAAGGATGACAAGTTACTAACCATCAAGTCTTCTTTCCCATGCACGATGACTAGCTTGTCATCGGCCACAAATTTTAACTTCTGATGTAAGGTTGAAGTAACAGCGCCCGCCTCGTGGATCCAGGGTCTTCCAAGTAGGCAGCTATAGGCAGGGTTAATGTCCAAAACCTAAAACAGAACATTGAATTCCTGGGGTCCAATCAAAACTGGTAGTTCAATTTCCCCCATCACGGATCTTTGTGAGCCATCAAAAGCTTTGACGATTAACGATGTGGGTCTCATGATCCCTCCTTTGTATGCCAGCTTGTCGAGGGCCCTCTTTGGTAAGACATTCAAAGAGGATCCTGTGTCTACAAGAACTCTAGCCAATGTGTCCTCCTGACACTTCATTAATATATGCAGAGCAAGATTGTGTTTCCGACCTGATTGGGTCAGTTCTTCATCACTGAAGCTGAGTGTATTGCACGCAGTAATGTTAGCGATAACGTGATCAAATTGTTCGGCGGTAATGTCTTGGGCCACATGAGCCTGAGCCAATACTTTCTGTAGTGCTGAATGATGGACTGGTGAATTAATCAATAAGGATAAAATAGAAATCTTAGACAGAGTCTGGTGGAGCTGATCCACGACCCTATAGTCACTTCTTTTTATTATCCTGAGAAACTCCTCATCATCCTCCTTGGAGATCACTTCTTTACCTTTGTCATTGGTAGGTATACGCATATCACCTTCTTTACCAGACACTTCTTTATTCATAGGGGTATAAATCCTCCCACCCCTCGTCATTCTTCCCGTCCCTACTATATTGGACACATTCTTCTCATCAGCCCCCACCTATTTCCTTGGGACTGGTTCTTCTATAATGACCCCCACCTCTTTCCTTGGGATCATTTCCTCCTTCTTCTTACCACCTGTAATGTCTTCGTAGATAAATGGTAATGATTTGGTTCCTCTGAACCTGAATGAGACTGGTCTTGGGAAATTATCTTGCCTGGAGTGATTAACAGGGGAAACAACTTCATATTTTTTGATTCTTGGAACTGATTGTTCAAACACCGGACTCATGGTACTTGCCCCTGGATTGTTGAACATAGGGACTACTGACATATATCCTTCTTCCTCAAACACTGGCACTTGTTTTGGTAAATTAAACACTGGTTCAATTACTGCTACTCTGCTTTCTTTTCTGAAAACTTGTAAGAAACCTTCATCAATCAGTTGCTGAATATCATCTTGAACCAACTGACACCCTTCACTACTACCATTAGATTCTTCACAACCATCATGGCAAATTTTGACCAAACCGGCGCTGAACAACTTAGCATGAAACATTCTCAAGGGAGCTTTAATCTTCCCTGCATCTGAGATCAATACTTCCTCATTCTCGTCTTCGACAGCATTAGTTGACCCATGAGTTGGTAAGGGATTATTCTTCACATTTGGCTGGTTATTAGCAAAAGACAGAATGTTATTCTCTATCAAACTTTTCACCAAATTCTTTAATGCCAAACACCCTTCTAAATCATGGCCCACTCCCCCTTGATGGAAAGCACATGTTGCATTAGGATTGAAGAACTGCATAGATTTTTCAGATGGTGGCCCCAATGGCCTGGTAACAATTAATCCTTGTTCCACCAGCGAAGGATACAATGTTGTATACGTCATCGGTATGGGTGGAAAATTTGGTGTTACCGCCTGTCTTCTTGGAGGGGTATTTTGCTGTGGCGCTGGCCGCCTCAGCTATTGGTAGTTCTGATTTTGATTCTTCGGCCACTGCTGTTGATTTTGTGGCTAGGAAACAGGAACTTGTTGCATTATTTGATGATTAAAAGTGGGCATAACAGATGCCACGTATGGTTGTTGTGCGAACTGCATAGGGTAAACTGGCTGTTGAGGAAAACTAGGACTTGGTTGTGGTTGGAATAGAGATCGTTTAGGATTCTGCCTCTTCCCTGTCATAACAGCATTAGTCTCGCCTTCCTTCTTCTTATGAAAATTACCTGGAGACTTCTTGACACTAGCGCTAGTGGAACTGTTAGGTGAACTGGCTACCTTTCCACTTTTTAGACCTGCCTCCACTTTCATGCCAATTGCAATGATATCAGAAAAATTTGCACCAATATTACTAATCATTTTCTCATAGAATTCTGGTTTTACAGTGTCTACAAACCAATCAGCTAATTCCTTCTCAATCAATGGTGGTTCGACCTGTGATGCAGTCTCTCTCCACCTTTGTGCATATTCTTTAAACGACTCCGTGTTCTTCTAAGTCATGGTCAATAGCTGTCTACGATCAGGAGCTAAATCCAAGTTATACTTATAGTGCTTTATGAAGATGTCCATAACATCTTGGAAACATTTAATCTGAGATTAGTCTAAGCTTAAGTACCACTTTGCGGCAGCGCCCTTCAGGTTGTCTTGAAAACAATGGATCATTAACTTATCGTTATCCATATATGCCTCCATCCTTCGGAGATACATGACCAAGTGTGCCTTAGGACACGTAGCACCAGAGTACAATTCAAAGCTTGGCAACTTGAATTTTGGTGGAATTACTAGATCAGTGACCAGACACATATCCTTAAGGTCAGAACTGAAGACATTGTCTCCCTCCATGGCCTTCAGCTTTCTCTGCATAATCTCCATATTGGCTCTTAATTTCTCATTACTGTCATCTTCTTCCATAAACATCTCGTCATGGTCAAAATGACGCTGATTTTGAAAAACGGGTTGAAAATGGGTCTGCACCGCTGGCGGGGAGTAAGTTGGAATAGCTTGCTGATTCCCCTCAAACAGTGGTACTGCTTGTTGTATAGATTGCGAAGCCGTGACTCTCATGAAGTCACGTGGCATTCCCAGAGTAGGGCCTTCAATATGTATGACGGGTGGTTCAACAGTTCTAGCTGCGACCTCTGAGACCACAGTGACCTGCGTATCCATCTTTGCTCGTATAATATTCAGAGCTTCCATGATCTGCCCCATACTACCTTTTAGCTCATTAAGCTCGTTGTTAACTTGGTCCAAGTTCTCGCAATCTACCGACATTCTTCTTCTTCGAGCCTGTGCCCGGGTATCATAACGATGCGAGGAATTCAGGGTGACGGTTCAACAACAACAACAACTGAAGAAGATAAAACGACAATGAGACACAAAAGAAATGCACATGCACATGCGAGAATGCAAATGATATGCGCATGCAGGCTAAACCATCAAGAACTAAAAGAGTTCGCAAAACAGTGTAAATAACAGGATTACTAATAACATAACTTTCCCATTGAAAATAATATAAGTGCTTACAGAAAGGAAATGTTACAATCATTGTTTGGATCACATTAAAAAGAAATACAACTTTTTTTTAAAAAAAAAAGATTACAACGATTGATTACAACTACGAAAAATAGGGCAGTCCTTCGCCTTCCCTAATCCCTTCCATGATTTCTTTGATAAGTTGCTTGGTTTTGGCTTTCTCCAAAGTCAGCTCTCCTAATAACTCCATCCTTCTTTGTTCAACACTGGTGGATGCCTCATAATGCGGAGTGGGCTTTCTCATGCTGAGTGAAATCCCTCGTACCCATTTCAGATGAGCTTCAGTGACAGGACCGTTGGTGATCCATTTTTGATAATTAATGAAAAGCCATGCTTCCCTCATCTTGAGTTTTTCTTCAAATCCTTCTCCGTATCCATAGTACATCAGCTCCAATTCTTCTGGTCTAGGCACCTCTTCAATTGGATGGCCCAACTGGCAACGTACGAGCACGGGGTTATAGTTTATACAACCAAGTCGACCCATGAGTGGCACATTAGGATAGTCTCCACAACTAACGATTATTATGGTTCCTTCAGGGTCTGTATCGTATCACTTGATGTCAGAATGCCTTAGTTCCATTAGTTTCTTGACCCAAAGAGCATTGTCACTCACTTCCCAAAATGTTGGTGTCGTGGGTAGGTATGAAATGAACCACTTGTATAGTAATGGAGCACAGTAAACAATCACACCTTTACTCCTCATAGTCTGCGTGGTGACCGAGAAGTACATGTCAGCCAGTAAAGTGGGAACAGGGTTCTGACCCATAAAGATTCTGATTGCTTGGACGTCGACAAAATCTTTGACATTGGGAAATAGGAATAACCCGTACACCAGCAAAGCAAACATTGACTCAAACATTGCAGAGTTTCCGCTTTCCTGAAAGTGGAGAGCTATCTCAATTAAAAATTGGACAGGTAGCCCACGATACCCTTCCCTGGTGGTCATGTTTTCTCGGATGTGTCTCTTATGGATCCCCAATCCTACGGCAATCTCCTGATTAATGAATTCTTCTTCCAAACCGGAAAAGGGGGGATGACGCTGAACGAGTAGTCCTAGCATATGTGAATATTCTTCTATGGTTGGGACTAACTGAAAGTTTGGAAAGATGAAGCATCGGTATACTGGATGATACCGCAGTACCAAGGTTTCTAGCGGTCATTCTTTTACTTGCAACTTCATTAATGATAACAGGTCCCCATACTTGTCAATAAAGCTTGGCGGGTCTTCAATTCTTCCTCCAATCTCTATCAAATGCTCAACATTAGGGATCAGGAAAGTGACGGGCCAGTTTATGTTCTTAGTAGCGTCCATTTTCTACAAAGTCTGCAAAACAAAATTTAGTACCTCGACAGTTTAGCAAAAATGCAAAATGATGCAATATGATATGCAGATGCAAAGCTAATCTATCAAGAAACACAAAAAATTGCAAGGCTTTTGACAATGGTATTTCAAAAAATTTCTTCATTAAGCAAGTTTGGCATTCATTACATTCGGAGCAGAGTATCTTCATGCTCTTAGTACAAAGGTGGGTTGTTCCCATAACTGAAAAGATAACAACAACAAAGAAAAAAATTAACAACATAGGGAACCAGTAACAAGCTCTTTAGAAGTTAGACCCGCTGGTGGATGTTTCCCCTTCCTCATCCATCTCCCTCATCAGCTTTTCAATGCGTCCCTTAATCATTTTCTTCTCGAGTAACAACCCTGTCAATGTTTCCTCCAGTCCTTGTCTAGTTCTGAGCGGCTTGTGATGGGAATAGGGTCTCCTCATCACACTGGCTATCTCACGAGACCATTCCAGATGCGCCTCATTGACGGGGCACTCCGCCTTCCACAACTGCCTATTGATTGGACACCATGCTTGCTCAAGAAGCATTTTCATTTCGTAGCCGTCTCTTTCCCCATAATACATCATGTGTAAATCCTCCTTGGTTATGGGTCCATTACCCATATGACCCAGTTATCGACGGGCAAGCACGGGATTGTAGTTGATGCAGCCATTTCTTCCCAACAGGGGTACGTTAGGGCAATCCCTGCAGCTGGTAATTATGACAATCCCTTCTTCTGTTGGGCTATGCCATTTGACATCTGTGTGCTTCAAACTCATCAGTTTCTCAATCCATACCTGACAATGTTCTACCTTCCAGAAAGCATGAGTTTTTGGCAAGTAGGTTGTGAACCACTTATAGAAAAGAGGTATACAGCACACAATTTCTCCACATCCTTTGTTGTATTTTGTTTGAATCGCATGGTACATATCAGCCAACAAGGTAGGTACCGGGTTATGGATTTTGAAAATTTGTATTGCCTGAGTATCAACGAACTGCTTTGCGCCTGGAAACAGAACCAGCCCATAGATCATTAAGGCGAGTGTTGCCTCATACAGTTCCTCATTCCCCCTATTCTTGAAGTACATTGCTTTCTCAAACAAGAATAGTGAAGATAGTCCAAGTCGTCCTTCTTTAACAACTAAATTTGCCTGGATATCAGCAAATCTGATTCCGGTAGTTGTTACAATATCTCTGGTTGATGGCATTGATTCTAACCCAGAGAAAATTGGGGACTCTTTGATGGGAATCCCAATTATAGCAGAAAATTCCTCTAAGGTTGGAACTAAGTGGAACTCAGGAAATAGGAAGCAACGGTAATTGGGGTGATACAATTGCACCAGCACTTCTAATGGTCCCTCAGTCACTGGAACCCTTAGTAGTTGTGAGAGATTTCCATATTTGTCAGCAAAGTTTGAAGAATCCTCGATCATGTCGCACATCCAGATCAGTTGTTGAAGTTCCGGGAGCTCAAAGTAATAAGGCCAAACTTGCTTCTTAGATTCCATATCAATAAAGTCTGCAATAATATCATTAGTTTCTTGATAGTTAGCAAAAAGAATGTTGATGCAATGCAAAGTTTCATGGAATTCTGACGTTCGCGAAATATCGAGAGATATCAAAAGACCTCATTTTCATTAAATAAAAGTGAATTAAAATAGTTGATACACTTTCAAAGAGCCCTAAATATAAAGCTAAATAAAAGCTAGAAAGTCCTAAGGAGATTCTCCCAAGAGTCATAGCTTGAGTCTTTTGTTTTCTTCCTCCACCTGATCTCTTTCTGCAACAAGGTTGTCGACGATCGTCTTCCAAGCTGTGGGTTGAACAATAGAAGAACTTGGGCCTTCCTGGACCTTCCTTTTCTTGTAAGAGATCAATTCTTCATCCTTGGCGCGTAGTTATTTTCGAAGTTCAAAGTTCTCCTCAACAACCACCTGATACTTAAGTTTCCATACTTCCTCAGACCGTTGGGTCTGTCTCAATGATATCTCTAACTCTTCTTCCTTTGACATGAAGTACATAATAGGTTCTTCTTTCATGGGAATTGGTTCCTCCCTCTTGTATGGCATTTTCAATTCAATGGCTCTCTTGCGGACCCATTGAAGATATGGCTCCAAAGAAACACAATTGGGTTTCCCCAAGAAGCTACTTTCTCTTTTGCACTAGCTATCCCAGGCCTTTAAGATCAAATCCCTTTGTTCTTCATTCTTATCATAATCCTCAAAATAAATTCCCTCTACATGAATGCTTAGGGGTTTATCCTTCATAGGGTAGCCTAATTGACGGCGTGCCAACACTGGATTGTAACTGATTCCTCCTTTGATGCCAAGAAGAGGCACATTGTTATATGGGCCACAACTGTCTGTTATTGAGATTTTGTCGTACACCCGATTGTACCAGTTAATGTCTGCATGAGAAAGGGCCATAATCTTCTTAGACCACCATCTTTTCTTAGGATCCCAAAATGCGCATTTCTTTGGTAAGTGTGAGACGAACCATCTATATAACACTGGAATGTAGCAAGTGATCTGTCCATTACCATAGGCATTTCTCGTATGGACTGAATGGTAGGCTTTAGTAAGTAAGGTAGGTACAGGATTATGCTTTAGGAAAATTTTGATTGCATTTAAATCCATGAAGTTGTCAAAGTTCGGGAACAGAAAGAGTCCATAGATGAGTAGAGCAAAAACAGCTTCAAAGGCGACCTTGTTGGAATGTTTAGCAAAGTAATGGGCTTTTCCAATCAGGAACTTAGCAGTCAACCAAAAAATTCCTCCCTTGGAGATTAAGTTGTTCTTGATGTCAATTAATTCCAAATGAGTCTCTTTAGCTATTTTTTCCTCTTTTGGGTCTCTGTTGAAGATAGGAAATGGAGAATCATCCTTGACGAGTAAACCAACTATCTAAGAATATTCTTCAAGCGTAGGCAAGAGTTGATAGTCGGGAAAGGTGAAACAATGATACTTTGGATCATAGAACTGAAGCAAAGTTGAAAGAAGTCCTTCATCAACACTTCTTGCCAATAATATCCATAAATTCCCATATCTGTCTTTGAATCCTTCGGGGTCTGTTAGCAAATCTCCCAATCTCCTTAGGTCATCCAACTTAGGGTTCTTGAAAGTGTATTTCACTGTTTTCCTTCTTAATTCATCCATGATATCTCTGTGACATTTTTAAAAAAAGGAAGTCTGAGTTCCATGAAACTGATATGCATATGGTCATGCTATATGGATGCAATAAACACAAACATATACAAATACAAGCACATAAAGGTTTGGGTTAAGAGTATGGAGCCAAGGTTCACCCTCCCATTGGTATGTACTATGGTTTTCACCTGCTGAACAAGGTTCTAATGGGTTCCCAGAGTCTACGATCCATCTTTCGGATTTTGTCGACTTCCCAGATGACTTGGTAATCAACAAAATTCTCAAGAGAACCTCGTCTGAGTGTAGTATCGCGTGACAACCAATTCAGAAATAGACTCCATCATGGTCACCGCACTACATCTAAAAGGCTTAAGTGGGGTTTGGAAACTATGGTTCTCAACCTCAAAGGCACATACATTGAGAGTAGCACGCTTTCACGAAAAGGATCGTTCAACATGACTAAACTCTCAAGAGGGCCTAAGCTGAGTGATGGTGTCTCAAGTTAACTTTTTCAGGAATCGACTCCTTCAAAGCCCCCTTGAATATACCATCGTCCTATCATAAGTTCACTCGAAATCCGAGTATAGGATTCATCTCACTCATAGATATCATATCAGCCCAATATAACAGGAAAAGTCAAGCAAGAATAGATATACAGATATATAAGCAGGTATGACATACATAAGCATATACAAGTAAATAAGCAAACATGAATAACATAAAACAAGATAGGCTTAACCCTCTTAGGAAAGGACCAGCAATAGGTCTAACACACTCCCCAGTGAAGTCGCCATTTCTGTTGCGGTGAAAATTGGATAACAAATTATTAATTAATTTGCATCATTTTCTTTTACAACCGACTTTGATTTATCCAAAGGAAAGGTTCAAGATCGTTAGAAAAACCTAAAGGGAAAGAGATCTAAGGTTCGGGGGTTGGTTACGCCTAGGGAAGGTATTAGCACCCTAAACGTCCATAGTACTCTACGGGAACCTCTTGTTAAATGTTATCTTATGTTTGCTAAAGGGTTCTATGCTAGAGGTTAGTTAGCAGGGGAAGTGATAAATTCATTATGATGAATATCACTAAGAGTTGAGGAACTCTCTCCTAATACTAGTTGTAATTTCTATGGCTCTGATGAGGCCAAGAAACTGAAGTTTCTCCTAAGAGGTTACTTAGGTTAAGGTGGGGGTCAATGACTTATGAGTCAACATGTTTAACCTTCCTTTGGAATAAGGGGGTATAGATAAACAGTTGAAGATAAAGATATGATAAATGATAAGAGATGATAATGATAAGATAATAACAAAAGATGATTCATGATAAATAGAGCATAAACATGAGATAAATATTTCAAAGATCAAATACACAAATTAAACTTGAGAAATATGTCACACAATTAGTTATAAAGTCAAAACTATGATTATGAATATAAAATTCAAGCAAGGATGCAATTTAATTTGAATAACCAAGATCACAAATTAAATTAGTAACCATAAGACAAGATAAATTAAAAATGAATTAAATCAATCAGGAGTGATCCAATTCAAGTATTAAGAATGTCATAAACAAAATTTTAACAATTTATCAAGATAAAAGAGATATAAAACTTACATTAATAATATTAACTTAAATAAATTATGTAAGCAAATAAATTATTAAATAAATAAAACATAAAATATTTGAATTTTGAAATAAAGGACAAGTCTTTAAATAAATAAAAATAAATTTTTTGAAAAGATTTTAAATAAAAGGAAAAATTGAATTAATAATACATATATAAATAAAAAAGTAAGAGGGGGTGTATGAGTATTTTTGATATAGTTGAAAATATAAGGAGAATGGAATGGGCCGGAAAAATGGGGGTGGAAAAAGCACTCGCGCGCATGCCCAAAGACAGAAAGAGAGGGAGGCGAGAAAAGAAATAAACAAAACCAGAGACTGGGGCAAGGGGGATTCGAACCCCAGTCTCGAAGGTTCTCAAGGCACTAAGGGCAAGCGCGCGAATACATCCAATAACCAAACAGATTCCATAACTATAAGTTACAGATGTGCGCATGAATTTAAAAAAAAAAACACAAACCAGCAACCACACAGCCCAGATTCCATATAACTAAGGTTTCAAACAAGCCACTTCAAGGTGACATAACTCCTTCAATTTTTAACCAAATTAAACGAAGTAAAAGGGCAAAAATGATTAGGCAAGAACAAAGAATAAGATGAAATTATTCATTCGTTCTAAATCTAAGCGTGCAAAGCATAAATTGCTCACAAATATATGGTATCACATGAGTCTAAAGTAGCTATGACTGGTGTTGACAGTGGGATGTGGAGAGCAACTAAGCATAACAAACAAGAATCACAAATGATAATGAAATAATCATAGCATATGACAAAATGACTTATAGGCAGATTGGCTCGCATGGATTCTGAGAAAATTCAAATACATATCAAGCAAGGAATCCAAAAATGAAATCCAAAGCTTCAGGGATAGTTCAAATGTTAAGTTAATAACAGAACCACAACATAATGTTCACATACGATTTGATTCACAAAGAGCAACAAATCAAATAAACTTGAAACAAAACAGCACAGGAAATCATGCTCGAACAAACACTTGTCTTACCAAAACTATGTTAACAAATGAGCAACACACATAACAGTATAATAGAATAAGCTCTGGTATAATTCAGAAAACATCAAAACCATAAGGAACCTGACAGTGATAAACAAGCAATTTAGCCATCACACACCGAGGGTTTGGGAAAGATAGCGAGCATTTTAAAGTACTCAGATCAAGCATGCTTAATCAGAACATGAAGATTCCAAGAACAGTATGGGCCTACAAACTAACTAAACATAGCAGGGCATGGATGCATCATTCTGCCTATGCGTACTAAGTGTCATACAAAACTGATAGCAATAGACCAAACAAAGAAGGATGTCACATTTTGCAATCTAATAAGTATGCCAACATATAGCAACAAAACCATATTGTGAATGCAAGGTAATAAAGGCAAAGGCAAACATTCTTAATCAGGTTTGTGTAATCATGGATAGGTGCCTTAATGCAGGTACATAAATGTGGTAGTGTGTGAAAACAGATTTGGCTGAGGATTTCTAAAGCTATGAATTTCAGTTAACAACCAATCAAACAAATGTAAAAGAAATCACTGAAAAAAAAATGCATAAGTTCAAATAGATGCCAACAGATTCACAAGCATGTGCTTAGCAGCTCTTTAATTCAAAAGTACAATGATCAACTTAATAGCATATCAAGACAGAACATTGGTATACAATTTAAACACACATTTAACACTACGCTTATCAAGAAGGGTGGTTTGGAAAGCTTGCATTGCTGTCATAAAACAAAGATTTAAACAGAGTTGCATACATATGGGGTCTATGGTAAATAACAACTAAGTGTGAATACCACATATAAACATATACCATAGGCTGCATATTCATCATGTTGATGCAAGTATAGTTATCAGCAAACTTCAAACAGTTAGACAGTTAGGGACAGCAAAAGCTCAAGTCAAAGCAAGGTGATCTTAGGGATAATTAGGCACATGATTCCTTGATAGTACGCACATGGTACCAGGACAAATATCTCAAGATTTTAGAAACTGACATCAACCAGGGTTACACGGATACAAGCAGATCAATAATCAATAGTCCTCATAATTTTGACACTTAAAAGCACACACATTATTGGAGACACCAAGTAAAACATATTGACAGTAGATAATACACCCTATGCTTAGCTTAAACATCAACACCTCGATATAACACCTCTTAAACATACATATACCAGACCAAAACAGGGTATCATAAAGTTCAACAGATGATAAGGCATTTAAGGATTTTCAACTTAATAAGTGACAGTAGTTTTATGGATCAACTCAAGTTTAACAGCTCATACACTTAGAAACTAGCACCAAAACCATTTAACCTAGAATGCAGCTCATGTTTAAATAAAAGATCAGGCTAACATAGATCTTCAGACATAGCTTGAGGTGACACCAACTATATCAACATTAACCAAAAGTGAAATTGAGACCAAGACATATGGTGAAGAGAGTTTATCAGGCGTAATAACATGAGTATTTAGAGGCATATAGAGGACTAAACATCCATTAACCTTATCATCCAAGCAAACATAAATAGGCTAGCATTTCAAACTTCAATTTAACACTATAACATCAAGATAGAACTTACAAGACTAACAGTCCTCATGACTTCAATCATGATGACATATTAGACACAAATGACTTAATAAGGCATATAGGTATCCTAGTATAGAAAAAATGAGTCGTTCACAAACCAACAGTCAAATATTCAAACATACATTAGCAAATGAGGAACATATATGAAGACTATGGAATATGACACAATGATATCAAGCAGATGTGATTTAAATAAGAAGGGAGAAAATGATACCAAGTGAGTGATAATACACTGTCTTCAGATATGCAGATTCCCTCCTTCCACAATGCTCCAAAAACAAATTCCTTCCTTGAGTGCTACAAATTTATGAAACTTCAGAGTATATTTCGTGAGAATTATTGATGATTTGCGTTGAAACTGAACCTCTTTATATAGGCTAAGATATGGGCCGGGTTGAACTCATCCATGGATCCAAACTTGGTGGCTAGGGTTTTGAAATTGAATTCAAATGTTACTTCAAGGGACAGATGCTCCCTCCTTCTGACTCGCAAGGTAGAAACGGATAGCATCTTCCCATCTTTCTTTGCTATCAGTGTATGTATGCGTTCTTTGGGAAATTGAGAGTAACATTGCTCTGCTCTTCTCGCAGATGGTACAGACAATGACTAGAACGGAAGGTTGAATCCTTGCTTTGTGCCAATGAAATCCCATGGAGCAAATGAGGCAATATTAGGGCAAGACGGAATTGAATTTATGGCACCACGATTTGATGGAGATGATTTCGAATTGAATTTTGCAAAGGGTTGAAAGAATTGATTCTTCTGCAAAAATATAAAAAAAAAAAGAAACGAAGAGAGGAAGACGGAAACTGTTTCCCCAGACGCGTGCCAAGCTCCCATTGGTCCTTTTCTCCGTTGAAAAGTCAAAATACAAACACGCATTCTCATTGGCTGATGGTTTAACTCCTCCTCCAATCAGAAAACTCAATAAAATCCATGGAGGTTTAATAGAAATGTGACACACACGGTTTTTCTATTTTTTTAATAAAAGAGTAATGACCAATAATGAAAGCTAATTAATACTAACTTAAATTAAAAAGGATTAATAAAGTTTAACAAAAATAATTAATATAGGAAAGATAATTAATTAAAAATTAACATAGTTAGAATAATTAAATTACCAACAAAAATTAAGTGATTAAGCTAGAGAAAATTAAATTAAATTAAGTTAATTGATAAATTAAAAAAAGAGCAATTTTTAAAAATAAATGAAATAAAACACATTAAAATAGAAACATATAGAAAAAAAAACTATTAAGATAAAATAAGTGAAGTGATCAAGATAAATCATATAATATCTAGCAAAAAAGTAAGGGTAAAATTTGGGGTGCAACAACCATGTTCAACTCTAATGCAATATCCTAGATCTTCAAACATGCTTATGAATAATAAATTTTGTCTGAGATTTGGAACATATCTCACATTGTGTATAAGGAAATCACGATCATCAAAAAATTGAAGTCTAGTTGTACTAAATGAAGCTAGTGGGAATTTAGAGCTATCAAATGGGTCGGCCCGACCCAGACCGCATCGCCCCGGTGGGCCAACACTTATAAATAGGTTGGAGTGGACTGGCCTGATTACTTCATGGGCTATCAAAATTGAGCTCGATCCAGTTCTTTATGGGCCAGGCCCGCCTATATATTTCAATAATATAATTTTAATTTTTAAATTTAGAGACAATAAAATACAATCATACATAACAAAATAATTACTCATCTAACCGTTCAAAATAGATATAAAAATAAATTATAAAGTAGACAATTTTTTGGCTAAGTCCCATGAACACTTGGTGAATCCAACAATTGTCACATAGTATAACTTTAGAGATAATAGAATACATTCACACATACTTAACCAAATAATTAATCACCTAACAATTCAAAATATATAACAAAATAAACTATAAAGTAGACAATGTTGTGGCCTAAGTCTCTTGAACACTTGGTGAATCCAACATTTCTATCTCCCTCACTTCTACTATGATAATCTTTTTAAGCCTATTTTCGAGGAATGATTATATTAACAAATGGTAATGAAGTTATGTTTTTATATGCTTCTGCCTCTCTGTCCGGTCCTTTTATTTATAATGCAATAGATGAACATTAAACTACCACCTTGTGGTGCATGCATGCCCTTGTTAATGTTACAACATAATTGGCAACTCAATAACTTGAAAACAAATGTAAATTGAAAACAAAATACAAAGACTATTAATTACAATTTAAAAACTCACTAAAAGGTCCAACATCTTTAAAATCATGCAACCAATTACGTGTACAAATTAATGCTTGCACAGTTTTAGGGAGTAAGCAATTCCTATATTTATGCAAAATACGACCTCCAATGCTAAAAGTATATTCAAAAGCCACTGTTGTGATTGGAATGGTTAAAATGTCACAAGCCATTATAGCAAGTTGAGGAAATCGAAAACTATTTAATTTCCAATATTGAAGAATATCCACATCATCTTCCAAACATTTTTCATCCAGGTATATTTCAAGTTTGGACTTACCATCATTTGAAATCTTTTGTATCTTTTCTTGATGGTATTCTTAAAATTAGACATGCAAAAACTATTTAAACTAGGCTTGAATAGAAAAATAAAGTAATGTAATGAGTACAAATTTCTATTTTTTCAATATTTTTAATGGGCTAGCCCGAAGCCCGCTTTGCCAGCCTGGCCCGACCCATCAAATACATTGGCCTGATGGGCTGACCCAAA
This sequence comes from Lathyrus tuberosus, assembly GCA_022829125.1. Classification (NCBI taxonomy): domain Eukaryota; kingdom Viridiplantae; phylum Streptophyta; class Magnoliopsida; order Fabales; family Fabaceae; genus Lathyrus; species Lathyrus tuberosus. Next base: position 1,003,998 of record JALAZF010000491.1, on the reverse strand, counting down.
AAGATAAGGTTGTATTTTTTAATACTTTTTTATGGTCCGGCCCGTGCTAAAATTTAGGGCTTATGGGCTGGCCCAATGGGCTGGGCCCATTTTGACAGCTCTAAGCGGAATTATACCTGAGTGAATCGCATACTCAAAGATACAACAGAGTCGCCACCGAATTTTATTTAGTCCCAAAGGATAGGGAAAATATCGATAAAACCAAAAGGGAAGAGAAACGGGTAAGGGGGTCGGTTATGCGAAAGGAAGGTACTAGCACTTTACGCATTTGTTGTACTCGACGGGAACCATTTCGCTTGCTTCTAGGCTTAGATGGGTTATCTATCTAAAGGCTTCTAGCTAAAATAAGGAGGAGAGAAAAGGGGAAAGAGAAAAAAGAAAGAAATAGCTCACGGAGGATTAGGGCCCTCGTGCCTACATACCCTCATAGTGCAATGAGGAAATCAGAGCGTCGTAGTTCAGGGAACCAGGGAAAGAGAAGAAGAACGGAAGAAGGTGGCTCGCCAAGATTTCGCAATCTCGTGCCTACGTATCCTCATAGTGCAATGAGGAATTCAGAACCTACGTAGTTTGGGGAACAAAGACAAAGAAGGAAAAGGAAAACAATGTCAAAACCAAGAGCAAAAGAGGTAGAAAGATTCCAATGGGGAATGCAAAAGAATTGGTGTCCAAACCAAAAATGAAAGACAAAGAAAACGTAGTAACTCTACTGAAGATAAAGTGAAAGAATGGTGTCGAAATCAAGAAGATAAAGGTGCAAAATAATAATAGTGACTTGCTGGGGAATAAGCAGAGGGAATTGGTGTTGAAACCGAGAGAAAAAGAAGAAAAGAAAACATAGTGACTATGCTGGGGATCAGAGGCTTAAAGACCCTACTGGGGACTAAACAAAGGGAACAATGTTGAAACCAAGAGAATAAGGATTTGGTATGTTAACTGACTGGCAGTGGTTAACCGAAGAGAAAGAGATTAAGACTCTTTGGGGAAAAGGGTTTGGTGTCAACAGGAAGGTTGCGATGAACCAAAAGGGGAGAGTACTGAACCAAGAGAAGGTGTTTGAATCTGAAGGGATTTCGGTATATTAATTGATAAATAGTGGTTAACCAGAAAAACGGGTGAGGAACCAAGCAAAGGTTGTGACCCAAAGGATGGGTGTGGACCAAGCGAAGGTTGTGACCCAAAGGACGGGTGTGGAACCAAGCAAAGGTTGTGACCCAAAGGACGGGTGTGGAACCAAGCAAAGGTTGTGACCCAAAGGACGGGTGTGGAACCAAACAAAGGTTGTGACCTAAAGGACGGGTGTGGAACCAAGCAAAGGTTGTGACCCAAAGGACGGGTGTGGATCCAAGCAAAGGTCATGACCCAAAGGGGTTCGGTACACTATCTAAACAAGGAGTATCTGACCGAAGAAAGGGTATTTGAACCAAAAGAAGGTTACTAACCCAAAGGCACAAGTATTTGAACCAAAAGAAGGTTACTAACTCACGGGGTATTAGTTTTAATAGGAGGACTGTGATTAACCAAAAAGAATGATTAATTCACCAAGAGAAGGTGATAAAGAGGAACTGAGTATGTTAACATATAGGTTGTGGTTAATTGAGAAAAAGTGCAAATTGGTGTTTTAACTGACAGGCAGTGGTTAACCAATCAAAGGGAGAGGAACCAAGAGAAGGTTGCGAACTCCGCTATGGTTTCAATGTTTTAACAGGAAAATTGTGTTTAACCGAAGAAACAGGGCAAGACTTTGCTGGGAAAGACAAATGTTTGATTTTAATAGAATGAATGTGATTAATCAAAGGGACAAATGATCATGACTCTGATGGGGAATCAATGAACAGTGATTGACCAAAAGAAAGGGTGTTGAACTAAGAGGAAGTTGTTAACCCAAAGTGACAAAGATCTTTAACTAATGAAGTGGTTATTGATCAAAGGAGAGGTTGAAAGGGCAAAAGTGACCAAGGATCAACTCGACTGGGGATTTGAAATACACTATAGTTTGGAGATAGAGACGATTATTCCAGGCACAGGGTCATTCGTCCTCTACCCAAAGTAATTAATATGAGTGTAGAAATTCTCCACTCTCATCCCTTCTCTAACACCAAAGTGTAGTGTGGAGATTGAAACCGACAGAGTAACAACGCCAATTTGTACAGTGCTCCAGTGCGCCGTGCAGACTTCCGGCTTAGCAGGGGATAAAGGGAACAAGGTTCTAAAGAATCCTAGAGAGAGAAGCAAGGGGAGATTGACTAATCGAAACATGGTTTTGATCAATCTATCAAGGGAAATGATCAAGTTAACAATCTTACAAACGGATCGGAAGATCGTCAAAGTAACGTGCGTATTATTGATTGTACAAGATTAAATTTGTTCAATAAAGAACAAACTTTATATGATCAAGGATGAAATTGCAAGGCAGTACCAAATGTCAATTAGCATGCATCACAAATCATGTTAACATGTGAACAAAGATATGCAAGAATCAACATGCTCATATGATGCAAACAATTCAAAGAATCGACAAATCATGCATCGAAAGTTTGCATACATGCTTCCAACAGAATTTAAACAGCTCACAAAACATCCACAGATATCAAGCATATCAAGCCATGGAAGTTAAATGAGGAAAAGAGATCAAACAATCTTGAAAATAGGCAAAAATGGCATTCTGGTTCAGTGTTAATCGATTAACCATTTTCTAGTGCAAAGTGGTTAATCGATTAACCCTTGAAAATCAGCAGAAAAACTGGAAAAAGCAGTGTTAATCGACTAACACTTTTTGCCTAGCAAAGTGTTAATCAATTAACACTGAAGCAGTAGCAAAAAATCAGTTTTCAAAAGAACTTCTAGCCACTTAATCACTTATCCAAACATTCTCATGTTATGGCATGCATTTGTACACAAAAATTACGTTAAGTAGAAGCAATTAATCATCAATTGGTAGCATTAAACATGGAGATCAAAGATCAAACAATCACATGATTAATCACCATCGAAAAACTATCGAAACTACATCGTAAATGCACGAAAGTGATCGAAACAGTAGATTGAGCAAGAGTTACCAACCTACAAGGCAGAGAATTGCCTTGGTGACTGTAATGAGTAAAATGTAGTGAGAAGAAGCCAAGAAAACCATAGAATTTCAAGCTTGTACTTAAATCGTAGCGAAACCGATCAAAATGCGATAAAATCTCAAAAATCGAACTTGCACCGAAACGATTGAAGTAATCACTTGAATTAAAGTGGAAGTTGTTGTAATTGCAGATATCCAAGAAGAAATGCAATATGATGGAGGTTTAAGCTCAAGAGATAAGCAATTTCAATGTGAAATTTACTACTCTTCAATGGTGGTATTGAGCTCTAGTGTGATTTTAGGAAGAAGATGAAGATGAATGTGAAGAAGTTGCAGAAAATACAGAGAAAGTTGAGATAAATGAGAGAGTGAAGAGTGAAGAATTGTGAAAAATGATTGAAGGTGTGTAATGTCCTTTGTGAAATGGTGGAGGTTTGCTTATATAGAGACTAGGTTTGGAGTGGACTAGGTTTGGAGTGTGCTTTGGAGTTTGCTTTGGGGCTAGCTTGGGAGTTAATTACACTTAACTCATCGAGTCAGCGGTTGACTCGGTTAGTTAGTTGGTTAACTCAATTGAGCAATCCCAATGCAAGTCTAAGATCAATGGCTCTCATGCTTAGAAAAAGGAGTGCATGGTGGTCATAATTGGAAATGTTGCATGGTATCAAGTGTATTGAATGGTCTTGAAATGTCTTGAACTGTCTAGAGATGTCTAGAATGTTCCACACAATGCTAGAACCAAGTAGACCCTAAGAGAAAGGAGTGGAAAGTTGTTGTCATGAAATTGCAGCAAAATCTGCATTTTTACAAGGGTTAATCAATTAACCCATTTGCACTGGCAAATGGTTAATCGATTAAACAATCCAAAAAGTGCCTAATTTACTTGAAAAAAGGTGTTTTGGCTACGGTTCCGATCTCTGACCTTTTGCTTTGGTGAATAGACATGGATACCCTCATTTTGTGCTTATGTTGATAGTGTGATGGCCTCGTGAGAATATGATCAACCGGGCTTAGAAAAACCTGAATATTCCTGCAACAAAAACACAGAAAAAAAGTGCAAGTGAGTATGCCAGCGATGCGAATGCACATGCTTATGCAAAAGGATAAAAGGGAGGTCAAATTTCGGGTTACGACAGCTGCCCCTATTTAATCCTGTTGGACCTGAATGTTCAAATTGCGCTAGCTTTTCGATGATTCGAGGTAGAGTAGCTCAAAAATTTGCCCGACGGCAACAAAAAGAGTTTTGTAAAGGTGAATGTTTTGAGAGTTTGAATATGTGAAAAGCTTGGATGAATATCTGTTGGGGAAATGAATTAGTCAAAAGGGAGTATGCTTGATGCATATGCTATGCATGTTTGTTCTATATGATGCTTGATTTCATGTTATGCAGTAGTGCAGGTTAAGGTGATGTCGCAAGTTGGCAGGTTTTGGACGGACCAGAGAGAACTAGAAAGGTTCTGGACGGACCCGAGAAAAGAAAAAGGTTTTGAAAAAAGTTTTCCAGACGAGAGCTGGACTTTGAAAAATTTTGTCAGACGAGATATGGACTTTGAAAGAGTTTTCCAGACGAGAACTGGACTTTGAAAAAGTTTGCCAGACGAGAACTGGAAAAATTTGAAAAAGTTTGCCAGACGAGAACTGGACTTTGAAAAAGTTTTCCAGGTGAGAACTGGACTTTGAAAGGATAAGCCAGACGAGAACTAAATTTTGAAGAGACAAGTCAGACAGGCACTGACTACCAGACGATCAAGAATTGGATTTTAAAGAGACAAGTCAGACGAGAACTGGCTTTTACAAGGATAAATCAGGTGAGAACTAACTACCAGACGAGAACTGGAATTTAAAGAGACAAGTCAGACGAGAACTGACTTTTGAAGAGACAAATCAAACAAGAACTGACTACCAGATGATAACTGGATTTCGGAGAGACAAATCAGACGGGAACTAACTACCAGACGAGAATTGGATTTTGAAGAAACAATTCAGACGAGAACTAACTTCCAGATGAGAATTGGATTCGAAGAGACAAGTCAGACGAGGACTGACTACCAGACGAGAACTGACTAGCATACGAGAACTGACTAGCAGACGAGAACTGGAATTTGATTAAGCGAGATGAGGACTGACTACCAGACGAGAACTAGATTTTAAAGAGGCAAGCCAGACGAGAACTGGATTTTGTAAAGACAGGTCAGACGGGAACTGACTACCAGACGAGAATTGGGCTTTGATTGGGACGCATGTTTGAACCTGTATGGCATAATGCTCCATCTTGATGAATATGTTATGCGTTTAAGGATGCAATGTTATGCGATGATGATTACTATATGTAGAATGTCAGTATATCAAGGCTTCATGTTATGCCAGATGAATGATATGCATGAGTGAAGCAACATGATTAATGCATGAGAATGGTCTATGCAACGGTTTTTTGAGGATTTATCAAGTGCTTTCGTGCGGGAGGCAGAAGAGTTGAGGTTAGGGTGTAAGCCATAAAGACGTGATTCCCCGACACCTACTTCAGGATTAGCGGTTGTTGATGTGCCATTGCTCTTGCCTCAAAATAGGGAGAGAACTTGTACCTTGTTAGTTTGTCTCAGCCTCAGTCTATGGGATATTTGCGTTTGGACTGCCCCAGTTGTAAGTTACAGAGTGACCTTGTCATAGGATGATCTGGATTTTATTTGCCCCAATGTGTCAGAATAGTGTGCCCTTGATTAACCGTCTCTTGGAGAGGTTGACATTTTGTGCTCTTGGGTTGATCTTCCCCAGTATGATCCTTGAAATGATCTTGCCCCTGGCTTACTGATCTTTTAGAGGAATGCCCCTGACCAACTGATCTTTGAAAGATTTGTCGAGTTTCGACGCGATTGCCCCAGATTGACTGAATCTTAGAGCGGCTTGCCCTTTTGCTTAACGGTGCTTTCAGGCGTTTTGCTCCTTGAGATGATCAAACTTTCCATTGTGGAAACTTTTTGATGTCAAGTGCTTGTTCGCAAGTAAAAAGTGTTTGTTTTGCAAATGATAATGTTAATGCTATTCACATGTCAGTTTTGAAATCCAAGTATGTTCACTAAGATTATGACATATAGTGAATGGATCCCCATTTAGAATGTCATGTCAATACCAGCACAAATGATAAGCAAATCTTTAGGAGTCAGCTTTGACGCGATTTTACCATAGTAGGCTTTCGAAATAAACCCTGCTTCAATTAAATCTTTTGAGGGTTGTAACGTGGCCTGGTTCATGGTTTAGGAAATAAAGGATATAAGGCTCAAAATTTATTTTAACCCACCTATTTTGTTTGATGTTCTCCAGTCCTACGTTCAGCTAGTTTGACACAAACGTTCACCTTTCAAAAAGGACTTTGAAGGGTAGATGTGATGGTAGAAGAATCAGTGAGGTTTTTGGAATGGAAATCACTCATCTTTTTTTTTTTGTCACATATGATCACACGAACTTGTTCTTATTGAGGATTTTTCTCTTTTGATTCTCTGTTTTGTTCTTTTTGTTTTCCCTAATTTTTGCGTAGACTGATTATTTTGAATTTGTAGTCTATTGGGATGCCCTAATTTTTGCCTAAGTCATTTGTTTTTGACTTAGCGGACTTTTTTTTTCTTTTTTTGAACAAAATCGTGTGACATGTGCTAGCTTTGACAGAGTTGTGACTACCTCGCTCCTTTGATCGATGAGGGACAACCATTGTGGATTTTTGATTTTCCGACCTCTTGCGAGGGATAAGATGTGGTTGATCCTCAACATGGGGTACTCCTCTTTTTGAAATTTGAACGCATGGTCAAACTAACTGAAGACTACCCTGCCCCTGGTTAAGATTAAGGGTTTTATGTGTCCAGAAAGAAATTCCTACTTCAAGGCCCAAAGGGGTTGACTAGGGATTATCTTCCTTATGACTCTGGTGTTTGGGGATTTGAACAAATTTCTTACATCGTCAGCAAGGTTTTATTCAAAAGCATACAGAAAATGATCTCGTGTCTTTTGATTTCATCATTCTCTTTTGATTTTGCTTGATCAAATGTGCGATACTGATAAGAATTATGAGTGAACACAAATGAATTTATTCAAAACATGCATATTCATTTCATTATTATGATAATTCGAAAACAAACAAATTTTACAAGTGAACAATTCTTGACCAACAAAAAGATTACAAATGGAAAAGATGGAGTGACATAATGACTGCCAATGTTGAGGAGGTACTCTCAGACTTGAGCAATTATTTCAAAGGATTCTTTTGCAATCTTGGCCCCTACATGGACAAGGGATTTTCCTTCACCCACAGTTTCTCACCTTGAATAGTTAAGTGCTTCTTGTCGATCAACTGTTGGACTTTAGCTTTGAAAGAGTTGCCATCCTCAGTCGAATGCCCAGCCGACCCAACATGATATCCGCATTGCACATTGGGATCATACCCAGGTGAAAGTGGTTCTGGTGGAGGCTTTAGAGCTTTGGAAACCACCAGCGAGTTCTGAACCAGATTTGGGAGAAGTTAACTATATGCCACAAGAATTAGATCTAGAAGAGCATTCCTTCGTTCTAGATTATTCTGGGGTTTGTGCTGGTTCTGGCGCTCTCGACCTTGGACTTGCTGATTATGAGCCAGAGGAGGTTGTTGATATAGTGGTTGTTGATACTAGGCGGCAACAACATATGGGTACGAACAATATGGCATAAGAGCCACAGGAGTTTGCGCTTGAAGGTGGACACTTGCCATGACATCACTTGTTTCCTTTTACTTTTCTTTAAAGAACCCACCTTGTGGCTTATTGACCCCTGATTGTTGATTCACAGCGCCAACAATTTTTCTTGTTTTGAGCCCATTCTCAATACATTCCCCAATGGTCACAACATCAGCAAAATTGGAGGATGAGCTATCAACCATCTTCTCATAGTACAAATCCTGAAGAGTACCCATGAATATGTCAACCAACTCTGCATTAGATAGAGCAGGCCGGACTCGTGAAGCCATCTCACGCCACCTCTGAGTGTATTCTCTGAATGATTCACCGGCTTTCTGAGCTTGATTCTGTAGTTGCAACCTGGTGGGAGCCATATCCAAGTTGTACTTGTATTGCATCAAGAACGCTTTAGATAGATCTTTCCAGGTTCTGATTTTACTTTGCTCAAGGTTCATGTACCAATCCAGGGAAGCCCCAGATAGGCTATCCTGGAAATAGTGGATAAGCATATCATCATTGTCTATGTAAGAAGCCATTTTTCTACAATACATTGTAATGTAGTTTCGTGGACAACTCAACCCTTTGTATTTAGGCAAATCAGGCACCTTGAATTTCTGGGGTACACAACATTTGGAACCAAGCACAAGTTTTTGGCATACGTGTCAAAGGAAGAAAATCCTTCAATAGCTCTGATTCTGTCCTTTAATAGTGTGTAATCTGCAGGTTTACTCTGATCAGCAGATCTGGTAAGAATCTGAGGATTCCAGAGCTGAGACGCGGCTGGAGCAAGCACTTGAGGAGAAGCAAACAGAGATGGATGCACTACCCCAAAATTAAACATCTGACCAGAAGTCTGACTCATCTCAACACCATACTGATAACTACGAGGATGTACCATAACAGCGGAAGATGCCCCAAGGTAAAGCATTCCAAAATGAACATTCTGAACAGCAGTTTGAGCAGATTAAGACAAAACCGGAACATGAATCAGAGGACCTCTGTACACATGCTCATCCTCATCAGGGGTCTCAACATCAGTTGGCGAAAGAGTCTGGTGAGTTTGTGCTTGAGGAATCTCATGATTATCATGATTCACCATAGGAGGTGGAATTGGAGTATACATGCCTCATGGGTAAGCAACAGAAATCCCATTGGACATGGGTGCAACAAAAGGTTGATACGACACAAAGGTATTACCACCGGCAACTTGAGGATTGAAATTTGGGGGCATTCCCCAAGGATAGGAAACATGCATCCTATTCAGTGCGGGATGAGAACTTGGAAAATTGACAGTAGGTTGACCAACAGTCTCAACTGACACTTCAATAACAGCAGGAGAAGAAGTAACACCAGGAGTGACAACAGTTGCATCAATGATAGTGGCGACAGTAGCCGAGGTAACAATGGCATCCCTTCGAGTACGAAGGAGTTCCATGATGGCATCTATGTTATCCTTGAATTGACCCATCCTACCCTAGAACTGAGCCAAGGTTTCTGTGTAAGCGGTATTCTCATAATCAGCCATGATTATTGATCTGTTGGTTCTGATGAAGTACCGGTGTCGGGCCGTCATTGTCTTCTGGCTGATGAAGGGAAGAAAGTGAGCTTTTTCTGGTTTAGATGTATGCATATGTTGCTTATGCGGATGGAATGCAAATGAAATATGCAACACCCAATGGTGAAAAAGGTTAAATGATGAAAATTTTTTGCATACATATGATGATGCAATAACTCAGATTCAAAAGTTGACATACATGATGATGCAATAACAGTATGCAAAATGTAGGTTAGAGATACAACATCTTCTTGATAATCTGCATATGTAACTCTGTGTAGGTGCAAAGATCTGACGTGCGTGCGAGAACAAAAGGTATGAAGAGTCTTGGTTTTCTGTAAAGATATGCAGTAAATATCGTAAAGATAAAGCAAAGTAAAGAATACAAATGAAGCAAGTAAAACGCCAAAGATGAACACCCAAACAAGCAAAAAAATAGCTAACAAAACTAGGCGAGACCCCAACTTGCAAGAGTAAGGACTCCCCAGCAGAGTCGCCAGCTGAAGCTAGCGGGATTATACCTGAGTGAATCGCACACTCAAAGATACAACATAGTCGCCACCGAACTTTATTTAGTCCCAAAGGACAGGGAAAATATCGATAAAACCCAAAGAGAAGAGAAACGGGTAAGGGGTCGGTTATCCAAAAGAAAGGTACTAGCACCTTACGCATCCGTCGTACTCGACGGGAACCATTTCGCTTGCTTCTAGGCTTGGATGGGTTATCTATCTAAAGGCTTCTAGCTAAAAGAAGGAGGAGAGAAAAAGGAAAAGAAAAAAAAGAAAGAAAGAGCTCACGGAGGATTAGAGCCCTCGTGCCTACATACCCTCATAGTGCAATGAGGAAATCAGAGCGCCGTAGTTCAGGGAACTAGGGAAAGAGAAGAAGAACGGAAGAAGGTGGCTCGCCAAGATTTCGCAATCTCGTGCCTAGGTATCCTCATAGTGCAATGAGGAATTCAGAGCCTACTTAGTTCGGGGAACAAAGACAAAGAAGGAAAAGGAAAACGGTGTCAAAACCAAGTGCAAAAGAGGTAGAAAGATTCCACTGGGAAATGCAAAAGAATTGGTGTCCAAACCAAAAATGAAAGACAAAGAAAACGTAGTAACTCTGTGGAGGATAAAGTGAAAGAATGGTGTCGAAACCAAGAAAATAAAGGAGCAAAAGAATAATAGTGACTTGTTGGGGAATAAGTAGAGGGAGTTGGTGTTGAAACCGAGTGAAAAAGAAGAAAAGAGAACATAGTGACTATGCCGGGGATCAGAGGGTTAGCGACCCTACTGGGGACCAAACAAAGGGGACGGTGTCGAAACCAAGAGAATAAGGATTCGATATGTTAACTGACTGGCAGTGGTTAACTAAAGAGAAAGAGATTAAGACTTTATGGGAAAAAGGGTTTGGTGTTAACAGGCAGGCTGCGATGAACTAAAAGGGGAGAGTACTGAACCAAGAGAAGGTGTTTGACTCTGAAGGGATTTTGGTATATTAACTGATAAACAGTGGTTAACCGGAAAAACGGGTGTGGAACCAAGCAAAGGTTGTGACCCAAAGGACGAGTGTGGAACCAAGCGAAGGTTATGACCCAAAGAACGGGTGTGGAACCAACCAAAGGTTGTGACCCAAAAGACGGGTGTGGAACCAATCAAAGGTTGTGACCCAAAGGACGAGTGTGGAAACAAGCAAAGGTTGTGACCCAAAGGATGAGTGTGGAACCAAGCAAAGGTTGTGACCCAAAGGACGGGTGTGTAACCAAGCAAAGGTTGTGACCCAAAGGGGTATCTGACCGAAGAAAGGGTATTTGAACCAAAAGAAGGTTACTAACCCAAAGGCGCGAGTATTTGAACCAAAAGAATGTTACTAACTCACGGGGTATTGGTTTTAACAGATGGACTGTGATTAACTAAAAAGAATGAGTGATTGACCAAGAGGAGGTGATTAACTCAAGAGGAACTGAGTATGTTAACAGACGGGTTGTGGTTAACTGAGAAAAAGTGCAAATTGGTGTTTTAACTGACAGAAAATGGTTAACCAATCAAAGGGAGAGGAACCAAGAGAAGGTTGCAAACTCCGCTATGGTTTCAGTGATTTAACGGGAAAATTGTGTTTAACCGAAGAAAACAGGGCAAGACTTTGCTGGGAAAGACAAACGTTTGATTTTAACAGAATGACTGTGATTAATCAAAGGGAAAAATGATCATGACTCTGGTGGGGAATCAATGAACAGTGATTGACCAAAAGAAAGGATGTTGAACTAAGAGGAAATTGTAAACCCAAAGTGACAAAGATATTTAACCAAGGAAGTGGTGATTGATCAAAGGGGAGGTTGAAAGGGCAAGAGTGATCAAGGATCGACTTGACTTGGGATTTGAAATACACTACAGTCTGGAGATAGAGGAGATTATTCCAGGCACAAGGTCATTTGTCCCCTACCAAAAATAATCAAGATGAATGTAGGAATTCTCCACTCTCATCCCTTCTCTAGCACCAAAGTGTAATGCGGAGATTGAAACCGACAGAATAACGACGTCAATTTGTACAGTGCTCTAGTGCGTCGTGCAAACTTCTGGCTCAGTAGGGGATAAAGAGAACAAGGCTCTAAAGAATCCTAGAGAGAGAAGCAAGGGGAGATTGACTAATCGAAACATGGTTTCGATCAATTGATCAAGGGAAATGATCAAGCTAACAATCTTCCAAACGGACCAGAAGATCGTAAAAGCAACGTGCGTATTGATTGTACAAGATTAAATTTGCTCAATAAAGAACAAACTTAATGTGATCAAGGATGAAATTGCAAGGCAGTACCAAATGTCAATTAACATGCATCACAAATCATGTTAACATGTGAACAAAGATGTGCAAGAATCAAGATGCTCATATGATGCAAACAATTCCAAGAATTGATAAATCATGCATCGAAAGTTTGCATACATGCTTCCAACAGAAGTTAAATAACTCACAAAACATCCACAAATATCAAGCATATCAAGCCATGGAAGTTAAATGAGGAAAGGAGATCAAACAAGCTTGGAAATAGGCAAAAGTGGCATTCTGGTTCAGTGTTAATCGATTAACCATTTTCTAGTGCAAAGTGGTTAATCGATTAACCCTTGAAAATCAGCAGTAAAACTGAAAAAAAGCAGTGTTAATCGATTAACACTTTTTGCCTAGCAAAGTGTTAATCGATTAACACTGAAGCGGTGACAAAAAATCAGTTTTCAAAAGCACTTCCAGCCACTTAATCACTTATCCAAATATTATCATGTTATGGCATGCATTTGTACATGAAAATTACGTCAATTAGAAGAAATTAATCATCAATTTGAAGCATTAAACATGGAGATCAAAGATCAAACAATCACATGATTAATCACCATCGAAAAACTATCGAAACTACATCGTAAATGCGCGAAAGTGATCGAAACAGTAGATTGAGCAAGAGTTACCAACCTACAAGGCTGAGAATTGCCTTGATGATTGTTGTGAGTAAAATGTAGTGAGAAGAAGCCAAGAAAACCAGAGAATTCCAAGCTCGTGCTTAAATCGTAGCGAAACCGATCAAAATGCGATAAAAGCTCCGAAATCGAACTTGCACCGAAACGATTGAAGTAATCACTTGAATTGAAGTGGAAGTTGCTGTAATTGTAGAGATCCAAGAAGAAATGCAATGTGATGGAGGTTTAAGCTCAAGAGATAAGCAATTTCAATTTGAAATTTGTTACTCTGCAATGGTGGAATTGAGCTCTAGTGTGATTTTGGGAAGATGATAAAGATGAATGTGAAGAAGTTGTAGAAAATGCAGAGAAAGTTGAGAGAAGTGAGAGAGTGAAGATTGAAGAATTGTGAAAAATTATTGAAGGTGTGTAAGGTCCTTTGTGAAATGGTGGAGGTTTGCTTATATAAAGACTATATTTGGAGTGGGCTAGGTTTGAAGTGTGCTTTGGAGTTTGCTTTGGGGCTAGCTTGGGAGTTAGTTACACTTAACTCACCGAGTCAGCGGGTGACTCGGTTAGTTAGTTGGTTAACTCAGTGGAGCAATCCCAATGCAAGTCTAAGATCAATGGCTCTCATGCTTAGAAAAAGCAGTGCATGATGGTCATAATTGGAAATGTTGCATGGTATCAAGTGTATTGAATGGTCTTGAAATGTCTTGAACTTTCTAGAGATGTCTAGAATGTTCCACACAATGCTAGAACCAAGTAGACCCCAAGAGAAAGGAGTGGAAAGTTGCTGTCATGAAAATGCAGCAAAATCTGCATTTTTACAAGGGTTAATCGATTAACCAAGTCAAAAAGTGCCCAATTTGCTTAAAAAATGTGCTTTGACTACGGTTTCGATCTTTGACCTTTTGCTTTGGTGAATTGGCATGAAAACCCTCATTTTGTGCTTGTGTTGATGGTGTGATGACCTCGTGAGGATATAACCAATCGGGCTTAGAAAAACCTGAATATTCCTGCAACAAAAAAAAAGAAAAAAAAGTGCGAGTGCATATGTCAGCGATGCGAATGCACATGCTTATGCAAAAGGAAAAAAATGGAAGTCAAATTTCGGGTTACGACACTAACGCCATAAATCTTACAAACCTTATTATTACTTAAAAAAACTGCGAACTTCAAAGTCTCAAAGTATTCTCATTAGACATATGTAATATGAGCATTACGAGTCAAAGACCCAACTCTTTTTCAATCTTTAAATTCGACATCACAAATGCATCAACACTCTCATAAATATCATCATCTAAGTAACATCATTCTAAACATAATCTTTATTATCCCCCTATTGAGAAAATCCTCCATGTAATGGTTAATATTTTTGATGAATAAAATATTTTAACCTTAATTTATCAAACCTCTTGAATCTAAACGTTCCTCTATGCTAATTTCTTCCTCTCGAGATACTCAAGTTTTCACTACCATCTTCAATCTTATAATCAATATTATTCATATCATTAATTATCTTGTGAAAATTTGTCAACGACTCCACTATTGATTTGTTCTCTATTTTAAATTAATAGACTTGTTGTTTTCAAACACAATCATTGAGAGAGAGACTTGGTCATGTGTAATGATTCAACTCGTATGTTTTAGTTGAATTAATACGAGTAAATTGATGATTTAGGGTCTAATCTCTCACGATAATATTTATATTTATGTATTAAGGTAAATATGTTAATAATTATAAATTGAAAATAAATAAAAGAAACTAAATACATTTATTAAAATATTTTATGTTATATATAAATTAATCTATTTTTTAATCAAAAAAATTAATCTATTTTTGATTTATGAAAAACTAGTTTATTGTATAAATATATAAAATGAAAAACATGAAAACTTTCAATTCTTTAGTTTTTTTCTTTCAGTTGAGCACATCTACCATCTAGCAGCTGCTGCGACTTGTTTTGTTCTTCTCAATCTGAAAATCTGAACAATGGGTTACGTTCAAGAGGCACGCGAGAATCACGTCAAGAAGAAAGTTGAAGAAGGTACCATACTAAACCCTACCCTAAACCCTCGTTTTCTTCATTCAAAAGTTTTCATTTTTCGGATTAAGAATTGGGTTTAATTCAAATCACTTTCAATTTTATGATTGAATGATTTTATAGTGAAATTGATTTGGTGGGTTATCGTAAATTTTGTAGCTTTACGCAGCAAAATGAAGAATAAGGCACTTAAGGAGTGTGATGAGTATACGAAGAAATATGCTGAATGTGCTGTGGGGAGAACGTTTTCAGTTGTTTGGCAATGTCGTCAACAAGCTAAAGAGTTGAATAATTGTCTTCATCAATTGTAAGTTATGTTTTGAAATACTATAATGAAGTGGAATAGAGTGGAGTGGTAAGTAATCAGATTCCTTTGTTTGGATTTGCAAATAATGGATGGAGCGGAATGGAACATGATGTAATCCATTCCTTCCTGTTCCATCCAATCCTTCAATTTTCATTCTGTCTAATTTGGGGTGTATGCAACGGAATGAACTAGTTAGTTATGTTCTATTCCATTCCATTAGGTTCCATTCCGCTCCACTCCATTCTAGTGCATCAATCTAAATATAATCAATTTAACAAGAAGACACACTTGGGGATGTTTGTGTAATTTCGATACATTTAGGGACTATATTGACACGCCTCACATGTTTACGGACCTAAATGCGTGCTTACTCATTTTATGTAATTAGTTATTGGTTTTTGTGTTATAGAAAATAAGAAAATTGGGGTTTGGTCCCTAGACAAGTTAAATCGAGAAACTTTCTATACTCTCGCCATGACTTCAGATGTACATAGTAGGAAAAAACACAAATTTTGTCATTCAGAAGTACACTTCTAATAAGATGTTTGTTTTAGAATTGTGGGCTCAAAAGTATCCCCTTAAGTCAAATGCATCTCTTTTGGTTATACCAGGCCGGCACGCGTTATGTTCACACCAAAAGTTAGGCGAGGCTTTAGAGTATACAATTGATGAAAGGGGTGTTATATATGTAACTTTTGTTAGGTACAGTGTAGTCAAGACCGAGTGCTGATCTTTTGTGCCAAGGATGCTTGAGAGTGCTACGATCAATGAAAGAATGTTTTCGTCGCCGGTGTGATCAAGATCGAGCTTTTTGAAAAAAGATCGTAAAATAACGCGTTGGGCCTTTTTTTGGGTCTGAATTATAATTTTCATGTTTTTGTGTATGTGTATGTATAAATAAATATGAAATTACCATTTTCCCCTTCGGTAGGATCTTACGTGTCGTGCTAACGATCCAAAATTTACGATGTTTCACAAGCCTATCGATCCTACTCAAGATCTTGTGCTTGACTACATTGGCTAGGTATCAACATGGAGGTGCAATCATGAAAATATTAGGTTGTGTAGGGGGTTGAGTGGGTTAGGCTTGGGGCCTAAAGCAAAGGCTTCACCGGCCTTACCCTTGACCGGTCCTTAGATTGTAGGCAAATAGCTAGAAGTGAAAAAGATGATTAAGGAAGATTGTTGCTCAAACTATTAAGAGATATGTAGATTAAAATGGTCTATTATAGTATTTGATTTGCGATAGCATGTTGTAACATTGTTTTATCAATGTAGTAGGCGATCTTGTCTAATGAGAATAAAGTTTCTATTACAGTTAGTGTTGTCAAAAGCATTTGTTGATCCTAATGAATATAATCATTTTCTGTCACTGTGTTGTATGGATATCCTCATCCCTTTATGCCTGTGAATGTGCATCTCTAAGTGTTGCTATGAAGTTCTAATATAATAGTTCGAACATTTGAGTTCGTAAAGCATTTTAGCAGGTTGGTTATTTCAATTAGTTTATGCTCAGTGACACGTGTTTCTGTCTGTATTGATATGCTTTCTCATCAACTTCAATGATACTTACATTAATGCTGAAAATTTAGTAAAGATATATCCTTTCTTAGTCTTCTGCATGTTAAAAAACTTCCTTTTCCCTATTTGATCATGTTCATGAAAATTGATGTTTCTGCATGGATGAATCATGTTATATATACATGCTAAGTCTTTCTGTCAATTATTTATTTGAAAATAGAAAGAAAATACTGCATTTACGTAAAATTCAAAATAATGATATTAATAGTTATGAGTTATTCTTATTATCAAACTTACCACACTGAGAGAGAGTGTTGTAGTGGGTGTGTGGAAATACTTGATGAGATAGGATTATGAATAATAACATTAAGAAGAAGCGATGTTGCGGCCGCACCTATTGTAGAAATGATGGTTGAATCTCGACTTAGGTGATTTGAGCATGTGTGAAAGAAGACCTGTAGACTATGTAGACTATGTAATAACGAGAATAGATCAGATGGAGGATAGATTCGCTAGGCAGAGATGGCCGAGAAAAACTATATGAGAAATTAAAAAGAACGACTTAGAGATCAATGGTTTGAATAGATATATGGTCTATGATAAAGCATGATGACGTTGTTTGATTCATGACGGCGTTCTCAATTTAGATTTTTGTATCTGCATGGCTATGAATGTGGAATTGATATCTTCATTTTTGTTTGTATTCTTTTATTTACAGCACCAACGATTCAGTCTTGGAGGAAATGAAGAAAGAATACAATCTAAAAGAAAGTGGAGAGCGCTGTTAGAATCTAGACTATTCGATTTCAAAGACACCATGTATGCCAGAAACAGTTATACATTGATGCACCTGGCAATCAAATTTAGATGATTGGGAAAGAAAAATAATTTGTATGATGATTGTTACTTGATCTTAAACTAGTGTGCTTTCTCAGAACCATTATTTGTGAGTGATGTTAGTAGTTTAACTGACTAAAATCTTTAATACTCTCTCTGTCCCATAATAAATGTGATACACTTTCACACAAATTAAAAAAAATAAATAGAAAGAATAGTAATTTTATCAAATTATATCATCGGTTGCGGTGTATTTGAATTAGCATTAATGCAAAGTGAAAAAAATAATAAATTAAGGGTATTAAATAGAGAGAAATACTATGAGAAAGAGTATGGAAAAAGAGAAAATAGAATAGATAGAGATGATTTGATGTGTTAGATTGATATAAAAGAAATAGAAAAAGAAAGAAGTGTAAGGTATTTTAAAAATGCTAAAATGCTCTTAATTTAGAAAGTTTTAGTCAAAATTAATTGAATTAAATTATTAAATAAGTTTAATCAATTTTATACTAATCTAAATAATTAGATTAAATTTACCAATTATTAATAGATGATTAAATAATACATAATTATTTATAATAAAAAATGTTTTTAAAACAACACATTTAAATATTTTAAAATTGTTATGATGAATTGTAGAAAATAATGGTAATATTGTAAAGGTACACAATTAGCACAACAAATCCCCTCTGTCTTTGCATATGAGAGAAAATAAAAGTTGGTTGGCCTTATATAATTCATAAAACTCTTCTTCTTCCTTCATTTCTGCATTTATCTCTTTTAAATAAAGAATCTCCAAATTTGAAACAACTTATATTTTATCATTTTCTATCAAAATATTGCTCGAATCATTATTGATTCAGTTATTTAACAACATTTCGGTACACATCTGCTTGAATAGTTGATTTATACTGCATTTAAACTAAAATTTACAGATTTACAGACAAATTATTTGAATATAATTAAAATTAAATATTTTTAATGATTTGATAATTCATTATTGAACGACGGTATGACAAAAATTTATGAAGAAAGTGTATACCAATTATTATAAATTATACAAAGAATACTTGTCTTAGTTTTGGGACATGTTTTTTTATTTTTTTTTAAATTCCATTTCACTCCATGTTACAGGCCTGTAATAGCATCACGATTGCTACTGGTTGATGAAGTAATTCATGCAAAGACAGTAAAGAGACTAGACAAATTTCCAATCAACATGAAAAACAACTTAATGATAGGATGCTTGATTGTATTAAAGATTTTAAAAGAAAAAATAGATGGAAATATTATGAGACGTTTTTATGGTGAGAAATGCATTCCTTAGATCAAACAGCATTTTATGAACCTAGCCCCTGGGGCTTTGAATTTTTTTCTGTGAACATTTCACTTTGAGGTTAACACACTCACCTTATTAATGGCATAAAAGAAAATTAAATTGATGGTTTAAGGAAATTTGACATTTCTCTTTGCTCTTCTTATGATCACATCTATTACCTTTTACATCAAGTTACAAAGACATGAAAATAAATTTTCATATCAAGATTAAAAGAAATTTTGTATTAAAAAATTGTAATTAAAAGAAATTTTCGTAACCATGTAAGAAAAATTGAAACTTGATTGAACTACAGTAATTCTTCCCAAAATTAAGCAAAACCATAATAAATGCACATATCATCAGGTTCAGTTCAGCAATGTGGGGGATCTAGAGCTGCTCCTAATCTCTACTCATTTGAATCCCGTTTCAAGTAATTCCTAACAACATCTCGGTAGAAATCGGCAATGTTCCATTGTGTTGGAGCATTTTCCAACCCATTCTCATCAACTTCCTTTTGCCCGGTAATCTTCTTATAAAGTCGTACCCATTTGTATGATGCGCGCTTTAATCGAACACTCTGAGTTCCTCCAAGCAGATACTTGATGAAATCCCTAGCTAGCTTTGTAAGTTCCACGCCGTTGATGACATAGATATACTGAAAAAGATGTAAGATGTTATCATATCAGACATGGAAGCACATACATCATTAGCAACCTTATTCTAATGCAATTTATATTTGCAGTCATCTTCCACATTATGTATACATATTAGACATTGATAATCAGAGAGAGGAAGGGAGAGAGTAAGAGTGTACCACAAATATAAAGCCAATTGTTGCAAAAACAATTTGAAGGGCCTCATCTGACATTCCATCCTCTGGTTCACCAGAGCCACTGCCACTGCCACCGCCACCGCCACCACTTCGTCCACCGGGTGGCTTGGACCCACTTCCCTCACTGTATTCTCCCTTTCGGATTTTTTCTTGTAAATTTTTCATAGCTTCCTCAAGAGATTTCCGTTGGGAATCCTAATTATCAATGTTCATAAAATGAAGAAATGTCAAAACCAAATTTATGGAACTATGAATACAGTTTAGTAGCATCTAAGCTATTCCTACATGAGCCAGCGCAAATTCAGCTAAAAATAGCTTAAAGGAATAAATCTTAACATGTTTTCACAAAGGGAATCTAAAGGAAAATTTAGCATCTATAATATAGCAAATGATGAAGGCAACATGCATAGTATAACTCAAATGAGAGTGCATCATACCTCACTATTATCCATCATCCCTTTCCCACCAGCTAAACAAACATGGAGCGGTTTCCGAGATTTTAAAACAGGCACACATTGTAAGCCAGATGAATATTTTGCTTTTGGGATCAGGAAGGTCCTAGAGAGAGGGTTGGCATTCATTGACAATCCATGTGGTGTAGAAAGAAAATGGTGTGGCTGATACTTTTTCCTGACACAAATCCCAGGATTGCTAGCTGCAACTTGCATGGTGTTCATCTTTATTGAATAAAGTGGGCACCACAAACTTCACTCCTGTACATCATCAAAAGCATGATTACGTCACATAATTTCAGCAGAAATATAAACTGACAGTGATGGGAACTTTGAAAAATAAATCTGAGATTTCACGTATCAATCAAAGCAACTAAGCTGCTCAATTAATCACAAAAGCCAAATTATTCCATCATCACTATACCAGCATAAGTCATTATTCTCTCTAAGAACTACCAAACAAAAATGTAGGAGTGTGCATGGTTTGGTGGTTGTAATGAAAATCCAAACAATGTCCATACTTAAACATACTCTATTGATTGGATTTCAAAACTGGTTCTGGTTTCCCCTCACTTTGGCTCAAAGTAAAATTATGGTTCTGCATGCAATTATGCCTCAAAGCAAAATAGTCATTCTGCATTCAGTTGTAGCCCAAAGCAGACCGGTGTGAAACTTATTCTATGGCTCTGCATATTTAATCTGTGCATGCAAATCATGGTGCTCAAAGAAAGCCCAGACTATGAAGCCTAATTATCTTTGAATCAGTTATACATAGCCTATGCTTAACGCCTAGAGATATATAGGAAAGTTAAAACAGAAAATCACTAAACTGATAGAGAATATACACCCTTTAGTAGACACTCAATTTTCATGTTGATTCTATCTGCGGTCTGACTAAAAATTTGAGGGGAAACTGTTGGGGATCCTATATATACTACTTCAAGAAATAGAATTACTAGAGTAGAATTTATTTTAGAAAAAGGGGAAACATTGTAAATGCTTAATTAGTGGTTATTTATTAGTTTGTTATGTTTGTTAAGATAGTTAATCTTTCTATTGAGTGTTGACCCTATGGATTATAGATAGGGATGACCTCATCTACGAGACGTTAGGAATTCAATTTATTAAACTTGTGTAAACTAGAGAGTGCTCTAGTTTGAGGGGATCAGATTCCTCCATGTACATTTTCCCTTTGTCATCGATAAATCTAAAGCGGCAAATGAACATTGTTTCCCTATCGTTTCAAGGTAGGAATTGCAAGTTTCTATCAGAAATTAATCATTCTACGAACATTCTCACATGTCAAGACAGCTTTAAGAATAAAATCAAATCTCTCCTGAAGCTCAGTTCTCTTATCACTCAATAACATAAATGCCAATTTCATTTGTTTTGAATTTTCCACACATCCTAATGTCAACAAGAATTTCATCTTTTTCACCTTCAATCTCTCGTCTGACTCATCCCTCGGGCTAATCAAAGGCTGAACTCTCCTTCTCAAAACCCAATTCTTCATTTCATGAGGATTATCCTGCACTATTCTACGAAGACACATGTTGCCAACATTCAAGCAACCAAGCAAACCCTTCCTCATTTTCGGAATGGAGGAACCCACAAGTAATGTGTGAGACTGGAAAACACTTCCAATCTCTGCAGCTTGCATCTCAGTTTCAGTCATAAACTAAAAGCACTTCCTCGAGAAATAACAGGATTCGCCAAGATAATTACTTTGTTTTGATTACGTTGATTATAAGAGCTAACAATGACGCCAACTTATGAGAAATTAATACGGTTGAACAGTAATACACATTAATCCAAGCGTCTGTTTGGGAGGGGAATTTGGAGGGTCATTTAGGCCTATATTTTAATATATACATAAGATTTGAGAAAAATAGAAAGAATAACATGTGTTGTAATATTAGTATTATTATTATTAGAATATGTTGAATATCATACAGCACATTATGAGCTGCTGTCCTGTACAGCTCATTATGACTAGATTAACATTTATAGGTTATAGGCAGAATAATTACCCTTCCCTTATTTAGATAGA
Organism: Lathyrus tuberosus; assembly: GCA_022829125.1. Classification (NCBI taxonomy): domain Eukaryota; kingdom Viridiplantae; phylum Streptophyta; class Magnoliopsida; order Fabales; family Fabaceae; genus Lathyrus; species Lathyrus tuberosus. The sequence goes on along the minus strand of JALAZF010000491.1, from coordinate 981,880 downwards.
TTTATAGTCTATAAATACCTCTTATGTATTATTTACAAAATAATATAAAAACTTTCCATATTTCTACATGGTATCAAGAGCCTCGTTTAAGATCCGGTGGGCCACCTTCTATGGTTTCCGTTATCGGGCCACCCACCATTCCACGCTCCAGATGTCATTTCCTGGGCGTGAGGAGGTGTGTTAAGAGTCCCACATCGGACAATATATGGCTTTATAAGTGGGGGCAATCCTCACTCTACCAACCGGTTTTGTAGGGTTGAGTTAGACCCAACCACAATTTCTTAACAACATGGCATATGATCATATAAAAACTCAATCACACACATTAATTTTCAGGAACGTTTTATAGCTTCATATTTTGCATAATTTAAAAAAGAAAAGTAAGCCCTCCCCTCCAAAATCCCCCTCCCAAATAGACTCTAAACCTAAAGGTCAATTGCCGTGGCCTCTAGTATATATAGTATAGTATGGTATTTAAAAGTAACACCTCTTGTGACAGCAAAACCTTTTGTAGAGACATAATTATGATTAAATTCAAAGCACCTATCACTATTTAAATAACATTTACTTCAAATATGAACATGAAGTTGCAAACCCAAATTCTAGGCATGTAAAAAACCCACAGAAACAATATACTAAGAGGCAGTATCAAGTATCAACACCCAAAAAACTCAACAACATATGTTGTTCGGGTAACCGATATACCGATCCCTCACCCTACTCTAAATTTCAACAGGGCCAACTTTTTAAACCCAGACCCATTCCGTAATCTGATAAAACCAGATGATTTACAGGTCGAAAATATACCAATTTTCAGCAAAACAAGATCAAATTTACCCCAAGCAAAAGTTGAGTAAAGTCTAAAAGTTTATGAATTTACCATCCAACAGAACCAGAAGAATCCCAAAAAATTAACTAAACCCTAACCCAATATATCAATAACTAGAAAATTTCAGCATATAGATACAATCGAGTAAAATCACTAAACCTACTATTACAAATCAATTGATTCAGTTGATTTAGAAAGAACAAATTTTGAATTGAAATTAAGGAAGCATATTGCATGATCAAACCCTAACCGCAACAAAAACAGAGAAAATTAAATATCAAAAAGCATATTACAAAACCAAATGATTAAGAAAGAACATAATTTGAATTGAAATTTGTTCATAACATTGAGAATTCGTAATCAGTGAAAAAAACTATACGGAATCAAGAAGTACAAGAGAAGAGTGTTGGTTGAAATTTACCGTGAAGTTGATTTGGATACTGAGCAGAGGGTAGAGAGAGATTTGGAAGAAGGGGGTTACGAAATGGAAGCGCGATTGGGAGGTGAAAAGAGAGAAGAGAGAAGGAATCAACGGTGAGACTACGCCGGTCCGGTAAGAGGCGGCGAAGAATCGTAACCGATAAGAGGATTTCCAAATGGTGTATGTCACATTGTTTTTAACGTGTTAATTATTTGTCACATATTTTGATTTATTTTTTAAACAATGTTTGTTATCTTTTAGTTTCAACCTAGTTTTAATTAATTATGTTTAAAAAAATAATAATTAAGAGATTAATTATCATGCACAATTTTATATCATAATTATTCATATGAGATAATCATCTGTATAAAGAAGAGAAAACACAAATTTAGTCTGATTTATTTTATATTCCATAATTAACCTTCACTTGCTTTTTTCAAAGTTATTATCATCCATAAATAACTTTCACATACCTTAAGGGTGTGTTTGTTTCAAGTTAAGAAATAACATTCCTAAGAATCTTATTCCCATCATTATTATTACCTGGAATAATATTCCTATCCAAGTGTTTGGTAAAAATTAAATTTCCTAGGAATGTTTATAATATTTATTTAATTTAAAAATTATAAAAAAGTAAAATAAATGAATAAATGTGAGTAGTAGTGGGGAGTTGTAGTTAGTTAAACTTTATTCCCATGGGAATGTTGGATTCCTACCCTTTAAGCCTTGGAATAAAAATAGAAGAATCATGTGTAAATAAAATTTCTGGAAATAAAATATGTCTTGGAATAATTTTTTAAAAATTGAATCAAACATGGGAATGTTGCATTCCCATGACAATATTCCCGGGAATATTTTTTACAACCTTGAAACAAACACACCCTAAAGGTTAGAAGAAAGAAAGAGGCAAGCCTAAAGAAAAGCATAACCGCATAATGTAGTTTTTTTTATTCACATATTATTTCTTTTGTTTTAAGCATTGTAATAAATTATTTGACATGTGACTTCACATATAAGAGAAAATAAATTGTGGAAATTTAAAAAATGTTGATTTAAAATAAAACCATTGTAAAATTAGAGTTTGGAATTTATTTTAAATAAATGATTGAGTAAGCAGCGGAAAAACAAAAGGAAAGACGATAGAGTAAAGAGATAAGGGACATAGAAATACATCAAAGATTTATACATGATTGGTCTAAATTGGCCTACTTTTGTCGCTAAGAATTACTCTCGAGAGTATCCAATATATTTAAGAGCTTTTAGAAAGATATGACCACGAATGTCCATATACAAGAAAATAAAGTTTTAAGGCTAACTTTTAGCCAAACAACGAACAAGACTCCAAGTGGTTATCCTCCAAACCAAATAGAGATTTTTCACATGTTGATCTCAAACCAAGATAGAGTTTTGAGTTTGTTATCCTCCAAATCGAACGGGTGTTTTGCATAGGTTAACCACAAACCGAGGTGAGAATTTATCCTGGCTAATCTCAAACCGACCGAGGTTTTACCAGGTTGAACTCGAGAACCAAGTGAAATTTTAACCAGACTAATCTCTAACCAATAAAGCTTTTAACCAGGCTAATCTCTAACCAATAAAGCTTTTAACCAAGTTAATCTCTAACCAATAAAGCTTTTAATTAGGCTAAGCTCAAAAAGCATTGTGGATATTTTTATTGTTGATCTTCACGAACTAAAAGTGAGCTTTTATTCTTGGTGAAACTCACAAACCAAAATGGAGACTTCATAGGACAATCTCCCAGACAAAATTAGAGATCTTAATTGGTTTATCTTGCAAGCAAAATAACTTCCTACGAAATAAATATTTACTCAAGTGATAGTAAAATCTTGGTAAATTTACAATTAAAGACCTCCACTAAGACTGAATAATACTCTCAAAGCATTATGGCTAAATATATGTGAGAAAGCCAAGAGAATTGATAAAAATGATGAGAGAAATAAAAGTGAGATCAAAACACGTTTTATGGATGTAGAAAATTGATAGAGAAGTTTTCTATTTATGTGTCAATGCATGGTATAAATTTCGAAACAATCCATGAGCCAAACCAATGCCACACTCGATTAGGCTAATTGATTATTGACCTTCAATAATCGATTATTCAAGCCACAAATGTAATGTTTTGATATTTAGTTGTTGTTAATCATTAAGAGATTATCCCAATTGATTTTAGACTCAACTTAGTGAAAATATTCGATTAGATCATTAGGTCTAATTGTTTATTCAATTAGAAAAAGTGTTCTAATCAACCAGACACTACCTTAATCAACTGTCTAGGCCTCAAAAATATTTTCAGGTGGTTTAGTAAAATATGATAGGCTTCTCAAATGTTTTTAGTGTATGTGATTTTGTCATAGTATTTACCGAAGTACACTTGTGTCTTTACAAGACAATGGTCACTCAGACGCACACGATCAATCGAGCTTTCACACATCCTTTCTTTCACAAACATGAAGCTTCAAGTCTTAGCATTAATATCTTTGAGTTTATCACCATTCAATAACTTTAAATCTTATTAATGAAACTTAAGATATCTTCATGTTGATTACCATCATCTGAGAGTTGAGGGGATAAAACACCGGTGATCCTTGAAACAAAAGTCTTCACTTGAATTTCGTTTGACCATAATATTGACTTGATCTTCAAGAATATCTTCAAGAAGATAGATTGATTCAAGAGGGTAGCTTAATCAACCATCTTTAGCATCTTTGAGTGCTTGCGTTATGTTTAACAAATACCGATTTCACTAGACATTGTTTGATATTAAGTTTTGTCATCTTCAAAGCCAAACAACTACTCAGTTAACTTACAACTTTGTAATCAACAAACTTCACCACATTTAATCATCTTGACAATACCTGCAAGCACATAGATCTATATTCTCCTCCTTTTTTATAATGACAACACATTTCTTAGGGAGGTGGTAAAAGATAAAACAGACAAATATGTTTTGGAGTGTTTAACCTTCGTCTCACATGAATAGAAAGTATTATATACTCCCCCTAAAAGTATATTTCTTCCTAATTGGTATAATAAAAAAAGAGGTAAATAAATGAAGGAAAACCGCGATCCAAAACACAACGGAGATTAAAATTTTCCCTTTAGTGATCCTTACAAATGACTATGATCAGTGATAGAAACAGTTACCCCTTGTGGTGATTAACAATTTTGATGCAAATCCGGATGAATGATCACGAGCGTTGAATGAAGAACAACGTCTCTACTCAGTCCACACGAACATAGTGCCTTCAATCTCATTGCTAGCTGCTGCGAATGAAGACTTTCAGTGAGAGAGAGAGAGAGGGAGAGGGAGAGAAATACAACTAGGGTTTCACCAACTGAACTTCATCAAGTCCAGAAAGCTTTTACACGAGGGTTGTAGTTATAGAACCACTTGTGTGGGTTGCAAGCTAAAAAGCCCAACTTAAGTGCACCATATAATAATAATAATAATAATAATAATAATAATAATAATAATAATAATAATAATAATAATAATAATAATAATAACCATTATTATAATAAAAAAATTTATTATTATTATTATTATATTTAATAACTATAATAATAATAATAATATTAACTATTATTATCATATTGTACGATGTTTCATATTTCACTTAAATACACCGTACCTTACGTTGTTCCATAATTTTTTCAAGTACACCGTACCTTACAGTGTTCCTTATTTATTCTATCTCTCATCAATCTGTCCTTATGTGTGTGATCCTGTAGGATCTCGTGACGTTGACAATTATATTAAATCATATATTTAATATAATAAACAGTGAGCGGTATCTAGCAACACATCACTGCTAACCAAGTGACACAAATTTTATGTGATATGACAAAACCTTTTCTTGGTAATATTATTGTGTACAGTTACCCTTTTGCCCTTATGTCTATATTAAACAAAGGCATATATCGTGCCATCCTTGTCCAGTTCAATATTGGGCCCTTAGACATTTATCTTGTTACGCAGGATGGGCAAATTCCATTTAGGTCAGTCATCTCCCTCAACATGCTTTGTGGAGTACCCATCAAATGTCTTTATGGTCATCCAGTTACGGACAATGTTTGATCAGCAATAAAATACTCGACTCTACATCTAGGGTCTATAGTGGTTTCGAGTTAAATGGTGGTATACACCACTATCACCATGAGAGTAACTTATGACACTTTGCATAACATTATATGTAGTACTCTCATAGCCGGTCAATCCAGTATAAATATTACTCTTAATATTCATACCTATGTTAAGACTTAATAACTCCTTATCCATGATCCATGAAATGTGATCATCAGTCTATTTACATAACAGTCTTAATGCTTTAAGGTTATCCCATTTTACAGTAAAGCTCGACTACAAATACTTTAAGAATAATGTCCTTATGTTTAATGGGATCTCATGATTAAATCACACTTAATATTTCATTAAACGAAATAGCTATTATAGGGACTTTATTATTTTGGAAAAAAAAACATAATAAAAAAATGCCTTTTATTATTAATAAATAATTTGATACAAGTACCAAAAGTATTGGCCTCTAGGGCTTACACCAACAATCTCCCACTAGAACTAGATCCAATCAGGCATACCCCTAATACCCATAGATCTAGTATGGCCATCATGCTTCAGCTGCGCAAAAAGCTTTGTTAGTAGGTCAGTAACATTGTCAAGTGTAGGTACTTTGCATATCTTCACATCTCCTATATCTATTATCTCTCGAATGAAGTGATATCGCCGAAGTATGTGTTTGGATCGTTGGTGTGATCTAGGTTCCTTAGCTTGTGCGATAGCACCATTGTTATCACAATAGAGATCAATGGGATCCACAATGCTAGGGACCATGCCAAGTTCACTAATGAGCGTCTTGATCCAAACAACTTCCTTTTCTGCATTTGAGGTAGTAATATACTCGACCTCAGTTGTAGAATAAAAAATTGTATCTTGGTTTAAACTTTTCCAACCTACATCGCCACCATTTAAGCAAAACACGTAACCAGATTGTGATCTAAAGTCACCCTTATCTGTCTGGAAGCTAACATCAGTGTATCCAATTACAACGAGCTTTTTTTGACCTCCATATATCAAGAATGAGTCCTTAGTCCTTCTCAAGTACTTAAGGATATTCTTGACAGCAACCGAATGAGCATCACCTAGACCAGATTGGTACCTACACATTGCACTTAAAGCATACGAGACTTCTGGTTGAGCACATTACACAGATACATGATAGTTCCTATTATAGATGCATATGGAATCTTATTCATGCGATCCCTTTCTTCCTTAGTTGGAGGGGATTGTGTTTTTAATAGACACATGTCATGTTGCATATGTATGAATCCTTTCTTTGAATCATGCATATTAAAGCATCTCATCACTTTGTCTATGTATGTACTCTGACTTAGGCTAAGCAGTTTTTGTGATTTATCTCTATAGATCCCAATTCCTAGTATATAGGCTGCTTCACCCAAGTCCTTCATAGAAAAGCATTTACCTAGCCAAGTTTTTACTTGCTGCAAGGTAAGGAAATCTTTTCCTATGAGTAATATGTTATCTACATATAATTCAAGAAGGCGATCATGCTCCTACTAACCTTCTTATAGACACAAGGTTCATCTTCGTTTTTTATTAATCCATATTGTTTTGCCATTTCATCAAAACAAAGATTCCAATTCCTGGAATCTAACTTCAATCCATAGATTGATCGCTGTAACTTACATATCTTTTGGGCTTCTTTTGGTATTTCAAATCTTGCAGGTTGTGTCATGTACACATCCTAAAAAAGATTCCCATTAAGGAAAGCAGTCTTGACAGCCATTTTCCATATTTTGTAATCATGATATGCCGCAATAGAAAGTAAAATGTGAACAGATTTAAGCATTGTAACTGATGAAAAGGTTTCATCATTGTCTACACCATGAAGCTGGTTATAGCCCTTAACAACCAGTCTTGCCTTATAGGTATGTACCTTACCATCCATGTCAGTCTTCTTTTCGAAGACCCACTTGCATTCTATAGGATTAAGTCCTACAAGAGGCTCTACTAAGGTCCAAACCTGGTTTGTTTACATGGAATCCATCTCAGATTTCATTGTTTCTAGCCACTTCTCAGACTCATGACCAGTTATGGCCTCTTGGTAGGTTACAAGCTTATCTTGATCCATAAGTAATACATCACCTTGATCAGTTATAAGATATCCATATCTCTCTGGTTGGTGACATATCCTACTTGACCTACGTTGGTCTTGTTCTATTTGAGCAGGTTGCTCTTCCACAACAACTTGTGATTCCTGCTCTAATTCCTCCATAGATGTATCAATGCTTTGTGATTCTTGAATATTTTCAAGCTCTACTTTTCTCCCATTGATTCCTTTGGAAATAAAGTCCTTTTCCAAGAAAACTTCAGTTCGAGCGACAAACACTTTGCCCTCAGAAGGATTGTAGAAGTAATAACCTCTTGTTTCTTTAGGATACCCCACAAATAAGAATTTGTCAGGTTTTGGCTCAAGCTTAGTTAAAATTTGTCATTTCACATAAACTTCACAACCCCAAATCTGCATGTAAGACATATGTGGTTTCTTACCACTCCATATCTGATATGGTGTATTCTCAACCTTTTTAGATGGAACACAATAAGTGTGTAAGCTGGTGTCGGTAGTGCATGTCCCCAAAAAGAGTTTCGAAGATCAACGTGACTCATCATGGATCGGACCATGTTTAACAAGGTTCGATTTCTTCTCTCAAATACATCATTCAATTGTTATGTTCCATGAGGAGGTTGTTGGGATAGAATCCCACACTCTTTTATATGGTAATCAAACTCTAGGCTTAAATATTCACCGCCTCAATCTGATCAAAGAGTTTTAATATTCTTACCTAGTTGGTTTTGTACTTCATTATTGAATTCCTTGAACTTTTCAAAGGATTCAGATTTGCGTTTCATTAAATACACATAACCCCATCTGCTGAAATCATCAGTAAATGTGATGAAGTATTGAAAACCTCATCTGGCTAGTATGTTAAGTGGTCCACATACATCAGTATGTATAAGGGCCAAAAGATTATTAGCCCTTTCACCTTTTCCTATGAATGAGGACTTTATCATCTTTCTAATTAAACAAGATATGCATGTATCATATGATTCATAATCAAAAGAGGCCAAGAGTCCATCTTTATGGAGTTTGGAAATGCGCTTCTCATTTATATGGCCTAAGCGACAATGCCAAAGGTAACTTGGATTTAACTCATTAGGTTTCATCCTTTTAGTATTAATGTTATAAATTGGCATTTCAAAAATCAAGGACTTACAGTCCATTGTTCATTTGTGCAGTACCATATAATACATCATTCAAATAAATAGAGCAACAATTGTTCTTTATTATGAATGAAAAACCAAACTTGTCCAAACAAGAAACAGAAATGATATTTCTGCTAATTTCAGGTACATAATAATAGTTCTTTAACTAAATTATCAAACCACTAAGTAAAGTTAATACATAAGTTCCTACGGCTAAAGCAATAACCTTTGCTCCATTGCCAACTCGTAGATCAACTTCACCTTTTGCCAATTCTCTACTCCTTTTTAGCCCTCGCACATTCGTACAAATGTGAGAACCACATTCAGTATCCAATACACATGAGGCAGAAGTAGATAAATTTATTTCTATAACAAAAATATCTGAAGTTGAAGTCCATACTCCATTCTTCTTATCTTCCGGGTACTTTGGGAAGTTTCTCTTCCAGTGTCCGGTCTTATTGCAATAGAAGCAAGTGCCCGCCTTTATTATGCATCCACTAGGCTTCAAAGCATGAGCAGTAGGTTTAGGTCTTGCAACTTCCTTGCATTTCCCTTTACCACCCTGCTTGGTGGGCCTTTTGTTCTGCTACTTTCCATTATTGACCATCAGAATGGACTTCTCTTTTGACTTCAGATTCTGCTCAGCAGTTCTTAACATGCCTAGCAGCTCTGGAAGACTTTTGTCCATATCATTCATGTTGAAATTAAGGACAAATTGACTGAAGCTCTTTCGCAACGATTGCAGGATCAAATCAGTCACAAGCTCCTTTTTTAGGGGAAAACCCAACCTTTCAAGGTTCTCCACATACCCAATCATCTTGATTACATGGGGACCTACTGGTGAAGGTGAGAAAAATACACAAGAAAGGGGATTGAATTGTGTTTTTCGTTTTCTTAGTAACATCAGAGTCTGAGGTTTGTAATCTCCCCATGAGTCATACAGTTCCAAGGTTGAGGTTTGTAAGCCCCCTAGTTCCATATTTAAGAAAACCAAAAATAATATTTTAACTTCCTTTGGCAACATCAGAATGCGAGGTTTGTAAGGTCCTTCTGAGTCTGATAGACTAAGGCTGAGGTTTGTAAGCTCCTCCTTAGTTCTATGTACAAGAAAGTTAAAATGTGCCACCCGAGCAAGATAACCATAAACACAGAAATATAAATAACAAAATTAAAAATGACCAATATGTACAATTGAATAGGTACTCAATGGGTTCAGTTTCTAATTAAATACTTACCATTATTTCTCCCCATTTTGTCACATAAAAAAGAAAATAAAAAGAGAAGAAGAAAATAATTACAGTCATAAATGCATCATAGATCATCATTATAGGATCATTTTCCAAGGAATTGAAAAACGATCAAGTAACATGGGGTCATTAAGGACTGTATACTGCATGCCTTAAATTTTTAGTGGTTGTTACTGTTCCAAGAATCAAGCAGGATTAAATCAGGAGTTTGAGTTGCTCATAAGTCATTATAAAAGCAGTCCAAACTTAATTCATTTTCATCAACATCTATCATAGTCATGGAAGCATCAACTGAGAGTCATAAGACTTCTGTAGTAATAAAAATCTCCCAGATCTCTACAAGAAAAGATGTCCAGAATGTTCAAAAACAAGTTATTTCTGGATCATCTACCACTGGGCCTTTGCTCTCTGCAAGACTTACTTCTGAAGAAGCAACATCAATAGCTCCAACACAACCTACAGGAGTAGGTTCATCAGAAGTTGTGATGGAGCCCAGAAGGAAGATAATGAAGAGATCAAAGAAGAGAAGACGGCCCAACAAGTTGTTCTACCATCCTTATGAATCAATGTTTTGTAATCGCCTGCTTCAATTAATGAAAAAGTATCTTTTTGACCAAATGTTGTTTATTGCGTGCATATACTTTCAATAACTTCTTTAAGATTTACTGAAAGACATTAATGAAGTAAAACTGACACCAGAAACAACAGTTAAACGAGTCAAGTATAAAATTCATAGTTGTTAAAGAATCTTTAATTAGTTAGACTGTTAGATAACATTTCCAAGATATATCATTTAAGATATTGATAAAAATTAATCAATATTAAAACAACAGATACTTGGAACAATGTATGTAACACGTATATATAAGAACTCATAGCATGTTTACTTTCATAATCACTTAATCCTCAAAACACCAAGATGTACAAATAGAAGCAAATCTGGGTTCCAAAGAGAGATTTCAGAAAGACAGCCATACTGAACACAACAACTCAGGTAAGTGAAAGAAAAGCAACAGCTGAATGATCTACTAACAAGCAGATGACTTCAGAAGCTCTCACCTCTTTAGCATCCTTTGTGAAGACACACAGAAGAAGATCTTCTGGATCCAGATGTAGAAATCAGCTAAGAGAGGAGGATTTGGAGTTTTCTAAGGAAGAATGGCAAGATTACTTAGATAATCTGGACATGTCAGATGATCCTAGGGAATACCTTAGGGCCAATCCAACAGACTAGAATGGCTAAATAATTTGTAATCACTTCCTTCTTATTAACGATAAAAGTTGCAAACATTAAGTTCTTACTCCCATTACTTTTGATTCTTTTTGAACAACAATAAATAAATATAATCAACGATTAACTGAACAAAAGCATGAACAAACTTTGAATTAAAATGCATAACTATGCAGAAATCTAATATCAGAATCTTTCAGAGATAGCTTCAAACTTGTCTCTCCATATCTTAGACAAATCAACCTCTGAACTTATGATAACTCCCTACTAAACAAGTAATTCTGAAAGAACTCGTCCAAAAGGAATGAAGAAAATATTTCCCTTGTGAAAGGAAGAAAGAGTCTTTTTCAAATAGTCAAACATAACTTGAGGAAGACCAATCTGCAAGTCTGAATTGAGAAGTAGAAGCAGACCTTTTCCAATAAGGTCCACAAGGTCTAAATCCTTATCCTTAGGAAGTAAGTTTGAATTCAGAATCTGATTCCAAACAACAGCATCAGGACGAAGATTTGAGACCAATGATGTAATAGATGGATCTATAAAGATACGCCAAGTAGGAAGATAGTGTTCCCAAACCAGAGTTCCTAAGATTTCTCTAATTTCCTCACAATTGATCACATTAGCAATCGCTTTAGAGGTTACTGTTATAGAAACACCAGTTACTTTAGAAAGAATATCACACTCAGAATTCAGCTCAACAATGGAAGCATTAATCTAAAACTCTTTGACAAGATTTGGGTAAGTGAAACCACAAAGCATATCAAAGTATCCATTTCATCCTTGTTCACACATAGTCTTCCAAAATTTAAAGCCTAACTTAATCAACTCATCAAAATCCATAAAATTTTCATTGATGACTACCAGTTGATTCAAAGAAGAATTGACTAGAAAACTCATCTCAAGTTTGGCTTGATCAACACACAACCACGGAGAAAATAAAAAGATAAAGAATCTAAACAAGATTCCTAAAAGAATAGGAATCTTGCCAGAAGAAGGACAACATAATATTTCACAAGACAGGGGATAGTGACAATAAGTATCCAAAAGAAAACATCATTACCCAAAGGTTCTTATCCAGCAGATTTCTTGAATCCACTAGATGAAGTTCACCTTTATGAAAATTTAAGTATTATAAAAGTTTTTGAAAAAATCTTTTTACTTAAACTGCTTTATCAGAAGTAAGAATCCTCTTCTGAATCTCAGAATTTGACAACTTTCAGAAGTTATCATCCATCAGAGTCTAGTAGAACTAGACTCAGAAAGAGAGATATCTTCTATCAGTCATAAGTCTCTAAGACTCTATTCAGAGCCAACACTTCCTTTTAAAACAATAGTCATGAGTGATAGATGAATATTGAATTGTTTCCTTTGACAGCTAACAAACAACAGTAACATCATAAAAAGTGAGGAAACTGTTTCCATAAATATGATTATCATCTAGCTTAATGAATATTCAGTATAGATAAATATAACAGAGTTTCTTCTTAAAGATTTCTGAAGATCCTTTTTCAAAAGAGCTTCTCTAGAAATCTAACAGAAATTTTGTATTTACACCTACACACATATCTCATTGAATCAAAAGATAGCTAAAAAAGAGCAAGCATACCTTTTTTTTGTTATTTTCTTGGTCAGACACGTATCAATATTCAGACTTGACCATAAAGTATGAACACCGCTTTGAGTGAGTGGGTTTTGATTCAATGCATGTTAAACTAATAACTCCACTACTCTCACCAAACTTGGTACCTCTAGCACTTGAGTATGGGTTGTGGGCACTTCTTTCATCAATGTTGTAAACAACCTTTGATAAATGCCATCGAAGATGCCTCTGCTCCTTTCTTTAATATCTGCAGCAAATACATTTAAATCATGACACTCATATTTCTATGAGACCATACATAAATGTTCAGACATGCTTTCCTTTGCCTTATGCCACATTCTGATAGTAGTACCATGATTCATTCCAGAGTATCAGTCTGGAATAAACCATAATATGAACAAGATCTTGTTCTAATCAGAATCATTAATTTCAATGTCTTGACTCAAGACTTTGAGATCTTTGATAAGCAAAGAACCAGATGATGTTAGCTATCAGAGAATGGCATAAAACAAATTAAATCACCATCATCAAATTGCCTGCAGAACATAAAGAAAAATTGAAGGTTTCTCATAAACTTGTTCTTTAAAACAAATTCCATGATGACCCTCAGTCAAGGAGCAACGGAGTCTCTTAAGATATCACCTTAAAGAGCAGACTCCTTATTATCAAAGATTGAAGCGAGATAGATTTGGCATAATCTCTTTCTCTACAATACTTGATTTTTATTTCAGGACTCAGATGCTCTTTCAAAAGCAGTAATAACTGGCAGAGCCAGATTACTCTTTTATCTGAATCCTGCACTAATGTCATTTTCAAAAGAATATGCAGTGAATATTAACTGACATTAGGTCCTGGTAGTATTTCTCCTTGCTTCCAGATCTGGAAAATCAATTGAAATACAAGTATTTTAGAAGCTTATGAAATTACTCTTCTATCAGCAGATATTACAACCTATCATGCTAGTTAAGAAGTACTTCTGACAAGAAATATAAGTTTCTTATCATCAGACATTCCAAAGAACCAAGCTTCGGAAAGGTGATCTTTTAGATAGCTTTTCATCATCTAATTTCATTTCTTTTCTTCGAAGATTTTCAAGATAAACCAACAGACCACAATAAATTCAAGTTGTAAAACTTCTTGAATAACTGTGACCTCAGGTTTGAATCTAAACCAATCTTCTCAGAATTTGCTTGAAAGATCAGATGAAGTGTAACTAGACAAGCTTCAAAACTGACTCCCATAAATCTGAGCACAAGGATTTAAAGATAGTCCGAGCATCAGACATATAAATGATGTTGATATACTCAGAAGTGAGATAGAGCATCTACTAGAATTCAACTACCTCTAAAGATATTCAATAAGTTTCTTCTGAGCTAGTGATAGAGACTTTCAAATAGATTATCTCTACACCATCAACTTCTATAGTAATACTTTTTTCAAGGATATTCTATAGACCTTCAGAACCCCTTTTATCAATATCAATGAGTTAAAAATATGTTTTACTTTTCCATCATTTAAATTCAGTGGAATCGCCCTTTGAATATGGTAGGAAAAGCAATATAATATTTTTCATGTGGCACTTGATTCCTTCTTGAAGGAAAAACTTTGACAAACATACTTTTCTTATTGGATCATTATCTGTGCCACTGTTAAGTGTCATGCACATACCATGCTCTGATACCAATTGAAGGTGAGAAAAGTACACAAGAAGGAGGGGTTGAATTATGTTTTCCATTTTCTTAGCTTGCATCTGATCAGAGTTCAAAATCTAAAATGGTGTTCAGATTCTGGTTAATTCTTAGCAGTGTAATGTTAACAGAAGTAAAAAAAATAGCAAAAGACACAAAGATATATACGGGTTCCTCCCCTCACTGAGAGTAGTCCAGTCCCCTTGCTTCACAAGAGATTTTCGCTATAATCAAAACATGATTACAATCGCTTATGCATTCTGTATAAGACATTAAAAATGCTTAAACCCAAGGTCCAAGACTTCTGCTTAAGCTCCTCACTCGAGACTTCCTGCTTAGGTTCCACGAACCTAAGATTTCCTTGCTCAGGCTCTCAGCCCAATATTTCTTCTCCAAGTCCCATGAAACGAGCCTCCTTGCTTGCACCTCCCAGGTCAAGACTTAATGCTCCTATTTCATGTAACAAGCATTCCTACTCAAGCCTTAAGGCTTAAGACTTTTGCTCTAAGTTCCATGAAACAAGCCTTGGCTTGCACCTCCCTGGTCAAGACTTACTACTCCAAATTTCATGAACTGAGCTATCTTGCTCAAGCCACACTGCCTCAAGACTTTCTTGCTCAATCAATCTACTTGATTAAGACTTTCACTGCTCAAGCACATAGCAAGAGACTTAGGTGGCTCAAGTATCTTGGCTCGAGACTTCCTTGTTTGCATCCTAATGATACAATACTTCTGCTCAATCAATCCACTTGATTAAGACTTTCATAGCTGAAGCACATAGCAAGAGACTTACGTGGCTTGAGACTTCCTTGCTTGTATCCCAGTGACACAAGACTTTTATCTAAACTACTGAACAAGCTCAGGAGAATAGAGAACAAGGTGTACATGATACAAGTATCAGAGGTACGGGAAATCACCATAACAAAGACCTAAAGCTCTTAAGATTTATAAGATATACAATGTGTAAGAAATCTTAAAGCTTTTACAATTACAACCTACATCAGCAAAATCTGCATATACATTGAGTTGATAGTTGCTAATCTTGTTACTCATTCTTCTGGTTGATCCTTGTTAAAGATTTAGTTTGAACCTTCATCCATATTTATAGCCTTTTCAGAAACTAGCCGTTGAGGAGGTAACTTGATCAGGAGTCTTTGTTGTTACTCCATAGTATAAGAGTCGTTGAAGATAGATACACCAGAAGATCTTAATACAATGTGTAACAAGTTTAACCTTTGAGTATTCAAGAGATTTTGTACTATTAGAGACGTTGAGAGTAGATATTCATAAAGCATCTCCACTTGTCTTGAGCCTTGCAATCTCTAGACTCACTGACAAACTGATTTGACAATACAACTTGCTTTCTACAGTACATACAACTTCAACTTTATCGCCAACTATGAATGGTACCAGAAGCTAATTTGCATTCACTATGTGTAGAGACAATAATGTTGCTTCTTCTGATGCTGAGACCTTTAGCTTCATAGTGTTCGCCAAACATCACTTAGCAAGTTTTCTTCATATTCTGCTACCAGAAGCTAGCAATGCAGCAACTCTCAAAGTGTGTTTAATGTAGAACAGATTCTGACAATAATATTTACAAGTATAAGAACCTGCACACATGTAACACACATTAAAATAAACCATTGTTCTTTCAATACTTTATTATCATCAAAACCCAAGGAAAATATGTCATGAACAAATCTTTTTCTAATAACTGGGGCTCCCTCAGTTAGCTTGCCTTGAAAAAGGGCTTTTGAAACTTCAAATATCTCATGCCTTACCTGCTCTTGATAGAACATCTTCAGGTGTTCAATCATATCAAATTCTACCATGTTTTCATGTTGCTTTTGCAATTCAGAATTCAAGGTAGCCAACATGAGGCAAGCAATTTCATTGGAATCATCGACATGCTTCTTATAAGCATCTATTTAAGCCTTAGTAGCAGAACTAGGAGGCTCCTTTTTAGGAACATGTGTCTCTAAGACATATAACTTTTTATCATGTTTGAAGACAATCCTCAGGTTTCAATGCCAATCCAGAAAATTTGTCCCAGACAATTTTTTCTTATCAAGGATTGATCGCAAAATGTTGTTAGAGGTGTTTGTTGTCATGGTAATATACATAAAAATGTGAAAAATATAAGTATCACTAAAATCAACATATTCAATTAGGCCTTTAATTAAATATGCTCCCACTATTTTACTCAAACCAAATGACCCTTACCATTTAATTCAGAAAATTCTGTTGGAAGATTTCCTAGTGGATCGAGATCCATATTTCACTTTGTTTTAAGTCAACGTTAGGCTGATTACACAAAACTAGGTTATTTAGGTAGGAACTTCTTGCAATTGTGAAATTCTGGTATAACAGATCACTAAGATGTCAAACAGAATGTTGCGACACTTGATCTCTGCTACTCACACAAGGATAAAAAGGAGCAGAGTACAAACAACAGAAAGAAAAGAAACACACAAGAATTGTAAACCCAGTTCGGTGAACAACAACACCTATGTCTGGGGGCTACCAAGCCAGGAATGAAATCTACTAAGCAGTATTAGTTCTAAGCTAAACTCCACCGTTTACAAATTGTCACCTAATCACTACCCGTGCTATATTTCTACCAAAGATACTCTTAGGTATGAGACCCTTCTCAATTCCTTTTCAATCACAGCAGCGACTGAATAATTACAACTCAATAACACAGTTCAACTCAGGTATTCACACAATACAAGAGAGGCTCACAAAAGTATAAACCCTAGTACTCACTAACAACCGTGTATATTCTCTGTCTTATTCTAGGTTAAATCCATCCTATTTATAATAATAAACAAGACTGGATTTGGGCTTCAGAATCGCAACAATTCAGCTCCACAGAATCCGCATCTTATTCTTCTCTAGAATAGTTTCTTCAATCCTAAGTTTCCTAAAGTGTCTCCACACTTAGAAACAACATCTTCCACTTAGAATCAGAATCTCTGATTCCTCAATCTTGGACGCCACCTAGGAAAAATAAACATTCCCATAAAAACTGAAAATAAAAAAACCAATAAACAGTTATAAAAAACTGTAACAGACAAAGTTGTCGAATCAACATGATATGACATCTTGTCTAACATCTTAATCTTCAGACAGTTCAATATGTTAGGACATCTTGTCCAACATCTTTCTGTTAAGTTAGTTTTACCAAAATTGATGCCAACCTCAAAGGCTTGGACTCATCAATCTCCCTCTTTGGCAGATTTTGGCTAAAACTAACTACAAGTAACTTGCAGACAGAAAAACCCCACTCTGAGGCAAGAAACAGAACATCAGAACAGCAGTGAAAAAAGCATCAAACATCTTGTTGTCTCCCCCTCAACCAGTTCCTTTTTCTGCAAGCGGAATTAGCATACTCCCCCTTAAAGGTTATCAATAGTGGTTAGTAAAGTTAGTATTACTCCCCCTTTTTAGCTATAATATGACAAAGGCAGATAAACTAACTAAATAACCAAGCAAAAAGTATAAAGAATTTAAAGAACACACCAAGCACAATTTTTTTTTTATCCTGGGCATTAAGCCCTTACAAAACCAAAACAAAAACTTGAGAGAAGTCTTGAAAGCCCTCTCAAACTTGATGGGAATACATATCCAATTACTTGAATAGCATTCCCACACCCAGTGAAATGCTACAGATCTTCAGATAGGTAAACTCCAAACTTGCCCCTCAACACTTCAAATTGATTAGCATCCAAAGTTGTAGTGAAGATGTCAGCTAACTGATTCTCTGTGGCAACATGCTCCAAGGTTATTACTTTGTCTTCCACAAGGTCTCTAATGAAGTGATGCCTGATGTCAATATGTTTAGTTCTACAGTGCTAAATAAGATTCTTTGAAATATTAATGGCACTAAAGTTTTCACAGAAGAGTGTCATAACATCTTGAATGACATTGTATTCAGTTAGCATCTGCTTCATCCATATCGTTTGAGAACAGCTACTACATGTAGCGATGTATTCAGCCTCATTAGTAGACAAAGAGACACAATTTTGCTTCTTACTAAACCAAGAAATCAAGTCGTTTCCTAGAAAGAAACATCCACCAGAGGTACTCTTCCTATCATCTGCACTCCCATCCCAATCAACATCACAGTATCCTATTAACACAGAGTTAAAACTATGCGTATAGAGCATGCCATAGTCACGTGTACCATTCACATACTTTAGAATTATTTTGACCTGATTAATATGGAAAACTTTAGGTTCAGCCTGATATCTCGCGCATACTCCTACCACAAAAGTTATATCAAGTCTGCTAGCAGTAAGGTATAGAAGACTTCCAATCATGCTTCTATACAGACTCTGATCAACACTAACCCCTTTCTCGTCCTTAGACAATTTCAAGTGAGTAGGAGCAGGAGTCTTCTTGTGTTTTGCATGCTCTAAATCAAACTTCTTAACAATATTTTTAGCATATTTCCCTTGACAAAGAAATATCGAGTCTTTCATTTGTTTGACTTGGAGACCAAGGAAGTAAGCTATTTTACCAATTAAACTCATCTCAAACTCAGATTGCATTTGCTTGACAAAGTGTTGGACCATCTCATCTGACATTCCTCCAAACACAATATCATCGACATAAATTTGAGCTATCATGAGCTTTCCTTCCCTTTCTTTGACAAAGAGAGTTTTATCAATTCCACCTTTCCTGTAACCATGGTTGACAAGGAATTCAGTTAGCCTTTCATACCAAGCCCTTAGAGCTTGTTTCAATCCATACAAGGCCTTCTTCAACTTGAATACATGATATGGAAATATAGGATCAACAAAACATTTAGGTTGTTCCACATAAACTTCTTCATTCAATTATCTATTCAGAAAGGCACTCTTAACATCCATTTGAAACAACTTGAATTTCAACATGCAAGCTACTCCAAGTAACAGTCTCACAGACTCCAATCTAGCAATAGGAGCAAACGTTTCATCAAAATCCACTCCCTCAATATGAGTGTACCCTTGAGCAACAAGTCTAGCCTTGTTTCTTGTGACTACACCTTGCTCATCAGACTTGTTTTTAAGCACTCATCTTGTACCAATCACATTTGACCCTTTTGGTTTTGGCACAAGATCCCAGACCTCATGAATGTTGAACTGACACAGTTCCTCTTGCATAACATTAATCCAGAATTCATCAGTCAATGCCTCCTTGACATTCTTGGGTTCCATCTTCGAGGCCAAACAAGCACCCGCAACAACATCTCGTGACATGGTTATCCTTCCTCCATTTGGATCTCCTGTTATAAGTTCCTTTGGATAATCTTTCTGAACTCTGGTGGAGGGTCCCTTGTTAACCTTTTCAGTCACTGCAGGTTCATGATTGACATCATTGAATTCTGCAGCACCCTCAAAATCATCTTGTGATATTCCAACATCCTCTGGGACATCTTCATCCCCCATGGGAAAGAATTCTCCAATATCATCAGTATCTTTGGCTTCTATAGGTGAGTCATCAACCACAAAATTTATGGACTCCAGTACCACCTGAGTTATTGAGTTGTAGACTCTGTAGGCTCTGCTATTTGTAGAGTATCCCAGGAAGATTCCTTCATCACTCTTGGGATCCATCTTCCTTCTTTGCTCACGGTCTGTCAGGATGTAACATTTGCTTCCAAAGACATGGAAGTACTTCACAGTTGGCTTTCTACTTTTCCACAGCTCATATAATATGGCAGATATCCCAGATCTAATGGTTACTCTATTTAAAATGTAGCAGACTGTGTTCATAGCTTCAGCCAAAAAGTGATAAGGATTTTTTTTGGCATGAAGCATGACCCTTGCACATTCTTGAATTTTTCTATTTTTTCTCTCAACCACACCATTCTGTTAAGGAGTGATGGGTGAACATAACTCATGACTAATTCCTTCTGAGGAGCATGTCATGACCCCCAAATTTTGACCACAAGATTTCCCATTATTGTGCAAATCATCACCATAATATGGATGTACCTTCTTGCCTCATCAATCCTTTCAAAGATTGTTGAGCATTCACTTCAACCAAGAATTAGGGATTTGAGCCCTCTTAGAGTACTTAGACAGAGGATCAATCAAGAATGAACATGATACTCAACTTGTCAAACCTCTAAAACATCCACGAAGGATCAAGAGGTCTCCCACATCAAGAATTAAGCACAAGAGTGCAACATTTCAAGTGGATCAAGCCTCAAGATCATCAGTGTCACCAAATTAGGGTTTTGGTCGACCAAGGCATCCAGAGAGAAATTTTCATCTGGGCATGAGCCAATACTTCAAAACATGATCCAAGAAGCTCAAAGGGACCTTATAGACCCAATCACAAGTTCAAAATAGCCTCAGGGATGCATTCATAAAAAATCAGGAATTAGGGTTTCTTGACCTAATTCACCCCTAAGTTGACTTTTGGAGCAATGCATGAGCCAAGACCTCAAGAAGTGTTTTGAATACCTCCAATGCATCATATTGATCCATTTATAAGATTGTATTGATTCAAAGAACTTGTTTCATTAAAAAATACAAGGATTCAAATTCATTTGGACCAATTAGGATTTTTTGATGAAAAGTCAACTGTACCTTTGACTTTTGACCAAGACATGGTCTCAAACCTTGGGACATGATTCAAGACACTCTATAACACCTATGGAATCCATCCATTAGGTTTAAATTAGGTCAAGGACTTGATTTCATAGAGGATCACAAAGTTTGAGATTCATCTGATAAAAAGTCAACTGTGCCAAAAAACCAAGTTTGACTTTTTGAATTTCTTGACAAACAAGGCTTCCCTAAGTAAAAACAATGTTAACTTATGGTTTGGATCATCATCCATCAAGAAAAATCAAGAAAAGTAGGGTTACTTGCAAAAGGGGCAACCTTAAGAAACTTGAAATTTCACTAAGTTATGAAAAAAAAGTGATTTATACCTAACTTTGCAAGACCATAACTTGTGATCCAAGCAACCTTTTTCTTTCATCCAAAGCTCAAATGAAAGCTCTCATTACATACTTCAAGATTATCAACTAGAACAGATTCCAAATCCTCATGGATTTTGAGTTATGGATTGATCAAAATCACAAAAATATGAAAATGGCCATTTTTCCAACACTTAGTGAAATTTTGGACAGAATCTGTTTTGCATTTTCACCAACTTTGAGGCCATTTTTCATTATGATCCAAGATGATTCAAGACTAAAGTTGGACATCAAAGTTGAAGTGTGTTATTGGTTCTTTCCAAAAAGTACAAGAGCCTTCCATGGTTCAACTTGAGCTAGGAGTTATAAGCTTCCAAAAATGACATTTTTCACCCTACCCACATAAAGGCATGAAAACATAACTTGTTTCCCATGATTTCTTGAGCCAATTTTGGACACTTGCATCATTTCATTTATGTCCAAAATCAACACAAATGATGGAGAACCTGATCACAAAGCCACCAAGTCAAAAATCATATTCCTTGGCATGTGAAATTCAATGTTGCAATTCCAAAACTTCAATTTTGTTTCAAGGCATTCAAGAGATACATTGATGTGGCATGGGCTGAGTCATTGAACACTAAAGGAGTCAAGCCTTATCCCTACAAGAGAAGACCCATAGCCTGCAAGATTGACTCAAGTCAATGGCTAGAGGAGACTTTGGCTACATGACACAGTTCAATGGATAATGGAGTGATCCAACCTCCAATCACTATTGCTCCCAAAACAAAGTTGCTCTACTATAAATATAGGTTCTTTCTGATCAATTCAAGTACACCAAAGTATAACAACTCATGCTTTCCTTCCAATCACTCTAAAAAAACCAGAATTTACTTCTCTTACAAGTCACATTCGAATTTTCAAATAGAGAGCAATTCTATCCAAACCAACCATCCTAACACCTCACATATGTTATACACAAGTGATTTATAACCTCAAAACACATCTGGAACACCAGAATCATAAAGTCACCCCCCATTTGCTCAAGCTTTTTGGCAAGGTTGCAATTGAGGTGCCAAAACAAGTTCTAGGTTGTTTCAATCCATTCCAAGCTTCCAAACACCTTACTTGAGGTCCATTGAAGCTGTCCAGATCATCACACAACATCTGTAACACCTAAAACTGAGGATTTGATTTCCTCTTGCAGAGGTAAGCCTGACACTCTCAAATCTATGATCCACGCATCATAAATGTGTTTTCAAGTTACAAACATGTTTATGCACTTATGTAGAATGTTTCCCCTCAATCAATTACTTTGTAGCTATCGTGAATAGGATTTCATAGTGTTCTTGCAGAAATTAGGGTTCTTGAGTCCATCTTTTGATTTCTCACTCCACACTTAATATAAATGCAATTAATTTATATCATTGAAATCCTTGTTCAAAAATAAACAACTTTCGTGTTTACAAAAGTCAAAACCGTTACGTATTGAGAGAGATATGTGAGGTTTTGCAAAACGGCCATGGAGGGAGGTCATGAGGAAGAAGATGACCATTGGCGCCATATTTTAAATTTTTAAATTTTTAGGTCATTTTCTTATTTGATTTCAAAAATTAATTTCTCTCTCATTTTTTATTGGTTCTTTTTTTTTTTAAATTCACAAAAATGTTAAAATATTTTATTCTACAAAAAATTCAAATTTATAATATTTATTTGATATAGCTTGAATTTTTGTAAATAATTTCATTTTTATTTATTTTTAACATTTTTAAAATGAAATTTTCACCTTGATTTTTCAAATTCAAATGAATTCCAAGTTTTCATGTGATTAAACATGATTTTTCAAAACATTTTCAAAGGTAACAACTTGTTTTTGAATATATTTGATATTTTATATCATTCTTTATTTAATTTCCTTAGAAAATTATATTTTTAAATTAAAATTAGGGTTTTTCTTAATTTTGATTTTTTTTCAAGCACATTTGGAACAGTTTTGGGCCTCTAATAGAGTGTAAGACCCATCCCCTTTGTAAATATACAATTTTGGGCCTCAGTCATTGTATAAGTCCTGATACGATTTTCAAAACAACGGTGTGATCGCTGTTTTTCATCTGGGCATCTCCTCGAGTATAAGCCCCATCTGTCATACCCCAAATTTTGACCACTAAGATTTCTCATCATTGTGCAAATCATCATCACAATATGGATGAACCATCAGGCCTCATCAAATGCCTCAAGGGTTGTTGAGCATTCACTACAATCAAAATTAGGGTTTCAAGCCCTCTCAGAGCTTTAGAAAAAGGATCAATCAAGGAATTACATGATCTTCAACTTGTCTAAACCTCTCAAACATCCACAATGGATCAAAAGGACTCCCACTTCAAGGATTAAGCACAAGGCTGCTCCCTTCTAGGTGGATCAAGTCTCAAGATCGGTAGTGTAACCAAATTAGGGTTTTGATCGACCAGGGCCTCCAGATGGAAAATTTCATCTGGGCACAAGCCAATGATCCAAAACATAACCTAATATACTCCATGGGCCTCATGGACCCAACCATTAAGTCAATTTTGCCTCAGGGGATGCATTCACTAAAAATCAGGAATTAGGGTTTCTTGACCTAATTCACCCCTAAGTTGACTTTTGGGACAAATCATGAACCAAGACCTCAAGACATGATTGAAGGATCTTTAATATACTATATTGATCCATTTGGGACAATGTATTAATCCAAGAAGCTTGAGCAACAAGTCTCAATTTCATCTGCACCACAATTAGGGTTTCTCGAGGAAAGTCAACTGTAACTTTGACTTTTGACCAGGACATGCTCCCAAACCCTAAGACATGATTCAATATACCCTATGACACCCATGGAACATGTATATCAAGTTTGATTTAGGTCAAGGACATGATTTCCTGAAGAATTGCACAGTTTGAAATTCATCTGATAAAAAGTCAACTGTGCACAAAAGTCAACTTTGACTTTTTGAGATTTTTCACCAAAATGGATTTTTAACCCTAAAATGATGTTAATTTATGATTTGAATCATCATTCATCAAGAAAAATCAAAGAAAATGGGATAACTTGTAAAAGGGGTAACCATAAAAACTTAGAAAAATTTCTAAGTTATGGAAAAAGTGACACTAATGTGCCAACTTTGGAGGATCATAACTCTTAAACCACAAGGCCATTATTCCCCATTCAAAGCTTGATTTGTAGATCACATTGCCCTCTATAAAAGCTTCATACTAACTTATGTCCAAATTCCTCATGGATTTTGAGTTATGGAGTGATCAAAATCAAGAAAAGTCACTTTGTTCCAACACTTAGTGAAAATTCCACTAAGTCAGATTTTGCCTTACGTTTTTCCAAATGTAGGGACATTTTTCACTTGGATTCAGAAGAGATCAAAACCAAACATGTTCAAACAGTTGTTGTATCATGTAAGGGCTTTCCAAAATGGCTAAGAACATTACCAAATTCAATTTGAGCCATGAGATATGACATTGGCAAGTTGCCTTGCTGAAATCTGCCAAGGTAAGGTAAATTTTGCACTTTTGGTCGAATTTCCAAAATCAGCCAAATCCAAATGCTCCTATCCACTTGGACACCTCTGAGGATTGAATCTAAAGGGAACAATCACTGAGCCAAGCCTCCAAAGTCTTGGGAACATGAAATAGCATGTTGAACCTAGAATTGCCAAAATAGGGACAAGACTCCAATTTTGGAATGAAGCATTCAATGGAAGCATCAAGGTGGCATGGACTGAGCCATTTACAACTGAATTCAGTCAAGACTTATCCAAGACCAAGGGAACCAGCAGCCTGTGCCCTAACCTCTAGTCATTTGACTAATGACTAGAGGAGACTTGGATTCTCATTGCCCAACATTGGCCAACCCTACTCAGCAGTTGCCATTCATTGTGGATCCCAAAACAAACTTGCTCTACTATAAATAGAGCTCAATTGTGATCAGTTTGAGTACACCAAAGCCATCTAACAGATGCTTTCCTCAAAATCTCTTCTTTCACTCTAATTTTTCCTTCTAAGGCAAGTCACTATCGGGTTTTGAGTTTGAGAGGTTTTCCAATCAAACCAATCACACACACACCTCACATACATCATATAGAAGTGATCCAAACACTCACATAACATCTGGAACACAAATTTCACAAAATCACCAGCCAATTGCTCAAGTTCTTGACAGATTTGCAGTTGGGGTACCATCTTCAACTCTAAACCATTTCAATCCATTCCAAGCATTCATACACACTCCATGGTACCTAGGGAAGCTATCCAGATCATTGGAACCTAGCTGTAATACCTCCAACATAAATCACGATCACCAGCTGCAAGTGGTAACCATGGGCTCTTCTAACTCTATGATCCATGCAATTTTTGCTGCACAATAATTTGGCCATATGTTCATAATCATGCATGGAATGTTTCCCCTCAATTAATTACATTGTTTGAATCGTGTATCAAAAATCCTAGCCTTCATGCAGAAATTAGGGTTCTTGAGGATTTTTCATGATTTCTTGTTATATGTTTAATTTAAATGAAATTAAATACCATAGACATGATCGTGAGGTTGAAACGAGTTGATTGGTATGTGGATTACATGATATGATTAAGTATTCAGTGAGATTGGAGAGAAAATGCAAATCAGCCAAACCCAGAACACGCGCGTGTTCTTCAGCTGTTCTTGGCGCCTTTTTTTGAAAATTCAAATATTTGAATTTTGTGATTTTATTTAATTGATTCAAAAATTAATTTATCTCTGAGTTTTAAGGATTTTAAGTTAATTTTTTTTAATAATTCACAAAAATGTTAAAATATGTTATTTTCCCAAAAAATCCCAAAAATATTATTTATTTTGCAAAGAATTAATGTTTTAATTGTTTTTGACATTTAAAATATTTTCTCCGCCTTGATTTTGCAACTTTTAATGCTTTCTAATTATTTTGTAGGTCAATACTTAATTTTTGAAGCATTAATTCAAGATCACAATTTGTTTTTCCTATGTTAAACAATTTTGATCATTTTAATTGAATTTTTATTTAATTAAATACATTTTGAAAACAAATTAGGGTTTTTGGATTAATTCAACCCTCATAAATCATTTTCAAAACACTTTGGGCCTCTAATAGAGTGTAAGACCCAATCTTTTTTTTGACCAAATCATTTTTGGGCCTCAGTGTATTGTATAAGTCCCGATACCGTAAAAAACAAACGGCGCGATCGTCGCCTTTTGAAAAATAACAATTGGGCCTCTCCTCGAGCTATAAGACCCATTCAAAACCTTTTGGGCCTCTAATAGAGTGTAATACCCAACCCTTTGTAAATACAACCCATTTTGGGCCTCACTTATTGTATAAGTCCCGTTGTATTTCAAAACGTTCGACGCGATCATTATCCTTTGAAAAAATAACCTTGGGCCTCTCCTCGAGCTATAAGACCCATTCAAAACTTTTGGGCCTCTATTAGAGTGTAAGACCCAACCCCCTTTTTAACAAAACAATTTTGGGCCTCACTTATTGTATAAGTCCCTCTGCATTAAAAGAAAACCTCGGCACGATCGCCATTTTAAACGAAAAATCATCTGGGCCTACCCTCGTGTTATAAGCCCCACTCTTTTTCTTTAAACCTTTTTGGGCCTCTTGAGAGAGTGTAAGACCCATCCCTTTGTACAGAAAACCTTTTTGGGTCTTAGTCACTTGTATAAGTCCCTATGTACAAATCCAAACAGTGCGCTCACTGATAAAACCCTGGGCCTCTCCTTGAGCTGTAAGCCCCAAATCTTTCTTTTTCAAAGCACTTTCTCATTTGATTTTGAATATACTGTTGTTTTCAATCTGTCTTTATTGAACAACTAACCAAACAGCATGGAAGCACTACAACCGAGTAAGTGTTTATATGCTTTCATTTACCGCTTTCATATACATATAACTGTATTGTGGGGCTGTTTCGCTGTAAGTCTTCTTTCATAAACTCATATCAACTGTGTAATAATAGTATAGATATTTAGAGTTTCCCCGGCAACTACGTCTAGAACTAGGTGACGCCGTTTCGTTTATTCGTAGAAATAGACAACTAGACCCCCAATAGGATCACCAGATACAGTCTTCTCTTCGACTGTCCTCATTAGGAATTGTCAAGGAACTCTACTCCCAGAGATGAATGTATTCTCCGTGAATGGCATCTTTGAGTTTCTTCCAAATTCTCAAACTTTCCTGACTTGATCTATTCCTTGTGAATAACTTGCCTTGAATTTTTCGGGGTTTGGGGACCCACGGGCTTCTTAAAAGCATCGACCTCCTCTTGGGCATCGTACAAGGACCCACAGGCTTCCTAAAAGCAACCCGCCTCCTCTTGGGCTTAGTACAAGGACCCGCGGCTTCTTAGAAGTATTCACAGACTCCTCTTAGGCTTCATATAATGATCTCTTCCTCCGGGAATGATAGCCTCCTCTTGGGCTTCGTACAAGGACCCATCGGCTTCTTAAAAGTTTCCAGCCTCCTCTTGGGCTTCGTACAAATTGTCCCGACGACCTCCTAGAGGTATAGGAACAGAACTTAGTAATATTCATAGAACAGTCCATTCATAGAGTCTACTACTATTTCTCAAAGCATAGTACAAAAGACAAAACTCTAGACACGGACAGTCTAATATCCTTGAGTCTCAAAGACATTCTCAAGTGACCCCTTCGTTAAATAGGAAGGAAACCCGTAGACTCGGACAGTCTCAATACCCTTTGGATTTCCCGTTTCCTCAAAGAACAGGAAATAACACCGATCCCTGAATCAAATCCTTGAGTACAGTGTTACTCATATAAGAACTGATTTTCTCTTTAAAATCAGTATACTGGATCTGTCACTCAACTGAAACAGTTACTATAGCCTCCTCTTGGGCTTTGTACAATGATTCTTCCCAGCGAAGCAAACGTTTAGCCTCTCTCTCGGGCTTTGTACGAGACACATAAGAGACTCCCTCGTTGAGTCAATCACCCCTTTAGCCTCCATCTCGGGCTTTATACAAGATACAAAAAGGTTCTTATTGAGCCAAACAAATTTTAGCCTCCATCTCGGGCTTTGTACGAGATACAAAAACACTCTCTTGTTGAGTATAGAAGATCCTCTTGTAGGATCAACCCCTTTTAGCCTCTCTCTCGGGCTTTGTACGAGACACAAAAACACCCTCTTATTGGGCCCATAGCCTCCTCTTAGGCTTTGTATAAGAAAACCACTGGTTGATCCAATCAACCTTTTAGCATCAAAGCCGTGCATCGTTCACAGTACACAAACATCAAAACTCCTTCCTCTTCATCTAATCGCTGTAAGTGGCAAGCCTCTGGATCATCTACATCCATGCCACTGTCCTTCTTTTAGAATGAGAAATTCCTAAGGAAAGATAGCATTGATCTACACTGAGTTAAAGTCTTCTCCTTCAGGTTAAAAATCTCCTATAAAGGAAATTATGGCATTGCCGGATTCACATATCCCGGTTAAAGTAATTCTCCTTTATAAACAGTTGTAACATACAACCCCCTCTTTAGAGATGACAAATTCTCTCTAAAGTCAACACCCTTTTAGCTTCACATATTGGGCTTTGAACAAGATACAAATAGACCTTTTAGCTTCATATCTTGGGCTTTGAACAAGATACAAACTACCTTTCGCTTCACGTCTTGGGCTTTGAACTAGACACCAAAACAACCATTTTCTCCCATAGAATAGGAGGAACTACGAACGCTCTAATTTCCCTGTTTCGGTAAACGGGAATACATAGACATAAGATTGAAAGAAAAATCTTAGCGAGCACACTAAACAAAAACCCTAAATCCCCTATATCATAATCTGAAGCAGTATCCTAACAAAATTCCGGAGAGAAATCAGTATTGGCGAAAATACAAATAACCAGTACAAAGGCCCCACCACATTGATCGCATCTGTAACCTAACAGACCACTTTTTAAACTTAGTATGCAAGCAGGGTTAATTGGAGACATCTATTTCCCTTCCTTCATCAGCTTTAATAGGATAAAAAATGAATCGACCAGTAGTAAACAAACCCGAAGAGAGATAGCGCTTAAGAACCGTGTCCAAAATCGCTCGCTACACCATCTCTTGTATAAAACTAAACTTTTAGGCCTCTAATATAGTGTAAGACCCATTCCTTATTGTACATAAATAATTTTGGGCCTCAGTCATTGTATAAGTCCTTCTGTGGTTTTCAAAATCACGGCGCGATCGTCGCCTTTTCAAATAAATCATCTGGGCCTCTCCTTGAGTATAAGCCCCATTATTATTTTTTCATAAACACTTTTGGGCCTCTATTAGAGTGTAAGACTCAACACCTTTGTACAAAAACAATTTTTTGGGCCTCTGCTATAGTATAAGTCTCACAACGTATGTCAGTATCACAGTGCGATCACTGTTTTCAAATAAGTCATCTGGGCCTCAGTCATTGTATAAGCCCCAAACACTCTTTTCTTTTCAAACAGCTTTCATTAAATTCAAATTCAAATTCAAAGTTTTCCTCAAAACTTTCTTCAATTTCTTGAAACCCTAATCAAGCATACAGTTGTAGTCAATACAACAGATCACAATACACTTGGGCTTCTTCTCAGAAGGTAAGTCCCAACACCTTTTCTTTTTAATGCATATATATATATATATATATATATCTTCCAATTCAATTGTCTGTATATACTTGTGCATATCTTGCTTAGAATTTCCCCTGCAGTTAGGTCTATGCTTAGGTCAAACCAGAGGTTACTTTCAACTTAGTCAAAACTAGTTCCCCATAGGAAATTCCCTATACAGTCTGCCTCCTCTTGGGCTTATACAGTATGGAACAGAGAAATGCATTATTCCTGGTGAAACTTTTCTCAAGACTGTCAAACTTAGAAATATACTTGTACAAAAAATTCATCTCCCCAAAGAGGATTAATTCCCGGTGAAACCTCTTTTGAATTTCTTCAAACCTTAGAACTGTTCAGCAGAGAAAGGATTAATTCCCGGTGAAACCTTTCTTGAACTTTTCTTAGGCTTGGACCCACAGGCTTCCTAAAAGCATCCTCAGCCTCCTCTCGGTCTTAGTACAAGGACCCACATGTATCTTAAAAGTTTCCCTCAACCTCCTCTTGGGCTTAGTACAAGGACCCACAAGCTTCTTAAAAGTTCCCCAACCCCCTCTTGGGCTTAGTACAAAGACCCAAAGGCCTCCTAAAGGAATATGATATAAATTAGTCATCTCTGCAAGTTCCATCCTCAGGAGAGTCAAGAATTCCAAAACATCAGACCATTTTAGGATTGATCTTCATCCCTTAAAACCCTCAGCCTCCTCTTGGGCATCATACAAAGACCCCTCTCTACACCAGAACCTCTTACCTCTTAGGAGACTTGGACAGTCTCAGCCTCCTCTTGAGCTTCATTCAGTTTAGACTTGGAAAGTCTCATCTCCTCTTAGATCCTACACAGAGACCCTTAAGTTTCCTAAAAGCATAGGAAAAACCCTGATTATTTTACCAATATATTAATCTCCATCAGATT
Organism: Lathyrus tuberosus; assembly: GCA_022829125.1. Lineage (NCBI taxonomy): Eukaryota > Viridiplantae > Streptophyta > Magnoliopsida > Fabales > Fabaceae > Lathyrus > Lathyrus tuberosus. Next base: position 951,074 of record JALAZF010000491.1, on the reverse strand, counting down.
TAAAACCTCCAAAGGTTTTCAAACTCAACCTTAAACTTCTCTGAACCTCAACAAGGCTTAAGCTTTCACCTTAAAAATACCCAACCAGGGTCAATTTACCATCAACAAATCCCCAGTAGAACCAGAACCTCATGGCATCTGATACTTTAGCTCTTCCCTGATTCCCAACAAGAGTAAACCCTTGGATTCCCCAATACAATTTGGACCTGCTCCTAGATTTCCATAAATCCTCAGCAAGAGACAACCTCCTCTTAGTCTTCATATAAGAATTTTCCCAGTTAGCCTCAATCTTGGGCTTTGTACAAGACAGATATAACACTCCCCAGAGGAGTCATTTTCTTTCAGCTTCAACCTTGGGCTTTAATCAAGGCACACAAAAATCAACATCCCCTCAGATGAGACCATGAGTCCTCTCTGCAGGAGGATATTTCCTCTATAAAAACAAACTATCAAAACTTTTCCAAATAATTGTTGTAAGTGACACACTTGTTGATTCAAAATCCAAGCTGAAGTCCTTCCTTTATCCTGGCTAAATTCATCTTTCATCTAACAGCTATAAGTGGAAAGCCTCTGGATTCCATACATCCAAGCCAATGCCCATCTCTTAGTATGAAAGATTCATAAGGAAAAAGTGGCATTGATCTACACTGAGTTAAAGCTTTCTTCCTTCATGACATCACCCTTATAAAGGAAATTATGGTTTTGCTGGATTCACATATCCCAGTTAAAGTAATTTCCCTTATAACCAATTACCCAACATTTTGTGATGAATAGGTGAGATATCTCCCTTTAGAGATGACAAATTCTCTCTTAGTCACCCTTCAGCTTCAATCTTGGGCTTTGAACAAGACACAAATACTCCTTTAGCTTTAATCTTGGGCTTTAAACAAGACACAAATACTCAGCTAGCTTCAATCTTGGGTTTTAAACAAGACACCAAACATTTTTTCCTCCCATAGAAATAGGAGGAACTACGATTGCTCCGATTTCCCAAATCTCTTTATGGGAATACGTTGGCATAAGATTGCGAAATCTTAGCGAGCACACTTATCAAAAACTTTAGGCCCAGTACGTTCCCAAAAACAACGGAAAACCCTAAAATAACAAAAATATTCTCTCAATTCTCCCAAAAGAGAAACTTTCCCAAGCCACAGCAGATAAACACAAGAAAGCATTTTGAGTTAACAGAAATACATGCAATAAAAGGTTCATATGGATTACCATAGATACACTAGGTGTTAATATTTTCCCTTTGTATAACCAGACCCCGATCCCCGATCTCTTAGCATTTGTTAAAGAAAATATTTGCGTGCAAGGTTAGTTTTTAGATATCTTCCCTTTCCTTTCCAGCTTCATAGGATAAATAAGAAATCAGAAAGTAGCACCCAAATCCCAATATTGCGGTAAGGTGGTCGCGTCACCGACAAAAGTCGCACGCTACAGAGCATAACATATTAAACTTACTATTCTCAAACTCCTTCCCTAGTCGCTTCTGATTCTGACAATGCCACAATCCTTCTCACTTTGAAGTTTTGAGACAGTCCTTTGAAAACTTCAAATACTTATGAATTCTCTTTGATGAAATGTACCCATGTGTACCTAGAGAAGTCATCCACTACAACATAAGCATACCTCTTTCCACCAATACTTTCAACCTACATAGGTCCCACCTGTCATACCCCAAATTTTGACCACTAAGATTTCCCATCATTGTGCAAATCATCAGCACAATATGGATGGACCATCATACCTCATTAGTCTCCCCAAAGGTGGGTGAGCATTCACTATAAACAAGATTTAGGCTTTCAAGCCCTCGCAGAGCTCTTAGACAAAGAATCAATCAAGGAATGACATGATCTTCAACTTGTCTAGCCTCTCAAATATCCATAATGGATCAAGAGGACTCCCACTTCAAGGATTAAGCACAAGGCTGCTCCCTTCTAGGTGGATCAAGCCTCAGGATCGCCAGTGTCACCAAATTAGGGTTTGGTCGACTAGGGCCTCCAGATGGAAATTTTCCTCTGGGAATGAGCCAATGCTTCAAATCATAACCTAAAATGCTCCATGGAACATCATAAACCCCATCATCAAGTCAGTTTAGCCTCAGGGGATGCATACATCAAAAATCAGGAATTAGGGTTTCTTGACCTAATTCACCCCTAAGTTGACTTTTGGGACAAATCATGAGCCAAGACCTCAAGACATGATTTGAGGGTCTCCAACATACCACGTTGATCCATTTTCAACAATGGATTGACCCAAGAAGCTTGAGCAACAAGTTTCAATTTCATCTGAACCACAGTTAGGGTTTCGCGATAAAAGTCAACTGTAGCTTTGACTTTTGACCAGGACATGCTCCCAAGCCGTGGGACACGATTAAATACACCCTATAACACCCATGGAACATGTCCATCAATTTTTATTTAGGTCAAGGACATGATTTCCTAAAGGATCGCACAGTTTGGAATTCATCTGATAAAAAGTCAACTGTGCACAAAAGTCAAACTTTGACTTTTTTAGATTTTTCATAAAAATGGTTTTTTAACCCTAAAATGATGTTAATGTGTGATTGGAATCATTATTCATCAAGAAAAATCAAAGAAAGTGGGATAACTTGTAAAAGGGGTAACCATAAAAACTTAGAAATTTTTCTAAGTTATGGAATAAAGTGGCAAGGGTACCAACTTTGGAGGATCATAACTCCTAAACCACAAAGCCATTTTTCCCCATCCAAAGATGGATTTGTAGCCCTCATGGCCCTATACAAAAGTGTCAACTACATTTGATCCCAATTTATCATGGATTTTGAGTTATGGTTGGATCAAAATGGCTAAAAACTTAAAATTGACATTTTTCAGCACTTAGCCAAAATCTGCCTTGTAATTTCAGCACAATGTCCCAACTTCAAGGCTGTTTTTCTCCATGATCCAAGTTGAACCAGGTCTAGGGCCAAACATCAAAGTTGAAGTACGTCATCTAAGCTTTCCGGAAAGTCCTAGAACGTCCATGTAGCATACTCGAGCAGGGAGTTATGGATCTTACAAAAAGGCTTGCTGCAGCTGAATTTTTCAGGGCAGATTTGCACATTTTTTGTGCCACACGAATTTTCAAGCCTTGTCATTATTTTGGACACATCTAAGGATCAAATCCAAGTGGGATGATCTGATCCATGAGCCTCCTAAGTCTAAGGAACCAAAAAAAGCATGCCAAAACCTAGAAATCCCTAAAAGAGGGACAAAACTCCAATTTTGGTTTGGAGCATTTAATGGATGCTTAGAGGTGGCATGTACTGAGCTTCCTCCAACTGAATTCAGTCAAGATTCCTCCAACAACTAGGGAACCAACAGCCTGTGCTCTAACCTCTAGTCAATGGCTAGAGGAGACTTGGATTTTCATTGGCCAACATTGGCCAAACCTCTGCTGCAGCCACCATTCACTATTGCTTGCAAAACAAACTTGCTATACTATAAATAGAGCTCATTTGTGCTCAGTTTGAGTACACCAAACCATCAAACAGATGCTTTCCTCAAATTCTCTCTTTCACTCCAAAATGCCTTCTTTAGTAAGGAAATTCTGAGTTTTTGAGTTAGAGAGCATTTCCATCACAGCTCATGATCCTAACACCACATAAACATCATATGTAGGTGATCCAAACTCTCACAAGTGACCTATAACACCAACATCACAAAGTTACCTCTCAAAACCTCAAAATGGCACTTTTTTACATTTTTCAAGCCATGTCTTGATTCAGTCACTTTCCAAACCAGATAAAACCTCAAACACACTCTAAATATCACCCTTGAACTATCCCAAATGGTGCCACACATCTGGAACACCATTTGAGAGAGTTGGCATTTTGGCCACTTTTGACCATTTTGCGAGAAAGTGCTCAAACTTGCTCCAGAGGTTTCCAGCCGATTCCAACCATCCTAAAAGCTTCTAAGAGGTCATTCGAGGTTGTCCAAATCATTAAATCATTTCTGGAACAAAGCACTTGGTAGGTTGCCCAAAATCTCCAAAAAGGAGGTAAAATTCACAACTTGAATTCTTTGAATCATGCTTTCCTTTGTTGTCCACATACATGCATCATATTAAACAATTCTTGAGGCAAAAATCTAGTCCTTAATGTGTATGTTGTGATCCTCCCACTGTTTGCATTTTAACATGTTTATATGTGGAATTTTGGTTGTTTTAAAATCATGTCCAGTTCTGGTTGTTTTGATTCGTGTGTTCTGTACATTAAGTTTTAGTGCACATGAGTAACACCATTGGATTTCTTGCGAAAAATCGGTCAAGATAGGTTTTTACGGATTTCAATTTCGATTAAAATTGAGAGAGTTACGCGCGTTGGAAATTTGACGCGAAACGACGTCGAATTAACGATAGCAGTTCTGATTTTTTTGCTTTGTGTGTTATGTATAGTGAGTTTCCGGGTGCGTGAATAATACCATTTGATTCCTTGCGAAAAATCGGTTAAGATAGGTTTTTACGGATTTCAATTCCGATGAAAATCGAGAGAGTTACGCGTGTTGGAAATTTGACGCGAAACGACGTCGAAAACTAACGCACAGTTCTGGTTTTTTAATTGCTGCGTTTTGTACGTTGAGTTTCAGCGTGCATGTGTGATACCATTGGATTCTACGCGAAAAATCGGTCAAGATAGACTCTTTCAGATCTTAATTCGGTTAAAAATCGAGAGAGTTACGCGCGTCGGAAGTTTGGCGCAAAACGATGTTTTCAACTAACGTGCAGTTCTGGTTTTTTAATTTCTGCGTTTTGTACGTTGAGTTTCAGAGTGCATGTGTGATACCATTGGATTCCTCGCGAAAAATCGGTCAGGATAGGATCTTCCGGATCTTAATTCCGTTAAAAATCGAGAGAGTTACGCGTGTTGGAAATTCGACGCGGAACAATATTTCGAATTGAGTGCAGTTCTGGTTTTTCGATTTGCGTGTTTCGTACGTCGAGTTTTAGTGTGTATGTGCGGTACCATCGGATTCCTTGCGAAAAATCGGTCAAGATAGGTACTTCCGGATTTTGATTCCGATAAAAATTGAGAGAGTTATGAGTGTTTGAAATTTGATAAAAAACGTGTTGAAAATTAAAGTTTCGGTACTCGTTTTTACCCCATAAGAGATGTCGGAGATGATATTGTGACATTTTTCCTCTTTTTCTTATTTTTATTTTCAAAACTCAACTAATTTTTTTTACATAGCAAAAAATCATCATTTTCCAATTCATACCCCATAATATTTTAATCCACAAAAAATCACAAAAAAAAGTATTATTTTTAGATTATTTTTAATATATTTAAAAATAGTGTTTTAAATGCTTTTAAAATGATTTCTTTTTTTCTTGATTTTTAAAAACCAAAATGATTTTAAATATTTATGTGGATAAAATATTTTTTTCATAAACCTTAATCATTATTTAATGATTTTTATTTGATATTTTTATCATTTTTTACTTAATTTTTCTTGGAAAAATGCCTTAAAAAATGAAATTGGGGTTTCTTTGATTTTCACCCTAACAAATCTTTTTTAAACACTTTGGGACTCTATTAGAGTGTAAGACCCAATCCCCTTTTAACCAAAACAATTTTGGGTCCCACTTATTGTATAAGTCCCTCTGCTTTAAAAGAAAACATCAGCGCGATCGCCATTTTCAAACGAAAATCAACTGGGCTTCTCTTTGAGCTGTAAGTCCTATTTCTTTTTTTTTAAACACTTGGGCCTCTATTAGAGTGTAAGACCCAACCCTTTTTTAACGAAACAATTTTGGGCCTCAGCTATTGTATAAGTCCCGATACGTTAAAAATCTCGGCGCGATTGCCATTTTCAAACTGAAAATATTTTGGGCCTCTCACTGAGTTGTAAGCCCCATCTTTTGTACAAAAATACACCTTGGGCCTCTAATAGAGTGTAAGACCCAACCCCTCTTTTTTATATTTTCTCATTTTTCATTTTATTTTTTAATGATTTGGAAAATTAATAACTCCCTCAATTTTGATTATTTTTTATTGGTTCTTTTTCTGAAAAATCACAAAAATAGTAAAATATTTTATTCTACAAAAAAATCAAATTTATATTATTTATTTAATATAGTTGGTATTTTTGTGAATAAATTCATTTTTAATTGTTTTTAAACATTTTAAAAGTGAATATTCATCTTGAAAATCAAAACTAAATAAGTTTTAAATCATCTTGTGATTAAAACCTCATTTTTCAAACCTTAACCAAAAATCACAAGTGGTTTATTTAAACTTATTTGATTTTTTTGTCATTTTTTATTAATTTTCTTTGAAAAATTACTTTTAAAAAGTGAAAATTGGGGTTTCTTTGATTTTTAATCATACTCAAATGTTCCAAACTCTTCGGGCCTCTAATAGAGTGTAAGACCCAATCCCTTTGTAAATACCAAAATTTTGGGCCTCAGTCACTTGTATAAGTCCCACGGTGTTTACAAAAACTCGGCGCGACCGTCGTCCTTTTCAAAATTAACCATTGGGCCTACCCTCGAGTAGTAAGACCCATTTCTTTTCTTAAAACTCACTTGGGCCTCTAATAGAGTGTAAGACCCATCCCTTTGTACAGAAAACCTTTCTTGGGCCTCAGTCACTTGTATAAGTCCCTCTGTACAAATTCAACAGTGCGATAACTGGTAAAACTTTTTGGGCCCCTCCTTGAGCTGTAAGCCCCAAATCTTTTTATTTCAAAGCACTTTCTCCTTTGATTTTGAATATACTGTTGTGTTCAATCTCTCTTTGTTGAACAACTAACCAAACAGCATGGAAGCTCTACATCCGAGTAAGTGTTTACCCGCTTTCCTTTACCGCTTTCATATGTATATAACTGTATTGTGGGGCTGTTTCACTGTAAGTCTCCTTTCACAAACTCATATATATATATAACTGTATTGTGGGCCTGTTTCGCCGTAAGTCTTCTTTCATAAACTCATATCAACTGTGTAATAATAGTATAGATATTTGGAGTTTCCCCGGCAACTACGTCTAGAACTAGGTGACGCCGTTTCGTTTATTAGTAGAAATAGACAACTAGATCCCCAATAGGATCACCAGATACAGTCTTCTCTTCGGCTGTCCTCATTAGGAATTGTCAATAAACTCTACTCCCAGAGATGAATGTATTCTCCGTGAATGGCATCTTTGAGTTTCTTCCAAATTCTCGAACTTTCCCGACTTGATCTATTCCTTGTGAATAGCTTGCCTTGAATTTCTCGGGGTTTGGGGACCCATCGGCTTCTTAAAAGCATCGGCCTCCTCTTGGGCATCGTACAAGGACCCACAGGCTTCCTAAAAGCAACCCCGCCTCCTCTTGGGCTTCGTACAAGGACCCTACGGCTTCTTAGAAGTATTCACAGCCTCCTCTTAGGCTTCGTATAATGATCTCTTCCTCCGGGAATGATAGCCTCCTCTTGGGCTTAGTACAAGGACCCGTCGGCTTCTTAAAAGTTTCCAGCCTCCTCTTGGGCTTCGTACAAATTGTCCCGACGACCTTCTAGAGGTATAGGAACAGAACCTAGTCATCCTCATAGAACAGTCCTTTCATAGAGTCTACTATTGTTTCTCAAAGCATAGTACAAAAGATAAAACTCTAGACACGGACAGTCTAACTTCCTTGAGTCTCAAAGACATTCTCAAGTGACCCCTTCGTTAAATAGGAAGAAAACTCGCAGACTCGGACAGTCTCAATACCCTTTGGATTTCCCGTTTTCTCAAAGAAAAGGAAATATCCCTGATCCTCAAATCAAATCCCTGAGTACAGTGTTGCTCATATAAGAACTGATTTTCTCTTTAAAATCAGTATACTGGACCTTATACTTAACTGAAACAGTTACCATAGCCTCCTCTTGGGCTTTGTTAAATGATTCTTCCCAGCAAAGCAAACGTTTAGCCTCCATCTCGGGCTTCGTACGAGATACCAAAATTCTCCCCGGCGGAGTCAAACAACATTTAGCCTCTCTCTCGGGCTTTGTATGGGACACATAAGAGACTCCCTTGTTGAGTCAATTACCCCTTTCGCCTCCATCTCGGGCTTTATACGAGATACAAAAAGGCTCTTATTGAGCCAAATAAACAACAGCCTCCATCTCGGGCTTTGTACGAGATACAAAAACTCTCTTGTTGAGTCAAATAGCCTTCATCTCGGGCTTTATACAAGATACCAAAATATTCCCTCGTTGAGTCAAAACCTTTTAGCCTCCATCTCGGGCTTCGTACGAGATACAAAGACTCTCTTGTTGAGTCAAACCTTGTAGCCTCCATCTCGGGCTTCGTACGAGATACAGAGACTCTCTTGTTGAGTCAAACTTTTAGCCTCCATCTCGGGCTTTGTACGAGATACAAAGACTCTCTTGTTGAGTCAAAATTTTAGCCTCCATCTCGGGCTTCGTACGAGATACAAAAACACTCTCTTGTTGAGTATAAAAGATTCTCCTGTTGAGTAAACCCTTTTAGCCTCTCTCTCGGGCTTCGTACGAGACACATAAAAACTCCCTCTTGTTGGGCCAATAGCCTCCTCTTAGGCTTTGTATAAGAAAACCACTGGTTGATCCAATAACCTTTTAGTATCAAAGCTGTGCCTCGTTCACAGTACATAAACATCAACAACTCCTTTCCCTTCATCTAATCGCTGTAAGCGGCAAGCCTCTGGATCATCTACATCCATGCCACTGTCCCTCTTTTAGCATGAGAAATTCCTAAGGAAAGATAGCATTGCTCTACACTGAGTTAAAGTCTTCTCCTTCAGGTTAAAATCCCCTTTAAAGGAAATTATGGCATTGCTAGGATCCGCGTATCCCGGTTAAAGTAATTCTCCTTTATAACCAGTCACCCAATAGTTGTGACAGACAAACCCTTCTTTAGAGATGACAAATTCTCTCTAAAGTCGAGGCTCTTCAGCTTCATATCTTGGGCTTTGAACAAGATACAAATAGACTTTTCAGCTTCACATCTTGGGCTTTGAACAAGATACAAACTACCCTTTAGCTTCACGTCTTGGGCTTTGAACAAGACACCAAAAACACCCATTTCCTCCCATAGAATAGGAGGAACTACGAACGCTCTGATTTCCCTGTTTCGGTAAACGGGAATACGTAGGCATAAGATCGAAAGAAAAGATATTAGCGAGAACAATCAACAAAAAACCAAAATCCCATACTCTCACATACCTATCAAAAAGCACCAGTCCTAACATCCTAATCCTTGTTCCCCGCCAGAAACCTTCTGCCCAGATAAAAAGAAAGAAACCGTATTGGCGAAAATACAAATAACCAGTACAAAGGCCCCCCACATTGATAGCATTTGTAACCTAACAGACCGCTGTTTAAACTCAGTATGCAAAGCAGGGTTAATTGGAGACATCTATTTCCCTTCCTTATTCAGCTCACAATAGGATAAAAAATGAATCGACCTGTAGTCAAAGCTCAAACCGCAGAGAGCAACCAGCGCTTAAGAACCGCGTCCAAAATCGCTCACTATAGAAAAATGGCACCCACCGTGGGGCAGGTTCTTTCTTTATTACAATTTAAACCCTGGGTAAGTCATTTTCATGGCGGTGGCCGCCAACAGAAAAATGGCGCCCACCGTGGGGCAAAAAATGTTAGATCTAGGCACGGTCTTCCTTCTCTTCTCTTGTGTGAATACCACATATTGGGGCTTTCGCCGGGGAACCCATTTTCTGTCAGGAACTTAGGATCCTTAGTTTTAAAGGTCTAGGATGTTTAGGATAAATATATATACCGCTTTTCCTAATTGCTATACGTGTTTATTTTTTTGCTAATGGGAATGCGGGTGATGCCGTATGTGGAAAGATTGAGTATATTCTTAAGATAAGTGATGGCGACGGGGTCGACCATCAACCTCAGTGGAGGCTGACCAATGCAACCCATTCTCTCACCTAGACAATGGGCCGATTGTTAAGTCTGAGAAGCTGAGGAGCCAAACCCTTTCGTAGTGCAGAAACTATCGGGAATAGTTGTTACGCGATACTACCCTCATTTGAGGCTGGTGATCTATTCTCGGTGAATGGCACTTGCTCTAAGATTGCTCTACAACTCGCTGGCGATCCGCTTGTTGTTTTGCTTTCCTGGGAGGAGCTGATGATAATGAGTACAAGTACAAAAATCACCCTAGTATAAACCTTTGGTGATGGGTAGAGCCTTGACTTCATGACAACGACCCTTTGACCCCATGTTTTTTCTATGTTTTTGTGTGCTGCATTCATGCATTTATTTAATAAAACATTAAAACATTCAAAAAACTTCTCTTCTAGTCTCTCTGTTTTTCAAATTAAACTAAGACTGTGATTGCAAATATCAGAGAAGAGGATTACGCTAATGGATTTCGGTAGAAGGAGAACTCATACGTACACCTTCAAGGTTCCAAAACTAGAGGATTTGAGAAGGTTAGCAAGGGTGATCACTAACCCTGAGGCTTTTAGAGCCAAGCACGGAGGCCTGCTACCACTGTTAAGAGTCCATGTGATTGAGGGAATCATGGACGCGCTCATTCAGTTTTACGATCCGGTTTATCACTGTTTCACATTCCCAGATTACCAGCTAGCACCAACGCTGGAGGAGTATTCTCACCTGATCGATCTACATATCACTGATCGAGCTCCATTTTCTGGACTGGAAGAAATTCCAAAGAATCAGATCATTGCAAGAGCAATTCATTTGGACGAGGCTGAGGCCAGGACTCACATGACTACTAAGGGTGGCATACAAGGTTTGCCAGCCCAGTTCTTGACAAAGAAAGCCCTGTATTTTGCCAGTATAGGAAACGTGACTGCTTTTGAAAGCGTTTTTGTCTTGCTCACCTACGGGTTATTTTTGTTTCCCAACATCAATAACTTTGTTGATATTAACTCCATTAAGGGTTTTCTCATTGGAAATCCTGTGCCGACTTTGCTCGCAGATGCGTATCATTCTGTACACTTAGGAAATTTGTACAGCGGAGGGGAGATCACATGCTGTGTACCTCTGCTTTATAAATGGTTTATCTCTCACTTGCCCAAGTCTGCTGCTTTTTGGGATTGCAAGAGTGTCTTACGTTGGTCGCAGAAGATCATGTCCCTCACCAACTCTGATATAGATTGGTGCAATAGGACTTATGAGGGAATCAGAATCATTAACCATTGTGGAAACTTCCCCAACGTACCCCTCATAGGAACTAAAGGAGGAATCAACTACCATCCGGTATTGGTTCTTCGTCAATTTGGATACCCGATGAGACACATCCCACTGGGTGTTCATCTGGAAGGTCTTTTCTTCAAGGAAGGAGAAAGTGACAGAGCACTAAAAATGGAAATAGTGCACACTTGGAAACATGTTCATAAGAAAGGACGGGAGTTTCTAGGAAAATCGGATTGTGTCTCGGTGGAGCCTTATCTCCACTGGGTTCAAACTAGAGCTCTCAAGCTAAAAATGCCTTATCCTCGTTACGGAATTCTTCCGCCAAAGGACTCTATCATGTACTTCATGACGGAAACTGAAAAGCTTCAGGTTACTCTCAACAAAGTTCAATGGGAGAGAAGGTCTTGGAAGAACAAGTACCGCACCCTCGACGTCGAGTGCATCAAAATACAGCAATTACTGAAAGAGAAAGATGCTCTGATTGAGATTTTAGAGCAACATGCTGTGGATAATTAGGATGACCAAAGGAATTTGCTCACTCCTTTCACTTGGAAAAGGAATGACAACCCGACAACGGCTCCAGAGCCCCGGTCAAAGAAAAGGAAGATATCAGAATTAACACCCGGTTTCTCCTCAGAGAGGACTCTGGACCCATTAGCTTAGGTTTCTGTTTTCGCATCTTGTAATCTACTGTATTTCCATTTCTGTAATCCTTTGGAATTCAATAAAAAGGGGTTTCCCCACTGTTTGATATTTGCAATCTAATTGTCGAAGTTTATTTTGATTAAACCAAAAAATAATTAATATAATCATTGCATTCATCATTCTCACATCGCGTAATCTTCTTACCTACGAATCTCACATTTGTGTTTCGGTTCTAGAGTCAAACTGTCTCATTCGTACAATACTCGGGCTAATCGTCAGAAAAAGATGGATGATCTTGAGGAAGAAAACAGAGAGTTGAAAGAAGAAATCGACGCTCTAAGAGAGGATATGAGAAAGCTCGTAACGACATGCAAGCCATGGCAGAAGCTCAACTACAAAGAACTGTGATCTCAGAGATCACCTCAATGCCCATAGTGGAGAAGAATGATCCTAGGTATCAGATGCCGAAAGATCGTCCCTGGGGCATGCCTGTCAACTATATCCCGGGAGGGTATGTTCCGCCGATCACTGAAGATCAGGGAATCTCAACAGAAGCCGCTGGGCCTGAAGGTTACAAACTTTGGGAAAGCGAAGATGCCAGGGGAATACCAACAACTCCTGAAGGTTACAAACTTCGGGAGGCACCAAGATTTGCTGCCGTAGTAACGGTACCACCCCCTGTGGTACACACTGTCCCGGAAGGACAGATTCCCCAGATACCTCCTGGTGGAAACGAAGGCATGTTTGAAAGAATGAACGAGTTCCAGGAACAGTTCCTGGGAATGCAAAAGTAATTGTAAGCTATTCGCGGTCAGGATCTATTCGGAAAGGACGCCGCAGACCTCTGCTTGGTCCCCAATGTGAAAGTCCCACACAAATTCCAAGTGCCCGACTTTGAAAAATACAAGGGTAACTCTTGCCCTCAGAGCCATCTGGTGATGTACGCGCGGCGGATGTCAGCTCAGACGGAGAATCAGGACCTACTAATTCACTACTTCCAGGATAGTTTAACCGGTGCCGTACTCAAATGGTACATGGGTTTAAACCGTGCTACGATCAGCACTTTCAGAGATCTTGGCACTGCCTTCGTTCAACAATACAAATACAATTTAGACATGGCACCCGACAGAGATCAACTCAGATCAATGTCACAAAAGCACAAGGAAACCTTTAAGGAGTATGCTCAAAGGTGGCATGAAATTGCCGCTCAAATTTGTCCACCTCTTGAGGAAAAAGAGATGACAAAGATCTTCTTAAAGACCTTAAGCTCATTTTACTATGACCGAATGGTTACCAGTGCGCCCAGTGATTTCACCGAGATGGTCGGCATGAGCGTACGTCTTGAGGAAGCCGTCCGAGAAGGACGTTTGGTAAAAGACACTGGATCGACGAGCGGTACTAAAAAATACGGTAGTGCTCTCCCTAAGAAAAAAGAGCAAGATATTGGGAATATCTCTCTCGAAAAGCAAAGGCGACATTATCAGCCGGTAGCAGCTGTGACTCTTGCTACCAGCCCTGCGCCTATTCCTACGTATCAACCTCAGGTTACGCAGATCCAACCTGATCAGCAAAGAACACAACAGCCTCTTCAGCAGGCTCGTCCTCCATACAATAACAGCCATACAACACGACCATCAGGGTTTGATCCTATACCCATGTTGTACGCAGAATTATTTCCGTTACTACTGGCTAAGGGGCACATCCAGACTAAGTCTCCTCTTACAGTACCGGAAAATCCGCCTTTTTAATTTAAGGTGGATCAGACATGCCTTTATCATCAAGGAGGATCAGGGCATAACATAGAGACTTGCCTCAATTTCAAGTCTGACGTGCAAAAGCTTGTTAGGAGCGGGCTCTTATCTTTCAAAGATACGAATCCCAATGTTCTCACGAACCCGCTGCCTCAACATGAGAAAGCTGCAGTCAATCTGATTGAGAAAGAGACTAACAATGTCTATCAAATTCACGATGTACTCTTGTTAAAGACCAATCTGGTCAAGATGCATTGTAGACAGAGTGGATATGGCCATGTGCCACCTCATAATTATCATCAATGTGATATCTGCTCTAAAGACAACCAAGGATGTTCTGTGGTGCAAGCAGCTCTACAGGAACAAATGGATCTCGGATGGATCCAAGAGCACCGAGTTCGTGGAGTTAACATGGTCTATACGAATTCTAACGTCATTCAAAACCATGACATCTGTGCGATGAATGCCAACTTGGTGGCGATGCACTTAAGGCAAAGCCAGTATCATAATCTGCCGCGACACGATTACAGTTCCTGTCTGACTTGCTCGGTAAACAAACAGGGATGCTCTTTCATACAAGAGGCCCTCCAGTGTCAGATGGATCTTGGATGGATCCAAGACTACCATGATAGGAATTCCTATCAGATCAACATGGTTCAGATCTTTGACATTCGCGTGATGAATACCAACCTGGTAGAGTTACATGCTGAGCAGGTCCGACTCGGATTCTTAATATCACATGACTATCAAAGCTGTAAAGCGGGTTATGAAAACGATCGAGGTTGTACCCTTGTCCAGGAGGCACTTTAGCACTTGTTAAATCACTGGTGGATGCCAATCTATATGGATGAAGATACTCAGCAAATTAGTATCAGTAACAGGAATCCTACTCGTCGTCAAAGTCAGGATGTCCGATCAATGGAAGGTAACCTAGTGACGTTACATTGTATTCAAAGTGGGTGTGGCCAGGTGCCACCACACAATTACAATCGTTGTAGCGTCTGTTCAGAAAGTAACCAAGGGTGCTACCTTGTGCGAGAAGCTCTCCAGGGGCAGGTGGATCGTGGAGAAATTCGTCCATATCCGGGTTCTGGACCCATCAACTGGACGCCGAACTACCTTGTCGATCAAGTTGAGGATGTTGTCACCATCTCCAGTCGTCACCAGACCAGGGATGTTTTCACCATCATTCCTTTACTTGAGGAATCTAGACTTCCCAACCGGGAACTGATCGAGATTACTTATGATGGTCAGAAAAATCAGAAGATTCCCGTAGTCATCTATCTGCCGGGACCATTACCGTATGAATCAACTAAGGCTATCCCTTACAAATACGGTGCAACAATAATTGAAAATGGAAAGGAAATTCCATTACCCTCCGTCGTGAATATTGCAGACATCAGTCGTGTAACACAGAGCGGTAGAATCTTCAACCGAGGGGTTGGGGAACCTAACAAAGAAAAGGAACTTCAGACAGAAGCTCCCAATCCATCAGTCGGTCAATTCGGTAATCCCGACCTTTCGAAAAACAATGATGAGATGCTGAAGCTCATCCAAAGGAGTGAACACAACATTGTCGATCAACTGTTACAGACTCCTTCAAAGATCTCGGTATTATCACTGTTACTCAGTTCAGAAG
The DNA here is from genome assembly GCA_022829125.1 of Lathyrus tuberosus. NCBI lineage: Eukaryota > Viridiplantae > Streptophyta > Magnoliopsida > Fabales > Fabaceae > Lathyrus > Lathyrus tuberosus. The sequence goes on along the minus strand of JALAZF010000491.1, from coordinate 935,885 downwards.
CCCACAGGGAGGCTCTACAGAAAGTCTTGGAGCAAGCCTTTGTGGAACAGGATGTAACAATCAGACAGTTCGATAGCATTGTCTCTAACATCACTTCCTGCAACAATTTAGGATTTAGTGATGAGGAATTACCAGAAGAGGGTCGCCGTCATAACATGGCGCTCAATATTACAATTAACTGCTAGGACGATGCTTTAGCCAGCGTACTGGTAGACACAGGGCCAGCCCTGAATGTTATGCCGAAGTCCACTTTGATGCAATTATCATTCAAAGGCCCTCCGATGAGAGTCAGCGAGGTCGTCGTCAAAGCATTCGACGGATCCAGAAAAATGGTTATCGGCGAAGTTGATCTTCCCATAACTATTGGTCCTCACACTTTCCAAGTCACTTTCCAGGTCATGGACATCCGGGCAACATACAGTTATTTATTAGGAAGACCTTGGATACATCAGGCTGGAGCGGTCACTTCAACCCTCCACCAAAAGCTAAAGTTCGTCCAGAACGGCCAACTCATCACAATCTGTGGGGAACAGGCCTTGCTTGTGAGTAACCTTTCACTATCTACATGTGTAGAGCCGGAGGAGGTTATTGGAACTCAGTTTCAAGCACTGTCGGTGAGCAAGGACAATCATTTCAAAGGAGGAACCTCGATTTCCTCATACAACGATGCTATCAAAGCGGTCGAGAGTACCGATACGACAGGATGGGGATAGCTTGTCATTCCCATTGACAATTAAACAAAGAAGGGTCTTGGTTTTTCTGCAACCTGTACCCAGACAGCTGCCAGCGATGAAAGTCTTCATCCCCTTCAAAACTTCTTCCACAGTGGAGGTTTCCTTCACCCAGTGTCTCAGACAGTTCATGCTATCAATGAGGAAGATCCCTCTGACACAGATGAAGAATGGAAGTCCTATCTTAACAAGGATGGTTATATGTCTCAGGACAAAACGCAAACTCCTTTTTACTTTCCTACAGAAAGTCCGAGATTTATACCAAGATCAGACGTCGAAATGATATATGGAGATTGTGATCCGAAAGGATGTCGTGCTCCGCCAAATTCATTAGAGGAGGACACTCTGATGAAAGACAACTTTGACCACAACTACTATAGCCCAATGGATGGCCTGCCAATGTGGCAGCCTTATCCAGGAGATTTGGGGCAAGAGGGTCAGCCGAACAATGAAAATTAACTGACCATCATTGAACAGAATACCTGTGTCCCCACCATGTCATGGGATCAACACTCAGGTCATTCGGAAACTACTCAACATGAAGATGAATTCGCAACGTTTGCAGGACTTGAATTCATCAACTATGCTTTTCCCGAGGTCAACGTCATCGAGAAGGATGACTCATCCAGCTCCAAAGAAGTGTGGGACACCCTGGGACAACCAAGTGGAAAATACGACTATATGGTCAAGTACACCGCTCCCGAAAACTCTTGTATCAGGCTCGAAGATATCCAGCCAACTGGGTGGGGAGATACAGCTGAGAGCACAAATACTCTGCAAAATACAACTGAGGAATCCTCCTACGACAACTCTGCTTGGGAGACAGATTCCAGTGATCCAGCTCCACCAGAAATCAGTGTTATTTCTGAAGACAAATCAAGGAAGGTGCCAGACTTTGTGATCCACCGAGGAGTTCGCCGTCAATGGGTTGTTGTCGATGTTCCGAAGATTGTTCATCAGTCAAAGTAATTACCATCTTTAACCTTTCACCCTGCCTAGGTGAAATAGATGTTTTGATAGGGCTCGCTTTCTGTAAATTTTCCCTCTTCGCTTTGCCCAAAGCGACAGAGTTTTGTTTTATAGGGTTGTAGTTTCAAGGATCGACTGATCATAAATAAAATAACGTCGTTCTGTAATTTCCGCATTTTTTCTGTTTTCTCTTTTTGCTTTTTTAGAAAATGGTAATCCTAAAAAACATTTAAAAATAAAAACAAGCAGTAAAATAAATACACTGCACACACTTGCATTTTCTCTATCTCTTCTAAACACGAATCATCACGTCATGCATATTGCTTATTTTAAACCCAGTTGAAACATACGATCCGATGCCTTCTCCTAACTTTGAATTCTCGGTATTCGAGGCTGAAGAAGAAGTTGACAATGAAATTCCAGAAGAGATCTCCCGACTACTCAGACAAGATGAAATGTCCATTGAACCTCACAAAGAGCCGTTGGAAACGGTAAACTTGGGTTCGGAAAAAGAGAGAAAAGAAATCAGGATTGGGGCACTGCTCAATCCAACTGTCAAAGAAAGTTTGATAAAGCTTCTCAAAGAATTCCCTGATGTATTCGCTTGGTCTTATCAGGATATGCCAGGGTTGGATACCAGCATCGTGGAACATCCCTTACCGTTAAGATTGGAATGTCCGCCAGTAAAGCAAAGGTTGAGACGGACTCATCCGGACATGGCCATCAAAATCAAGGAGGAAGTACAGAAACAGATTGATGCGGGTTTCCTCGCCACATCAGAATATCCTCAATGGTTAGCCAACATCGTACCCGTTCCCAAAAAGGATGGAAAGGTCAGAATGTGTGTTGATTACAGAGATCTGAACAAGGCAAGTCCAAAGGACGACTTTCCTTTACCACACATTGACATGCTGGTTGACAGTACAACAAAGTTCAAAGTTTTCTCCTTCATGGATGGATTCTTGGGCTATAATCAAATCAAAATGGTGCCGAAAGACATGGAGAAAACTTCGTTCATTACCCCATGGGGTACCTTTTGTTACAAGGTAATGCCGTTCGGTTTGAAGAACGCCGGGGCAACCTATCAAAGGGCCATGACTACTCTGTTTCATGACATGATACACAAGGAAATCGAGGTATATGTCGATGATATGATTGCAAAATCAAAAGCAGAGAGTGAACACGTTGAACATCTGTCAAAATTGTTCGAACGTTTAAGAAAATTCAAGCTCCGCTTGAATCCCAACAAGTGCACCTTCGGTGTCCGTTCAGGGAAACTGCTAGGGTTCATCGTCAGCCCGAAAGGAATTGAGGTTGATCCTGATAAGGTCAAGGCCATTCAAGAAATGCCTTCTCCAAAAACTAAAAAACAAGTCAGAGGATTCTTGGGACGTTTGAACTACATCTCCAGATTCATATTCCTTATGACCGCGACATGCACGCCGATTTTCAAGTTACTCAAAAAGAACCAGGATTGCGTTTGGTCAGAAGACTGCCAAACTGCCTTCGAAAGTATCAAGGAATACCTGTTGAATCCGCCGATTCTATCACCTCCAGTGGAAGGAAGATCACTGATCATCTACCTCACAGTCCTAGAGGACTCAATGAGATGTGTACTTGGCCAACAAGACAAAACCAAAAGGAAAGAGTCTGCCATCTACTATCTAACAAGAAATTCACCGACTGCGAGACTCAGTACACGATGCTCGAGAAAACTTATTGTGTTTTGGCTTGGGCAGCCAAACATCTTCGCCAGTACATGATTCGTCATACTACTTGGTTGGTCTCCGAAATGGATCCAATCAAGTACGTTTTCGAGAAACCTGCTCTTACGGGAAGAATTGCCCGTTGGCCGATGCTGTTATCAGAATATGACATAGAGTACCACGCTCAGAAAGCCGTTAAGGGAAGTATTTTAGCCGATCATTTGGCTCATCAACCAATTGACGATCAAGAATCAATCGGGTTTGACTTCCCAGACGAAGATGTCATGTATCTAAAAATGAAAGATTGTGATGAACCGCTACCCAGTGAAGGGCCAGAACCAGGTTCCCAGTGGGGACTTATCTTTGACGGAGCAGTTAATCATTATGGAAACAAAATTAGGGCAATCATTGTTACCCCTCAGGGTACCCACATTCCTTTCACCGCTCCACTTACGTTCAAGTGTACGAACAACAAGGCCGAATACGAAGCTTGTATTATGGGTCTCGAAGAAGCGATCGACTTAAGGATCAAGAACTTGGATGTATATGGCGACTCAGCTCTGGTTATCAATCAGATCACAGGAGATTAGAACACATACCAATCAGGATTGATTCCTTACAAGGATTATGCAAGAAGGTTGTTACCCTTCTTCAACAGAATCGAGTTTCATCATATCCCTCGTGAAGAGAATCACATGGTTGATGCATTAGCCACTATCTCTTCCATGATTAGTGTAGGTCAATGGAATGACATACCTAAGATCGACATCATGCGCCTTGAACGACCCGCTTACATCTTCATGATTGAAGCAGTCATAGACGACGAACCTTGGTATCACGATATCAAATGCTTCCTTCAGAAACAAGAGTACCCACCTGGGGCATCCAGGAAAGATAGAAAGACCCTCAGAAGACTAGCAGGCAGCTTCTTCCTGAGCGGTGACACTCTTTATAAGAGAAATTTTGGCATGGTCTTGCTCCGATGCGTAGACAGACCAGAAGCAGAAATGCTGATGAAAGAAATTCATGAAGGATCCTGTGGCACTCATGCCAACGGACACACAATGGCAAGAAAAATTCTGAGAGCAGGGTACTACTGGTTGACTATGGAATCCGACTGCTACAAGTACATGAGGAGGTGTCACAAATGTCAGATATACTCCGACAAAATTCATGTACCGCCATCACATCTCAAAGTTCTTTCTTCCCCGTGGCCTTTTTCCATATGGGGAATCAACATGATTGGCATGATTGAGCCCAAGGCTTCAAACGGACATCAGTTCATCCTTGTAGCCATTGACTATTTCACCAAGTGGGTCGAAGCAGCGTCATACGCCAATGTAACCCGACAAGTGATGGTCCGATTTATCAAAAATAATATCATCTGCCGTTATGGTGTTCCAAGCGAGATCATTACTGATAATGGATCTAACTTGAACAATAAGATGATGAAAGAGTTATGCGTAGAGTTCAAGATCGAACACCATAACTCATCTCCCTACCGACCCAAGATGAACGGAGCGGTAGAAGCGGCTAACAAGAACATCAAGAGGATTGTTCAGAAGATGGTTGTAACCTACAAAGATTGGCACGAGATGCTACCCTTTGCTCTTCAAGGTTATCGTACATCTGTCCTCACTTCGACAGGGGCAACCCCTTTCTCTCTAGTATATGGCATGGAGGCAGTGCTCCCCATGGAAGTAGAGATCCTATCGATCAGGGTATTGATGGAAGCTAATCACGACACTATGCCACGGTCAGTTGTATCAGCAGAGAATGAAGAAGGCGTTCGACAAAAAGGTCCGACCTCGTGTCTTCAGAAAAGGAGACCTGGTGCTCAAGAAGATATAATCGTTTCTCACTGACTCTCGGGGCAAGTGGACCCCGAATTATGATGGCCCCTATTTGGTCACGAAAGCTTTCTCAGGCGGCGCCTTGAGACTTGCAACCATGGACGGAGAAGAATTTGCCTACCCCACGAATGTTAACGTAGTCAAGAAATACTTCGCCTAAAAAAAAAAGAAAACGTCTCGGTGGATTGAAAACCCGAAAGGGCGGTCTAGGCAAAAATTAGAGACATGATAAAAAATCATCCCGGTGGATTGGAAATCTCCAAGTACAATCCAGGAAAAAGTTAGGGATTAATGGCAAGAAACTATGTCTGATCAGTTCAGCTCCTCAGCAGTCATACCATCCGTCAGGAAAACTCCAGTCAAGGTCATCTTTGACAGAAGCTCAGGATGCCCCAAATTCAAAGTTGGTAGAAGGATAGTGGTCGTTATGTTTCAATGTATCCCTTTTCCCTGTAAATTACCATTTTTAAACTTTGTATATACTCTTTGGAATCACGCGTTTGGCTGATCTCCATCTTATCAATAAAATTTGAGCCCTTGTGCTTCTGTTTGTAATTCTTATTTGTTTTAGCTTTACAAAACGACGTTGTTAACATGATCAACTATTCTTGAAATGAAACAAAAATGAATTTACTTGTCAAATTTTTTCTGTTTTTTTAAATAAGAGATGGCAATTTCTTTTGACTGTTAAACATCGAAAGAACATCATTCGCGTCTCCAAAGGTGTTCGAACCTCAAAGTGCAGAATCAAAGTACTCCTTCTAGACCAGTACGCCTGAATGAAGGATCAACAATGTCAGATACCATGTTTCGTCTGACATCCTCGGCCGAGTTCTCATCTCCTAAGCCCGACCAGCGTCACCCCCAACAGGGACCATTTCTCCTAAGCAAGGCAGAATTGCTATCTTGAACCAGCGATATTTCTACATGCCCCACTGGGGCCGAGTATCCAGTCGTGTTCATCCTTTAGTCTGTATATTGCGTCAGTTTTGTCCGCATATACATACATACATCATGCATTATTGATTTGCATTCACATTCATATTGCATCGCTATCACTCTAGTCGATCTTATCCCCTAGTGATAAAAGTCCTCTCAATCGAGTTGTCAGACCTTTCCTTGTTAGGAAGTGAATCATCTAAGCAATCTCTCTCCCGTTTATCTCTGGATTAGAGACGGTCCTTGACCACTTTGATAACTTGAACCTCTAAGAAACAAGAAAACTTTCAACAAATATCACTCTTGGCCATTGAAGATGATATCCTTGCTTTCCCGGATTAAGGAAGATCCCCAGAGAAAGCCTCTTAATTAGAGATTCAGCGGTACGACAGTTTTTCTTTGAAAAAACCACTGATGAAAAGGTCATCGGCACCTCAAAATTGGATCCCATCATATGGCATTTCTCCGAAAAGATCCCGAGAAAAGTATGATGTAAGCCCCCAAACGAAAACAGTCTCTCAAGAGACTCGCTTTCCCCAGTAGAATCGACAAATGACGTCTCCAAAACAGAGAAGTTTGTGTACCTCTACAATTCAGACGAATGGGTTCCCCAGCAAGTCTGACATCAGAACTTTTTCCACTCAAATGGCATCTCCCCAGGAAAATTCGGCGAGAAGTTTGAAGGAAAACCGCTACTAACAGCGTTCCTTGTCAAGAAAGTTTATTGATAAAAGAAACTGAGACCAGTTCCTTGGTAGGAAACCAGGATCGAGGGGAAGTTTATTTCAGCGACTAAGACCAGGTCCTTGGTAGGAAACCAGGATCGAGGGGAAGTTTATATCAGAAACCGAGACCAGATCCTTGGTAGGAAACCAGGATCGAGGGGAAGTTTACTTTAGAAACTGAGACCAGTTCCTTGGTAGGAAACCAGGATCGAGGGGAAGTTGACAAAAGAAACTAAGACCAGTTCCTTGGTAGGAAACCAGGATCGAGGGGAAGTTTATTTCAAAAGAAAACTGAGACCAGCTCCTTGGCTGAATACCAGGATCGAGGGGAAGTTTACCTTTTCTAAGCATCTACGCTTAGCTAAAAAAGATGAATGCGTAAGCTACCATTCATAACCACCATCAAAATTTAGGGTATTCCGATATTTAATCCTCTTGCACCCCGAATGCCCGAATACCTTCGTCATTCACACCTTCGGGTCCAAGAAGATTAAATAGGGGCATCTGTCATACCCCAAATTTTGACCACTAAGATTTCCCATCATTGTCCAAATCATCAGCACAATATGGATGGACCATCATACCTCATTAGTCTCCCCAAAGGTGGGTGAGCATTCACTATAAACAGGATTTAGGCTTTTAAGCCCTCGCAGAGCTCTTAGACAAAGAATCAATCAAGGAATGACAAGATCTTCAACTTGTCTAGCCTCTCAAATATCTACAATGGATCAAGAGGACTCCCACTTCAAGGATTAACCACAAGGCTGCTCCCTTCTAGGTGGATCAAGCCTCAGGATCGCCAGTGTCACCAAATTAGGGTTTGGTCGACTAGGGCCTCCAGATGGAAATTTTCCTCTGGGCATGAGCCAATGCTTCAAAGCATAACCTAAAATGCTCCATGGAACATCATAAACCCCATCATCAAGTCAATTTAGCCTCAGGGGATGCATACATCAAAAATCAGGAATTAGGGTTTCTTGACCTAATTCACCCCTAAGTTGACTTTTGGGACAAATCATGAGCCAAGACCTCAAGACATGATTTGAGGGTCTCCAACATACCACGTTGATCCATTTTCAACAATGGATTGACCCAAGAAGCTTAAGCAACAAGTTTCAATTTCATCTGAACCACAGTTAGGGTTTCGCGAGAAAAGTCAACTGTAGCTTTGACTTTTGACCAGGACATGCTCCCAAGCCGTGGGACACGATTAAATACATCCTATAACACCCATGGAACATGTCCATCAATTTTGATTTAGGTCAAGGACATGATTTCCTAAAGGATCGCACAGTTTGGAATTCATCTGATAAAAAGTCAACTGTGCACAAAAGTCAAACTTTGACTTTTTGAGATTTTTCATAAAAATGGTTTTTTAACCCTAAAATGATGTTAATGTGTGATTGGAATCATCATTCATCAAGAAAAATCAAAGAAAGTGGGATAACTTGTAAAAGGGGTAACCATAAAAACTTAGAAATTTTTCTAAGTTATGGAATAAAGTGGCAAGGGTACCAACTTTGGAGGATCATAACTCCTAAACCACAAAGCCATTTTTCCCCATCCAAAGATGGATTTGTAGCCCTCATAGCCCTCTAAAAAAGTGTAAACTACACTTGATCCCAATTCATCATGGATTTTGAGTTATGGTTGGATCAAAATGGCTAAAAACTTAAAATTGACATTTTTCAGCACTTAGCCAAAATCTGCCTTGTAATTTCAGCACAATGTCCCAACTTCAAGGCTGTTTTTCTCCATGATCCAAGTTGAACCAGGTCTAGGGCCAAACATCAAAGTTGAAGTATGTCATCTAAGTTTTCCAGAAAGTCCTAGAACGTCCATGTAGCATACTCGAGCAGGGAGTTATGGATCTTACAAAAAGGCTTGCTGCAGCTGAATTTTTCAGGGCAGATTTGCACATTTTTTGTGCCACACGAATTTTCAAGCCTTGTCATCATTTTGGACACATCTAAGGATCAAATCCAAGTGGGATGATCTGATCCATGAGCCTCCCAAGTCCAAGGAACCAAAAAAAGCATGCCAAAACCTAGAAATCCCTAAAAGAGGGACAAAATTCCAATTTTGGTTTGGAGCATTTAATGGATGCTTAGAGGTGGCATGTACTGAGCTTCCTCCAACTGAATTCAGTCAAGATTCCTCCAATAACTAGGGAACCAGCAGCCTGTGCTCTAACCTCTAGTCAATGGCTAGAGGAGACTTGGATTTTCATTGGCCAACATTGGCCAAACCTCTGCTGCAGCCACCATTCACTATTGCTTGCAAAACAAACTTGCTATACTATAAATAGAGCTCATTTGTGCTCAGTTTGAGTACACCAAACCATCAAACAGATGCTTTCCTCAAATTCTCTCTTTCACTCCAAAATGCCTTCTTTAGTAAGGAAATTCTGAGTTTTTGAGTTAGAGAGCATTTCCATCACATCTCATGATCCTAACACCTCATAAACATCATATGTAGGTGATCCAAACTCTCACAAGTGACCTATAACACCAACATCACAAAGTCACCTCTCAAAACCTCAAAATGGCACTTTTTGGCATTTTTCAAGCCATGTCTTGATTTAGTCACTTTCCAAATCAGATAAAACCTCAAACACACTCTAAATATCATCCTTGAACTATCCCAAATGGTGCCACACATCTGGAACACCATTTGAGAGAGTTGGCATTTTGGCCACTTTTGACCATTTTTCGAGAAAGTGCTCAAACTTGCTCCATAGGTTTCCAGCCGATTCCAACCATCCTAAAAGCTTCTAAGAGGTCATTTGAGGTTGTCCAAAGCATTAAATAATTTCTGGAACAAAACACTTGGTAGGTTGCCCAAAATCTCCAAAAAGGAGGTAAAATTCACAACTTGAATTCTTTGAATCATGCTTTCCTTTGTTGTCCACATACATGCATCATATTGAACAATTCTTGAGGCAAAAATGTAGTCCTTAATGTGTATGTTGTGATCCTCCCACTGTTTGCATTTTAACATGTTTATATGTGGAATTTTGGTTGTTTTAAAATCATGTCCAGTTCTGGTTGTTTTGATTCGTGTGTTCTGTACATTAAGTTTTAGTGTACATGAGTAACACCATTGGATTCCTTGCAAAAAATCGGTCAAGATAGGTTTTTACGGATTTCAATTCCGATGAAAATTGAGAGAGTTACGCGCGTTGGAAATTTGACGCGAAACGACGTCGAATTAACGATAGCAGTTCTGGTTTTTTTGCTTTGTATGTTCTGTACAGTGAGTTTCTGGGTGCGAGAATAATACCATTGGATTCCTTGCGAAAAATCGGTTAAGATAGGTTTTTACGGATTTCAATTCCGATGAAAATCGAGAGAGTTACGCGTGTTGGAAATTTGACGCGAAACGACGTCGAAAACTAACGCGCAGTTCTGGTTTTTTAATTGCTGCATTTTGTACATTGAGTTTCAGTGTGCATGTGTGATACCATTGGATTCATCGCAAAAAATTGGTCAAGATAGACTCTTTCGGATCTTAATTCGGTTAAAAATTGAGAGAGTTACGCGTGTCGGAAGTTTGGCGCGAAACGATGTTTTCAACTAACGCGCAGTTCTGGTTTATTAATTTCTACGTTTTGTACGTTGAGTTTCAGCGTGTATGTGCGATACCATTGGATTCCTCGCGAAAAATCGGTCAGGATAGGCTCTTCCGGATCTTAATTCCGTTAAAAATCGAGAGAGTTACGCGTGTTGGAAATTCGACGCAGAACGATATTTCGAATTGAGTGCAGTTCTGGTTTTTCGATTTGCGTGTTTCGTACGTCGAGTTTCAGTGTGTATGTGCGGTACCATCGGATTCCTTGCAAAAAATCGGTCAAGATAGGTACTTCCGGATTTTGATTCCGATAAAAATTGAGAGAGTTATGAGTGTTTGAAATTTGATAAAAAACGTGTTGAAAATTAAAGTTTCGGTACTCGTTTTTACCCCATAAGAGATGTCGGAGATGATATTGTGACATTTTTCCTCTTTTTCTAATTTTTATTTTCAAAACTCAACTAATTTTTTTTACATAGCAAAAAATCACCATTTTCCAATTCATATCCCATAATATTTTAATCCACAAAAAATCACAAAAAAAAGTATTATTTTTAGATTATTTTTAATATATTTAAAAATAGTGTTTTAAATGCTTTTAAAATGATTTCTTTTTTTCTTGATTTTTAAAACCAAAATGATTTTAAATATTTATGTGGATAAAATATTTTTTTCATAAACCTTAATCATTATTTAATGATTTTTATTTGATATTTTTATCATTTTTTACTTAATTTTTCTTGGAAAAATGCCTTAAAAAATGAAATTGGGGTTTCTTTGATTTTCACCCTAACAAATCTTTTTTAAACACTTTGGGCCTCTATTAGAGTGTAAGACCCAATCCCCTTTTAACCAAAACAATTTTGGGCCTCACTTATTGTATAAGTCCCTCTGCGTTAAAAGAAAACATCGGCGCGATCGCCATTTTCAAACGAAAATCAACTGGGTTTCTCTTTGAGCTGTAAGTCCAATTTCTTTTCATTTTTTAAACACTTGGGCCTCTATTAGAGTGTAAGACCCAACCCTTTTTTAACGAAACAATTTTGGACCTCAGCTATTGTATAAGTCCCGATAAGTTAAAAATCTCGACGCGATCGCCATTTTCAAACTGAAAATATTTTGGGCCTCTCCCTGAGTTGTAAGCCCCATCTTTTGTACAAAAATACACTTTGGGTCTCTAATAGAGTGTAAGACCTAACCCCTCTTTTTTATATTTTCTCATTTTTCATATTATTTTTTAATGATTTGGAAAATTAATAACTCCCTCAATTTTGATTATTTTTTATTGGTTCTTTTTCTGAAAAATCACAAAAATAGTAAAATATTTTATTCTACAAAAAAATAAAATTTATATTATTTATTTAATATAGTTGGTATTTTTGTGAATAAATTCATTTTTAATTGTTTTTAAACATTTTAAAAGTGAATATTCATCTTGAAAATCAAAACTAAATAAGTTTTAAATCATCTTGTGATTAAAACCTCATTTTTCAAACCTTAACCAAAAATCACAAGTGGTTTATTTAATCTTATTTGATTTTTTTGTCATTTTTTATTAATTTTCTTTGAAAAATTACTTTTAAAAAGTGAAAATTGGGGTTTCTTTGATTTTTAATCATACTCAAATGTTCCAAACTCTTTGGGTCTCTAATAGAGTGTAAGACCCAATCCCTTTGTAAATACCAAAATTTTGGGCCTCAGTCACTTGTATAAGTCCCACGGTGTTTACAAAAACTCGGCGCGACCGTCGCCCTTTTCAAAATTAACCATTGGGCCTACCCTCGAGTAGTAAGACCCATTTCTTTTCTTAAAACTCACTTAGGCCTCTAATAGAGTGTAAGACCCATCCCTTTGTACAGAAAACCTTTCTTGGGCCTCAATCACTTGTATAAGTCCCTCTGTACAAATTCAACAGCGCGATAACTGGTAAAACTTTTTGGGCCTCTCCTTGAGCTGTAAGCCCCAAATCTTTTTATTTCAAAGTACTTTCTCCTTTGATTTTGAATATACTATTGTTTTCAATCTTTCTTTGTTGAACAACTAACCAAACAACATGGAAGCTCTACAACCGAGTAAGTGTTTACCCGCTTTCATTTACCGCTTTCATATGTACATAACTGTATTGTGGGGCTATTTCACTGTAAGTCTCCTTTCACAAACTCATATATATATATATATATATATAACTGTATTGTGGGGCTGTTTCGCTGTAAGTCTTCTTTCATAAACTCATATCAACTGTGTAATAATAGTATAGATATTTGGAGTTTTCCCGGCAACTACGTCTAGAACTAGGTGACGCCGTTTCGTTTATTTGTAGAAATAGACAACTAGATCCCCAATAGGATCACCAGATACAGTCTTCTCTTCGGCTGTCCTCATTAGGAATTGTCAATAAACTCTACTCCCAGAGATGAATGTATTCTCCGTGAATGGCATCTTTGAGTTTCTTCCAAATTCTCAAACTTTCCTGACTTGATCTATTCCTTGTGAATAGCTTGCCTTGAATTTCTCGGGGTTTGGGGACCCATCGGCTTCTTAAAAGCATCGACCTCCTCTTGGGCATCGTACAAGGACCCACAGGCTTCCTAAAAGCAACCCCGCCTCCTCTTGGGCTTCGTACAAGGACCCTACGGCTTCTTAGAAGTATTCACAGCCTCCTCTTAGGCTTCGTATAATGATCTCTTCCTCCGGGAATGATAGCCTCCTCTTGGGCTTAGTACAAGGACCCGTCGGCTTCTTAAAAGTTTCCAGCCTCCTCTTGGGCTTCGTACAAATTGTCCCGACGACCTCCTAGAGGTATAGGAATAGAACCTAGTCATCCTCATTGAACAGTCCTTTCATAGAGTCTACTACTATTTCTCAAAGCATAGTACAAAAGATAAAACTCTAGACACGGACAGTCTAACTTCCTTGAGTCTCAAAGACATTCTCAAGTGACCCCTTCGTTAAATAGGAAGGAAACCCGCAGACTCGGACAGTCTCAATACCCTTTGGATTTCCCGTTTCCTCAAAGAGAAGGAAATATCCCTAATCCTCAAATCAAATCCCTGAGTACAACGTTGTTCATATAAGAATTGATTTTCTCTTTAAAATCAGTATACTGGACTTGTCACTTAACTGAAACAGTTACCATAGCCTCCTATTGGGCTTTGTTCAATGATTCTTCCCAGCAAAGCAAACGTTTAGCCTCCATCTCGGGCTTCGTACGAGATACCAAAATTCTCCCCGGCGGAGTCAAACAACATTTAGCCTCTCTCTCGGGCGTTGTACGAGACACATAAGAGACTCCCTCGTTGAGTCAATTACCCCTTTCGCCTCCATCTCGGGCTTTATACGAGATACAAAAAGGTTCTTATTGAGCCAAATAAACAACAACCTCCATCTTGGGCTTTGTACGAGATACAAAAACTCTCTTGTTGAGTCAAATAGCCTCCATCTCGGGCTTTATACGAGATACCAAAAGATTCCCTCGTTGAGTCAAAACCTTTTAGCCTCCATCTTGGGCTTCGTACGAGATACAAAGACTCTCTTGTCGAGTCAAACCTTGTAGCCTCCATCTCGGGCTTCGTACGAGATACAGAGACTCTCTTGTTGAGTCAAACTTTTAGCCTCCATCTCGGGCTTTGTACGAGATACAAAGACTCTCTTGTTGAGTCAAACTTTTAGCCTCCATCTCGGGCTTCGTACGAGATACAAAAACACTCTCTTGTTGAGTATAAAAGATTCTCCTGTTGAGTAAACCCTTTTAGCCTCTCTCTCGGGCTTCGTACGAGACACATAAAACTCCCTCTTGTTGGGCCAATAGCCTTCTCTTAGGCTTTGTATAAGAAAACCACTGGTTGATCTAATCAACCTTTTAGCATCAAAGTTGTGCCTCGTTCACAGTACACAAACATCAAAAACTCCTTTCCCTTCATCTAATCGCTGTAAGCGGCAAGCCTCTGGATCATCTACATCCATGCCACTGTCCCTCTTTTAGCATGAGAAATTCCAAAGGAAAGATAGCATTGCTCTACACTGAGTTAAAGTCTTCTCCTTCAGGTTAAAATCCCCTTTAAAGGAAATTATGGCATTGCTAGGATCCGCGTATCCCGGTTAAAGTAATTCTCCTTTATAACCAGTCACCCAATAGTTGTGACAGACAAACCCTTCTTTAGAGATGACAAATTCTCTCTAAAGTCGAGGCCCTTCAGCTTCATATCTTGGGCTTTGAACAAGATACAAATAGACTTTTCAGCTTCACATCTTGGGCTTTGAACAAGATACAAACTACCCTTTAGCTTCACGTCTTGGGCTTTGAACAAGACACCAAAAACACCCATTTCCTCCCATAGAATAGGAGGAACTACGAACGCTCTGATTTCCCTGTTTCGGTAAACGGGAATACGTAGGCATAAGATCGAAAGAAAAGATCTTAGCGAGAACAATCAACAAAAAACCAAAATCCCATACTCTCACATACCTATCAAAAAGCATCAGTCCTAACATCCTAATCCTTGTTCCCCGCCAGAAACCTTCTGCCCAGATAAAAAGAAAGAAACCGTATTGGCAAAAATACAAATAACCAGTACAAAGGCCCCCCCACATTGATAGCATTCGTAACCTAACAGACCGCTGTTTAAACTCAGTATGCAAAGCAGGGTTAATTGGAGACATCTATTTCCCTTCCTTATTCAGCTCACAATAGGATAAAAAATGAATCGACCTGTAGTCAAAGCTCAAACCGCAGAGAGCGACCAGCGCTTAAGAACCGCGTCCAAAATCGCTCGCTACACCACCAAGTCCATATGGAGTAGCTCTAAGTTTTTTGAGGTGGTCTAATGTTGAAGCCTTTTATGTGACATCCTAGTCTGTTTTCCAATTTGACATTCGCCACAAATTTTGCCTTCATCTATTTTTAGATTAGGAATACCTCTGACAACCTCCTTGGATAAGACTTCTTTCATTCCTTTCAAGTGCAAATGACCAAGTTTCCGATTCCATATCATCACCTCATCTTCCCTTGACACCAAGCAGGTGGAGGTACACTTAGTTTCATGGGGAACCCATAAGTAACAATTATCCTTCGATCTGGTACTCTTCATGGTAAGTTCCTTTTTATCATTTGTTACCAGACACTCAGATTTAGAGAAGTTAACCTTAAGGCTCTGGTCACACAATTGGCTAATACTTATCAGATTAGCTGTCAATCCTTTGACATATAATACATTATCTAGACTAGGCTGTCCAGAATACTTTAGCTTACCAACACTTTTTATCTCACCTTTTGACCCATCTCCAAAGGTGACATAGCTAGTGGAATGAGGTTTGATGTCAACCAAGAACTTCTTGACACCAGTTATGTGTCTAGAACAACTACTATCAAAATACCAGTCTTCTTTAGCAGAAGCTCTCAAAGAGGTATGAGCTATGAGGGCGATAGTTTGATTATTAGGAATCCACTTTTTCTTTCCTTTAGCAACCTCCTTTCTCCTTTTGGGTCGAGTCGGTGATTTTGGATAACCATTCAACTTATAGCAGTAAGCCTTTATGTGACCATACATACCACAATGATGACACTTCTTGTCCTGATTCTTTCTTCCTGGGAAGTTGTTATGAGGCCTTTGACGATGTTGAGACATCTTACTTGACATCAATTGAACTGAGTTCACACCATACCTTTGTCCTTTGTTCTCAACTTGATCATTATAGCCGAGACCTCTTCCACTTCCAGTATTTCTTCCTGAGTTAAGAATTTTATCCAGCACATCTGAACTGTTATCGAGCATTCTTATGTACTTAGACATGTTGTTAAGTTTGGAGTTTAACAACACAACTTCATCCTCTAAATCAGAGATGGTGGCTAAATGATTTAGCCTTTCATCATAAAATTGAGCAATAAGATTCTGCTGATCTTGCCCTAATTGACATAATTCAGCACTTCTAATGCACACCTCCTTATAAGAGGCGGCTAGTTCACCAGGAGTGAGATCTCCAATATCTGATTCCTTGTACGAATCGTATACTCCAGTAAGTGCAGAAACACGTTTAGCAGTTTCTCCATCGCTCGAGGAGTCATCTTCAGATCAAGAAGTGGATAAACCTTTCTTCTCCTTCTTGTGGAAGGTGGGACATTCACCACTTGTGTGCCCAAACCCCATGTAACACCCAAAATCAGTAGAATATTTATTTAATTGGTTTATTTTAAATATTCTCACTTTGGTGAATTTTTGGTGAATTAGTGTGATGTCTGATGATGTTAAGGCCGTGTTGAAGATGTTAGGAGTATATGATTTATTAGGGATTATTTTGATAATAATAATAATGGAATAATGTGACAATGTTATTTAAATTATTATTATTATTTTAAAATAAAAGGAAGGGCTAAGTGGTAATTGTGTGAGAATTAGTGAGGACAATGTTGGAAAAGAATATTAGGGGTCCTAGGGGTAAGATGGACAAAAAGGGAATTGGAGAGAAGTGAAAAGTCATTTAGTGATACGATCAGTTGGAGAAAACGCTCTGAGGAAAGGAGAAGATGGCTAGGGTTCAGAGAGGCTTCAGAAGAACTCAGAGAGGAGGAATCGGAAATTGATTTTCTAATGTATGGGGAGAATCTTTTATCATTATAATTGATATAGGTGTAGAAGCATGTAGGTAGTGGGTTTCCAGGTAAATTTGACGAGTTAATGACGGAATTGGGATTTTTGGGATGGATTAGATGTTAGGGATAAAACCTACCATGATGAATTGTTGTTGTTGTGTTGTATCTGTGATGAATTATGAGGATTTTGGACTGTGAAGTGTTGGAATCACAAACCTTTAGGGTCTGATGCAGGTGCAGAACTGCAACTGCAAAGTTGCAGGATCGCGAGTTTCGCTGGGCGAAGCGAATTCGCCCCAACCTCGCCGGGCGAAAGTAGAAGCGAAGGGAAGGTGGAAATTGTGAGCTACTGGATTTTGTATGAGGGTGTGAGATTCGCCACTGCTTCGCTGGGCAAAGGCCAGGCGAACGAGTTGCTTCGCCGGGCGAAGATAGCAGCAAAGGGAGAGTGTGAAAAACGGGTTTCTGGATTTTGTATGGGAGAGATGCTTCGTCCCTGCTTCTCCCAGTGAACCCATGCGAGCGCGCTGCTTCGCTGGGCGAGCTCCAGGCGAGCAGGAGCTGTAATTTTCTTTTCTTTTCTTTTCTACCTTGTGCTGCTTTGTGTGTTAATGATTGATGATGATTTTTTGTGCATGATGATGATGTGACAACATGATGATTTATGAAGATTTTTTATGCATGATGATGATGTGATAGCATGATGATTTATGTCAATTTTTGATGTATGTTAATGATGTATTACCATGATGCTTGATGAGAGTATATGATGATGATGTACATGTTGATGTTTATACATGTTATGTGAAGTATTATGATGATTTTATGAATGATGATGCAATGTGATGATTTTATGACGATGACGATTATGATGTTTGTATCATCTATTCATAGCATCCTAGGACTTCGGTCCAGTGACGGTTTTAGGACTTTGGTCCAGTGGTGGCTTCAATCCTATTATGTGAATTGGAGTGTATGACTTTGCTCCGGTTCTTATGTAGAATTGATCCTATTGGTAGGAATGAAATCCACTAAGAAGCATTAGTTCTAAGCTAAACTCCACCGTTTACAGCTTTTCAACTAATCACTACCCGTGCTATATTTCTACCTAAGACACTTCTAGGTATGAGACCCTTCTCAATTCCCTTTCAATCACAGCAGTGACTGAATAATTACAACTCAATAACACAGTTCAACTCAGGTATTCACGCAATATAAGAGAGGCTCACAAAAGTACAAACCCAATTACTCACTAACAGCCGTGTGTATTCTCTGTCTTATTCTAGGTTAAATCCATCCTATTTATAACAATAAACAAGACTGGATTTGGGCTTCAGAATCACAACAATTCAGCTCCACAGAATCCGCGCCTTATTCTTCTCTAGAATAGTTTCTTCAATCCTAAGTTTCCTAAAGTGTCTCCACACTTAGAAATAACATCTTCCACTTAGAATCAGAAGCTCTGATTCCTCAATCTTGGACGCCACCTAGGAAAAATAAACATTCCCATAAAAGCTGAAAATCAGAAAACCAATAAACAGTTATCACAAACTGTAACAGACAAAGATGTCGAATCAACATGATATGACATCTTGTCTAACATCTTAATCTTCAGACAGTTCAACATGTTAGGACATCTTGTCCAACATCTTTCTGTTAAGTTAGTTTTACCAAAATTGATGCCAACCTCAAAGGCTTGGACTCATCAAATTGTATCTAATATAATTCTTGAATAATATTATCAGTTGGATGAATAACTCCTTATTCAAATCCATCATATAGATTGTTCCCAACTCTTGCTTCTAAACATATATAATCTTATTAATATTTATTTAGTTAAGTTTGACAAAATGTTTTATCAATTGGATATTACATTTATCCCATCACACCTTACTAATATAGAGCATGCACCTCGCGTTAGCCAAAACCTACATTATTCGATACTAGTCTTGATGAGTGCTAAAACTTGGAAAGCATAAACTTAATATTTCCTTTTGAGGGAATTTGTAATTAGTTTGATCTCGCCGGCTTATTTATCATATAAATCGTCTCTCACATGCATCAACATACAATCATATGCATCAACATACATATAAAATATGAAACAATTATGGCCCCTAACGCAATTGTTCTCTCAAGCCAATGAGATAACCTATGTTAAACCTAATAATGATCTATGCTTCTCCAAGCTAGACATCCATGGTTGTCCTCCTTTGATCTTGTCGTCTTATTTTCTCCATTACATCACATTATATCAAATAATACTTGTTTTACATACGAGGGAGTAAGATGAAATAAAAAGAATGTCATATTTAAAAGCACGACATGCAAACCATATTTAAAATTCTCAAAACAAAATAAAAAGAAGACTAAAGCCATAACCGTTCACCACAAGATAATAATAATAAACACATTATTATTATTATTATTATTATTATTATTATTATTATTATTATTATTATTATTATTATTATTGTTATTATTATTGTTATTATTATTATTATTATTATTATTATTATAAATTTAAATTATGTTAATTAAATAAATTAAATTAAACTTTGACGATTGATCATGAGTTAATTGGGGTTTCTATTGTCCGGTTATTAACGTATACCAAATCATTTTAAAATAAATAATAGAAACAATTTATTATTATTTAATTAAATTATAACATGATACTTTATCATGTTATTTTGAAAACTTTTCATTCTACATAGACACAGTAACCGTGAGGTAACCGTGAATGACTATTTCGATACAGGAAACTGACATTTTATATACACAGTAATACATACTACACATTACATACAAACATTGTTATAATAACTTTTGTTATACTCATTGTATAATATAGGCAACATCTCATTATTGTTACCGCAACATCAGTATGTAATTTATAATAACATTAACAACATTTGTTATTAAATTATAAAACAAAATAAAATACTTATAATAATAATAACAATTATTATTACAATATAAAATTTGCAGACCTTAAAATAACTCTTGACAACACAACTCTTGTGTCGTCAAAAACTCAAATACAACTTATTCATAATATCAAAATCGTAACGATCTATTATTCAAATTGGTTTATCGAAATGTCACTGCTTTACCATAAAACGTCGGATTCCAAAGCAAAAGAACATTGACCAATCACATGAAATACAATCATCATAAAAATCTAACCGATGAAAAAAAAGACATATCAAATATACCAGCGTTGCATCCGAATTATTCATATCTTATATGAAATTGATCAATCCCTTTTGTGTAACTTAATAATTGATGTATCGCTGCTTAACCATACAAAAGTCGGATTCCGAAGCATAGTCAACATCGAATCATCCAAATCATACACAACACAATGCCAAACATTAATTTTATTTATTATTTAATTTATTATGTGTTTTAATCGAATTAAATCAGAAAGTACAGAAAATAAACATCTACCTGATTCATGGTTTCGTAAGTGGCTCTGATACCATTGAAGGAAAATCGCAATCTAAAACGCAACGAAAATTAAAATTTTCCCTTTAGTGATCCTTACGAATGGACATGATCAGTGATAGAAACAGTTACCTCTTGTGGTGACACTATGCCAAAACAGACGTTTAATAGCGCTTTTAAATGCTATTAAAGCTCCCGCAATTATAGATTGTCTTCCTATGATAGCGCTTTTTATGCGCTATTAAAAGCACATTCTTTAATAGCACTTCTCTCAAAGTGCTATTGTAGCCTATATTACACTAAAATACATACAGTTTATGGGACATGATTTAATAGAACTTTTCTAAAAACGCTATTATAGATCGACTCTGTGAAAGCACTTTTCTAAAAAGCGCTATCTTAAGACTTTTAAAAATTTTAGATATTACAAAAAGAATTCTACCTATTATGAAAAAGTATTATTGAGAAAAAATATATTTTATTATAGAAAAATAATAAATACACCATTCAACTTATTCATTATAAAAGAACATAACAACCAAATGCAAACTCAAATATCAATAACAATTACTAAAAGTACATCAGCATAAAAGAAAAATTCATCATGTATTGTTCATTAAACCTACCAACATACAGGATAATTATAAGTATAAAACCTATCAACAAAACTTAACAAATTCCTAGTCAAAGAGAGATGGATGGATTTCAAACCACATTTAGTCGGATAAATACTAAAGTAAATTGTCAGACATAGAAAATCAAGAGACTAAGTCTAAAAAAAAAGTAAATCCAAAAGACCAAAAATAAACTCTACTTTAACCATACTAGTAACACATCCAAGTGTAATGTCAGTTAGTATATAACAATGTCATTCTTCGCAAATTTGTATATATGGTAATAAAACTAAGCATGATACCACTTTAAGAACTTGGTACCACTTAATCATGCATAAATCTTAATTTCTAGCTAATAACTATGAATATATAACTTGAACTAATCATGCATAAATCTTAATTTCCAATAACTATGAATATATAACTTGAACTAAATGGATATTTTGTTAAATATGTATTTATTAGAGACAATGTTCTACTATCCTATGTTCAGCTAATAGTCAAAAGATATCCATAAATATTGGAAAAAAGGAAACTAATTACGTGAACTACAATAATATCATGGTATGGTGTAGAAAATTAAAATAAAAAAAAATTAATAAAATGATGATGATGACGATACCCAAGTCTACACATGAAAATGATATGAGTAATTTATCCAAAGCAACATACTCACACCAAAGTAACATTAAATCACATGAATCCATTATGTTGAACATTTTAGGTTCCAATCATATGACTAATTAATTAACAATCAGTTATAATCAATCTTGAATTGTAGGTAAGCAGGAATATAAGAAGATATGTTGGCTTAGTGAAAGTAAGAATAAGGAAAAAAACAAGGAAAATGGAAGTACCTTGTCATCCTTCATCTGTGCAGAAAGATTGGTAATTTCTTTAACATTATCATTAGTGATCTCATTGGCTAGTTCCAATTTATGAGCATTCCTTACTGTAATTTGAAATCCAAAAAAAAAAAAATTTACTTGATCATTAAGGATTTGTTTGAATATACTTATTTAAATTTATCTACTGACAACATAAATATTTGTGAGACTGTTTGACGGAATTTATAGAAATAACTTATGACATATTCATAAGTCGCATTTAGCTTCTATAAACCTTCTATAAACTCTCCAAGCTTATAAAAATAGGTTCTAAGAGAATATAAAAGGGGATTTCTTAATACACCACCCAAGTTTCTTAGGCACCATGTAAAATTTCATTTTTGTCCATAAATTTCGGATTTGCACATCCGGACGCACCAAATTTTTAAAAAATGCTGATATGTTCCGGATGTGCACATCCGAAAGAATTCTTGATTTGCAAATCCGGAAAAAATCAAAAGAATTCCATAAAATCATTTACTTCTAAATATAATTAAATCCAATATAATTAAAATTAATATCATTTTTTCAATATAATTAAATCCAATATAATTAAAATCTATATTAATTAAAATTAATATGATATTTAATATGATTAATTTTTTTCAATATAATTAATATGATTAATATGGTATTTAATTTTAAATGATTTTTTTATATTGAAAAAATTAATTTAATTATATTGGATTTAAAATTATATGGTATTTACTTCTAAAATTGGATTTAATTATATTGGTATTTAAAATTATATGGTATTTACTTCTAAATTATATGAAATTTACTTCTAAATTATAATTAAAATTATATGGTATTTACTTCTAAAATTAATTTAATTATATTGAAAAAATCATATTAATTTTAATCATATTAATTTTAATTATATTTGATTTAATTAAATTGGATTTAATTATATTGAAAAAATCATATTAAGTTTAATTATGTTGGATTTTAATTATATTGAATTTAATTATATTTAGAAATATATGATTTTATGGAATTCTTTTGATTTTTTCCGGATTTGCTGATCAGAAATTCTTCCGGATGTGCACATCCGGAAAAATCTGAAAAATATTAGAGAAACGGTGCGTCCGGATGTGCACATCCGGAAATTGGGGACAAAAACGGAAATTCAAATGGTGTCTAAAAAACAAGGGTGGTGTGATAAGAAACCTCCATATAAAAAACAATTTGACTACATTTTTTCTTTTGTTATAGAAATAAGTTACTCACAACCATTACATAATAAACACTTAATTAAACTCTATAAAAACGAGGCCGGAGTATTATGCACTTCTCTACTACTACAAATAATGGCGCACAATTTATTGAACTACGTTCATATTGCTAATGTTTAAGATAAAAGAAAATATTATTTGATTGAATCCCATAAAACCATAACATTCTTATATTATAATATTACAAAAAAAACATATATCTGCCAAAAGCTGGTCGGATTAGAAATATCATTGTATAAAAAAACATTTACAACTTTGATCACCTTGCAGATGCTACTTTGATAACATCAATGTTAACCAATTGACTACCTGTCTTCTAGATCTCCATTTAAAATCTGGTGGAAATGAACCCTCCATTCCGCATATTCCAAAAGTAACAATCGTATAGCATAACATCATCATATCAAACAAATAAGCTGTGGTTGAAGGAGGAAGATTAAACTTGAAACCTCTTTTGAATGATATCAAGAGAGATTTTAAGTTGAATAAACCTAACTGGTCAGGTTTATCGTTCAATATTCAAGATGAGGATATCAAGAGGTTTGACGAGGCATATGTGGGGGATGTTATAAATCCTGGGAATGCTTATAATATCCAAGAAATTTTTAATAGGTAAGGATTTTTCCACGTTAAAATCACACCTATGGGAGCTACGATGTGCTTATTGGAAGACCTTGAAGAAAATGCAGTCAAGACATTGATTAAGGAGGAGGAAGCATGGCTATCAAAATGGTTCTCTGATATTAGACAACGGTCCCCAGCTGTAGTTGATAAAGATCGGCTAACGTGGGATTAAATGTTATGGCGTTCCATGTCATGCATGGAGAAATAATTTCTTTAAATTCATATTCAGTAGGGTTGGAGTATTTGTACGCTGCGATGAGGAAACAGAATTACATTCAAAGTTTGACGTTGCTAGAGTGTTGATTAGAACTAAATATATCAGCAAACTTAATGAGGTGATTAATGTGGACATTAATGGGATGTTATTCTGCATCAAAGTTTTAGAGGATAATCACGGTCCCAAAAGAATAGTGTTTCACAAAAATAAGGAGGATCAAGTAGATTCTGATGAAACCTTTGTGGAAGACACAGAGGACGATTCCGGCGAGGAAGAAGAAGATGATAATGGAAACTCAGGTAATGGAGGAGAAACAAGGAGAGAGAATGGAACTCATCGGAAATCGGAAAATTCAAAAGAGGGCGGCGAGGACAGGGTTGGACCTGACACTGGGAAGTTCGATATGTGTGAAGAGGGAGTGAATCATGATTCTGGCAAGGTGGGAAAGGAACTAGTGGTAGCCCAAAAGGCAGTTCTTGGAAGTAGTTCCGAAATCCAACCTAATATGTCCTTTGATATTGGAACATTTAATGAAGAATCACCAGAAGCTGACTTGATGGGAAAGGATACTGCAGGTTGGAGTGAGAAGGTGGGAAATCATGATACTGGGAATTTGGAAGAAAGTGCAAGTCAACATAGGATGGGAGCTGTGAATCACGTGGCTGTACCCAATCCCTTGGGTATGGGCTTTATTAATGAAATTGATCCTCAAGCGGTGAATGTTGGGCCAAAACCATACCTGACCCATAAAAAAAGTCTGGGTGGGCCCTCGTCATTTGCTAGAAAGAAAAAGTCTTTGTCTGATATTTACGACAATATTCAGATCCCTTTTGCACCTTCATATTTTTCTGCACTCTTACATTCATCTATCATTGTTAAACCAAACTCGTCTTCAATTGTCCAACAAGAAGATCCAATCTGTATTTCCCCCCAGAAAGAAGATAGTATGTCAAGATATTCAGGGGGCTCTATCCTATGCTATGAATCAATATCTGATGGGGATGTTGAAAAGGGTAATGAAAGGATTAAGGAGAAAATTGATGATGTTCCTACCAAGGTTTGGGCACTGTTAAAGGAACTTGGTATTGAGGGAGAGGAAAATGATGAAGTTTTGGAGAATATTATTAGAGGTTTGGAATCAAGGGATAGAGGCAGAATTCACAATTCGAAGGAGAAACCTATAAGGGTATCATGAATATCACAACCCTTAACATTCGCGGGTGCAACTCCTATATCAAAAGGAGGAGAATAAAACACTTAATCGAGAAGGAGAGGATCGATTTCTGCCTTATACAAGAAACAAAATGTTAGATTGTAGATGATAAGCTAGCCTCTAGCTTATGGGGAAGTGGAGAGTTTGATTGGTCTGCGACAGGTTCCAAAGGACAATCGGGAGGTATGATTTCTATTTGGAATAAGAATTCATTTCAGGCTGTGTCTAGTTTTGCTGAAAGTGGGTATTTAGGACTGTAGGGGTTACACAGAGGTAGGACTATATACTTAGTTAATATATATTCATCTTGCAACTTGAGAGATAAAAGGAGACTATGGGGTGATCTGGTGAGAATCAAATCATATTTTCCTAGAGGGGATTGGATTCTAGGAGGGGATTTTAACGCAATCAAAAACAGGGAAGAGATAAAAGGAAAATGGGGCTATAACTCATCTGAGATGGAGGAATTTGGTCTATTTATTGAGGATATGGAGCTTGTTGATTTACCATTTGTAGGAAACAGGTTCACATGGTTTAATTCTAGTAGACTATGCATGAGTAGGCTTGACAGAATTTTGTTATCTGAAGATCTTTGTAGACATTGGAAGGCAGTTAATCAGAAGGTGGGAAAAGAGAGATTTCTGACCATAGACCTGTTTCTCTCGTGCTAAATGAGGAGAATTGGGGCCCAAAACCGTTCAAATCTTTTAACGCGTGGTTTAAACATCCTGAGTTCCTAAATTTTGTGAAAGAAGTGTGGGAGTCTACACACATTACTGGTGATGCTTTTAAGATTCTGAATCACAAAATGAAGAATCTTAAAGATAAACTAAAATGGTGGAATGTTAACGTGTTTGGGAAGCTAGACCTGAAGATTGAGGAGAGCATTGAGAAGTTAAATGAGCTAGAGGGAGACTTGGCTGCTTTGGAAGCTGGTAATCCTGATACCATATTGAAAGAGAGGAGTGAATCAATTGAAGATATTAGGAAGAACCTACTTCTTAAAGAAAGCATTTTGTTCCAAAAGGCTAGAAAAAATTGGCATGTTGATGGAGATAATAATACTAAATTCTTTCATTCCATTATCAATACCAGGAGGAGAGCTAACCACATTTCAGCTCTAAACATGGGATTAAGCGAAGAGGAGAATGTTGAGACAGTCAAAACGCACATACATGACCAGTTTGAGGAGAAATACAAAAACAAATCGGTGAGAGGGTTTTGTCTTGACTTGAGTGGTTTAGAGAAACTCAATATGGAGGAAAACAGAATTTTGTCTGAACCTATCACAAGTGACGAGATTTTAGAGGCTCTAAACTCTTGTGATGGTAACAAGAGTCCGGGCCCGGATGGATTCAACTTGAACTTCATAAAGAAGACTTGGGGGATTGTGGGAAAGGACATAACCAACTGTATTTTTGATTTCTACACTAATGCTACACTACCTAAATCTATCTGTTCATCGTTCTTTGTTCTAGTGCCTAAGGTTGACAGTCCACAATCATTAGGGAATTTTAGGCCTATTGCATTAATTGGCTGTATTCACAAGATCTTATCCAAAATTCTGGCTTCTAGATTGAGTAGGGTTATTGGGAAGTTAGTGTCAACTAGTCAAACAACTTTTATACAAGGGAGACAACTCCTTGATGGAGTATTGGTTGCAAATGAGGTGTTTGATTTCATGAACAAGAAAAAGAAAAAAGGTTTTATGTTCAAGGTTGATTTCTCTAAAGCTTATGATTGTATTGATTGGAGTTTCTTGATCAAAATCTTGGAAGCTATGAATTTCTCCCCAAGATGGATTGCTTGGATCAAAGGTCTAATATGCAATAGTTTTGGTTCTGTTTTAATTAATGGCTGCTCATCTAAAGATTTCAAAATAAATCGTGGCCTACTCCAAGGAGACCCCTTTTCACCCTTCCTTTTTGTCTTGGTCACTGAATGTTTGGCTCTGCTTGTTAAGAAGGCTGAATCCAACAACTCTCTGAAAGGCCTGAGAATTAATGAAGATACTTCTGTTAGTCTTTTACAATTCGCAGATGACACCCTGATCCTGTGTGATGATTCTTGGTCTAATGCTTGGGCAATAAAATCTATTCTGAGAGGTTTGGAAGTTGTATTTGGACTGAAGATCAATTATAGCAAGAGTTCTTTATTTGGCTTTGGAATAGAGAAGCATAATCTGGAGGCAGTCTCTGAGTTCCTATCCTGCAGAATGGGAAAATTTCCATTTAAATTTCTTGGGTTGTCTGTTGGAGGGAGGCATAAGACAATCTCTTTTTGGAAACCGGTCCTGGATGCTCTCAAGGCTCGATTATCATCTTAGAGAGGAAAACTTCTTTCAATTGGAGGCAGGGTGACTCTTATAAATTTAGTTCTAACCAACTTACCAATACACTACTTGTCTTTCTATTTGGCTCCGTCCAAGGTTTTGAATGAAATCAAATCTATTCAACGTCGGTTCCTTTGGGCTGGAGATTGGAATAAAAAGAGTGTAGCCTGGGTAAAATGGTCCATGGTGTGCAAGCCTAGAAATCAAGGAGGATTGGGCATTAAAGACATTGGCATGTTTAATATTTCACTCATATTAAAATGGCTTTGGAGGGTAACAAATGAAGTTGGAGCTCTGTGGAGTGGAATCATAAAAGCTAAGTATGAAACGGACATTTGCATCCTGTTTACTGACAAACCTCTGAATAATCCTAGACAAGCATCTAATTGGTGGAAGGATCTCTTTCAGTTATGTCTTTCTTTAAATAAATAGGGAGTTATCAGTTTATTTCCTTGGAAAATTGGAAATGGTAGTAATACCCTCTTCTGGCACTCAAAATGGATTGGTGGAACAGCTCTTAAATATCAATTCCCTGAGTTATTTGAATCAGCACCAAATCAGTTGGTGTTGGTTAAGGATTGTGGAACTTGGAGAGAAAATACATGGAAGTGGGATTTAGTGGGAAGAAATATTATTCTACTCGAGGATGCCAGTTTAACTGCTGCTGATTTAATACAAGCTGTCGAGGAAATTTCGCTACAGCAAGTGGAGGATTCTATAATTTGGCCATGTTCCAATGGGTTTAATTATAGTGTTAAGGACTGCTATGTGAAGTTGAATTAGATTTTGGATTCAGAGGTTTTAAACAGTCGATTAACTGAAGCTCTGAACCGGTTGTGGGAGGTGAAACTGCCTATCAAGGTGAAGGTATTTGGCTGGAGAATGTTCCTCAATAGGCTTCCAACCCGTCAGAATCTAGCTCATAGAAACATAATCTCAGACCCTCATCAATTCTTTTGTGTATTTTGTTTCCAGGAAGTGGAAGATACCTCTCATATTTTCACAGGCTATCTGAAAATTAAGCTGTTATGGAAAGAAATTGAAAGATGGTTAGGTGTGGAACAACCTATGGAAAATAACTGCATGGAATCATTTCTGGGGTGGGCTAAACAACCAGGCAGAGGAAAAAAATTGGGTTTTTTCTGGTTGGTTACTTGCTGGAGCATATGGAGGTTCAGAAATCAGATTATTTTTAAAGATTTGTTAGTGGACTATAAGGACATATTCCAAGCTATTATCACTACATCATGGAATTGGAAGGGGCTGATTTCTAAAGCTAAAGAAAATGGGGATCTATATGCATGACATAAGAATCCTATGGATCAATTATGACATCCCTAGTTAACACATTGGTTGATCTGCTGTCAAGCTTTCTTCTTGTGTAGCAGAGTAGCAAAATTGACAGGTCATGTGTTTAATTACTTGGTATTGTTTAGATTGATATTATGTTGTTTAGACAATTTGTTGGTGTGTGTAGGGCTTGAATCATGTAGGTGTGGAATTTTTGTAATGGGGCTTAAAAAGCCATAGGAAGAACAATTATATTTCTATGTAAGTTTTCCTGGTGTAAAATTGGGTCTGCTATACATTTGCAGCTCAATTTCTCTGTATTTTGGTCCATCTTGGATCTCTTTAATGAAGTGATTATAAAAAAAAAAAAACCCTTTGGGCAACCTCATTATATATATATATATATCAAATGAGTTTCGTTCTCACAACTTTATGGAGGGGTTGAATAGACACTTAAGTCAAAATCACCAAATAAAATTTGGGTTTTAAAGTTATTTGAAAAAGAGTGCGCGCGGAAGGTTTTGGTATGGATCGACAAAAGTTGTCTATACGAACCTAGTTATCGGAACTCGGATATGCAAAGCCAATTATGGAATGACAAACACAATAGTCAAATTTAACCTTTAATCGAGTATCACGTTATTATTCATTTAAACTAATTAACCTAGTAATGCTATTTCCAATGATAATAAGCAAAAATATTGAACCATGCAATTTATCAAACACTTGGTGTGCGAACGAATTTTCAGAATTTCCTTTGTGTTGTTGTTGATATGAATACAAATTATAATAAAAAAATGATTATAAGCTCATTAACAATTAAGTTAAAACAAAAGGATCACATAAAAATTCTTACGAGTCGATCGATTGATCAATGCTATTTGACAAATTTTGTAATGAAAAATAAAACGAGTAAAGAGATAATAGAGAGATCGACACGAGGATTTGTTCATGCAGTTCCCCACTTTCGTCCTCGCGTGTGGGTATGTCTGCGCCTAATTTCCAATGTGGAATTAAGATACTTTCTTACTATGCAAAAAGTCGATGTACAAGAAAAGTGTTCAAGAGCAACCATACAAACACTACTGGTTCTGATGTTGGTTCAACCCTTTTTCTTCTTTTGATCTTGAGTAAGACCAAGATAACAATGGTTGCCAATTGACTTGTCGATATTGCTACTCCTTTGTGTTCTTTATCTCCAAAGCTTTCACGCACGATCAATTGCACCAATTATTCCACAAGACTTCAATTCGATTCGTTGTTCTCCGTTACTTCATTTGCATTCTTTATCTCTATAGGGTCCTTTGCGTACTTTATCTCCAAAGGCTTTCACAACGTCGTAATCCTCTCTTGAACGTCTTGCACAAAAAGCCCCAAATCTATACACGATCTTGGATGATAAACCCGTGATTTTTCCGAATGAAGTCCCCTACAAATCTCAACCTAATATCTCGGCTACACAAGAATCCAATTGGACCTTATCAGGCCTTCGCCTAGCTGGCACCCCAACAAAAGATTATTATGTGTGATTTTTTAGTGTGTAGACATAGGACGAAGGTTGAAGATGATGAGCAAATGGAGGCTAATTTTATGGTATCACTAGTTTGGAATGAAGCATGAATGATGTATTTATAGTTTTGGAAAATTGGTGGCAAAGAGATAATTTTCGGAATTAAAGGAATTAAAAAATTGACCAACTTAAACAGTATGTGTCGGCCTGAAGGTTGGATGTGCTGACACATAATGTTAAAAATAATAGCATGTCTCGAACTGAAAGAAACTATGTGCCGATCCAAATTAAACAAAGACTACAATCTTATTTAAAACAGTAGATGTTCCAGCATGAAACACATATGTGCCGACACATAGAACTGATGTTACCGTGTGTGCCGGCCTGACTTTGACAGAGGCTACATGCTTCATTATTGAGTTACATGTGTCAGCCTAAAAAGCGTATGTGCCGACACATGTAGTGCATTTTTGTACAGAAAACTATATTTCATGATTGTGGATAATTTTGAAGTGGTTTTTGATAATTCCTAAGACCTTTGATGCAAGGGTTCTACACAAACTCAGAGATACCGTTCAACATACAGAAATGCTAAGTTTTCTTATAGTTTTGACATCATGCAAAACATCTAACGGAGAAGTTGCACTCACATACTCCCCCTTTTTGATGATGACAAAACTTGCGACAAGGCATTTCATGTTGATATCAATGGCTCCCCTGACTTTGTGCTTTCCTTCTTCATCTCGCATATTCTTCTCCCTCTTTGACAAAATCAAAAAGAAAAAATGTAAATCGTGATAAATATCATATTCCAATACAAATAGTAATATATCACTCAGAGGCGTTTTTGCACAGAAGAGTAGCAATCATATATCCCCATATATATGTAATGAAGCGAAGTTGATATATAACCAGCAACAAAGAGAAAACTATTCAAGTTGCTTCCAATAGTGTCACAACTATGTAATAAAACACAATGGAACTCCCGATGCCACACATGCATGTGCCTAGCATAGCGACAAGAACATGTCACTACTCAATCCAATGTGAAAATGTGACATAACATATAAAGCATCCAAAACAAGAACAATAAGAACTAATTATCATGTTAGAAGGAATAATAATAGATAAAGACAATATCAAAACAGATTATCCATTAATACATAAACCAAGCAAGGTTGCTCACATTGTTCAAATAACATAGCCAAGACAACAACTTGTTCAAAACAGAAATAAAATGAAACAAAATGCATAAAACAAAGACTACAAAACATCATAGAACAACACAACACATCAACGTCCACCAACTATATCATGACGTCTGCGATAGGTTCTTCCACCCCTACGTATTTCTTCATAAAAGTCAGAGGCTTCCTCATCATGCTGAGTAACTACGGAGTACATGTTGTTGATCTTCCCTTGGACAATTCCATTGTTCTTGCTCATGACATCATGGATTGATTTGAATTGTGCAGTAGTAACTAATGCAAACATCTCAAAGTTAGTTTCCTAAGTGTTCAGCCTTTCGTACCCACCAGCTTGAAATTCAGCCCGCCACTTTTGGTCTTTTTTTTTGAAATCTTGGTATCCGGCCTTGCGACCAACTAATCCAAGAATGACCAATCCCACTGTCCACTAGCGGGGGTCCCGTTTAAAGCCATAGCAAAACTCCATATGAACTGGCCCACACAAGAGTTGATTGTACCTAGTAGGATTCGAACCCGAGACCTTGAGAGGAGCACACTCTCAAGACCCAAGCCTCCACCACTAGGCCAACCCTTGGGGATTCACTTTTGGTCTTATTCATATCTCTAATTTTGTTGATTCTGCATAATTTGAAGCACTGCCATAACTGCAGTGTTATTTCCAGCATCAGATTCATACTTGTTTTCATGATACCCAAATCCATACTCATTGGATTTACCTTCATACCCCATGTAGCCTGCATCATAGCCTCTGTAATTTGTACCTTGTGCAGTCCAGCAATTTTGTTGCCAATTATCTTCCCAAGTCTGTTGATGCTCATGTTGTACACCTGCAGTAGAATTTATCCAAGCTGCATTTCCTTCAGGATTCACATCAGTCATAGGAACATCTTCTTGAGTATCATCACCAACTTCTTCATCATAGCCTTCCACTCCATGATCATCACCTACTTTATTAGACTCAAAGGGATCATCAAAGTTGTAGATTTTCTTCTTTAATGAAGGAACTTGATAGTAGTACACTTTTCTTTTAGAATCCCAATGATATCTCATATTAGTTAGAGTCCTTTGAGTGAACTCATTTGTTGCACTTGGAGAGACATAGACCAAGTTTGGGAAGGAGATGTTAAAATGATTGAGAATCTTAGCAACTATAGATGGGTAGTAAAATGCAGTCCATTTGTTGCAAGCTTGAATGCTGAACATACGATGCACAAAATGATACGAACAATTTATCTTAATCTTATTGAGAAGAAGATAAACAAGGTGAATCTCAGTATTGTTAACCCTTGAAAGAACCCCACTTTTGGGATGCAATACATGAGAAACAATCCAATGGAGAATGCGTGGCAATTTGTTAAGGCACCCCGTAGTGATTGGCTCATTATTGTGCTCATCTCTCGGAGCTTTCAACTGCTCATTTGAATGCAATCTCCACTTAAAATCGAAATGAACATTTGAGTCCTTAACTAAAGGTTCATTTCCTATCGTAATACCAAAGACAGATTTCCACAAAGCATTTGTAAATGTGTAGGAGGTACCTCTGATATGAAAGCTGAACTCAGCTTTGTTACGCTTGTGCAGCCCGACATAAAAGACTCGAACCAAGTCTTCATTGTAGTCTTGATTCAATGACAGAAAGGAATTGATTTCTTGATGATTGATGCGATCCACGACCTCAGGAATGTGTAGTTTCTTAGCAGTTTGTACCTTGTAGTAATTTTTCCTTGACACACTCCTGCCTCGACACTTTTCTTCGAAGAACTCCAAATTTTCTTGGTCAACCAAATCAAAAACAGTATCTGGTGTCCTAGATGAGGAACCAAACTTGTCTTTGCCTCTACCAACAGCCTTACTTCTTGCAAGATTATGAGCCATGACGAAATTTCTCAAATAGAAGACGCACGCAAGGTGTTTGACAAAATGACCCAACTAGAACGGTTAGAATTTGAGAGAACATGAGGTAACCCACAACCAACAATGTTGTTATATCAAATATAGATGCAAAGAAACAACAGATAAACACACAATATATAGAATTTTCGTATGAAGATGCAATGTATGAAAAGGGGAAACTAAAGTACATACTAGTGGGTTTTGAATGACATTAAAGAGGGAATATTGAAGGAGTTATAGTGGGTTTTGAATAGCTTTGATGATCAAATTGAAAGAGTGAATAGAGTTTGACATAAATTTTTTTAATGAGAAAAGGACTTTGGTTTGAATTTATGGACAAGAAGGATAATGAAAAGGGATAAAAGCCCTTACTATCCTTTTACACGTGTCGGCCCAATTTGATTACGTGTCGGCACATGTGTCTTATGCGCCGACCTGTATTGAAGCATTAAAAAAATCAACATTATGTGCCGACCTGTACGACTTTTGTGCCGACAAACACTGAACCATTTATGAAACACAATTGAAAAATGAATTTATGTGTCGGCACATAAGACTTATGTGCTAGTCTATATTGAATCAAAGTCAACAAAATTTAAATGAATTCATTTCAGGCTTGCCAAATTGCATCATGTGTCGACACATGCTTGCAAGTTTTTAGAGAAACACCAAGAGACCCAATTTGACATATTTGTAGACACGTGACTTGACTCATGCATGACTGAAAAAGACTTATATGTATGTTTTGAACAATATTTGTTAAGGTTATGTATTTAAACAATTTAGATATGGAGTAAAAGGCAAAAACATACATATTTGCATAATTTGATCTAGGTTACTATAAGCATGTAAATTGAAATAATCACATATTCAACAGACATTTTTGGAAGTAAACATTGTGAGAGCAAGAATTGTCTCTACAAGTCAATCTATGTTTTGATGATAACAATAAGTATTTGTGAAAGAACCATTTTATGGTCTAACGTGTGTTGTGTGCAGATCATAAGAACTAAAGACATCAGAACCAACATACACCAGCTAGATGTACTATGATTGGATATATACATATGTGAAGTTACTATGTGTGACTAAAGTCGCGAGAAGCAAGAACGCTTCTTTATCTAGTCATGATCAGCCAGATCCATGGATGCCAAGATTGCTGTTGCAATGCTCTTGTGGATGCTCTCTGAAAGTGATTGAGATTCTGAAGATAACAAAGCTTCTGAATAAGTACACTCTGAAAGAACCAAAGTGCGGAAGACTCCTATGACTTGAAGTTCTGATGGCTGAAGGCGCTGAAGACCAAGTGCAGAAAGAATTTGAAGACTTGTGAGTTCTGAAGATCAAGGTTTCAAATGTCAAGTTTTGAAGACTCTGAAGACATGTTCTGAAGATTCGGAAGACTTGAACCAGAAAAGAATAACGTTCTTAAAGACCAAGTGCTGAAGTTCTGAAGACTGATTCCTAATGGACTTCTTCAATCGAATGAAGACTTGAAGCAACAGATATTCTGCTAAGAAGACTCTACTCATGCTTCATCAAATTAACATCAGAAGCCACTGAAGTTTTGAAGTCTAAATATTACCATTGTGAGTTAAATGTACACACTGCCTAAGAAAAGATGTCCGGTCACTTCTCCCTCTACAAAAAGGGGACGTGTCAGTACAACTCATTATATCACAACATCTCTTTTCAAAACAACCAACAATACTCTAAAATAGCTATATTTCTACTGGCTATTTAATGGAAAGAGTTTTTGCTTCTGATGTGTCGATCACTTGTAGAATCACGAACTGAATGTTTATCTACAAAATTGACCAAGTCATTGTGAAGATAGCCACAACGATGAGTTCTCGTTGTAACACTTAGAATATTCAAAAGCTATCATTATTTCACCAATGGCAATTGTTGTTGAAACTCAAGAAAACAAATAAACACAACAACAATAATTAAGAACAGAAGCTGTTGATGAAGAAGACAACATTGATGATCTGTCAAGTCATCAACCTACCTTCTCGTCAGAACTACATTGAAGATCTGAAGCAAGGAGCTGCTGCTCAAAGCTTGCTCTACCAAGAAGACAAAGAAGAAGAAGATCTACAAGATGTCAACAATTGTAATATCTAAATACATCTTTGTAGTTTCTTAAGAAAGCAAGGAGCCGTTGCTCAAATCTTGCTTGAACACTTAGGTGTTCTTTGTACTCAAACTTAGGAGAACTTGCTTATTAAGAAGCACGATTTCTAATCTCCAATTTGCCAATTCAACTAACTGAATTGAGGCTTCTCCAGTGAATGTTATATCTAGAATGGATCCCTGAATGCTTCAGCTGTGAGTTGAGGACCTTGAGGTGATAACGTGGTAATCAGATACTTGAGATGACAATGGCTGGGTGTCATTGTGGAAAATCCTAAAATCTGGCCAATAGTGTTATATTCATTGTGATGAATCCCTAAACGGATAGCTGTGAAATCCCAACATTGGGTCTTCTCGGTCAATGAATGTTATATCCTGTTGGATCCCTGAACGGTTCATTGGGTTGTTAGTCACAGTGCGGCTGAATAAGTTGTTAGTCACCGGCGTGGCCCGTGCAAGTGTAATCATGATTTGGTTATAGTGGATTAAGACCTTGTGTTCAAGGCGAAATCACCTGAGGAGGGTGGAATGGATTAGCCCGCGTGGTGAACCAGGATATATCGTGTGTCCTTTACTCTCTTGCTTAGTATCTCTATTTATGTTTCTGCATTGAATATCAGAACCTCATATTAAGCAAAGTCAGAACCTTGCAGCCTATCTCTGATAAGCTTCTGCACTGCAAGTTCTTAATATCATATCTTATGATCAGAACCTATATGGTTCTCATGCTCCATAGTTAAGAGATCAGAATCTCTCAACGAACTTTGAAGGTTCTTGAGCGTCTCTTTAACAAGATGCGAAAAGTATTGAAAAGAGTAAATTCACAATTCAAACCCCCTTTCTTGTGTCGTTATTGCACCTTCAATTGGTATCAGAGCTCCGGTTCTGTTATTGATTTACATCAAACACTTAACAGTGTCAGAAAAAGATCCAGATGTGGTGCGTAGAAGTACTCTAGGTGAGATTGAAATCCACTTATAATTTCTGTAACAGTTCAGCAGTTGACTGTGTACAAAATTGTAATCAATCTGATTACTTCTTGATCAATTCACTGATTCTAGATGAAGTCTCATTAAAAATTGAAGAATCAGCTGATAAGATAAATTCATCAGATAAGAAACTGTATCTGTTGAGTGCTTATCCTGGAAAATACGTGTGGATAAAACCACGTATATGCTTAAAAGATGAATCATCAGAAAGCAAGAAATCTTGTTTGCTGAAGATTAATTCTTTATGAGTTTTTGAGATGTTTTCAAGAAACGGATTAGGTCCACTGTAACGCCCAAATATTTAAGTATTTATTTAATTGGATATTTATTAAATTGTTGTGAATTATTCGGTTGATTTTGGTGTTGCGGCGAATTAAGTCGTAAGTCGGAATTTTTAAGTTGGTAAGCCGTAGAATTATTATTAGAAATAATATTAAAGTCGCGGAATAATATTAGTAGTAATATTATCGTAGTTGGAGTGTGTTCGGTTAAGTGGGCTTGGTTTCGTGTCGGAATTAGTAATTTTAGGGGTGTATGTTTTAGGCCCAATAGATATTATAATTGAATATTATTATTTTAATAAAACTAGAGAAATAGAAAGAATAGAAAAGTTTGGAGAGTCAGTTAGAAAAAAAAAAGAGAACGTGAGAGAAGTTGGGATCGAGAGAGAAACCGCTACCGGCGTCGAATTTTCGGAACCCGATCGATTGTCGAGCTGCCTTTAATCCAAGGTAAGGGGTGGGGTTCGATTATTATAATCGATTGTATGATAATTTTTATGTGGGATTTAGGGTTCTGTCAATTTACCGTCAATTTTGTACTGTTGTGCTGAATTTTTGTGATATGTCCATGGATTGTTTAGCCAAAACGAAATGAATTGATAATAGGGGACTTAAATAATTTAATTAAAGGATTCAATGGTTTTAGTGGTGGTTCAGTAGATTATCGGCTTATCGAAATGTATACCCTGTTTGGAAGAAGAATAATAACATAACTACTAGAAGGTCTGCGTTAAATTGCTTCAGGAATAGAAAATAAGTGGCTTCGGTTTACGTTACAGCATATATATACACTATAGTTATATTAAGTTATAGTGATATTAAGTGGCTTTGGTTTACATTGCATCATGTATATTATATTTACATTAAGTGGCTTTATTTTACATTACAACATGTGAAATAATACTAAGTGGATTTGTTTTACATTACACCATATATACTGGAGTTATATTAAGTGGCTTTGTTTCACAATACAACATGTATACAATAGTTTCTATGAAGTGGCTGGTTTTGTATCATAGCAGGTATACTGATGCTTTTGGTTTAACACAGAACCATAAATTAATTACTTAACTAATTGTTTGAGATTTGAATTAATTTATTTAGGACCACTATAAGGGATTAATTAATTAATTAATGATACTGTGAGTTGGTTTATGAGAGTGTAATTGGATGATGGCCTAGTAGTCGAAACAGCATGTTAATAATTGTTTGCTGATATGAATTAACAGAGGAAATTAAATGAGTTAATAACAGGCAGTGATAGTAGGATATTGTAGACAATTCAAGTAACTAATTTATTCAAAACTTGTGTGACTATGAATGCGGTATAATATTAGTTGTATTTGTGTTGCATTGCTTTGTGTGAGTTGCGAAGTTGCTGGTGGTTATGTTATGCTGCAGAGCCTTATAAAGGGCAAGAATATAATAAATAGGCCTTTGAGCCAATGTTGATTGTCGTTGATAAGTCGTAGGCTTTTGAGCCAATGTTGATTGTTGTCGTTATGTTGTTATAGTCGTTGTTGGTTGATTACCATGTATATCATTTTCATTTTATGTCGGAGCCGTCGCTCACACCACGTTGGCCTGGATTGGCACAAGTTGAAAGTTGAAGGCTTATGCCTTGTTGAACGCCTCGATAACCTGGCATGATTTTTTTAAGTTGGGAGTTTTACTCCGATGGATCCACATGCATATGCACAGTCGAGTCTCATGTCGAGTTGCACTTTGAAGTCGCTGTTATTATTAGGTTGCTTAATGGATTGTTGTGTTGTAGGTGTCTCTGAACGCGGTGAATATTGTATGATTCTATGTTTAATATATCAATTATCATACTTTTGCTTATACTTTTCAATATCTCACCCTTTCTATTTGTTCGCCGTTGCCTTTATATTGGTAACGTGCAGGTAACGAGGAGTAAAGATTTAGTAGCTTTTGGTGTCGTTGCTCTGATACGTAGCACTCGGGGAAAACGAACGCTTGTTTGATTTATACTGTTGTTTCCTTTCAGTGGAACTTAGTTGTTATGTTGAGGTCGTGGCCTTTTGATTTAAGTGGTTTTAAAGATGCTATGATACTTGAAGTTTAAGTTGATTCTCTGCTGCATGTTACTTTATTAAACATTGAATAATTTAAGACTAAATATTGGTTTGAAGTATCCTAATTACTATGCGCTATGTATCTGTTGACATTAAGTTTATATGTGGTTGGTTTTTAAGTTGTGAATGTGATGCCTCAAAATAAAGTTAAAAAAAAAAAGGGGATTTTTGGCACTCTGATTTTATGTTTAAAACGTTGGGTAGATTTGAGGTGTTACATTAGTGGTATCAGAGCAGGTCGGTCCGTCCGGCCAAGTGTCGAGTCGTAGTTGTCTAACAATCGAGTATTGTTATTTAGTTCTAACTTTTGTTTATGTTGTAGTGATAATTTGAGATGGCTGGAAGGAACGATGCTGTAATGGCTGCTGCAATGCAAGCAATGGCTGAGGCTGTGCAGAACTTACCGAATGCTGGCGAGAATGATGGATCTCGTAGTCTGGCGACTTTTTAGAGGGAAAATCCGCCTACCTTCAAGGGCAAGTATGATCCTGATGGAGCATTGGACTGGTTGAAAGAGATTGAGAGGATCTTCCGTGTGATGGACTGCACTCCAGCGCAGAAGGTTCGTTATGGGACTCATATGCTAGCAGTCGAAGTTGATGACTGGTGGCTAGAGACTCGTCAGAGGCTGGAGACTACAGGTGAGGTTATCACTTGGGATGTGTTCCGAAGAGAATTTCTGAGGAAGTATTATCCAGAGGATGTCCGTGGTAAGAAGTAGATTGAGTTTCTTGAGCTGAAGCAAGGAACTATGTCGGTTACTGATTATGCTGCGAAGTTTGTTGAGTTGGTTAAGTTTTATCCGTACTATACCAGTGATGATGCTGAGTTTTCTAAATGCATGAAGTTTGAGAGCGGTTTGCGCTCTGAAATCAAGAAAGCTATTGGGTATCAGAAGATTCGTGTCTTTTCTGATTTGGTTGATAGTTGCAGAATTTATGAAGAGGACAATAATGCTCACTACAAGATTGTTAGTGATAGAAGAGGCAAGCAACAACAGAACCGTGGCAAGCCTTATGATGCTCCAGCTGGAAAAGGTAAACAGAGAGCGACTGAGGGCAAGAAGACTAGTAGGGGAGATGCTCCTGCTGGCATAACTTGTTTCAGGTGTGGAAAATCTGGTCATAAGAGTACTATGTGTACTGCTGAGGCGAAGAGGTGTTTCCGATGTGGTAAGATTGGGCATGCAATATCTGATTGCAGGCACAAGGAGATGATCTGTTTTAATTGTGGTGAAGAGGGACATATTGGGAATCAGTGTCCGAAGCCAAAGAAAGCTCAGACCGGAAAAGTGTTCGCGTTAGCAGGAACTCAGACAGCTAATGAGGACAGACTTATCAGAGGTACATGTTTCATTAATAGTACTCCTTTAATTACTATTATTGATACTGGTGCTACACATTGTTTTGTTTCTGCTGATTGTGTTCAAAGATTTGGTCTTAAGTTATCTGCTATGAATGGAGAATTGGTCGTCGAGACTCCGGCTAAGGGATCGGTGACTACTTCTCTTGTGTGTTTAAAGTGTCCTTTATCGATCTTCGATAAAGACTTTTATGTTGATTTGGTTTGTTTGTCGCTGACCGGAATGGATGTAATCCTAGGTATGAACTGGTTAGAGTATAACTATGTTCATATAAATTGTTATCGTAAGTCGGTGAGGTTTTCCTCTCTGGAAGAGGAAGGGGTTGGATTGTTGTCTTTTAGAGAGTTACAACAATTGATGAAAGAAGAAGCTCAGATGTTTTCGTTGATGGCAACGTTGGCTATTGAGAGCAAAGCTAAGATTGAAGAATTGCAAGTAGTGAATGAATTTCCTGAAGTCTTCCCTGATGAAATTCCTGATGTGCCGCCAGAGAGAGAGGTTGAATTTGCAATTGATCT
The DNA here is from genome assembly GCA_022829125.1 of Lathyrus tuberosus. NCBI lineage: Eukaryota > Viridiplantae > Streptophyta > Magnoliopsida > Fabales > Fabaceae > Lathyrus > Lathyrus tuberosus. The sequence goes on along the minus strand of JALAZF010000491.1, from coordinate 894,950 downwards.
TGTACCTGGTACTAGACCTGTGTCGATGGCACCGTACAGAATGTCGGCATCCGAGTTGTCTGAATTAAAGAAGCAGTTAGAAGAGTTACTTGAGAAGAAATTTGTGAGACCAAGTGTATCACCGTGGGGAGCTCCAGTGCTGTTAGTAAAGAAGAAAGATGGAAGTATGAGACTCTGTGTTGACTATAGACAGTTGAATAAGGTGACGATTAAGAACAAGTATCCGCTTCCGAGAATAGATGATTTGATGGATCAGTTGGTGGGTGCTCGTGTGTTTAGCAAGATTGATCTGAGGTCGGGCTATGTCAGATTAAAGTGAAGGATGAAGATGTTCAGAAGACAGCTTTCAGAACACGTTATGGACATTACGAGTATACTGTGATGCCTTTCGGTGTTACTAATGCACCGGGAGTATTCATGGAATACATGAACCGTATTTTTCATACTTATCTGGATCGTTTTGTGGTTGTATTCATTGATGATATTCTGATTTACTCTAAGTCAGAAGAAGAGCATAAGGATTATTTGAGAATAGTGTTAGAAGTTTTGAAGGACAGGAAGTTATATGCGAAGCTGTCCAAGTGCGAGTTTTGGTTGAAAGAAGTTAGCTTTCTTGGTCATGTAATTTCAGGTAGTGGTATCGCTATGGATCCTTCTAAAGTAGATGTTGTGTTGCAATGGGAAACTCCGAGATCAGCTACTGAGATTAGAAGTTTCTTGGGGCTAGCTGGTTATTATAGAAGATTTATTGAAGGGTTTTCTAAGTTGGCACTTCCGTTAACTAGATTGAATTGTAAAAGTAAAGCTTTTGTGTGGGATGTTCAGTGCGAAGAAAGTTTTACAGAATTGAAGAAGAGGTTGACATCGGCTCCGGTTTTGACATTACCGAATCCAGAAGAACCGTTTGTGGTTTATTGTGATGCTTCGTTGATGGGTTTAGGAGTAGTGCTTATGCAGAAAAATAAAGTGATTGCTTATGCGTCACGACAGTTGAGAACTCATGAAAAGAACTATCCTACGCATGATTTGGAACTTGCTGCAGTGGTTTTTGCGCTGAAGATTTGGAGACATTATCTCTATGGTTCTAGGTTTGAAGTTTATAGTGATCATAAGAGCTTAAAGTACTTGTTTGATCAGAAGGAGTTGAATATGAGACAGCGAAGATGGTTAGAATTGCAGAAAGATTATGATTTCGGTTTGAATTATCATCCAGGCAAAGCTAATGTTGTGGCTGATGCTTTAAGCCGAAAGACCTTGCATATGTCCGCGATGATGATTAAAGAGTTGGAATTAATTGAGCAGTTTCGAGATATGAGTTTGGTTTGCGAAGTGACACCGCAGAGTGTTATGTTGGGTATGTTGAAGATTAACAATGATTTTCTGGACAGTATTCGAGAGGCTCAGAAACTGGATGTGAAACTAGTGGATATCATGAATAGTGGTGGTCAATCGGATAAGAGTGACTTTAAGATTGATGCACGAGGCGTGTTGAGACTGCATGATCGAATTTGCATTCCTGATGATGCAGATATGAAAAAGGCAATTCTTGAAGAGGGTCATAGAAGTAATCTGAGTATTCATCCGGGAGCTACTAAGATGTATCGAGACTTGAAGAAGATATTTTGGTGGTCCGGAATGAAAGAAGATGTGGCACGATTTGTGTATGCATGTCTGACTTGTCAGAAGTCAAAAGTTGAGCATCAGAAGCCTGCTGGATTGATGCAACCGTTAGAGATTCCAGAATGGAAGTGGGATAGCATTTCCATGGATTTTGTAACTGGGTTGCCTACTACTTTAGGAGGACATGATTCCATTTGGGTGATTGTTGATAGGCTTACGAAGTCGGCTCATTTTATACCTATTAACATCACATATCCAATTGCGAAGCTGGCCGAGATTTATGTTCGTGTGATAGTGAAGTTGCATGGTGTTCCTTTGTGTATTGTGTCGGATAGAGATCCGAGGTTTACGTCGGAGTTTTGGAAGAGTCTGCAAGAGGCATTGGGTTCTAAGTTGAGACTGAGTTCGACCTACCATCCTCAGACAGATGGTCAAACCGAGAGAACTATACAATCGTTGGAGGATTTGTTGAGAGCTTGTGTTCTTGAGCAGGGAGGTTCGTGGGACACTTACCTTCCATTGATCGAGTTCACTTATAATAATAGTCACCATTCTAGTATCGAAATGGCACCTTTTGAAGCGTTGTATGGTCGGAGGTGTAGAACCCCGTTGTGTTGGCATGAATCTGGTGAAAGTGTAGTCCTTGGACCGGAATTAGTTCGAGAAACTACTGAGAAGGTGAAGTTGATCAGAGAAAAGATGAAAGCTTCTCAAAGTAGACAGAAAAGTTACCATGACAAGCGGAGGAAAGATTTATAATTTCAAGCGGGCGATCATGTGTTCTTGAGAGTCACGCCTGTGACTGGTGTTGGGAGAGCCTTGAAGTCTAAAAAGCTCACTCCTCGTTTTATCGGACCGTATCAGATTTTGGAAAGAGTTGGAAAAGTTGCTTATCGGGTGGCGTTACCGCCAAACCTTTCGAATTTGCATGATGTGTTTCATGTGTCGCAACTTCGGAAGTACATTTCAGATCCGTCTCATATGGTTAATATGGATGATGTGCAAGTCCGGGATAATCTCACGGTGGAGACGAAGCCCGTGCGAATCGCGGATCGTGAAATAAAGACTTTGCGAGGGAAAGAGATCGCGTTGGTGAAAGTTGTCTGGTTGGGAGCTACCGGAGAAAGCATGACGTGGGAGTTGGAGAGCAAGATGCGAGACTCCTATCCCGAGCTGTTTGAATCAGGTAAATTTTCGAGGACGAAAATATTCTAAGTAGGGGAGAGTTGTAACGCCCAAATATTTAATTATTTATTTAATTGGATATTTATTAAATTGTTGTGAATTATTCGGTTGATTTTGGTGTTGCGGCGAATTAAGTCGTAAGTCGGAATTTTTAAGTTGGTAAGCCGTAGAATTATTATTAGAAATAATATTAAAGTCGCGGAATAATATTAGTAGTAATATTATCGTAGTTGGAGTGTGTTCGGTTAAGTGGGCTTGGTTTCGTGTCGGAATTAGTAATTTAAGGGGTGTATGTTTTAGGCCCAATAGATATTATAATTGAATATTATTATTTTAATAAAACTAGAGAAATAGAAAGAATAGAAAAGTTTGGAGAGTCAGTTAGAAAAAAAAAAAAAAGAGAACGTGAGAGAAGTTGGGATCGAGAGAGAAACCGCTACCGGCATCGAATTTTCGGAACCCGATCGATTGTCGAGCTGCCTTTAATCCAAGGTAAGGGGTGGGGTTCGATTATTATAATCGATTGTATGATAATTTTTATGTGGGATTTAGGGTTCTGTCAATTTACCGTCAATTTTGTAATGTTGTGCTGAATTTTTGTGATATGTCCATGGATTGTTTAGCCAAAACAAAATGAATTGATAATAGGGGACTTAAATAGTTTAATTAAAGGATTCAATGGTTTTAGTGGTGGTTCAGTAGATTATCGGCTTATCGAAATGTATACCCTGTTTGGAAGAAGAATAATAACATAACTACTAGAAGGTCTGCGTTAAATTGCTTCAGGAATAGAAAATAAGTGGCTTCGGTTTACGTTACAGCATATATATACACTATAGTTATATTAAGTTATAGTGATATTAAGTGGCTTTGGTTTACATTGCATCATGTATATTATATTTAAATTAAGTGGCTTTATTTTACATTACAACATGTGAAATAATACTAAGTGGATTTGTTTTACATTACACCATATATACTGGAGTTATATTAAGTGGCTTTGTTTTACAATACAACATGTATACAATAGTTTCTATGAAGTGGCTGGTTTTGTATCATAGCAGGTATACTGATGCTTTTGGTTTAACACAGAACCATAAATTAATTACTTAACTAATTGTTTGAGATTTGAATTAATTTATTTAGGACCACTATAAGGGATTAATTAATTAATTAATGATACTGTGAGTTGGTTTATGAGAGTGTAATTGGATGATGGCCTAGTAGTCGAAACAACATGTTAATAATTGTTTGCTGATATGAATTAACAGAGGAAATTAAATGAGTTAATAACAGGCAGTGATAGTAGGATATTGTAGACAATTCAAGTAACTAATTTATTCAAAACTTGTGTGACTATGAATGCGGTATAATATTAGTTGTATTTGTGTTGCATTGCTTTGTGTGAGTTGCGAAGTTGCTGGTGGTTATGTTATGCTGCAGAGCCTTATAAAGGGCAAGAATATAATAAATAGGCCTTTGAGCCAATGTTGATTGTCGTTGATAAGTCGTAGGCTTTTGAGCCAATGTTGATTGTTGTCGTTATGTTGTTATAGTCGTTGTTGGTTGATTACCATGTATATCATTTGCATTTTATGTCGGAGCCGTCGCTCACACCATGTTGGCCTGGATTGGCACAAGTTGAAAGTTGAAGGCTTATGCCTTGTTGAACGCCTCGATAACCTGGCATGATTTTTTTAAGTTGGGAGTTTTACTCCGATGGATCCACATGCATATGCACAGTCGAGTCTCATGTCGAGTTGCATTTTGAAGTCGCTGTTATTATTAGGTTGCTTAATGGATTGTTGTGTTGTAGTTGTCTCTGAACGCGGTGAATATTGTATGATTCTATGTTTAATATATCAATTATCATACTTTTGCTTATACTTTTCAATATCTCACCCTTTCTATTTGTTCGCCGTTGCCTTTATATTGGTAACGTGCAGGTAACGAGGAGTAAAGATTTAGTAGCTTTTGGTGTCGTTGCTCTGATACGTAGCACTCGGGGAAAACGAACGCTTGTTTGATTTATACTGTTGTTTCCTTTCAGTGGAACTTAGTTGTTATGTTGAGGCCGTGGCCTTTTGATTTAAGTGGTTTTAAAGATGCTATGATACTTGAAGTTTAAGTTGATTCTCTGCTGCATGTTACTTTATTAAACATTGAATAATTTAAGACTAAATATTGGTTTGAAGTTTCCTAATTACTATGCGCTATGTATCTGTTGACATTAAGTTTATATGTGGTTGGTTTTTAAGTTGTGAATGTGATGCCTCAAAATAAAGTTAAAAAAAAAAAGGGAAATTTTTGGCACTCTGATTTTATGTTTAAAACGTTGGGTAGATTTGAGGTGTTACATCCACCCTTGACTTTCTCATTTGAAACTTATTCTAAATCTCTTCATGTAAAGAAGAAAGATTGCTGCTCTAAGACTTTGAAATTCAGAAAAATTTCTGCTAAAGTCAGTATCTGAAAAATTCAAATTATTAGAAATGATTCAATATCAGAATCTGAAAAGATCAAAAGATTCAATGAAGAACTGAATCCCAAAGATTCAGTAAATACTTGATTCTGATCGAACTTTTAAGTTTTAACTGGTTCAAAAAATAAAGTTCCAACAAAGACTATTCTAGTAGAACCAATTATTGATAATCTTATTTTTGCCAGTTCAAGTGTTCTCAGAACCACTTGAGCTTTGAAATTAGAAGCTATCAATCCAGACATCTAGGTTCTCTAACGGATGTCTTAAAAGATGACGTTAATGATGTTCTTTTGAAGAAATCAGTTAACTCATAGATATGCGTGACCAACCCCAAATAAGTTGATCAGCATTGTGAGAACAAGAAGTTTCATGCAAATCATGTCTAGTGATGTACACATGTGTTACGTGATGATGTTTTGGTTCTGAACAAGTTCTGAAACAACCTTGAGGAACAAAGTCCGAAGCTGATATGTTAATTCTTCTTTGTATAACCTCTCAAAGGTTCTCACTAATCTTGTGAAATCAACCATCTTTCGAAGAAAAGAAATTCTCACAAACGCAAACTGAATTCAGGCTATGAAAGGAGAACTCAACCAATTCTCAAAGTTTGTCATTTAAGATTCAGATTCATAACTTAAGAACTGTATCGGAACCAAACAGGTTCTATGGATCAAGGAAATGAGAAGTGAGAGGCAATCAAAAATAGATGTAATCTGTTGCTTATGAATGGGGTCATCAAATAGAATTTATTGTTCACTCAGTACTGCTCCCAAGCATATGAGTGTCAATTTTCCTTCAGAACAATCATTACATCGCCTTACCAAAAGGATTACATGTAATTGGCTAAGTTCAGATGAAGTGGTCACTCTGATCATGTTAAGTCTTAATCTCGGTTATTATAACCTAGAGAGTTGATGGACAAGGTTGAACAAGAAAAGAGAGAAAGTTGTAATTCAACCAGGATCACATTCCAAGAAAATATTCATTTTCCTCAGAAGTCAGAACACAAGCGTATCTTGAAGAACCCAAGAAATCTCTGCAGCTTACTCGGAAATAGGCAGAATCAGAAAGATGCTCAAAGATTCAGAAAGGAATGCTTTCACGAAAAGGTTTAGCTAAAAGATTCTCTTTAAAAGTTAAGCATCCCTAAGGTACACTTTCTCTTTCTCTTATAATATGTAAACCCATAAAATACTTTTATAAATTGTCATGACATATCTTACTAGTTAAATGTTTAGGACTCATTACATACCTCTTTAGGAAAATTATTCCACTAAAAGAATATCTGTTAAAACTTAGTTGTAAGAAATTTCTAGATAAAAGAAAATCCTTTAACAAAATCTACACGCAAAGGAACACCATAATAAATGCGAATCTTTTGAAAACATAACATATCTCTGACAACGTAATAAAGCCTGAGATCTTACGTGTGCATATGTCCTCTAGTGAAATCTGTCTTGAGTAAAAGATTCCTTCCATCAGCGTCTAGTCATATCCTATAACCCATAGGTATGCTTCAGCCAACACCTCTACTAGAACCTAATCTCTCCTCTCTCTCTCTCTCTCTCTTTCTCTCTCTCTCTTATTGAGTCTCTTAGATAATCCAACAAATATTAAAAAATCAAAATGACTGAATTAAATGACACGCATTAATTCATCCCATATAGGTAGTTGCGTACAAAAGTCTTTTCCCTTAATTCTTACTAGAAATTTCCTAGCCGTGAAATACGTATGTTAGATGTCAACCGCTCAATTGATAAGCATCAAGGAAGCATGATCTCTCAACTAAGACAATACACTAAGAAGACTTGATCATTAATTTTTGAATTATATAACAGCAAAATCCTTGCACTACAATCTGTGCTTATTCAAATTTTTTATATCTTAAAAATATGGTCTAGGATAAAAACTAAACTGCAACCGTATCCCTCTTTACCCTCTCTGTAACAAAAGAGTATCTGTTTATCTTAGCTACCCCTACTCATAAAAAATATAAGTCTTATTCTATATATATATTATCCTCAGTTTCTAACTTATTAAAACTCACACTTCTCTAACTCCTGGATTAATCTCCTCAAAAGATTTCCTCACCATTTTCATGGAAAACCAATCCTTGACTCCAAGAACCTTCTTTGGCGATGACAACTCTCTTGAAACCATTAATGAAAAATAACCTAAGCTAATGGATGTTGATCATAATTTTCATCTGGGCATTCATTCACAAAATTAGAATGGGTACATTCATATGCTTAGAGGTCCCAATTATCCAAACATCGGAAAAACCTTTTGGATCAACGCTGCTGTCAGCCATGATGGTCTGACCATTTCTTCAGACATTTATGGTATCCCTCTCTTCTTCAACGGTTCAAAAATCGCTGAAGCCATTGAATGTCCACTGGAAGGTATCACTCCCAATTATGCATCCATTCGGTGCACTCCTAACGCAAAATTACACTACTTGTTTGATAAAGGTTCTGCCTTCGAACCAACTAATCCTGAGAAACTCCTGCCCACTGCCAGAGGCTGGTTTAAATTCATTCTGACAAACATCAAACCTCGAAGCACATACAAAAACTTTATGTATCATGATGACAAGCTTCTAATCACGTGTCTTCTTAAGCAAGCTCGTATAAATCTACCCCAAATTGTATTTGACCATCTTAAGGACACCATTCTCGTGTCAAGAACTACACTTGAAACTACGATTCCTTATGGAAGAGTCTTAACTGAAGTGTTTTTCAAAATAGGAGTTTTGCAGACAATTCGCAGAATTAGATGCGGTCCTGATATTGCCTTTATTGAAAATTCTTGTGAAATTTTTGACAGTAACTGGTTCTCAGAAAACAAATTAGTTGACAGTCTGAAATAGATTAGGATACTAGATATTTAAGTGCATTCATGTACCATCTATGTTCTTAGACATAGGATATATAAATCTATGTTATCTTCTGTCTTGCGTTATTTATATTGTCTTGTACCCACTAATAAAAATCTTAATATATAATAAACCATTAAAATATTGCATAAAATATCATGTCACTATTATTAAAATAAGTTTTTACGGCCCAAGAAATCTTCATTAAAATAATCAATGAATGCAAAGCAGTTACTAACTCTTTACACTTCCCAATAAATCAGTAACTACTCCGCTTTCTTATCAAACACGATTACAACCCTTAGTATACCCAAGTAATTGTAACCTTTCTAGAAAATAGTTAACTAGATCTGTTACACTAAGATCCATCATCCCAATTAATCTATAAATACTAGGATTGTCCATTTCTTCACATTACACTAAAATCCACTTAAATTCTCCCTTCACCAAAACAATGAACTTCCAAAGAAACGGTCCAACCTTCCTTGGAAACAAAGAAAACCTTCACCTTATCTCTGAGAAAAGACCCAACATTAGTCGTCTTAAAGATGATGATCCAGAAATCATTAGAAGCATACAAGTTCAATCCTGGTAGTGCTATTATGCATTACTGAACGGTCCCATCTATTCTGACCTAGTTAAGGAATTCTGGTACTATGCAAAAATAAGCAGTGACGGCAACACTATCTGGTCTGAAGTATACTGTAATCCCATTGTCGTTTCTATTGCCTCAATAGAGAATATCATTGGATGCGTCTCTGACGGGGTCACGATTGAAGACTTTCAATCAGATCTAAGTATGGTGAAAAGATGCAGAATCCTATTCGATGACTCGGATACATATGATCCAAATGATCCTGAGAAACTTCTCTTTACTCCAAAAATTTGGTTCAAATTTTCACTGACCAATCTCATCCCTCGTGCGTCTGCAAGACACACTATGACACATGATGACAGGAGCCTCACTTTTCTTCTAACTCACCACGTTAGAATTAACCTTCCCAAAACCATTTTTAACCATATGAGACATGCTATCAAAACTTCAAGAAATCAGATACAGGCTTACATTCCTTACCGAAGGATAATATCTGAAATATTGTTTAAAGAAAAAGCCAGGGGATTAATTAGCAAACTCGAACCAGGACCATCGCCTGCAGTAAACAGATGTGATAGGGTGGACATAATTGAAGACCTTGATGATTAGATAGGCAATCCTTTAGGACTAAGTTAGTTTAGATTACCTTATAATTAACTGGTAACGTTGTCTTCTGTGTTGGGTACTTAAATTTTTATTATGACTGTATACTATCTATGTTTAAATGCAGTTAATCCTTTAATGAGCTCCTTGTTGGTTATTTATAATTGTCCTTCAGATTAATTATGCCATAACGAAAAATTAGTAAAATAAACCTAATTGCTTTTAAAATACCTGGACACTAGTTTCACGGCCTTCACAATTGGCTTCCATTACCTTCAATTGATATCATCCATATACTTGATTTTAATTGATTGAAAGATATATGCTTAATTGTTCATATGCCCTGACACTTTTTGATGATGTCAAAAAGGGGGAGAAATTAAATGATTTTGATTGAAAGAAATCTCTGTGGAAAAATGCTTATGCAGTTATTACTAACAACTGTTTGATTATCCGAGGAACTCTAAACAAGTTCACTAGGCATTTTAAGAACAGGTTAAGTTTCTACAGACTGGACGAATGAATCAGAAGTAAAAATCCGAATTGAAGATTCAAGAACAAGTAATTCTGTTGATTACCAAGAACCAATATAAAAGTAAACAATTTGGTCTCAAACTAAAGATTGGTATCAAAGATTGGTATCAGACTAGGTCTGCAATATCAATCAGGACAAAGCTGTGAGAAGCATTATATACCTTCATTGGTATCCATTCCCTTCACATCAAGGAACTATTCTTCAAGTCAAAAGAACTTCTTCAGTCAGCACATCACTTTATATTAACACAAAACAAGGTGTACCAGATTCAAAATCAAGCGTTGATCGATCACATAAATTAACCTAAAATTGGTATCTGATCAGAAATCAATCTTTGATAAACCACTGAGTTGTGACATTAACAAGATAAGAACCTATGGTCAAATGTCAAACTCTGAAAAGTCATGCTCCACATTGGTGATTAAAATCTTACAACTCCGAATCTCGATTATGAAGATCCCAATATATGACTTATGGTAATTAGGGGGAGACTACCCAGAAGATGAAAATATAAAAACAAAAATCTTCATATAGTCTGAAACTCAGTGGGAGTTTCCTTTAAAGACAGTGTCTGTCTCTGATAGATAGCAAGGCTATGACTATCAGTCAAGAACTGTTCTGATCTTATGCTTAATGGAATCTGCTAAAAAGTAGAAATGCTTCAGATGTCTCTGAAGATAATAAGCTCTGATACGACAACAAAGAAAACTGAGTTCTGAAGATCTGAAGATGTAAGTTATGATGAACTAGTCCAGATGCTAAAGACTCTTCATTTTCCTAAAGACAAGATAGAGAGGTAACTCTTTTCTATTCCTGTTCTAACAACTCAAGTTGTTACTCTGTATATCTTTGGATTACATAAAATCCTAGATGATCTCAGATAAAGCTTTTAGGATAACTCATTCAGGGGGAGCTGTTGTTCCAAACTCTGAATTTGTTTTCTTTGGTGATTACCTTGTATAAAATGTTCAATCAAAATACATGGTTTTGTCATCATAAAAAAGGGGGAGATTGTGAGAGCAAGAATTGTCTCTACAAGTCAATCTTTGTTTTGATGATAACAATAAGTATTTGTGAAAGAACCATTTTATGGTCTAACGTGTGTTGTGTGCAGATCATAAGAACTAAAGACATCAGAACCAAAATGCACCAGCTAGATGTACTATGATTGAATATATACATATGCGAAGTTACTATGTGTGACTAAAGTCGCGAGAAGCAAGAACGTTTCTTTATCTAGTCATGATCAGCCAGATCCAAGGATGCCAAGATTGCTGTTGCAATGCTCTTGTGGATGCTCTCTGAAAGTGATTGAGGTTCTGAAGATAGCAAAGCTTCTGAAAAAGTACACTCTGAAATAACCAAAGTGCGGAAGACTCCTATGACTTGAAGTTCTGATGGCTGAAGGCGCTGAACACCAAGTGCAGAAATAATCTGAAGACTTGTGAGTTCTGAAGATTAAGGTTTCAAATGTCAAGTTCTGAAGACTCTAAAGACAGGTTCTGAAGATTTGGAAGACTTGAAGTAGAAAAGAATAACATTCTTAAAGACCAAGTGCTGAAGTTCTGAAGACTGATTCCTAATGGACTTCTTCAATCGACTGAAGACTTGAAGCATCAGATATTCTGCTAAGAAGACTCTACTCATGATTCATCAAATTAACATCAGAAGCCACTGAAGTTTTGAAGTCTAAATATTACCTTTGTGAGTTAAATGTACACACTGCCCAAGAAAAGATGTCCGGTCACTTCTCCCTCTACAAAAAAGGATGTGTCAGTACAACTCATTATATCACAACGTCTCTTTTCCAAACAGTCAACAGTACTCTCAAATGGCTATATTTCTACTAGCTATTTAATGGAAAGAGTTTTTGCTTCTGATGTGTCGATCACTTGTAGAATCACGAACTGAATGTTCATTTACAAAATTGACCAAGTCATTGTGAAGATAGCCACAATGATGAGTTCTCGTTGTAACACTTAGAATATTCAAAAGCTATCATTATTTCACTAATGGCAATTGTTGTTAAAACTCAAGAAAACAAATAAACACAACAACAATAATTAAGAACAGAAGCTGTTGATGAAGAAGACAACATTGAAGATCTGTCAAGTCATCAACCTACCTTCTCGTCAGGACTACATTGAAGATCTGAAGCAAGAAGTTGCTGCTCAAAGCTTGCTCAACCAAGAAGACGAAGAAGAAGAAGATCTACAAGATGTCAACAGTTGTAATATCTAAATACATATTTATAGTATCTTAGGAAAGCAAGGAGCTGTTGCTCAAATCTTGATTGAACACTTATGTGTTCTTTGTACTTAAACATAGGAGAAACTTGCTTATTAAGAAGCACGATTTGTAATCTCCAGTTTGCCAATTCAACTAACTGAATTGAGACTCCTCCAGTGAATGTTATATCCGGAATGGATCCCTGAACGGTTTAGCTGTGAGTTGAGGACCTTGAGTAGATCACATGGTTATCAGATACTTGAGATGACAATGGCTGGGTGTCATCGTGGAAAATCCTGAAATATGGTCAGTAGCATTATATTCATTGTGATGAATCCCTGAACGGCTAGCTGTGAAATCCCAGCAATGGGTCTGCTCAGTCAATGAACGTTATATCATGTTGGATCCCTGAACGGTTCATTGGGTTGTTAGTCACAGTGCGGCTGTGCAAGTTATTAGTCACTGGCGTGGCCCGTGCAAGTGTAATCATGATTTGGTTATAGTGGATTAAGACCTTGTGTTCAAGGCGAAATCACCTGAGGAGGGTGGACTGGATTAGCCCGCGTGGTGAACCAGGATATATTGTGTGTCCTTTACTCTCTTGCTTAGCATCTCTATTTTTGTTTCTGCATTGAATATGAGAACCTCATATTAAGCAAAGTCAGAACCTTGCAGCCTATCTCTGATAAGCTTCCGCACTGCAAGTTCTGAATATCGTATCTTATGATCAGAACCTATATGGTTCTCATGCTCCATAGTTAAGAGATCTGAATCTCTCAACGAACTTTGAAGGTTCTTGAGCGTCTCTTTAACATGATGCGAAAAGTATTGAAAAGAGTAAATTCACAATTCAAACCCCCATTTCTTGTGTCTTTATTGCACCTTCAAACATAAGAACAAATAACATTCAGCATGTATTTGAAATACCTTTAAATAAAAAAGGATAAAAGGAATAACTTACTTTTAGAAAGAAAATGAAACTATGCAACCTCACCGTACAAACGGAGTATGTATAATCATTTCACGAGAAGCTCTAGAACAGGAGCTTTAACAAATGCCAACCGTACCATCAACAAAATCTTTTCAACACATATTCATTCATCTTCACCTTTCTAAGTTGTCTCAATATCTTTTACCAAAGGGATTTCTTGTTGATGCTTCTAGAAAAAACATTCCTTTTTCTTGACACCAAGTCAATTTGATTTGAACATGTTATCTAGCAAATGTCTTGACGTTACTATAAATGAAGCCCCACAACCTCTTCATAGACTCAAGACATTTTTTCCTACAGAATCAACAAGATAAACTAGGTACCCAATCTTTGTTGGGTCCTTGAGGGTGAGTAACACAATTGTTGCACTTAGGTGACCACTGAGAAATGCCATTAGGGATTGAAAATATCCTAAGTTTGCATTTGGCAATAGTATGACCTTTCATACAACAATAGTAAGAAGTTACATTTCGAGAAATGTCTTGTTTCCTATTCAATTTCTTTTAAACAAATCTGTACTTACTATACAGTGGATTCACAGGTTTGTTAAACTTTGATGCATCTATAGCATAAGTGATCTTTGGTTGTTGAGCCTTGATTAACTCGGCCTTAAGAGTCCTAACCTCTTTTTTCCAAATATAGCAAGTATCACATCCAAAGTTAAATGGATTGTCATCTTCTTTATTATTGACTTTTCGATCATCAACTAAAAAGTTCTTTAACGCTTCCATTTTCTTTTCCGTTTCTGATTTTTGCCTCCAAGTATGAAAAGATTTTTCTATTTGAGGCCAACTTTTTGAATGCTTCAATAGCTTCTTTGTGTAAGACTTCAAAAGCATTAAGTAACTCTAAATGAGCCAATTTATCAACATATTTATTTTAAGAAGAGTTAACCTTAATTTTCTTAACTCCTTGATGATTACTATAGGGACATATCTCATCACCTCTCAACGATTCACAATCCTTCTTCTTGTCTTCACAATAATGATCAGAGAAACAGACTTCATCATACTTTGATGGTTTATGCTCCTTCTTCTTTCTATTTTTTATGTGAGTTGAAATACAGAAGGTGGATAATTCTTCATCATCATTAGATTCTTCATCACTCAAGGATTCAATGTCGCTTCCCTAAGCCACATAGGAATTCCTAGGTGTGATATGTTGTTTACATTGATTTCTCTTCTCATTTTTGTTGGAGTATGAAGGTATTGTATTTCTTCCTTTGGACTTATCTTCCCTTGAGGATATAGATTGTCCTTTAGACTTAGTACCCATTTTATTTAAGTCATTTTCACCTTTCTTTTGCAAGTATTTATGATACTTTTTAACAAACAAACTCATCTCTTCGTCATCCAAAACATATTTGTTGCTACCATTATTGTCATAAAGATGCCCATCCTTTGAGGACTTGGAGCTTGAAGCCGTGAGAGCTTTGGACTTCATTCCTGCTTTCTTATCAGTGTCTTTCTCTTTCTTCTTCTTCTTCTTCTTCTTCTTCTTCTCAAGCTTCTTTTCATGTTTATCTAAGCAATTTAGTTCTCACTCGTGTTCTTCTAACTTTCCGAACAAGGTGATGAGATCAAGTGTTGTAAGATCGTTGGCTTCTTTGATGGTCGTAACCTTCGGTTGCTAATTTCTAGTTAGACATCTCAAAACCTTGTTAGTAGCAATAACATTAGAAATAGGATTACCCAAAAAGTTTAAACGATTAATAAGATGAGAGAAACACTTTTGCATTTGAGCAATGGTTTCACCATGCTTCATGCGAAAGAGTTCAAAATCTTGATTAAGTGTATTAATTCGGGTTTGTATTACCTCATTATTTCCCTCATGGGCAACTTGTAGAGTATCCCACATAGCCTTAGCGGTCACACAATGAGAAATGCGATAAAACTCATCAACACCAAGAGCTAATACGATAATGTTTTTCTCTTTCCAATTGTGTGCCCACTTCTTATTATCTTCCCCATTCCATAGTGCTTTGGCCTTAGGAACATCAACACCATCAACACGATGTGTTATCACTGTAGGACCATTTTGAATGGCCTCCCAAACACCTTTATCATAAGAGTTCACTTGAATTTACATACAAGCTTTCCAATAACTATAGTTTTCTCTCGTGAAAATTGGATCTCTTTTATAATCCCCTTTAGGTTCGTAAGCCATTTTCTAATAAGCGTTGCGAAGCACGGAATGAACCAGGCTCTTGATGCCACTTGTTAGACGATGACTGTAACACCTTTTTCTACCCAACCAATAACGTGAATAAATACAACAATATTATCAGAGTACAATCCCAAAAGGGCATCACTTTTCGTCACAAACATCAAATAGCCACCTGCTCCGTAACACGGGTTTTACCATCATGAGTTTATTTAAACATCAGGCAGCGGAAATCAAAATTTTAAAAAAACAATTTTTATAATCCAAAACTTCTTAAAATAAAACATCATAAAACATCCTCATGCCAACAAATAAAAGAACGTAAATTGTTCGACTTAAACGTCCCGACCTGATGTTACATATCAGAGCAAGACCCTCTAATCGACAGAGAAATCAAAATACTTCGAAAGCTAAATCTTCGAGCACCAAAAGAGCTAAGTCTGATCACCTACACGTTACCCACGTGGAGGCAACATTCAAATAGACAGGGTGAGTAATCACTAATCAATATATAAGATATAAGCAAAGATAAAGTATAAACACAAATATCATCAAATCATTCACCAACATCATTAATAAATTAATTACATCAATTAAATGCAATGCCACACAATATGCAAATGCAACATCATAGACTCATGCATGTGGTACCAATTCGTCATAATTGATGGACACTTGACCATCACCCTCCAAAGATCCCCACCAATAGGATCGATTCTACACAAGAACCAGAGCACGTCACAAAACACTTCAATCCACACAATGGGATTGAAGCCACCAAATGGATCGGAGTCCTAACTATGCCATGAATGCATGATGCAAATCGTCATAATAATCATCATCATAAAATCGTCATAATTTCATCATCATTCATGAATCATCATCAAACATCATTATACAACACCAATTCGCACTCATCACGATTCGTCACTATTCCACACAATTCGTCTTGCCATCATTATTACGTCAAATTTTTTCCCGATTTTATCCCACTCACCCTCATTACTAGTTTACTCATTCTTTATTACCTTATCATAGCCTTACGTATCAAGGAAACCACATCACAAGCAAAATCGGGACATAAATCGTAAAAACAGATAAATCTGCCAACAGCCCTGTCCATACGCGTATGACCATGCCCCATACGCGTATGGCTCAATTCCTCGCCCACTAGCCTGCGTATCATACACGTAGGGCCACTTGCCCATGCCTCTGTTACGCGTATTGTAACACCCGAATTTTAGTAATTATTTATTTATATTAATTAATTGAGTGATTTTATGAATTAATTGTTTTATGTGATTTAAATAAATTATTTGAATTATTTGGCTTAAATGAATTATTTGATTTAGTGAATTTATATGAATTGTTTGATTTATATAAATTACTGGGTTTATATAAATTAATTGGTTTATTTAATTTATGTGAATTAATTGATTTAATTGAAATATGTGATTTAGTGAATTATTTGAAATAGTGAATTTGTTTGGATTTTATTTGAAATAATTGATTTATTTAATTACTTGATTTATTTGGATTTTTTTAAATTAAGTAATTTATTTAGATGATTCTATTTGATAGAATTTTATAGAATTGCTAGATTTTAGTGGGCTTAGTGTGGTGTGTGATTAGTAAGTGAGATGGGTTGAGTTAAGCCCAATAGCTTAAAGACAAAGTTAGGGTTAAAAGTAGAAAGATGGTAAGGAAAAGGGGAACAAGAGAAGAGAAGTGTAGAGGAAAGAAGAGGAGTGGAGAAGAAGAGGAACTCAAAATCCAAGCTCAAGAAATTCATCTAAAACTAAGGTAAGGGTGGGTTTTCACTAATTATTGGGATTACTAGATGATGATTAGTGGGTAGAAATAGTGTAGCGCGCGATTTTTGTCGGCGACGCGACCACCTTATCGCGGAATTTGGGTTTTCTCCTCAACAAAGAGGAGAGGGTTGCTACTTTCTTATTTCTTATTTATCCCGTGAAGCTAGAAGGGAAAGGGAAGCTATCTAAAACTAACCTTGCACGTGAATGTTTAACTGAACAAACGCTTAAAGAGATTGGGGAGTTCGGGGTCAGATTATACAATGTGGTAGCCAGGTTTATCAAGAAGGACATCATCTGCCGGTATGGAGTCCTGGAGAGAATCATTACTGACAATGGCTCAAATTTGAATAACAAGATGATGAAGGAACTATGTCAGAGTTTTAAGATCGAACATCACAATTCTTATGCCTATCGTCCGAAGATGAATGGGGCTGTCGAAGCGGAAAATAAGAATATCAAGAAGATTGTGCAAAAAATGGCAGTGACGTATAAAGACTGGCATGAGATGTTGCCCTATGCTTTACACGGTTATCGTACTTCGGTGCGTACATCAACTGGGGCAACACCTTTCTCGCTTGTATATGGTACGGAAGCAGTTCTACCAGTAGAGGTTGAGATTCCTTCGTTAAGAGTTCTGGCAAATGTGAAGCTTGACAAAGCTGAATGGGTACGGGCCAGATTGAATCAACTGAACCTTATCGAGGAAAAGAGATTGGCAGCCATTGCGCATGGTTGGTTATATCAGAGCAGGATGAAGAAAGAGTTTGATCAAAAGGTGCGTCCTCGGTGCTTTCAGGCTGGTGAATTGGTTTTGAAAAGGATCTTTCCTCCTCAAACAGATCACAGGGGCAAATGGACTCCAAATTACCAAGGTCCATATGTAGTAAGACAGGTTTTCTCTGGCGGAGCCTTATTACTCTCAACTATGGATGGCGAACATTTTACATCCCCTGTGAACGCAGATGTAGTCAAAAAATACTTTGCATAAAAGAGACCCGCTGGACATAAAAAGAAGATCCAGGCAAAAAAGGGGCATCCCGGCGAACCATAAAAAGAAAAGGTTCGGGCAAAATTTAGGGACAAAAAGAAAAAATAATAATAAACCCGCAAAGTTGAAAACCTGACAAGGCAGCTTTGGCAAAAATGGGTATCCCGGTGGATTAAAAACCCGTAAAGGGAAATCCAGGAAAAAGTTAGGGATTTGAAAGCAAGAGGTTACGATCTGCGTTCGATCTGTGAACACTTTTGATACATGGGAATTCTGAAGGAAAAGAATCAGCCCAATCAGCCTCGTCGAAGGTCAAAACATATGTGGATAAGCGAGACATACTGGTCATAGCTGAATTAAATCATGGTGGATATCTGTTCCCCCCACATTGCCGACATGTGTATTTTCTTTTACTTTTTTGTGCAATTACCTCTTTTCAGGAATTGCCTCCGAATGTAAATGCCTATTTACAGGCCAATTCATTCAATAAAATTTTCACTTCAGTCAAAGAGCTTTCCATTTTTGTTTTATTTTTACTGTTTTGTTTGTGGAAAAGTCCGATATTTTGATAAGACATTGCATGCAAGATGTTAAGCTTTGCGAAGCATATCAGAAAACAGTGGAAATTGCTCATGAAATAGTCATTAGGATGATAATCTAGATAGCCATTTTGCGTTGTCTGTTGATTTTGTTTGCAGGGTAGCAGGATTTCTCTCCAGTAGAGTTACTCTCCTCAGCATCTGAAAGATCATCATCCTCAGCAGAGCTTACTCGTCCCTGTAAGTGTACAGGGGAGTGTGTCCCCAACCGAAGTCATGGTTGATCTATTACTCCTCGGCAAATAGTCAGAAGTAGTTTGTTTCAAGGACAGGAAACGTATGTTTCACTAGCAGTTGTGTGCTCTAATCCCCAGCAGGGTAAGGTGAATCTTTTCATCAGTAGGTTATTACTCTCCCCAGCCAGAGTACAGAGGATTATATCCCCAGCTAGGGTGTTGGTTGGTCCACTACTCTCCGAGCAAGTAGCCAGAAGTTGATATTTCTGCATCTCCCGTAAGAGACTGAGGGGATATCTCCTTTGGACAAAGATGTTATTTCCCCACAGAGTCTGAACACCCATTTTCCTCAGCTAATCAGGAATTGTTTTCTCACCAACAATGGTTTGGTATGATCCCCAACAGGTGATTAAGCTTGAGGACATCCCCTAGCAGAGATGATGTCGTCAATCACCAAGCAGGTTTTGCTAATAGTGGCTGACATTCCCCGGCAGGATAAGGACGATGTCATTTCCCCAGCAGCGGGTTAAGTCCAATGGTGTCCCCAGCGGGTCCGGTATTGGTGATTTGTCTCCCAAAGTGAGGTTTGGTGGTAATCCTCGCAGCGGTTTGTTCAGCGATGGTTGATACCCCCAGCAGGTTTTAAGTCCAAGTGATATTTGGCACTCTTCTGATTCAGGTCTTGGTTTCCTTTTCAAAGAGTATGTATAATCCCCAACAGGGTGGAATTTCTCTCGGAGTTTCCATCTCCAGCAGAGCTTATGATCAGGAAGTCGTTCATGGAAGTCTTCCTCAGCAGGGTTTTATTCTCGGAGACAATTTAGTTTGTTATCCCCGGTGGAGCTGTCTTAGTCTTCAACATTTATTTTGCTGAGGCACCTCTCTTGCATTGCATAAGTATTTTTGCATGGCATCCTCCCAAACGCGTAGCATTTCCATTTCGTATGGAGCATTACGCCATAGAAAATT
Organism: Lathyrus tuberosus; assembly: GCA_022829125.1. Classification (NCBI taxonomy): domain Eukaryota; kingdom Viridiplantae; phylum Streptophyta; class Magnoliopsida; order Fabales; family Fabaceae; genus Lathyrus; species Lathyrus tuberosus. The sequence continues at coordinate 875,123 of JALAZF010000491.1, read as the reverse complement.
CAAACATATGCATTCGAAGCATAAGCCAGGTTTGAGCTCTTTTACCAGTATCTTTCCCCAGCAGAAAGAGATATAACTTGGGAGATGTTGTTTAACAGTACACAGCAACCAGTGGATTCGTCCTTCCTACTCCTTTATATACTCCCCTACAGAGTGTTCTGTCTAGATTTCTCTTTTCCCCAGCGGAGTCTTTTTTGTAGATCTGTTGATTCTACTAATCTTTGGGTAGTCCGTTTGCGGCCGGTCTTCCTTTTTCGAGTTCGTCTGCGGCCATTTTCATCGTATCCTTTTGTTGGGTAGCCCGTCTATGGCCGGTCTTCCTTTTTCGAGTTCGTATGCGATCGTTCTCGTAGTATTCCTTTGTTAGGCAGCCCGTCTGTGGCCGTTCTTCCTTTTCGAGTTCGTCTGCGGCCGTCCTCGTTTTATCCTTTGTTAGGTAGCCCATCTGCGGTCGGTCTTCCTTTTTCGAGTTCGTCTGCGGCCGTTCTCGTCGTATCCTTTTGTTGGGTAGCCCATATGTGGCCAGTCTTCCTTTTTCGAGTTCGTCTGCGGCCGTTCTCGTAGTACTCCTTTGTTAGGTAGCCCGTCTGTGGCCGGTCTTCCTTTTTGAGTTCTTCAGCGGCCGTCCTCGTTTTATCCTTTGTTAGGTAACCCGTCTGTGACCGGTCTTCCATTTCGAGTTCGTCTGCGGCCGTCCTCGTTTTATCCTTTGTTAGGTAGCCCGTCTGTTGCCGTTCTTCCTTTTCGAGTTCGTCTGCGGCCGTCCTCGTTTTATCCTTTGTTAGGTAGCCAGTCTATGGTCGGTCTTCCTTTTTCGAGTTTGTCTGCGGCCGTTCTCGTCGTATCCTTTTGTTGGGTAGCCCGTCTATGGCCGGTATTCCTTTTTCGAGTTTGTCTGTGGCCGTTCTCGTAGTATTCCTTTGTAAGGTAGCCTGTCTGTGGTCGGTCTTCCTTTTCGAGTTTGTCTACGGCCGTCCTCATTTGATCATTTGTTAGGTAGCTCGTCTGTGGCCGGTCTTCCTTTTCGAGTTCATCTGCGGCCGTCCTCATTTTATCCTTTGTTAGGTAGCCCGTCTGTGGCCGATCTTCCTTTTCGAGTTCGTCTGCGGCCGTCCTCGTTTTATCCTTTGTTAGGTAACCCGTCTGTGGCCGGTCTTCCTTTTCGAGTTCGTCTGCGACCGTCCTCATTTGATCCTTTGTTAGGTAGCCCGTCTGTGGCCGGTCTTCCTTTTCGAGTTCGTCTGCGGCCGTCCTCGTGTTGCTTTTGCTAGGTAGCCCGTCTGTGGCCGGTCTTCCTTTTCGAGTTTGTCTGCGGCCGTCCTTGTAAACAACTCTATTTCGTTATCCCCACAGTTTGCAAATTTCCAGGTTATTTTGGTATTCAAACCCCGTGTATCCCTATTGTCTAAAAGTCGTCGCTATCATACCCTCGGATCCAAGAAGTTTGAATAGGGGCAGCTGTAACACCTCAAAATTTGCCCTCTTGTTGTTGCCTAGCTTTTGTTTCATTGCATTACATTTAGACCTCATTTCATCTCATATAGCATGCATGTTGCATAAGGGCATGTGATCAGTGGATTGCAGAGCATGGACTATCCCAAGTCATGGAACAAGAGCCAAGGGTCTCCCAACAAGTCTCAAGGGTCTCTTATATCTCACATACACTATGCCAAACAAGACTTTAGACAACGCTTTTTTAGGCCTTAGACAGCGCTTAAAAGCGCTGCCTAAGCCAACGCTGGCGTAGGTAAAGACAACGCTTTTTATTTACGAAAAAGCGCTCTCTAAAGTATACATTAGAGGGCGCTTTTCAACAAAAAGCGCTGTCTAAAGGCCCCCTTTAGACAGCGTTTTTTTTAAGCGCTGTCTAAAGTATACCTATAATTTTAATTATCAATTTTTCTATACCTTTAGAGAGCGCTTTTTCAATAAAAAGTGTTGTCTAAAGGCCCCCTTTAGACAGCGCTTCTAAAAGCGCTGTCTAATGTATGCCTATAATTTTAGTTATGAATTTTTCTATGCCTTTAGAGGTTTCTGTTGTGAACTATAGACAACGCTTTTTCTAGAAAGCACTGTCTTTTCTCTACGTATAATTTTAATGATTTTTTTTTTAAAATCCCATTTTAACCATTTTTTTATGCAGAAACCTGTATAATTCAAGCCATTCAATAAACCTGTATATTTCACATTTCCATTAACAATTTATAGTATGGTTCATTAACCATTTCCACTAATCCCATAAATCACATAAACCACATAAACCATTTCCATTATAATTCAAGTCATTTACCTTAACCATTCACAAAACTATACAATTACATTCCAAAATCACATAAATAACATAAACCATTCACAAAACTATACAATCCCATAAAATAAACCATTCACAAAACTATACATTCACATAATCCCATTATCCTATACCTTATATGACTTTTTTTCCAATAAGGTATTCGCACAATTCCTCCTTAATTTCTTGCAATTTATCCTTCGTGTAATGAGAACACGCGTATTCATCAAAGTACTACATAACAAAACAAAATATGCATGATTTAGTTAAAAATAATAAATTATATGACATATCCGATAAATATTAAAATAAATCCTAAGTTATAAATACATGCATACCGTAATAGGAATCTCTAATCGATCCATTTGAAGGATTTCTCTCATAAACCTCAAAACAAAATACCCGCAGTCTATGCCATTACGCTGACGAGGGCACTACACATAGACAAACAAATAAGAATTAATATATAGTTGTTTTGTGTTATCAAGTAGCATCACTAATAAACAACATTGTGAAAATTAATATACCTTCTGAGCTTCATTTTCATCATGTGTCTCGTGTGTGTCGTCATGGTCACTAGCCATTTCACCTGTAAGAAAGAAAAAAATAAAAATTAAATGACAAATATAAAAATCCATAATCCATAATCCATTGAATGATATAAGCTATATATAACATGACAACTAATTAATATTATTGAATGATATAAGCTATAATTTTATAACTAGTACCTTTTTCACTAACGTCTCTTTTCTTGGTTGGAATATGTTCTACCCGTCTCTTAACAACACGGACGGTTGGATTGATCCAAATACCCTCATTATGATCATTTCTTGTATATGATTCATTCGCTATAATATTTTCATCTTGATCATTTCTAGTAAATGATTCAATATCAACATCAATATTACCTTGATCTCCAATGTTTTCATCAATTACTTTGTTAGATAAAAGCACTATAGACCATTTTGTACTTGTCAGATCAGTGACATAGAACACTTGTTTAGCTTGAGAGGTTAGAATAAAAGGCTCATCTTTGTACCCCACCCTATTAAGATCCACTTGCAAAAATCATGACTTATCCATTCGTACGCCATTATTATTTTCAACCCACTTGCAACGAAATATAGGAATCTGAAACTTCTCATAATCAAACACCCAAATGCGCTCGATAACCCTAAAATATGACAGATTTGCAAATTTGGGGTTTAAATCTTTCACACTTGAAATGTGCATTGCTCCAGCTACCACGGTGACACCACTATTTTGCATAGTACTTTTATCATCTTGTTCTTTGGTATAAAATGTGTATCCATTAATTGCGTATGCGGTATAAGAAAGCACAACCAAACTTGGACCATATGCTAAACATCTCAACCTTTCTGTTATTGAAGCGGGATCTGAATATAACTTTGAATAAATATGATCCTTAAACCAAGGTATGAAACTTCGATTGTGCTCTCGTACTATCCAATTCTCATTTCTATTCGGATTTAAATCTCGGAGAACATCCTTGTGCATTTCAACATACAACTCAACCTCATTCTCATTGTGTAGAACATACAAATGCACTTGATCCCGTTCGACCCTTGATACTGTCACAACTTCATTTCCAATTAACTTTTTTCCTTCTTTTTTTTCGACAATATGAGATTTGTGGAGTCCAATTGATTGTATACTGGACAGATATTCAGTACAAAACTCAATCGCTTCTTCAACAATGTATCGTTCGGCAATACAACCCTCTGGTCGACTTCGGTTTTTAACATACCCTTTTAATATTTTCATATAACGTTCAGCAGGGTACATCCATCTCATATAAGCCGGTCCACACAATTGTGTCTCTTTCACCAGATGAACAACTAGATGAACCATTATGTCAAAAAACGAGGGAGGAAAAATCATTTCAAGATCACACAAAGTAATTACTATTTCTTTTTGCAATGTTGGTAAGATCGCAGGATCGATCACCTTACTACAAATTGACTTGAAGAAAAAACACAATTTAGTTATTGCGCTTCTTACTTTTTCTGGCAGAATAGAACGTATACCTATTGGTAGAAAATGTTCCATTATAACATGGCAGTCATGCGTCTTTAAACTCTTTAACTTGAGGTCTTTCATAGACACAAGTCTTCTAATATCTGAAGAGTATCCTTCTGGAACTTTAACTGCACTTAGAAACTTACATAATACCTTTTTCTCTTTTCTAGATAGAGTATAAGCAGCAGGTGGTAGATATGTTCATGTTCCTTTCTTCATGGATCCTAATTCATTTCTTATTCCCATCGCTACCAGGTCCTTTCTTGCTTTAAGGCCATCCTTAGAATTTCCTTGTATATTGAGTAACATACCAATAACACTGTCAAATACATTTTTTTCAATATGCATAACATCGAGAAAATGTCTTACATACAACGACTTCCAATATGGCAGTTCAAAAAAAATTGACCTCTTCTTCCACCCACTCTTGACAAGTGTATGTGCAAAAGGCTTTCCAAATTGAGTACTCACATCTTTCACCTTTTCAAAAATTTGATCACCTGTCAATATAGTTGGAGCTCTACCATGTTCTGCCTCTCCATTGAATGCTTTTCTCCACCCACGATAGTGATGATTAGAATTTAAGAATCTACGATGACCGAGAAATACATTCTTCTGACCAAACTCTAATCGCGTCCAATCTGTTTTATCTTCACAAATAGGACACGCACATTGACCTTTTATGCTGTACCCTGATAGATTTCAGTATGCTGGAAAATCATTAATTGTGCCAAACAACATCGCCCTCAAGTTGAAACTTTCTTTCCTATACCCATCATAAACCTCCACACCGTTCTCCCACAAAAACTTTAAATCTTCGATTAAGGGTGCCAAGTATACATCTATGTCATTCCCTGGTTGTCTAGGCCCATAAATTAACATAGATAACATCATGTACTTGCGCTTCATACATAGCCATGGAGGTAGGTTATAAATCATTATGATCACAGGCCAAGTGCTATGTGAGATACTTTGAAGACCGTGTGGGTTCATTCCATCAGTAGATAATGCCAAGCGAAGGTTTCTTGCTTCTTTTCCAAATTCAGGATAATCATCATCAATTTTCATCCACTGTGGTGAATCTGCCGGATATCGAAACTTTCCATCAATAATTCTTTCATCTGCATGCCAAGTCAAGTGTCTTGAATCAGTCTCACTACGAAACATGCGTCTAAATCTCGGAATTATAGGAAAATACCATAAGACTTTTGCTGGAGACAACTTTTCCTTATATCGAGAGACACCGCATTTAGGACACTCATTTAACGATGCATACTCATTTTGAAACAAAACGCAATCGTTTGGACAGGCGTGTATCTTATCATAGCTCATGCCAATAGAGCACAACATCTTTTTGGCCTCATATGTTCGATTGGGAAGAACATTATCCTCTGGAAGCATATCTTTCATAAGGGCCAATAACTCTGTGAAACTTTTATCCGACTATCCATTGCCCGCCTTTAAGTTGTACAACTTTAATACCGCAGACAATCTTGTGAATTTGGTGCAACCATTATATAACGGTTTCTCTGCATTACTTACCAACCTCTCAAACATTTTGGGACAATCCTTAAGATCTTCTTCAAGTGCTTCTGCAATCTCTTCGACTTGATCAGAATCGTATGTATCTGTGCCATTGTCGTTTGAAGCATAGGTCGTATTATACCCCGGTTCAACATTCTCATTAATGTTCTCACCATGCAAATTCCAACATGTATAACTTCTATCAATTCCACTCCTCATTAAATGCGATGTCAACTGAACCACGTCAACTCGACTCCCAAAGCAACAACCCAAGCAAGGACATCTCATTCGACCGAGGTCTTTGGCGTGCGTAATAGCAAACTTAACGAATTCTGATACCCCATTCTCGTACTCTTTCGACAATTGACTTGAAGATATCCATTTCTTATCCATAGTTATACTAATTAAACTAAACAAAAACAAAAATAAAAAATATTTATCTGCAGGGATGTAAACAACTTTTAGACCCACACAGTGTACAGATAGGTTAGAATTACCAAGATCCCCCTGTACACGTATCATAAAATGAAATATCATTAATTGACCAATTATGAGTCATAACTTGATAAGTGGCAACATGTAATCACAAACAAGCAACATACTTAACAGCAAGCATACTTAAACAAGTAATCATCATATCACAAAGATAATCATCAAAGCAATTATTGGGCAAGATAAACATCTCATGCAAAGACAAATATCATACTTCTTTGACCATGCAATACAATAACTATCATAACTCCACTTTCATGGCTCTATATATCATAACTCCATCAATACAATAACTATCAATATTACAATAACTATCATACTTTCTTTAATCTAGAATATAGAAACAACAACTAATGAAAATAGAAACAACATGTTCAATATTAGTCATTCTAAACATGTTCAAAAATAAACATCTCAAAACTTTATAACTATGGTCATTACCCATATCAACACTACACACAAAATAAGTCAGAAGTATGCAACTGAATAATACACAAAATGGAAGTATGACGCAGGAACTTCGAACCACCTCAAACAACACATGTACTACGACGGCAAAATGGTAGCTAGTGACAAGAATGAAAACAGAATAAAAATCGTACGATGAAAACAAGAATGAAAAGCGTACCTCTTCTTCGTTTTGCTTCTTCTTCACGAAAGCAATGGCGAATGAACAACCAAACTGACGGAAATACGTGAACGACGACAACGACGAACAACGACGGCAATGGCGAATGAACGATGACAATGGTGAATGAACGACGACAATGGTTTCAGTAGAGAAGAACGATTAGGGTTTCAGTAGAGAAGAACGGTCGAGAGAAGAAAATGAAAAGAAATGTCTGAAAATGATTAGAAATTGTTTTATATTATAATTCATAAATGACTTTAGACGGCGCTTTTAAAAAGCGCTTTCTTAAGTGCTACCTATAACAACGCTTTTCTCAGAAAGCGCTTTCTAAGGTGGGGAGAATTTAAAACCTATAGCAGTGCTTTTGCAAAAGCGCTGTCTAAAGTGATGCCTATAGCAGCGCTTTACAAAAAGCGCTTTCTAAGGTGACTTCCATTTTGGTCATTTAACAGCGCTTTTAAAAAGCGCTTTCTAAGGTTAACCTTTAGACAGCGCTTTTATAAAAGCGCTGTCTAAAGTAATGCCTATAGCAGCGCTTTACAAAAAGCGCTTTCTAAGGTGGCTTCCATTTTGGGAATTTAACAGCGCTTTCTAAAGGCTGTCTTTTACAGCGCTTTTTTTAAGCGAAATTTTTTAAAGACTTATAGCAGCGCTTTGTCCAAAAAGCGCTGTCTTTTTTGCGCTGTCTTTGTCCAATTTTGGCGTAGTGATAATCTCAATTGATCCCACAAGTCATTGGAAGATGGGAATTCATCAAGAAGATTAGACAGTGCATCATCTCCTATCAAACAGTCCAAATTAGGGTTTGTGATCCAAGCATTCTCCTGATGAAATTTTGGTCTAAACTTGATCTCAATGCTTTCTACATGATATTAAGTGTCTAAGGGTGTAAGATTGCTCATTGGTTCCTTTCAGAAGAGGTTCAATTGGCCAGTTGCTGGAGAATCAAGAAATTGGGGAAAAAGTCAACTGTGCAGTGAGAAAAGTCAACTCCTGACTTTTTAAGGTCAAATTCATGAAATTCAAGTTACATATGTTCATTGGACAATATTTGATCAAGAAATAATGGAGGAATCATGAAAAATCAAGAGATGTACAAAGTTTCCATTTTTAGAAATTTAGGGTTTCCAAAAATGGCAAGTTTGGACCATTTTGCACTACACTTTGAGGCTTCCTTCCTTCAAGATAAAAGCTTCAAACTTCAGGCCCAAGTGAAGCCAATTAAAGTTCACACTCTAAGCTTCAAATCCATAAAAAGAACTCTTCCATTGGATCAAAATTGAGGGAGTTATGATCAATCAAAGTTTGGTAAAATCAAGGCAAAAACCAAGTCATGGCAAGGCAAGTTCAGGCCTCTAGGCCATAATTTCATCAAACACTTGGTGTGCCAAATGTCAAGCCATTTTTCTCATTTAAGTAAGCTTCAAATGAAAAAATGTTGAACATCAAAGTTGTTCCTCTCAATGTCCTCTTCAACTTTAATGTTGGATATTTTTCAATTTGAGCAAGTTATGAGAGAGTTATGATGGTCCCAAGTTGATGGTTTCATGCTGAAAATTTTACAAGTCATTCTGCCATGCACGTACCAGGTCACACGCCCATGCACCAGTTTTGTACCTTGACATTCCAAGCCATTTTTCAGCAACTTCCAAGCCTCCATTCAAATCAATTCCCACATCAAATTTGTTCCATGATGTTTCCTCTTTCTAATGCCACCAAAAACTCATCATTTCATGCACTACATTGAGAGAAATTCATCCCTAAACATCTATAGTTTCCACTGATTTGTTTTGATGACAAGTTGAGAATGTTATGACATTAGTGTTGTTGTATCAGTTTGCACGCATGTATACTTCCTACCATCCACTCTTTACCTCTTTTGGACAAACATTCCCTTACACTATATGCCATGCTACACAATATCATGCACCAAAGAGGAAAAACAAATTGTCTTGCAAGTTGCTGCTACACATATCAACATCATCACTACCATTCATTCTCATCACCGCCATAAGTAACATGAGCTCACCATCACTCTAATCAACCTCACTAACTCGCCACTAACTAACTTAACTCAGTTAGTTAGAGTGAACTCACTTAACCCAACTCAGTTAACCACTTTCCAACTGTTAATCACAATGGTTAACATTATAACTTAGCATATATAAAGATCACTTCAACACAATTAAAAAAGACACTTCATTTTTTACACATTCTCAAATCATTCTCATTTTTCTCTCTGAACTATCTCTGAACTATCTCTTTCATAGCACGGATTCACTATTATTCACCATTGTTCTTCATCATCAAGCAACATCAAGTAATATTGCAGTGTGGAAGCATGGCATAGTGTAATCATATCCAATCTCAGATTCAGTTTTTCTTCTTATTCTCAAGATCAAATAGCATTTATTTTGCTCACATTGGAGTTCTAGAAGTTCAAGATCAAGTTGATATCTCTGGTTTTCTTGACAATCTCAAAGATCTTCAAGTTTCAGGTTCCACAATCCTCAAACCTTTCTTGCACGATTTTTACTGTTTTTGTTATTTTTGTGTTAATTTAAGCTTGATAGAAGCACCTGAACTTCTGGCTAGTTGATAGGCATGTTAGATGCATAGTTTCAGAAATTAGGGCAAAAGTGTTTGTGTTCGATTCTCTGAATATATGCAAGATGTGTTGATTTTGAGCCTGGATCCTTGTTCCTTGTAACTTCCTCTGTTGATTGGTACCATTTTTACACGTTTCTGGAGAGATGTGAGATTTGCAGGTGGCAGAGATAGCCGGAGAAGATGACTGGAGGTCATTCTCCGGCCGATGAGGTGCATTTAGGGTTTCAACTCCAGTTTATATCATGACCGTACGATTCATTTTAATCCAACGCATATTAATGTGACAGCACATAAATGAGCCTCATCTCCATCATGTGCCAGTTTTATTTGAGTCTGATTTCTTGCATGTGTGTGCGTGCGTGGTAGTTATGATGTTCTTGCATTGTGGACCATTGGATTAGAATACTTGGATGATTGATCTTAATTGACTTGATCTTGTGGCTGTGATTGCATCAAACATAGAACTGAAATGCACCCTATCACACACAAACGCACGTTTAATGGACTGGGTCACTAATTGATGTTCACACCCCACATGTTAAGCCCAATGCCACTTTTGAACTGAGAATTTACTTATGTTGCACCCCCTACTCCATTTCTTTTGCATTTTAATTTTCTTTTTCCATATTGTTTCATTTTCTTATTTTAAAAAATACTAAAATACATTAAATAATTCCATAAAAATTCATGTTGCATTTTTAGACATTAAAATAATTTTCTATTATTTTTAATTATAATTTCATGAATTTTAGATCATAATTTCATAATTTTTTTCCAATTTCTTTTTGAGTGAACTTCTTCATGAACACTTGAGCTTGCACATTTTATTTTTCTTATCTCATACACTTTTTTTCATCCGTTCTTTTTGCATTAGTTAAAGGACATCTTGAAGCATCTAAACCAATTTTCTTTTGATTTTTAAAGTCAATTTATCACATGTTTGCATGTTCATCTTTGCACTTTCTTTTGGTTTGTTTCAATGTGATTTTGTGAAATTCTTTGGCCATGTTTTCTTTTGAGTTTTGCTATGAGTTTTGGTACATGTTTTTTCTTCTGACTTGGATTGTTTAGGACCTATTTTTACAATTTTATCATGTGCTTTGATATTTGTTTGATGCCTTGCATTTGAAGTTATATGTGTGCACATTCTTCTACTTCATTCTCATATGATTTTGTTGAGGCACTTGTGCCACCTCTTGTGTTTACTTTGTATGATATTATAGGTCATCTTGAACCATGATTATAGGTCATTTGTTTTCATTATTTGTCATTTGTACATAATTGTTATAAATGTCATCCTTACATGAATATTTTTGTCCTAATTCTTGCATCTTCTCTTGTTAAGCTCTACATGTTTCATGTGTGCATTTTGTATGACTTTTCATTCATCCCATTTGTATCTCATCAATGGTATGCCACTGCCCATATGCATTCATTAATCATTTCACATGTTATGCACTTTTGGTATGTCACTTTGTGCATCTAATTGGAAATTGTTTCTTTCTTTCTATCTCTTCTTCATCTTATTTCTCTTACTTATATCATTGCATCCATGACTTGTATGATGAGTCATATGCATTATAAGACATTTGTAAATGATATATGATTCTGATCTTGATCTTTTATGAAGCATCAATTCATTATAACATTGTATATTCACTCATTCTTCATCTTTTACTTCCATAGTGCACTTCTTTGATGTTTAGGACATTTGATTGTGCATAGTTTGTTCATGTTTAATATCTTAACATTAGAGAACATCCTTAGAGCATAGATTCTAACCTTGAATAATTTTCAACTCTTAGGATCTTTCTTCATTGATTCTTAATTTGTTTGATCATTACTTGTTATTCTTTCCTTATTTCACTACTTGTAAGTAGTTTTTGAACTAACCTTTTCATGTAGGTGCTAATGGTAAGTAAGTGTGTGGATATGCTTCCACATACACTTCTTTCTTTCATATTCTCTTATCTCTTTTAATCATTCAACTAGTGATCATGATAAGCATTTATATGCTCTTTTTGAATAACTTATTTCTTCTCCCTTTTGAGTTATAACTCATCTTCTACTTTAGAAGTGAGTTGTTTAACTCACTCTTCTTCTCCTTTCTCTTAGGATTAGGTTTCAAAAAACCACATTAACCATAGGAACATCCATGTATGATAACTTTAGGGTTTGAGTCTTAGTCTCTCCTAGATTTTTACCTTATTAATCTTTGAGTCCTTTCTCTCCTCATCTCAAAACAAAAATAAAAAACACTTAACAAAAAGGCATAACATGTATTGTATTTGAGCCTTTCATGTGAGAATAAGATGATGAGGGGTCTTCTCTCATTTTATTAGAATGTTTAGCGTACGTCCCGTCTTGGGTCGATATGCGAGGCATTCGATCCTACACGAGAGACTTAAATACAATGCGTGTTACAAAATACAAACAACTTCAAAACACTTCTTGTCTAAAAAACACAAAACAAATTCAAACCTTTTCATCCTTCGGGATCGTTAAGTTTCAAACCTCATTTTCAGAAAAGGGCACGTTAGTTCCGCCTCATCGCAAACAGACATCGACCCTAACTGCCGGACGCGAATCTGACGTCGCTCATAAAAAACACAGACCTTGTTAAGTCGAACTACGACTGCTCTGATTTCCTCCTTCTGGTTAGATTGAGGATACGTAGGCACAAGACGGCGATGTCTTGGCGAGCAACCTCCCCCCTTAGTTCGTGTCCGAACTACGTTGACTCTAATTTTCCCGTTCCCAAGGAATACATAGGCCTAGGACTCCGAGGACGTCCTATCGAGTCACTTCTTTTTTCTTTTCTTCTTCGTTTCTTCGTTCTTTTCCGTTCTCGTTCCTTCTCCGGTCCAGTCGCAGTGGAGCTCCAGATGACGACACCCTTTGATTGATACAACAAGCGTGGATCCCATCGAGTACGATGGATGTGTGAGGGTACTAATACCTTCCCCTCGCGTAACCGACTCCCTTACCCGTTTCTCTTGGTCATGAGGCCTCGTTCTTTCCTTCCCTCAGGTTTACGCAGTGTTTCCATTCCCTCTCTTGGGATAAATACACATTGCTGGCGACTCTGTTTTTGTGCCACTTTTGCTTTTGTACTTGGATAAAAATCCCGGGAGCGACACCAAGTCTCCGTCTTCGAGTAGGCGAGGACGAATTTTCTTGTCAAACCCTCTCTTAATTCCTTGTTGATATAATTGCCCGCAGCCACGCGTTTCCCTTGTACGAGGTTTAGCTGATCGAGTCTAGTTTGTACCCATTCTGCCTTATCCAGTTTAGCTTCCTTTATGATCCTAAACTTCGATTAATAGCCCATATTGTAATACCCCGTATTTTTATAAACACTCTGGATAATATTAGTTGAGACCCGTTGAGATCCAGTGTGCTCTGAGTATTTATCTGATAAGATAATTAGAGCAACTGATGAATTCAAAGCTGATAAGATTAATATTATCTAACTCTAAGGTTTTATTAATTGGTGCTTTTGAGCTAATTTGGACATTTAGTAGTGTTACTAATTAATGACTTTTCTCTTTATAATTTTCTTTTCTCTCTTTTTTTTCCAAAGTTAGAAACATTTGGAGGAAGAGAAAGTAGAGAGAAAGAAGAGGAAAGGAAAGGAAAGGAAAGGAAAGGAAAGGAAAGGAAAAGAAGAGAAAATCCAAGAGCTCAAGACCAAGAATCATCATCTCATCTTCATCAATTCATCTCATCTTCTTCATCATCATCTTTTAATCCAGGTGGGTTCTAGATAGAAGCTTTAGTTGTAAAATTCTTGAGTTTCTAGAGTTAGGTTAGATTTTGAGAAAAATGAACAATTTTGCAAATAAATGAAATCTAACGGTTGAAATGTGATATTAGTTGCGTAGTATAGTCGAACCATGTATATGATCATTTGTTGATACTTGTTTTGAGGTTTGAACTGTTTTGGTATGGTAAGGGTGAGATTTGGGACCCTTGGAAACCATGGAAATGCAGGGAAGAAATTCTGGTTCTGATGCGATTCGCCAGGCGAATTAGGATTCTCCAGGAAAATTAGGTCTCACAACTGGTTCGCCGGGCGAAGTGCTGGCGAAGAGGGTTTGCCAGGCGAAATCCATAATCGTCAGGCGAAAATGGGGAGACAAAACATGTTGTGGCTACTGGAACTTTTGGTTTTTCAAAAATGAGGATTCGCCACTAGTTCGCCGGGCGAAGTGCTGGCGAAGGGGGGATTTGCCAAGCGAAATCCCTAACCGCCAGGCGAATCTGGTTATTTCTCAATAATTTTCTTTTCTTCGAAAATCTGTAACTTTTGACTCGTTCGTCCGATTTAAGCGTTCTTTAATCGATGTGAAGCTATGAAATAGTTTTATGCTGTGGAATGTGAAAATATTATTCATGAGACGGAAGTTATTTGATTGTGGTATTTAATCGAAATTAGGCGGTTTATGAAAAAAGTAACTTTTGAAAATTTAAAAGCTTCAAGTTGTGAGCTAGTGAGGAAAACATTAGTACAATAGAATGACTAGAGAATTGTGGGATAATGCTTACATCGATACTAGAAGTGTACCTATGATAAGCAGTTTAGTGGAGGTTCGAGGCTAGTTTTGTGAACTCCTCCGAATTAAATGTGTGTTATCCCCTAATAAATATTAGTGACCCGTGTCGAGATCCTCTGGTGTAGGATGGTCTGGGAAAGTATTTATTAGTGTTATCCCTAAATAAATATTAGTGACCCGTGCCGAGATCCTATGGTGTAGGATGGCCGGGGAAAGTATTTATTAAGTAAGTAGCCGTGACCCTTGTCGAGATCCTCTTGTGTGGGATGGCCGGGGAAAGTTGCTTAGTGGGTGGTATTAGTGGCCCGTGTCGAGATCCTCTTGTGTGGGATGGCCGGGGAAAGTACCATTGGTAGATAATTAGTGACCCGTGTCGAGATCTCCTTGTGCGGGATGGCTGGGGAAAGTTATCTACGTTAAGGATCCGTGACTCGTGTTTAATCTCTTTGAGTGGGATGGCCGGGGAAAGATTCCTTAACTAGTTGTCGTTTTGTGTATTATGCGATGGTTTCTCTAGTCAGAAATGTTTGAACTCAAGGTCTAGTTCCTTTTCCCCTGACTTGAGTTAGGTTTTGGGTTAGAACCTTGTAAAGCCAAGAGAATCCATAAGATAGAGAACTCACTGAGATTTGATGTATCTCACCCCACTATTGTTGAATATTTCAGGTACTTCAGGTTCCGCAAAGGGTAAGGATAAGGTCGTGTGATTATCCTTACTTGTCTGATGGCGTAGCTTCCGTTGTGGAGTTTTGATATCGTTGTTGATCTAGTTCATAGTATTTATCTTTGGAAAATCTTGTATATATATTTATGCCATAGTTTTTGTATTAGGCTTTTTGGGCATGTATATGTATAATGTGTTTTCTAGGGACTTATTGGTATTTCAGTACCAAACATGGAATTCATGTATAATATATGTGTTGATGTATGTATTTATATATGGGCGTTACAGTTGGTATCAGAGCAGGTCATATCCTCGACCTAGCCATGAAATAGTATAAGTATTTCTTTCCGTTTCATATGCGTTGTGTCGCCATTGGTCTTAAGTGTTATATTTATGGTATTAAGCCTGATCAATTTAATCCTATCTGTATGACCTTTAGGAACATGGCCGACATACGCAGAAGCAACCGTGGTAGACCCCGAACTACTCCAGCTGGGACGAATCTGCCGGGCGGCGATAAGAATGCTCCTTTGTATTAGTTTATGCAACAGATGCAGCAGCAACATAATCAATTTATGCAGCAAATGGTACAACAAATGAATGGAGATCTACATCCTCAGGTGGTTGTTCCAGAAGCTGTAGGTGGGACTTTCCGGGATTTCTTCCGCATGAATCCTCCAGAATTTCATGGCGAATTAGATCCTGTAAAGGATCACGAATGGATAGCCGGTATGGAAAGGATTTTCTTGATAGTGCACTGTAGTGAAGAGAATAAGGTGGTTTTTGCTTCGCATTCGTTGAAGGGTCCTGCCATGAGATGGTGGGAGAGTGCTTCGGCTCTTATGACTATTCAGGGTGTGCCCAAGGTCTGGGAACAATTCAAGGTAAATTTCATGGAGAAATATTTTCCTAGCTCCTTGAGGACTCAGAAAGAGTTTGAATTTCAACAGTTAAGACAGGGTAGTATGACTTGGGCAGTTATGCGGAAAAGTTTGAGGACATGGCTGCTTATTCTAGGAAGACTATGTATGCTCCGGATGAACGGTGGAAAATAGATCAATTTCTTTTTGGACTGAAAGCGGAAATCTCTCATAGTGTATCTCAAAGGGAGTTCACTACTTATGCAGAAGTTCTAAGGCAATGCTATGTGGCGGAGCATAGTTTAAAGAAAGTCCAAGCTGAAGGTGTTGCAAGTAGGGTGAATCAGGTGATCGTGGGAGAGCAAGTCAACAGTTTGGGCCAAGATCACAAGCTTTCAAAGGAAAGCAGGTTGCTAGACCCAATGTTATTCCTCTATGTAGGATGTGCAACAAACGTCATTTTGGGAAGGGTGCCGATGGGAGTGTTAGGTGTTATCATTGTAATGAAATGGGACATATGGCTAGAGTGTGTCCTCAGAATAGAAACCAAGTGCAAGGAAGGAGTACCAGAAGGGTTTATACCTTGGATGCAAGGAAGACGAAGAATGAAAACTCTTTGATTGCGGGTACGTGTTTTGTAAGCGGGCATCCTTGTTTTGTTTTATTTGATTGTGGGGCAACACATTCTTTTGTGTCAGTGCGATGTGTGAAGCGACTTGGGTTGCAAGCTATTCCTTTGTCTCCTCCTATGGTGGTCACTACCGCCATGGATGAAATGGTTGAGACACCGTTGATGTGTGAAAACTGTGTTTTGTTTATGAATGTGTAACACCTCAAAATTTGCCCTTTTGTTTCTAACCTTTTTGGCTTATGCTTCATTTCATGTGCATCGTTATTTCTGCATTTGCATATTTCTTTCGGGAATGGGATCAAGGTATTTTTCAGCAGCTCATGACGTTATCGGTCCCAGTTTGATTTTCAGCATTATTCAGAGCCAAGCCAACAACTTTCAAAGTTTTATTTTGCTCATTAGATGATTTGATGATCAGAAACCCTGGCATTTAATTTTTTGATCGGTTATTCGGCGTCAGGCATTATTAATACAGCAGGATATCCCGAGGTGTCAGTAAGAATTTGTGTTCTTTTCAGGTGTTACTCAGTGGAAATATCAAATGGCAAGTTTCATAGGTCTAACTTGGTTCATAACAGGTGGAATAAGGCGATTCTCCAAGTTTCCCTCCTTTTGGCGCAAAATTTGAAAATTTGAATGGGTTAACCGATTAACCAATTACAGTGCAATTTGGTTAACCGGTTAACCAAGGCAAAAATTGCCCAAATGCTTCATTTTCAGCACTGCATCTTTTTAATCCAAATTTTAATCACCAAATCTCATTTCACACCAGTAGAAGGATCTAGAGAGAGTTGATTTTCCATCCAAATTTAATTTCTCTCCACTCTAATTCCACATTTTACTTTCCTAATTCATTTTTCACCCCAAATTCCACCCACTTAACCTCACTCCAAACCCAAACTTAACTCCTAACCTAGGGGTTATTTAATCTCATCAATTCCAAACCTCTAGAGGACCGAGATCATTTTTCACTCCCAATTCTCAGAATTCTCTCAATTCTCTCTCATTTTTTCAATCTCAACCTCCATTTTCAACCACACGCAAAGCTCCTCCATAGAGATTAACAACTTTTCCATTGGAACTTGTTAATTCTTGAGCTTAAGCCTCTCATCATCACTCCATTCTTGCTTTTCATTGGTGATTTTCGTTTGGATCTAGATCTGGAATTTCAGAAGTGTTTATTAGAAGTGATTTTGGAGCATTGTTAGCTTATTGCTTGGATTTTCAGCTTTTGGTTGCAAGGAGCTCATAGGATCTTTGGTTTTCTTGTTTGGATCCACTAATTTTTCGTTCACAAATCATACCAAAGCAAATCTCAGCTTTGTAGGTTGGTTTTCCTTAGATCTATACTTCATTTAGCTTATTTGCAATTTATACAATGTAGATCTTTGGTTGTTCTTTATTTTGATCCATTTTGCTTGAATGTGATTCTTGATGTTGGTGATTATTGGATCTAATTGATGTTTGATTACTGTGTTTGAGTTTAATTTTCGTGCATTGTTGATTACATGATCATTGGAGAAGTTTGCATAAGTGATTTTTACTGTTGGAAGTAATTTTTCAAATTAATTTTTGCTGCTGTAACAGGGTTAACCGATTAACCAATTGCAGCGCAAACTGGTTAATCGGTTAACCAGTGTATTTTGCCGTTTTCTGCTGATTTTTGAGCTGTTAATCGGTTAACACACTTGGTTAACCGATTAACACTGTTGCAGAGTGAATTTTCTATGCATTTTGAGCATGTTTCGATCCCGTTTCACTTTTAATCTTCATGGATTGATATGACACATGTTTGTGGACTGTTTTGATGCTGTTACACCTCACAACATTGTATGTACACAATTTTCCAACACGCGACTCTTGGATTTTTAATGTTTGTGATCATGTTTGCGTTGTTGTTTCTTGATGTGATGAACACTCTGCACACACTCTTTGAGCATGTTAATTATGAATTAATGTTTGTGTTACTGGAGTTGTTGTGTTGTGCATGCTTACTTGCATTCAATTCCATGAGATGCATACTTATTTGGTTTGTTCATGTACTTAAAAGTTGTGCATTCTTTCATGATAATTTCAAGGTTGTTTACCATGTGGTGATATGATTGTGATCATGATTGATTGAATAATTTGTGTTGTTTGATGCATGTCCATTGTGCCATGATTGAATCATCTTCAAATGTTGCATGCTGCCCTATTTCTGCTGTTGTTCATGTGCATATGTGCTGTTGTATGTGCTGTTGTTTGGCCTTTTGCACCTCTTCTTGTGCTGAATTATGTGCTGTTATAAGTTGTCTTGCTTGTGGTGCTGGATTTACTGCTGTTTTGGTGCAGGTGCGCTGTGGTAGCCGCTGTTTTTGTTTATTCGCCTCTTTTCCTCCTTCGTCTCTTTCACTCCTTCTCTTCCCATGAATCTCAAGACTTGTTTAAGTCTTGGATTTGCTCCCTTAGAGCTACCTAGTCCAACTTAATTTTCGATTAAGCTTGGAGTAGGATTAGCATTAGGCTTTCATTTTGCATGCTAACTTAGGTAGTTGTTTCCCATTTACCTCAATCATAGGGCCACTTTTGCATGATAACATTAGGAACAATTAGTTTCCCTTTAGTGTTTCTCTTTTCTTGAGTCTTCTCTTCTCATCTCATAACACTTCTAAAACACTTAATAAATATAACGAATATTGCGCTCGAGCCTTAAGTGTAGGAAATGAAGAACGAGGGGTCTCCCCTCCTCTTTTAGAGTGTTTAGCATACGTCCCATTTGGGGGCGACCATGCGATTCACTCGTTCTCGCATGGTAGACTTTAGTGCAATGTAAGTTACGAACTAACTTCAATTCACTTCTGTCTAAAAAACACAAAAAACAAACTCAAACCTTTTTCATCCTTCGGGATCGTTAAGTTCAAATCATTTTCGGAAAAGGGCACGTTACTTCCGTCTCGTTGCAAACAGGCATCGACCCTAACAGTCGGACGCGAATCTACCGTCACTTATAAAAAACACTAACCGACCTCGTTAGGTCGAAGTACGACTGCTCTGATTTCCTCTCTCTAGTTCGATTGAGGATACATAGGCACAAGACGACGATGTCTTGGCGAGCAACCTCCCCCCTTAGTTCGTGTTCGAACTACGTTGACTCTGACTTTCCCATTGCACGAGGGAGTACGTAGGCATAGGACGAGCGATGTCCTATCAAGTCACTTCTTTTTCTTTTCTTCTTTGTTTCTTCATTCTCTTCCGTTCCCGTTCCTTTTCCTTTCTAGTAGCAGCAGAGCTCCAGATGACGATACCCTTTGATCGAGACAGCAAGCGTGGATCCCATCGAGTACGATGGACGTGTGTGGTGCTAACACCTTCCCCTCGCGTAACCGACTCCCTTACCCGTTTCTCTTGGTCGCGAGACCATGTCTTTTCCCTTCCCTTCAGGTTTACGCAGTGTTTCCTTTCCCTCTCTTGGGATAAATACACATTGCTGGCAACTGTGTTTTCCGTGCCACTTTCGCGTTTGTACCATGGATAAAAATACTCAGGAGCGACAACTGGCGACTCTGCTGGGGACAGGTTGACCTCTTGCTGGTCCATCCCCTTTTGCGATTCAATCCTAGCGCTTGTTTGTTTATTTTCATTGGGTGTTTATTGTTATGCTTTATTTTGTTGTATATTACTGTATTACTATTTTACTATATTTACCGCATTAATTGCATTTCATTTCATTACTGTCATATGTTGTACTGTTCTGCTGCTGGATTTTTTTTTTTTGTAGGGTGGGTTGGATTCATGAGAGAAAATCCCAATACCCAGGCTTGAGCATACACCTATGATTAGCGTGGAAAGTAGTGTGACTTGTATGGAATTTGGCCAGACTTAGTATACATGAAAACTCCACATCCAGACGAGGTTTCCTTGGTAATATTCTATCCTGCGCATTTGGGGCAGACGATGGAATATAACCTGGAAAACTGTCGACTCTGCAGACCGTCTCCCAAGAACTCAGCAACGCCTCTCCTCCTGAGATGTGATAATGGCAGTCCAGAAATGGCAAACCCATTACACTTGTCGATCCGAGGACCCAATGCTGGGAACTTACTATAGGATGACCTTATTTTTTGGGGAATCAGTGGACAACCTCTTTGTTTGGCGATAGTATTGTACCCCGAGGGATGAATGTACTGCTGCTTCTCAAATCGAGAATCTGAGACTAAGGATCCCGTTTTCTAGAACCCACGTGTGAGAGGGGATAGGTGTTTGCAGGTTTGAAGGTGACTTTGACCTTTGACCTTCAACCTACCTGGTTTTCTGGATTTATCATCAGTGTACTGTTGTCATCCTGATATTCTGGCAGCTTGAATGGGCCGTTATTCGGGATTTCTGGGTTTCTGATATTTGGGGTCTTATTCAGTCATCAGAACAATAGCAGTTTTGAGCATCGTGGATACCTTGATCCCATGTTTGCATTTGCATCATCATTTTGCATTCTAACATGTTTGTTCATTTGTAGGGTTGCATCCTAACTTTGATTTCGGTTGTCTGAAGACTGTCCATGATGAATACTAGCACTGAAGAGAGAAAGAATATCATCCCGTACAAGTTCCCAGAGCTTCATCTAGATGTTGTTCACAAGATCTCTGTTATGGCAAAACCCAGGGTATTGGCAGACTTTAGAGGAGAATATAGGAGGATTCTGAGTTTCGCCCGAGATTTTACCAGTTATGAGTTCAGGGCTCTGCACACTCTGGTGCAGTTCTATGACCCTCACCTGCGGTGTTTTCTGTTTGCGGATTATCTTTTAGCTCCGACATTGGAAGAGTATGCTCTCATTTTGGATGTTTCTGTCAAAGAAGAAGCTCCCTTCTATCCTAGTAAGGAGTTTCCCGATCTGGAAAAGGTTTCTGCTGCTTTACGTTTGGATCAGTCTTTGTTTAAGAGAAATGTTACTAGTAAAGGAGGTTGTAAAGGCTTTCACACGAAGTTTTTGATCGAGCAGGCTGCTATTTGTGCTAAGGCTAAGTGTTGGTCAGTGTTCAATGCAATCCTGGCTATGTGTGTTTATGGAACGACGTTGTTCCCTAATGTGAAGGATTTTGTAGACGTGCATGCTGTCTGGATATTCACCACGAAGAATCCAGTACCCACCTTTCTTGGGGATCTGTACTATTCGATGCATTATAAGAATGAGAAGAGGAGAGGAGAACCTCTTTACTTTTGCGCTCCAATTTTCTACAAGTGGTTTGCCGATCGCCTTCCCAAATCTGGGGCATTCGTAGACACCAAAGAAACATTGGATTGGTCAACGAGAATGATGGGATTAAGTGCTGACAACTTGATTTGGATCAGTCGTGATTTGTTAGGCCAAGAGATCCTGATCAACTGTGGAGGTTACCCAAACGTACCTCTAATAGGAAGGAAAGGGGGAATTAATTACAACCCTATTCTTGCTATTAAGCAATTTGGGTATGCTTTGAAAGAGCCTCCAAAGGACCAAGATGTTCAAGAGTCTCTATATGAGAGTGGGGAAGCCAATCCGAAAATATTAAAAGAAGCTGCAAATGCTTGGAGAGACCGCCACAAGAAGGGAAAGACTTCTTTCGGAAAGTGTAACAACAAAGCCTTCCCTGCATACGAGGACTGGATTCAGAGGAGAGTAGAGAATATACTTCTACCGTTCTGTAGAGAACCTCCATCTTACCCCCTGCTGATTGAATCTCCGACCAAAATTGAGATAGAGAAGTATAACAAACTATGGACTGAAAAGGAGAAGCTTCGAGAGGAGAACGGTGAGTTGCACAAAGAAATCTACCAGCTGAAGCACGAGCGAGGTGAAGTTGTTCATACTGCCAAGTTGAAAACAGAGTTACTCACTGAGAAAGAAAAGGAGTTGGCCGATGAAATCACAGCTAGACAGAAGGTAGGACAAGCCTTAAAGGGTGTTAGCAGGGTTCTAAAGTCAAAGAAGGAAGACTTGGCCAAAGCTTCACTAAGAATTCACAGGTTCAATGCTTGTCGGAATACAACAATCGCAGCCAACAAGCAGAAAGAGGATAAGTATTTGGAGCAGATTGAGAGTATGAAGTTGAAGCTCAGGAAGAAAGACGAGGAGATCTTATCAGGGACGTTCCAAAGACACGCAGTTGAGGAGCAACTGAATGAGGCCATATCAACCATAGAAGAGCTGAAGATACGAGCTGAAGTGAAGAGGCCTAGGGGTGAAGGCTCTGGCTTAGGCAGTGGGTGATACTCTGTAGTTGGCTATTTCTTTGTTGTATTCTGGTCACCACCATAATTGTTGGCTGGGATATTTGTTTCTCTTGTTTCAGACTTATTATCTTGGATTGTAATCTCTGACGGTGATTTTTCTCTGGTATATGAGCCGAAGTTTTATTCCATCTTGTCTTTAAACAAGAATCAAGGGGTGGATCGCCCTACAAATATCCAAACATGTTCATTTACATTTGCATAATCATAATCATTTTTGCATCGCAGGTGCTCGTCCCGGGTTTTTCTAACCTTTATTTGGTTGCAGGCCGGATTGATAACCAGCCAATTCACTGGTATTCTACTAGATCAAATCAGAGGAGAATTATGGAGAAGATGCAGGCTGATATGGCTGCCATGCAGGCCCGTATAGACCAATTAATGGAGCTAATGCAAGGTGTTGTCCAAGGGCAAGAGCAACTGAGGACTCTGGTCCAACCCTTAGTGGAAAGAGTGGATGAAGACGGGGTTCTTCATGGCGGAATCCATAATGGCGTCGCTGGTAACGGTACTCAGGGAGGTCCTGCGGGCATAGAGATCCCTATTCCTGGTGTTGTGATCCCTCCGGGCGGAGGAGAGCAACTTGTGATTCCTTCTGTTGTAGGAGGAGGAAGTGTTTGTGTTATTCATGGTCGTCGTTTCGAAGACCAACAAGGTGACGTTTTCTCTATTCTAGGCGGGGATGCTGGTCGTCAGGCCGACAATGATCAAAGGTTCAGATTGATTGAAGAACAACTAAGGGGTGTGGTGAATGAGAATTCTGTAGGTATGGATCTGGAGGATTTGGGGCTGGTTCCCGGTGTTGTAATTCCGCACAAATTTCAGGTGCCCACTTTTGAGAAATACAATGGTACCACTTGTCCCAAGACGCATGTCAGGGAATACGCGAGGAAGATGGCCACGTACTCTAAAGATGAGAAATTGCTAATGCATTTCTTTCAGGACAACCTGTCTGGGCATCCTTAGAATGGTATATGCAATTGGAGAGATGCCACGTCTGCAATTGGAGGGAGCTGGTGGAAGCATTTGTCAAACATTACCAATATAATACTGATATGCCTCCCAATCGGACCCAGCTACAGGGTATGTCTCAAAAGGGTAGTGAGAGCTTTAAGGAATACGCACAGAGATGGCGTGAGCTTGCGGCAAGGGTGCAGCCACCCATGTTGGAGAAGGAGATGCTGAATCTGTTTATGGATACTTTGCCGAGACGTTATTATGAAAAACTGTTACCTTGCATGTCAGGCAAGTTTACTGATTTGATCATGGTTGGGGAGATGTTAGAGGGTGGAATCAAAGCTGGGAAAGTACCAGGTCATGATGGGTCGTCTTCTGGTCAGGGGAAGAAACCTTATAGGAATTATAAAAAGAAGGAGGAAGCAAATTCTGTGTCATCTTACCGAGGTAAGGGAAAACAACGCCAGAACTATAATCAGCAAGTAGCTTCAGTGACAATTCCTGCAGCGCTTCCACAGCAACAGCAGAATCAAGCTCCTCGCCATTACCTAGCTAGACAAAGAACGGTTGATAGGAATTTTGAAACACCCCCCATGCCTTATTCTCAATTTTTCTAGCATTTACTACAACTATAGTTAATCCAGAAGAGGACCTTGGCCCCTCTTACCGGTAATCCACCTCCGGGTTATAATCCCAACGCCCACTGTGACTTTCATTATGGGGCACCCGGACATCACATAGAGGACTGCAAATCTTTTAAGCATAAAGTCCGAGACTTGGTGGATTCAAAAGCCATTAACTTTTCAAATGACGTGCCAAATGTCATCCAAAACCCAATGCCGAACCATGGCATGCCGAGGGTTAATGCGGTGTTAGATGAGAATGAATCTTTGAATCTTTGTTCAGATTGTATGTCGCAAATGATTGGGTGTGGTTTGTTGAAGTCAGGAATTCAAAAGTTGATAGATGAAGGTCGATTGCAGTTTGACCGGTGTGACCAACAGAAAGAAGTTGTTAGCAGAAAAAATGAGGTTGCTACCATTACTATCCCTTTCAAAACAATCACTATTTCAGGGCCGGTAAGACCAGCGTCTGTTATAATTACAGCTCCCGCACCCAGGCATCCTGAAGAGCCTCCCAAGTTCTATGGTCCAGTTCGTTTCACCAGTGCCGGTGTGTTCTTTGACAGAATCAATGCTATTGATGAGGATGGGGATAGTGATTGTGATATGGATAGTTGGATCCGCCCCTGTGTTCCAGGTCAAAGTCTTCGCAACTGGTCGTCAGAGAGAGCCATTCAAGTGACTGGACCAGAGTAATTGCTCCTATTTGTCATCTATGTTAATCCTACGTTCTGCCCAAGATGTAGTGATTCTTATTTGTAAGGCTTGAATGTTTTTGTATGCTTTTTCTTTATCATTAATAAAGGACGTTTTCGCATTCAAATGTTTTGATCCCTGTTTTTTCTGTTTTTTATTTTTTGCATTAAAACCACAGCAAAATGGCAATGTGTTTTTGTTTGATGCATCCATAATAAACATAAATCATCAATCATGCAGGTTTTCTTGTTCAGATTCCACCCATCATGATTCAGCTATGGCTCGATATGACTTCGATAATCCCATATATCAGGCTGAAGAGGGGACTGATGAAGATTGTGAATTACCCGAGGAATTGGCCAGGCTGTTAAAATAGAAGGAAAAGGTCATTCTGCCTCATTAGGAGGAAATCGAGGTTGTTAACTTGGGAACCGAGGATGCAAAGAAAGAGGTACGGATTGGGGCTGCTCTAGAAGACACTGTCAAGAGAAGATTGATTGAAATGCTTTGAAAGTATGTTGATATCTTCGTCTGGTCTTACCAAGACATGCCTGGGCTCGTCACTGACATCCTGGTACACCGGTTGCCGCTCAAAAAAGGATGTGCTCCGGTTAAGTAGAAGTTGAGAAGGACGAAACCAGATATGGCTGTCAAGATTAAAGAAGAGGTTCAGAAACAGTTAGATGCTGGGTTTCATGCTGTAACAAATTATCCTCCGTGGGTTGCTAATATTGTACCTGTACCTAAGAAAGATGGAAAGGTCGGGATGTGTGTTGATTACAGAGATCTGAATAGAGCAAGCCCAAAAGATGATTTTCCGCTTACCCGCATTGACGTGTTAGTGGACAACACTTGTAATACCCTAATTTTTACCCCTAAGATCCCACATGTCATTTGCATTTTTGCATATCACAAACAAGATCACACATTGGTTCCCTCTTCTATAAGATTGCGCCTTGCAGGGATCTTTGGGTATATGTGTGTTTGTTAGTTGTTTTATTGCTTAATTGTTTATGTTTACTAACCTTTAATCAAAATCCAAAAATATTTTGTTTTCTTTCACTAACATTTTCAGGGGAAGAACAGGTTAAAAATACCAAAACAACATCCCCGCAGCTTGAATGAATTTCATCTGTACAACGTCGAAGTTGATCCGTAATCATGTCAAATTTTATCTGATCAAGGATTCCTCAAGTTTTAATTGATTATTATCCAAGGAATTCCAAGGTTCATGTGTTTATTTCCATGCCTTCTTCGACAAGCAAAAGAATCGAGCCAAAGCCGGAGCAATCCAGTCAAACAAAGCAATTTTTGCCATTTTTCACTGATGCAATCGATTGCACTAAAACAACAATCGATTGCACCCCTCACATTTTGTGCCAATTTTTGAATTTTTGTACAGGCGCAATGGATTGCGTCAGCACTGCAATCGATTGCACAGAGGCAAAATTGGCCAAATTCAGCAATTTTCAAATTTTGAAGCATTTGGCACCAATTTTATCACATGAGAATATTCTAGATCACCCAAAAATAATTCCCCTACCTCATCACAATTAATTCCCACCATACACCTTCACTAATCACCACTCTTTTGTTAATTTCCCTCCAAAATCAAATTCCAAGCCTAATTTTGATCTTCCAAACCACCAAATTCCCAAGCCTAAACTCTATAAATAGAGGCTTCATTTCATTCATTCATTCAAGCTTTTGAGAGCCAAAAAACCTCTTGCAAATTCTCTTCCCAACCACAAAATTCACCAAAGCTCACATTTCTTCTTTTGAAAGTTAACAAGAATTCACATTGAATCTTGTTCAACTTTGAGCTAAACCTTCATCCATTCTTGTTTTTGTTCATCAATTATAGTAGATCAAGGCTTTGGAGTGTAGATCTTGAAGCAATTTGAAGGAATTTTCAGATTTGAAGTGGTAATCCATTTCACACCATTGTTAAAGCTTCATCTCCATCATTCATCATGTAGATCTTTAGTTGCTTTGTGTTACTTGATCCTTTGGATCTTGTAATTATGTTTGATTGCAGGTTTTTAATGATGTTTTATTTTAAAATTCGTGCACAATTGAATCTATGATCAATAGATGTTTGATGAAATGATTGATCAAGGAATTGCCTCTTAAAATGCTGAATTTTCGTTTTTTGAACAGGTGCAATCGATTGCACCTTTTGCGCAATGGATTGCGCAGTGTAAAATTTGTGCTGTTTTGCTGATTCCATACAGGTGCACTCGATTGTACCTTTTGTGCAATCGATTGCACAGAGGCAGAATTATGTTTTTTGCTTGTTTTTGGGGCTGTTTTGGTTCCTTTTCCTTTATCTTCCATTTTTCTTTGTTCTTAGCCTTAGATCACATAATTTTGTGATTTAATTTAGCTTTCTCTTCATCTATTTCTCTTTTTATTTTGATCGATGAAAGTCTTATGGATCTTAGAATTCCGTTGTTGAATTTCGATCAAGACTAGATCGCTACCACTTTTCTTTTCGTGCGGTATCGCTTTCGGATGACAATCTATATATCGTTCATCTAGCATACATTAGCACAAAGAGCTATTGACCGGCCTCATTGCAGGGTAATTACTCCGTAAATTACTCGGCAATTGCTTAACATAGCGCAATATTTGTCCCGTATTGGAAAACTATCAAGAATGGTTGATTATTTGTCTTATGGTTCAAAACTCATGAAACTTGTTGTTAGGAGGCTTTGGTCTTATCAATCCTCTAATGAGTTTCATCAACCTTGACCTAATTGCAATTATTCAATTGTTATTGATCACTGACAATTAACCACTAACTTACTAACAATATTATTGTATTAATTTTGTTTATGTTTCCTTCTCGCTCTTTATCTCTTTTATTTTTATGCTTCATTTCATATCATGTTTATGCTTCCGCAATTTTTCCTTTGTCCGTTGGACACATGTTTATGCTTATGATTTTTGTTCTCTTTGTCCACTTGGACCAAAAACATTAATAAAGGCCAAAGCCATAAAAAACTTAATTCTCCTCATTTTAGACTATTGGTTACTATCCTATGCTTTGGAGTGATCTCTCTATGGACCTCTTTTGAAGTAATATTGGACTTATGGACCTAGAATTAGGACTTCTTATCCCTTTGCTTGGAGTATTGATTGAAGACTTGCCTTTATTTGGCCGATTTGCTTAAGGATGGAATTCTTTTAATGTTGCTTTGAAGTGGCTCCATTTTGGTTAGATCCTTCTTTTCCCTAGCTTTTATTTTATGCACTAGGATAGTCACTTCTTCTCCTCCCCATTCTTAATTTTTCAAAATCCTCTCTCTTTTTTCAAAACCTTCTTGTTTTCAACTTAAAACCGCTTTCATAATAAAACCTTGATTTTTGTCAAGTGACTTTTAAAATTTTCTTTTCTTTAATAAATGTCAAGCTATCTTAACCATACTTTGACCATTTCATGAAAACATAAAAAAAATATGAAACTCACTCAAATCTTTCGTGCTTTTATGCACCTTTTTTTCTTTTAAACTCTTTTTCATAAGTTTAGACATGATTCATTTCTTTAAGCGAAATTATTCGCTTAGAAATGACGACTTGTCTTTACACTTAAAAATCAATTAAAACCAACAAATTTTTGTTCTTTGTACCACGAACTATGAGGTTTTGATCCTACATTGCACATCGTGGGTACGTAGGCATGAGGCGACAAGTCTCTCCAAACACAAAAATATAAAAAAACATTTCTCCTCTCATCTCCTCAACCTCTTTACAAGCAAACCATTTTCAGACCAAAAAGCATGAATATATCAAAGGGCTCCTATAGAGTACTATAGATGTATTGGGTGTGTAAAACCTTCCCTTTACATAACTAACCCCTTACCCATTCTCTGTTTGTTCTTGTTTTTTAGAACTCTTTAGGTTTTGTTCGCTCTTTTTCCTTTCCCTTTGTGGATAAAATAAAAGTGCGGTGGCGACTCTTGCTTATTTTTGAGTTAAGTTAATCAATAGCTTACACTCACAAATTTCCCCGCTACAACACTGCTCAATATTCTGTGTTCTCCTTCATGGATGGCTTCTCTGGGTATAACCAAATCAAGATGGCCCCAGAGGACATGGAGAAGACGACGCTTATAACACCGTGGGGGACTTTCTGTTA
This sequence comes from Lathyrus tuberosus, assembly GCA_022829125.1. Lineage (NCBI taxonomy): Eukaryota > Viridiplantae > Streptophyta > Magnoliopsida > Fabales > Fabaceae > Lathyrus > Lathyrus tuberosus. The sequence goes on along the minus strand of JALAZF010000491.1, from coordinate 846,159 downwards.
CAAGGTGATGCCCTTTGGATTGAAAAATGCTGGGGCAACCTATCAGCGGGCGATGGTGACTCTCTTTCATGATATGATTCACAAAGAGATAGAGGTCTATGTTGATGACATGATTGCGAAGTCACCAACAGATGAAGAGCATCTGGTGAATCTTTAAAAACTGTTTGAGAGGTTGAGAAAGTTCAGACTGAGGTTGAATCCAAACAAGTGCACCTTCGGGGTGAGATCTGGAAAGTTACTGGGTTTTATTGTCAGTGAAAAAGGTATCGAGGTTGATCCTACTAAAGTAAAAGCTATACAAGAAATGCCTGAACCAAGAACAGAAAAAGAGGTTCGTGGTTTCTTAGGGAGGTTGAACTACATTGCTAGATTCATCTCTCATCTTACAGCCACGTGTGAACCGATATTCAAGTTGCTAAGAAAAGATCAAGAGGTCAGGTGGAATAAGAATTGTCAAAAAGTGTTTGAAAAAATAAAAGAATATTTGCAGGAACCTCCGGTCCTTATGCCGCCAGTGCCAGGAAGGCCATTGATTATGTATCTTATGGTTCTTGAGAACTCAATGGGGTGTGTGCTCGGTCAACATGACGAGTCAGGTAGAAAAGAGCATGCCATCTACTACCTGAGTAAAAAGTTTACTAATTGTGAGTCGAGGTACTCAATGCTGGAGAAAACATGTTGTGCACTCGCTTGGGTAGCTAAGCGTTTGAGGCAGTATATGTTAAACCACACAACCCTCTTGATTTCGAAGATAGATCCGATCAAGTATGTGTTTGAAAAGCATGCGCTTTCTGGAAGAATATCCCGTTGGCAAATGGTTCTGATAGAATACGATATTCAATATGTTCCCCAAAAGGCCATTAAGGGAAGTGTTTTGTTAGAATATCTCGCTGAACAACCAATTGAGGATTATCAACCAATGAAGTTTGAATTCCCTGATGAACACATCATGTATCTGAAGATGAAAGATTGTGAAGAGCTTCTACCTGATGAAGGGCCAGAAATTGGGTCCCAATGGAAGCTGGTCTTTGATGGGGCTATTAACTCATATGGTAACAGAATCGGGGCAATCATTACGACTCCACAAGGTTCTCATATACCCTTCACTGCCTGATTAGCATTCATATGCACCAACAATGAGACGGAGCATGAAGCATGCATCATGGGGTTAGAAGAAGCAATTGATTTGAGAATCAAGAACCTCGATGTTTATGGTGATTCCGCGTTGGTAGTTAATCAGATCACTGGAGAATGGGAAACTCGTCAAGCGAACTTGGTACCTTATAACAACTATGCCAGAAGGTTGTTACCTTTCTTTGACAGAGTCGATTTCCATCATATACCCTGGTTAGAAAATCAGATGGCCGATGCTTTGGCAACGTTGTCTTCGATGTATCAGGTGAATCGTTGGAATGAAACTCCTTCGATCAGAATCATGTGTATGGATAGACTAGCTTTTGTGTTTGCAATTGAAGATGTATCAGATGGCAAACCTTGGTATCATGATATTAAGGTTTTTCTGAAGAGTCAAGAGTATCCAAAGGGTACATCCACCAAAGATAAGAAGACTCTGAGGAGGTTGGCAGGAAATTTCTTTCTGAATAAAGATGACATGTTATACAAGAGAAACTTTAACATGGTCTTGCTACGTTGTGTTGATAAACACGAGGCAAACCTGTTAATGGAGGAAGTTCATGAAGGATCTTTCGGTACCCATGCCAATGGGCATGCTATGGCCAGAAAGCTGTTGAGAGCGGGGTATTACTGGATGACTATGGAGTCTGATTGTTTTAAATATGCCCAAAAATGTCACAAATTCCAGATTTATGCAAATAAGGTGCATGTACCGCCTACTCCTCTGAATGTGTTGTCATCGCCTTGGCTCTTTGCTATGTGGGGTATTGATATGATCGGGAAGATTGAGCCCACTGCCTCTAATGGGCATCGTTTCATTTTGGTTGCCATCGATTATTTCACGAAATGGGTGGAAGCAGCCTCCTTTGCCAACATCACCAGATAAGTGGTAGGCAGATTTATCAAGAAGGACATCATTTGCCGGTATGGAGTCCCGGAAAGAATCATTACTGATAATGGTTCAAATTTGAATAACAAGATGATGAAGGAGCTATGTCAGAGCTTTAAGATTGAACATCACAACTCTTCTCCCTATCGTCCGAAGATGAATGGGGCTGTTGAAGCAGTAAATAAGAACATCAAGAAGATTGTGCAGAAAATGGTAGTGACCTATAAAAGACTGGCATGAGATGTTGGCTTATGCTTTACATGGTTATCGTAGTTCGGTACGCACATCGACTGGGGCAACTCCTTTCTCACTGGTATATGGTATGGAAGCAGTTCTACCATTAGAGGTTGAGATTCCTTCTTTAAGAATTCTGGCAGACGTAAAGCTTAATGAAGCTGAGTGGGTGTGTTCCAGACTGAATCAGCTGAACCTTATTGAAGAGAAAAGATTGGCAGTCATTGCACATGGTCGGTTGTATCAGAGCAGGATGAAGAAAGCCTTTGATCAGAAAGTGCGTCCTCGGTGTTTTCAGGTTGGTGAATTGGTTTTGAAAAGGATCCTTCCTCCTTAAACAGATCACAGAGGCAAATGGACTCCAAACTACGAAGGGTCATATGTAGTAAGACAGGTTTTCTCTGGTGGAGCCTTATTACTCTCAACTATGGATAGCGAAGATGTTATGTCCCCTGTGAACGCAGACGCAGTCAAAAAATACTTTGCATAAAAGAGACCCGCTGGACACAAAAAGAAAGTCCAGGCAAAAAAGGGGCATCCCGGCGAACTATAAAAAGAAAAGGGTTCGGGCAAAAGTTAGGGATAAAAAGAAAAAAGAATAAACCCGCAAAGTTGAAAACCTGAAAAGGCAACTTTGGCAAAAATGGGTATCCCGGTGGATTGAAAACCCGAAAAGGGCGATCTAGGCAAAAATTAGGGATTTAAAAGCAAAAGGCTATGATCTGCGTTCGATCTATGAGCGTTCTTTGATACATGGAAATTTCGAAGGAAAGGAATTAGTCCAGTCAGTCTTTTCGAAAGCCAAAACATATGCAGATAAGCGAGGCATATTGGGTCATAGCTGAATCGAATCATGGTGGATATCTGTTCCCCACATTGCCGACATGTGTATTTTCTTTTATTTTTGTGCAATTACCTCTTTTCAGGAATTGCTTCCGAATGTAAACGCCTATTTACAGGCTAATTCATTCAATAAAATTTTCATTTCACTCAAAAGCTTTCCATTTGTGTTTTTACTTTTGCTGTTTCGTTTGTGAAAACGTCCGATGTTTTGATAAAACATTGCATGCGAAAATGTTAAGCTTTGCGAAGCATATCAGAAAATAGTGGAAATTTCTTAGGCAAGGTCGTTATGATGGTAATCGAAGTAGCCTTTTTGCATATAGAACTTCTGTTGATTTTGTTTGCAGGGCAACAAGTTTGTTCTTCCCTAGTAGAGCTACTCTCCTCGACATTGAAAAGTTCATCCTCCTCAGCTGGTTGTTATTTTCCCCAGCTAGGGTGTCGAGGATTATCTTCTTCAGCAGAGTACAGAAGATTAATTCCCCAGCTATAGTCGTGATTGATTTATCACTTTCTCAGCGAACAATCAGAAGTTGACGCTGTTGCATCCCCAGCAGGAGACTTATGGAATATCTTCTTGGGACAAAGATGTTATTTTCCCCACAGGGCCTAATCACTCATTCTCCTCAGCCAGTCAGGAGATATTTTTCTCATCAGCAATGGTATGATTTAATCCCCACAGATGAGTAAGTTGGATGTTGTCCTCTAGCAGAGTCGATGCCGTCAATTACCGTCTTCCAAGCAGATTGCTAGTAATGGCAGATACTCCCCAGCAGGTGAAGACACAGATGACTCCTATCGACAGGTTAAGCCCAGTAATATCCCCAAGCAGGTCCGAAATTATCAATTTATTTCCTCAAGCAGAGCTTGGTGGTGATCTTCTCAGTGGATTGTTCAACAGCGGTTGATACCCCCAGCAGGTCTTAAGTCTAATTGTTATTGGCACTTTTTAGATCCAGGTTTTGAATTCTATCTTCGGTGGAAGTCATTGGTAATCCCCAGCAGAGAGGGCTTCTCTTCGGGTTCCACCTCCAATATTCGCCTTTATCCCTCCCCAACAGAGTGGATCTCCTCTCAGAGTATTCATCTCCAACAGAGTGTATAATCAGGATCTTCCTCAGCAGAATGAAGTCTTTCTTAGCAGGGTCTCTTATTTCAAGGGACAATTTAGTTTGTCATCCCGGTAGAGTTGCCTTCGTCTTCGGCATTTATTTTGCTGAGGCGCTTCTTTTTGCATTGCATAAGCATTTTAGCATGGCATCCTCCCAAATGCGTAGCATTTCCATTTCGTATGGAACATTAAGCCATAGAACTCAAACATATGCATTCGAAGCATAAGCCAAGTTTGATATCTTTTACCATTTTCTTTCCCCAGCAGAAAGTAACACAACTCAGGAAATGTTGTTCAACATTACACCGCAGCCAGTGGATTCGTCCTTTTATTGTTATACTCCCCTACAGAGTTGTCTGTTTAGATTTCTCTTTTTTCCCCAGCAGACATATTCCTCTATCCTAACTTTTGGTTGATCTTGCTTGTTGTGAGTACGCCTTTGGTCGGCGTCCTCATTATTCGAACTTTTGGTTAGTACCTTTATCCCAAGTTTTGGTTTGTCTCCTTCGTTATTCTAACTTTTGGTTAGTACCTTTATCCCAAGTTTTGGTTGGTCTCCTTCGTTATTCTAACTTGTGGTTAGTACCTTATCCCAACTTTTGGTTGGTCTAATTCGTTATTCTAACTTTTGGTTAGTACCTTAATCCCAACTTTTGGTTGGTCTACTTCGTTATTCTAACTTTTGGTTAGTACCTTTATCCCAACTTTTGGTTGGTCTCCTTCGCTATTCTAACTTTTTGTTAGTACCTTTATCCCAACTTTTGGTTGGTCTCCTTCGTTATTCTAACTTTTGGTTAGTACCTTTATCCCAACTTTTGGTTGGTCTCCTTCGTTATTCTAACTTTTGGTTAGTACCTTTATCCCAACTTTTGGTTGGTCTCCTTCGTTATTCTAACTTTTGGTTAGTACCTTTATCCCAACATTTGGTTGGTCTCCTTCGTTATTCTAACTTTTGGTTAGTACCTTTATCCCAACATTTGGTTGGTCTCCTTCTTTATTCTAACTTTTGGTTAGTACCTTTATCCCAACTTTTGGTTGGTCTCCTTCGTTATTCTAACTTTTGGTTAGTACCTTTATCCCAACTTTTGGTTGGCCTCCTTCGTTATTCTAACTTGTGGTTAGTACCTTATCCCAACTTTTGGTTGGTCTAATTCGTTATTCTAACTTGTGGTTAGTACCTTTATCCCAACTTTTGGTTGGTCTACTTCGTTATTCTAACTTTTGGTTAGTACCTTTATCCCAACTTTTGGTTGGTCTCCTTCGCTATTCTAACTTTTTGTTAGTACCTTTATCCCAACTTTTGGTTGGTCTCCTTCGCTATTCTAACTTTTTGGTTAGTACCTTTATCCCAACTTTTGGTTGGTCTCCTTCGTTATTCTAACTTTTGGTTAGTACCTTTATCCCAACTTTTGGTTGGTCTCCTTCGTTATTCTAACTTTTGGTTAGTACCTTTATCCCAACATTTGGTTGGTCTCCTTCGTTATTCTAACTTTTGGTTAGTACCTTTATCCCAACATTTGGTTGGTCTCCTTCTTTATTCTAACTTTTGGTTAGTACCTTTATCCCAACTTTTGGTTGGTCTCCTTCGTTATTCTAACTTTTGGTTAGTACCTTTATCCCAACTATTGGTTGGTCTTGCTTGTAGTGAGTACGGCTTTAGTCGGCGTCCTCGTTATCCCAACTTTTGGTTGGTATCCTTCGCTTTATCCCAACTTTTGGTTGGTATCGTTTGCTTTATCCCAACTTTTGGTTGGTCTTGCTTGTGGTGAGTACGTCTTTGGTCGGCGTCCTCGTTATCCCAACCTTTGGTTGGTATCCTTGATTTTCCAACTTTTGGTTGGTATGCTTTATCCTAACTTTTGGTTGGTATTCCTTTATCCCAACTTTTGGTTGGTATCCTTGCTTTTCCAACTTTTGGTTGGTATGCTTTATCCCAACTTTTGGTTGGTATTCCTTGCTTTCCCAACTTTTGGTTGGTATCCTTGCTTTTCCAACTTTTGGTTGGTATGCTTTATCCCAACTTTTGGTTGGTATTCCTTGCTTTCCCAACTTTTGGTTGGTCTCCTTGGCTTTATCCCAACTCTTGGTTAGTCTCCTTTGTTGTGTTCGCCTTTGGTCGGCATTCTAGTCATCCTAACTCTTGGTTAGTATCTTCTATCCTAACTTTTGGTTGGTACCCCTTGCTTTTCCAACTTTTGGTTGGTACTTTCTTTGTTATCCAAACTTTTGGTTGGTATTCATTGCTTTCCCAACTTTTGGTTGGTTCCCCCTATCTTTAAATTCAGATTCAGCTGGTAGATACTTTCATATTCCCCACAGGGTGCAAATTTTCAGGTTATTTTGGTATTCAACCTCCGTGTATCCCGATTGTCTAAAAGCCTTGGCTTCTATACCCTCGGATCCAAGGAGGTTTGAATAGGGGCAGCTGTAACACCTCAAAATTTGCCCTTTTGTTTCTAACCTTTTTGGCTTATGCTTCATTTCATGTGCATCATTATTTCTGCATTTGCATATTTCTTTCAGGAATGGGATCAAGGTATTTTTCAGCAGCTCATGGCATTATAGGTCCCAGTTTGATTTTCAGCAATATTCAGAGCCAAGCAAACAACTTTCAAAGTCTTTTTGAGCATTTATTTTGCTCATTTGATGATTTGATGATCAAAAACCCTGGCAGCCAATTTTTTGATCGGTTATTCGGCGTCAGACATTATTAATACAGCAGGATATCCCGAGGTGTCAGCAAGAATTTGTGTTCTTTTCAGGTGTTACTCAGTGGATATATCAAATGGCAAGTTTCAGAGGTCTAACATGGTTCAGAACAGGTGGAATCGGGCAATTCTCCAAGTTTCCCTCCTTTTGGCGCAAAATTTGAAAATTTGAATGGGTTAACCGATTAACCAATTGCAATGCAATTTGGTTAACCGGTTAACCAAGGCAAAAATTGCCCAAATGCTTCATTTTCAGCACTGCATCTTTTTAATCCAAATTTTAATCACCAAATCTCATTTCACACCAGTAGAAGGATCTAGAGAGAGTTGATTTTCCATCCAAATTTAAATTCTCTCCACTCTAATTCCACATTTTCCTTTCCTAATTCATTTTTCACCCCAAATTCCACCTACTTAACCTCACTCCAAACCCAAACTTAACTCCTAACCTAGAGGTTATTTAATCTCATCAATTCCAAACCTCTAGGGGACCGAGATCATTTATCACTCCCAATTCTAAGAATTCTCTCAATTCTCTCTTACTTTTTCACTCACAACCTCCATTTTCAACCACACTCAAAGCTCCTCCATAGAGATTAACAAGTTCTTCGTTGGAACTTGTTAATTCTTGAGCTTAAGCCTCTCATCATCACTCCATTCTTGCTTTTCATTGGTGATTTTCGTTTGGATCTAGATCTGGAATTTCAGAAGTGCTTATTAGAAGTGATTTTGGAGCATTGTTAGCTTATTTCTTGGATTTTCAGCTTTTGCTTGCAAGGAGCTCATAGGATCTCTGGTTTTCTTGTTTGGATCCACCAATTTTTCGTTCACAAATCATACCAAAGCAAATCTCAGCTTTGTAGGTTGGTTTTCCTTAGATTTATACTTGATTTAGCTTATTTGCAATTCATACAATGTGGATCTTTGGTTGTTCTTGATTTTGATCCATTTTGCTTGAATGTGATTCTTGATGTTGGCGATTATTGGATCTAATTGATGTTTGATTACTGTGTTTGAGTTTAATTTTCGTGCATTGTTGATTACATGATCATTGGAGAAGTTTGCATAAGTGATTTTTGCTGTTGTAAGTGATTTTTCAAATTAACTTTTGCTGCTGTAACAGGGTTAACCGATTAACCAATTGCAGTGCAAACTGGTTAATCGGTTAACCAGTGTATTTTACTATTTTTTGCTGATTTTTGAGCTGTTAATCGGTTAACACATTTGGTTAACCGATTAACACTATTGCAGAGTGAATTTTCTGTGCATTTTTTAGCATGTTTCGATCCTGTTTCACTTTTAATCTTCATGGATTGATATGACACATGTTTGTGGACTGTTTTGATGCTGTTGCACCTCACACCATTGTATGTACACAATTTTTCGACACGCGACTCTTGGATTTTTAATGTTTGTGATCATGTTTGCGTTGTTGTTTCTTGATGTGATGAACACTCTGCACACACTCTTTGAGCATGTTAATTGTGAATTAATGTTTGTGTTACTAGAGTTGTTGTGTTGTGCATGCTTACTTGCATTCAATTCCTTGAGATCCATACTTGATTTGGTTTGTTCATGTACTTAAAAGTTGTGCATTCTTTCATGATAATTTCAAGGTTGTTTCCCATGTGGTGATATGATTGTGATCATGATTGATTGAATAATATGTGTTTTTTGATGCATGTCCATTGTGCCATGATTGAATCATCTTCAAATGTTGCATGCTGCCCTGTTTCTGCTGCTGTTTATGTGCATATGTGCTGTTGTATGTGCTGTTGTTTAGCCTTTTGCACCTCTTCTTGGGCTGAATTGTGTGCTGTTATAAGCTGTCTTGCTTGTGGTCCTGGATTTACTGTTGTTTTGGTGCAGGTGCGCTATGGAAGCCGCTGTTTTTGTTTAATCGCCTCTTTTCCTCCTTCGTCTCTTTCACTCCTTCTCTTCTCATGAATCTCAAGACTTGTTTAAGTCTTGGATTTGCTCCCTTAGAGCTACCTTGTCCAACTTAATTTTCTATTAAGCTTGGAGTAGGATTAGAATTAGGCTTTCGTTTTGCATGCTAACTTAGGTAGTTATTTCCCCTTTACCTCAACCATAGGGCCACTTTTGCATGATAACATTAGGAACAATTAGTTTCCCTTTAGTGTTTCTCTTTTCTTGAGTCTTCTCTTCTCATCTCATAACACTTCTAAAACACTTAATAAATATAACGAATATTGCGCTCGAGCCTTAAGTGTAGGAAATGAAGAACGAGGGGTCTCCCCTCCTCTTCTAGAGTGTTTAGCACACGTCCCATTTGGGGGCGACCATGCGATTCACTCGTTCCCGCATGGTAGACTTTAGTGCAATGTAAGTTATGAACTAACTTCAATCCACTTCTGTCTAAAAAACTCAAAAAAACAAACTCAAACCTTTTTCATCCTTCGGGATCGTTAAGTTCAAATCATTTTCGGAAAAGGGCACGTTACTTCCGTCTCGTCGCAAACAGGCATCGACCCTAACTGCCGGACGCGAATCTACCGCTGCTTATAAAAAACACTAACCGACCTCGTTAGGTCGAACTACGACTGCTCTGATTTCCTCTCTCTAGTCCGATTGAGGATACGTAGGCACAAGACGGCGATGTCTTGGCGAGCAACCTTTCCCCTTAGTTCGTGTCCGAACTACGTTGAATCTGACTTTCCCATTGCACGAGGGAGTACGTAGGCATAGGACGAGCGATGTCCTATCAAGTCACTTCTTTTTCTTTTCTTCTTCGTTTCTTCGTTCTCTTCCGTTCCTGTTCCTTTTCCTTTCCAGTAGCAGCGGAGCTCTAGATGACGATACCCTTTGATCGAGACAGCAAGCGTGGATCCCATCGAGTACGATGGACGTGTGGGGTGCTAACACCTTCCCCTCATGTAACCGACTCCCTTACCCGTTTCTCTTGGTCGTGAGACCATGTCTTTTCCCTTCCTTTCAGGTTTACGCAGTGTTTCCTTTCGCTCTCTTGGGATAAATACACATTGGTGGCGAATCTGTTTTCCGCACCACTTTCGCGTTTGTACCATGGATGAAAATCCTCGGGAGCGACAGATTGGTAGAGTTTTCTAGATTGGCTTTATTTGTTTACCACTTAAGAAAGTTGATGTCATTTTGGGGATGGATTGGCTTTCTGTTAATTCGGTGTTTATTGGGTGTGAGGAAAAGCTAATCATCATTCCATCTGTTGAGGCTACCCTGAAGGATGTGTTAACAACTATTTTAGAAGGTACGGTGGGAATGATAAATTTCTTGTTTGAGAAGGAGAAATCTGTTTTACTGGTTCTTACTAAGGAGGGGAGTAGTGGCCAGCAAGTGCTGAGTATTCCTATAGTCTGTGAGTTTCCCGATGTTTTTCTCGAGGACGTTATTTCTCTTCCTCCGGAGAGAGAAGTTGAGTTCTCTACTGACCAGGTACCGGGAACGGCTCCTATATCCGTTTCTCCTTATCGGATGGCACCGTTTGAATTAAGAGAATTAAAGGACCAATTGGAGGATTTAATGGCTAAGCATTTTGCTACACCTAGCGTTTCACCATGGGGAGCTCTAGTGTTGTTGGTAAAGAAGAAAGATGGTGGAATGCACCTGTGTATTGATTATCGTAAGTTGAATAAAGTCACCATTAAGAACAAGTACCCTTTACCCAGGATAGACGACCTGTTGGATCAATTGAAGGGAACCTGTGTGTTCTCGAAGATTGATTTACGGTCGGGTTATCATCAGATCCGAGTGAAGAGTTCCGATGTGCCTAAGACTACATTTAGAACCCATTATGACCATTACGAATTCTTAGTGATGCCTTTCAGTGTGACAAATGCTCCAGCTGTTTTTATGGATTACATGAACCGTATATTTCAAGCTTACTTGGACCAATTTGTTGTGATCTTTATTGACGACATTCTTATTTATTCTCGTACTCCATAAGAGCATGGAGAACATCTGAGAATTGTCTTATCGGTATTGCAGGAGAAGCAACTTTTTGCTAAGTTAAGCAAGTGTGAGTTTTGGATGTCGGAAGTTGATTTTCTTGGTCATGTTATATCTCAAGGTGGTGTGGCAGTGGATCCGTCAAAGGTAGAAGCAGTGATTAATTGGGAGAGACCAAAGAATGCTTCAGAAGTTAGAAGTTTATTGGGGTTGGCAGGTTATTATAGGAGGTTTATCAAAGGTTTTTCTCAATTGGCCCTACCAATGACAAAACTTACTTGAAAAGATTGTGCTTATGAATGGGATTCAGGTTGTAAGCAAAGCTTTATGAAACTGAAGGAAAGATTGATGACTGCTCCTATGTTAATTATTCATGATCCTAACAACTCTTACGAAGTATTTTGTGATGCTTCTAAGATGCGATTAGGAGGTGTTCTGATGCAAGGCGGTCAAGTGGTAGCTTATGCGTCTCGACAATTGAAAGTTCATGAGAGGAATTATCCAACTCATGATTTAGAACTAGAAGCATTTGTGTTTGCACTGAAGGTGTGGCATCATTATTTGTATGGTGTTCGTTTTGAAATGTTCAGTGACCATAAAAGTTTGAAGTATTTATTTGACCAAATGGAGTTGAATATGCGACAAAGAAGGTGGATGGAGTACTTAAGGGATTATGACTTAGAATTAAAGTATCATTCAGGAAAAGCAAATAAAGTAGCAGATGCATTAAGTTGGAAAATGGTTCGTAGTGCCGAATTGATGATATTGGAGTATGCCTTGTTGGAAAAGTTTAGAGATCTAAATCTCCAGTTTGTATGGACTCTGAATGGTGTAATTATGGAAAATTTGAATGTCAATTCTACTCTAAGAGAGGAGATTCAACAAGAACAAGTTTTAGAGGAGAAGTTTCAAGAGATGTTACTTCAATCGGGTTTTTCACGAGCAATGGATGGGATTGTCCTATTTAACCAAAGGATTTGTGTTCCGAATGATGCGGTATTAAAAAGAAAGATTTTAGATGAAGCTCATAAAGGTACTTTTACGATACATCCTGGTTCTTCGAAGATGTATCAGGACTTAAAGAAAGATTATTGGTGGTCCGAAATGAAAAAGGATATTGCGGTGTATGTGTCAGAATGTGCGGTGTGCCAACAGGTGAAAATTGAACACCAAAGATCGGGTGGTCTGTTGCAACCTTTAGAGATTCCAGTTTGGAAATGGGATAGTATTTCTATGGATTTTGCAGTAGGTTTACCCCGTACACAAGGTGGTTATGATTCTATTTGGGTGATTGTGGATCGACTAACGAAATCTGCGTATTTCTTAGCCGTGAAGACTACGTACAAGGCAAGTCATCTTGCAAGGTTGTTTATTTCTGAAATTTTGAGATTGCATGGTGTTCCCTCTAATATTGTGTCCGATAGAGATCCAAAGTTTACTTCGAGGTTTTGGAAGGCTTTTCAACAAGCTATGGGTGCGAGGTTTCATTTGAGCACGTCGAATCATCCTCAGATGGATGGTCAGACTGAGCGAACAATACAAACGATGAAAGATATATTAAGAGCTTGTGTGCTAGAAAGTAGAGGAAATTGGAAGGAACTTCTACCGTTGATCGAGTTTTCTTATAACAATAGTTACCATGTGAGCATCGGTATGGCCCCTTATGAAGCATTGTATGGGAGGAAGTGTATAACACCTTTGTGTTGGGCGAAAGTTGGTGAAGATAGAATTTTGGGACCCGAAATTATTCAAGAGACTATGGAAAAGATTTGAATGATCCGTGAAAAGGTCAAACAAGCACAAGATCGTCAAAAGAGTTACACAGGCAATCGCAGGAGGCCTTTAGAATTTGAGGAAGGTGACCATGTGTTGCTGAAAGTTACTCCGAGATTGAGATTAAAAGGAACATTTAATTCACGCAAGTTAAGTCCGAGATACGTGGGACCGTATCATATCTTAGAAAGGATTGGTGAAGTCGCGTACAGATTAGCCTTACCACCCTCTCTATCAGAGATGCATGACGTCTTTCATGTATCTCAGCTCTAAAAGTTTATTCCTGACCCTCTTCAGCCAGTTCTACCAGACTCAGTGGAAATAGAAGCAGACTTGACTTTTGAACCTCAACCGAGCCGTATTGTGGGAAGAGAAACGAAGGTATTAAGGAATAAAGACATTCCTCTTGTTAAGGTACAATGGGATATGACGCATCCGAGTGATGCTACTTGGGAACTAGAATCGAAAATGCGGGATACTTACCCTTATCTGTTCAGTTAATCTTTTAAATTCGAGGACGAATTTCTATTTAAGGAGAGGAGGATTTAATACCCCTTATTTTTATAAACGCTCTGGATAATATTAGTTGAGACCCGTTGAGATCCAGTGTGTTCTGAGTATTTATCTGATAAGATAATTAGAGCAACTGATGAACTCAGAGCTGATCAGATTAATATTATATAACTCTAAGGTTTTATTAATTGGTGCTTTTGAGCTAATTTGGACATTTAGTAGTGTTACTAATTAATGACTTTTCTCTTTATAATTTTCTTTTCTCTCTTTTTTTTTCCAAAGTTAGAAACATTTTGAGGAAGAGAAAGTAGAGAGAAGGATGAGGAAAGGAAAGGAAAAGAAGAGAAAATCCAAGAGCTCAAGACCAAGAATCATCATCTCATCTTTATCAATTCATCTCATCTTCTTCATCATCATCTTCTAATCCAGGTGGGTTCTAGATAGAAGCTTTAGTTGTAGAATTATTGAGTTTTTAGAGTTAGGTTAGATTTTGAGAAAAATGAACAATTTTGCAAATCAATGAAATCTAACGATTGAAATGTGATATTAGTTGCGCAGTATAGTCAAACCATGTATATGATCATTTGTTGATACTTGTTTTGAGGTTTGAACTGTTTTGGTATGGTAAGGGTGAGATTTGGAACCCTTGGAAACCATGGAAAGGCAGGGAAGAAATTCTGGTTCTGATGCAATTCGCCAGGAGAATTAGGATTCACCAGGCAAATTAGGTCTCGCCACTAGTTCGCTGGGCAAAGTGCTGGCGAAGAGGGATTCTCCAGGCGAAATCCATAATCGTCAGGAAAAAATGGGGAGACAGAACATGTTGTGGCTACTGGAACTTTTGGTTTTTCAAAAATGAGGATTCGGCACTGGTTCGCTGGGTGAAGTGCTGGCGAAGGGGGGATTCGCCAGGCAAAATCCCTAACTGCCAGGCGAATCTGGTTGTTTCTCAATAATTTTCTTTTCTTCGAAAATTCGTAACTTTTGACTCGTTCGTCCGATTTAAGCATTCTTTATATCGATGTGAAGCTATGAAAGAGTTCTATGCTGTGGAAGGTGAAAATATTATTCATGAGACGGAAGTTATTCAATTATGGTATTTAATCGGAATTAAGAGGTTTATGAAAAAAGCAACTTTTGAAAATTTAAAAGCTTTAAGTTGTGAGCTAGAGAGGAAAACATTAGTACAATAGAATGACTAGAGAATTGTAGGACAATGCTTACATCGATACTAGAAGTGTACTTATGATAAGCAGTTTAGTGGAGGTTCGAGGCTAGTTTTGTGAACTCCTCCGAATTAAACGCGTGTTATCCCCTAATAAATATTAGTGACCTGTGTCAAGATCCTCTGATGTAGGATGGCCGGGGAAAGTATTTATTAAGTAAGTAGCCATGACCCGTGTCGAGATCCTCTTGTGTGGGATGGCTGGGGAAAGTTGCTTAGTGGGTGGTATTAGTGATCCGTGTCGAGATCCTCTTGTGTGGGATGGCCGGGGAAAGTACCATTGGTAGATAATTAGTGACCCGTGTCGAGATCTCCTTGTGCGGGATGGTCGGGGAAAGTTATCTACGTTAAGGATCCGTGACCCGTGTTTAATCTCTTTGAGTGGGATGGCCGGGGAAAGATTCCTTAACTAGTTGTTGTTTTGTGTATTATGCGATGGTTTCTCTAGTCAGAAATGTTTGAACTCAAGGTCTAGTTCCTTTTCCCCTGACTTGAGTTAGGTTTTGGGTTAGAACCTTGTAAAGCCGAGAGAATCCATAAGATAGAGAACTCACTGACATTTGATGTATCTCACCCCACTATTGTTGAATATTTCAGGTACTTCAGGTTCTGCAAAGGGTAAGGATAAGGTCGTGTGATTATCCTTACTTGTTTGATGGCGTAACTTCCGTTGTGGAGTTTTGAGATCGTTGTCGATCTATTTCATAGTATTTATCTTTGGAACATCTTGTATATATATTTATGCCATAGTTTTTGTATTAGGCTTTTTGGGCATGTATATGTATAACGTGTTTACTAGGGACTTATTGGTATTTCAGTACCAAATGTGGAATTCATGTATAATATATGCGTTGATGTATGTATTTATATATGGGCGTTACACATATCCTTATGCAACTATAAGTTTCCATCGAGATCCAGGTCCAGGTCCTTCATAGGAGTCCGAAGTTTCATAATCATTTATAACCATGACATCTTTGTCCGGGAAGTCCATCTGCATGAGTTTGATAGTCATCAACTGGTTTATGAACGAGACGATTTGCTAGTGTACTTCCTTTAATAGCCTTTGGAGTGACGTATTGGATGCCACATTCATTTAATAACATATGCCACCTAGCTATTCTCCCTGATACGTCATGTTTCCCTAATTCACAACCCATTGAATTTTCAAGCATTGTTAAGTACATTATGAGTGGTCTCCTTAGGACTGGTGGCACCAATATAGGTGGCTTTTGCAAATATTCCTTGATCCAATCGAAATCCTTTTGACAATCTTCATTCCATTCAATGATTTGATCCTTTTCTGAGTAATTTGAAGATTGGCTCATAAGTAGCTGTAAGGTGTGAGATGAACCTCGTGATATAATTTAATCTCCCAAAAATCCACGAACTTCCTTTTTTGTCCTTGGAGCTGGCATCCCTTGAATGGCTTTCACTTTGTCCTTTATTCCCCTTTGACTGACCATGGACCCTAATATTTTTCCGGATCTGATTCCATAAGTACACCTTGTAGAATTTAGTCGTAACTTGAATTTCCAACAACTTTTGTAAGTTAGTTATGTGATCTTCTTCTTTTTGTGACTTCGTAATCATATCATCCACCTGAACCTCTATCTCCTTATGCACCATATTACCATAGCCCTTTGATAAGTTACTCCTACATTCTTTAACCCAACAGGCGTTACCTTGCGACAAAAAGTCAAATTATTTCTTGACTTCTTCCCTGATCTTAAGGATCATGTATGATCTAGTCCTCTTTAGCTTTTTCTTGATTGGCGTGCATTCTGTCTTAAGCGGTGGTTTGTGCTCAACGATGTTCGCATCACGTCAAGGCATATCCTGGTATGCCCGGGCGAACACATATGTGTATCCTTGCAATGTCTGGATCAGTCTTTCCTTTATATACGCATCTAGAGAAGCACTAACTTTGACCTCTTCTTATCTTCCTCAGTTCCCAGATTGATCACATCCACTGGTTCCTGGTGAGGTTGTATTTCCTTGTCCTCTTGCCCCAACAGTCTGGCTAACTCTTCGGGAAGCTCACACTCGTCTTCATCACCCTCTTCCGCTTGGTTAATCGGTAATTCGAAGTCATTCGAGATTATAGCAGTGTCATTTTCAATAGGTTCATTTTTAAATTTGCACGAGAAAGTTTTTTTATTAGTATCCTCTTTTTTTTTGAATTGATGGGAATGAAAATATTGAAAAAAGGTATATTACCATTTTGAACAAATGGAAAATGAAAGAAAAGATCTTGATTGAAAACAAAATGCAATTTTATTGATAGAAATAATTCAATGAAATAAAAGGTGGCCCTACAAAGATTTGTCCACTTGCCTTGGGCATGGCAAGGGACTTATTATTATTTTAAGAAAAAGAGTAAATTACTTCAAAACAGAAATCATCTTAGGAATCTCGACGGTTTTCCAATTGTCGAGATTCTGCATTCCTTTTTTCCTCTTCCATTGCAGCCACTTGATTCTTATCCTGGAATCCAAAACTATGAAAATTGTCTTCTAATCCTTTATTAGCCGGTTTGTAACCCAGCCCGAACAAACTCGTCTCTTCAGGTGACTCCCATTGTTTGCCCCAGTTTGTTATGTCTCCCTTCTTAATAAGGAATTCATTTTCCATCCCCGCCACTGCGTTGACTGTTGCCCCAATGTGCCCCAGTAATGCATTATCTCCCAGATTTGGACCTTCAGGGTCTACAACACTAACATCGTTTTTCTTTGAGTTATTTTTGGGATACCTTTTATTGTTATGTTGATCGGAGGATGACTGCCCAATCTTTCCTATCTTTAAACCGTTCTCAATCCTTTCTCCAATGATAACCAAGTCAGCAAATCCTATTGAGACTGACCCAATCATCTTTTTGTAGTACATTCCTTGTAGGGTATCCATAAACATATCCACAAGTTCACTTTCCAATAATGGAGGTTGCACACGGGAAGCTAGTTCTCTCCATCTTTGGGCATATTCTTTGAAGGACTCATTCCCTTTTTAAGACTTGTTCTGCAAAGGCGTACGGTTAGGAGCCATGTCCACGTTGTATTGGTATTGCTTCAGAAAGTCGCTTGCATGGCGTACGTTCTGCAAAGGCCTCTCCAATTGCATGTACTAGTCCAAGGATGCCCCACTGAGGCTGTCTTGGAAAGTGTGCATCATTAGCTTCTTATTAGTAGCATGGGCACCCATTTTCGAACAAACATCCTAAGGTGATTCTTAGAATAACTGACACCTTTGTATTTCTCGAAGTCTGGAGCCTTAAACTTGGGAGGTATGACCACATCGGGCACCAGACATATTTCCAAAGCATCTGTAGCGAGCGATTTTGGATGTGGTTGCGAAGCACTACCGCTCTTTGGTATCTACAGCTCGATTCATTTTTTATCCTATTGAAGCTGATGAAGGAAGGGAAATAGATGTCTCAAATTAAACCTGCTTGCAAACTGAGGTTAAACAGTCAAAACTGTTGGTTTACAGATGCTACAAAGATCCGGGGTCTCTTTTAGGTTTATTTTGTTAAAAATGGTGTTCGGTCGGTTGATGGGAGGTTAAGACTGATGCTTTTCGATTGATATGTGGAGGTATGGGATTTTGGGTTTTTGTTGAGTGTGCTCGCTAAGATTTTTCTTTCAATCTTATGCCTACGTATTCCCGTTTTTTCCGAAACAGGGAAATCAGAGCGATCGTAGTTCCTCTTATTCTATGGGAGGAAATGGTGTTTTGGTGTCTTGTTCAAAGCCCGAGACGTGAAGTGAAAGGTAGTTTGTATCTTGTTCAAAGCCCAAGATGTGAAGTTGAAGGGTCTATTTGTATCTTGTTCGAAGCCCAAGATGTGAAGCTAAAAGGTTTGATTTTAGAGAGAATTTGTCATCTCTAAAGAGGGGTTTGTCTGTCACAACTGTTTATAAAGGAGAATTACTTTTACCGGGATTTGTGAATCCGGCAATGCCATAATTTCCTTTATAGGGGATTTTCAACCTGAAGGAGAAGACTTTAACTCAGTGTAGAGTAATGCTATCTTTCCTTAGGAATTTCTCATGCTAAAAGAGGGACAGTGACATGGATGTAGATGATTCAGAGGCTTGCCGCTTACAGCGATTAGATGAAGGGGAAGGAGTTGTTGATGTTTGTGTACTGTGAACGAGGCACAGCTTTGATGCTAAAAGGTTGATTGGATCAACCAGTGGTTTTCTTATACAAAGCCTAAGAGGAAGCTATTATGTGTCTCGTACAAAGCCCGAGAGAGAGGCTAAAAGGTTTTGACTCAACGAGGGAGTCTTTTGGTATCTCGTATAAAGCCCGAGATGGAGGCTGAAAGGGGATTGACTCGACAAGAGAGAGTCTTTGGTGCCTCGTACGAAGCCCAAGATGGAGGCTAAAATTGTTAGCTCCGCTGGGAAGAATCATTGTACAAAGCCCAAGAGGGAGGCTATGTTGCTGTTTCATTTGAGTGACAGGTCCAGTATTCTGATTTAAAGAGAAAATCAATTCTTATATGAGTAATGTTTGCACTCAGGGATTTTGATTCGAGGATCAGGGATATTTCCTGTTCTTTAAGGAAATGGGAAATCCAAAGGCTGTTGAGACTGTCCGAGTCCACGGGGTTCCTTCCTATTCTTGAAGGGTGCTTGAGAATGTCTTGGAGACTCAAGGAAATTAGACTGTCCAAGTCTAGAGTTTCATCTTTTGTACTATGCTTTGAGAAACAGTAGTAGACTCTTGGAAAGACTGTTCTATTAAGATGACTGATTTCTGTTCCTATACCTCTAGGAGGTCGTCGGGATAATTTGTACGAAGCCTAAGAGGAGGCTGGAAACTTTTAAGAAGTCGATAGGTCCTTGTATGAAGCCCAAGAGGAGGCTATCATTCCCGGAGGAAGAATCATTATACGAAGCCTAAGAGGAGGCTGTGAATACTTCTAAGAAGCCGACGGGTCCTTGTACTAAGCCCAAGAGGAGGCTAGGATGCTTTTAGGAAGCCTGTTGGTCCTTAAACAATGCCCAAGAGGAGGCCGATGCTTTTAAGAAGCTGATGGGTCCCCAAACCCCGAGAAGTTCAAGACATGCTATTCACGGGGAATAGATCAAGCCAGGAAAGTTCGAGAATTTGGAAGAAACTCAAGAGATGCCATTCACGGAGAAAATATCATCTCTGGGGAGTAGAGTTTCTTGACAAGTGCTTTTAAGAAGCCTGTGGGTCCCCAAACCCCAAGAAATTCAAGACAGGCTATTCACGAGGAATAGATCAAGCCAGGAAAGTTTGAGAATTTGGAAGAAACTTAAGAGATGCCATTCACGGAGAAAAGATCATCTCTGGGGAATAGAGTTTCTTTGACAACTTCTACGAGTGACAGTCTATGAAAGGGTTCACCGAGAATGCTGCCTTTCATGTCTCCATATTGTTTAACCCCAAGAGGAGGGAAGACTGTGTCTGGTAATCCTATGGGGATCTAGTTTTGACTATTTAAGAGTGATCAATGACTTTACCTAGTGCTAGACGTAGTTGCCGGGGAAAATCTAAATATCTATACTATTATTTCACAGTTGATATGAGTTTATGAAAGAAGACTTACAGCGAAACAACCCCACAATACAGTTATATGTAAATGAAAGCGGTAAATGAAAGCATATAAACACTTACTCGGTTGTAGAGCTTCCATGCTGTTTGGTTAGTTGTTCAACAAAGAAAGATTGAAAACAATAGTATATTTCAAAATCAAAGGAGAAAGTGCTTTGAAAAAGAAATATTTGGGGCTTGCAGCTCAAGGAGAGGCCCAGGGTTTTATCAGTGAGCGCACTGTTTGAATATGTACAGAGGGACTTATACAAGTGACTGAGGCCCAAAAATGTTTTCTGTACAAAGGGATGGATCTTACACTCTCTCCAGAGGCCCAAAAGGTTTAAAGAAAAAGAGTGGGGCTTATAACGCGAGGGTAGGCCCAGATGATTTTTCGTATAAAATTGCGATCGCGCCGAGATTTTCTTTTAACGCAAAGGGGCTTATACAATAACTGAGGCCCAAAGTTGTTTTGGTTAAAAGGGGATTGGGTCTTACACTCTATTAGAGGCCCAAAAGTTTTGAATGGGTCTTATAGCTCGAGGAGAGGTCCGGAAGGTTTTTTTTAAAAGGCGACGATCACGCCGTTTACTTGTACAGAGGGACTTATACAATAAGTGGAGCCCAAAAAGTTTTATGTACAAGGGGGTTGGGTCTTACACTCTATTAGAGGCTCAAAGTGTTTTGAAAATGATTTATGAGGGTTGAATTAATCCAAAAACCCTAATTTGTTTTCAAAATGTATTTTAATTGAATAAAATATTCAATTAAAATGATCAAAATTGTTTAACATGTGGAAAACAAATTGTGATCTTGGATTAATGCTTCATAAATCAATTTTTACCCTACAAAATGATTAGAAATCATTAAAATTTTCAAAATCAATAAGGAAAAAATATTTTAAATGTCAAAAACAATTAAAACATTAATTCTTTGCAAAAATATCAATTATATGAAATAAATAATATTTTTGGGATTTTTTCGGAAAATAAAATACTTTAACATTTTTGTGAATTATTAAAATAAGAATCAACTCAAAATCATTAAAACTCAGAGAGAAATTAATTTTTGAATAAATTAAATAAATTCACAAAATTCAAATATTTGAATTTGTGAAAATGGCGCCAAGAACATGGACCAAGAACACGCGCGTTTTCTGCCTTGCCCAGATTTGCATTTTCTATCCAATCTCACTGAATACTTGATTATATCATGCAATCCACATACCAATCAACTCGTTTCAACCTCACGATCATGTCTATGGCAATTAATTTCATTTAAATTAAGCATAAAACAAGAAATCACGAAAAATCCTCAAGAACCCTAAATTTTTCATGAAGGCTGGGATTTTTAATACACGATTCCAACAAAGCAATTACTTGAGGGGAAACATTCCATGCATGATTATGAACATTTGGCAAAAGTATTGTGCGAGGAAATATGCATAGATTGAGAGATGACCAAGTTTAGGCTTACCTCTAGGTCGTGACAGCAAGAGAAAATTTATTTCTGAGTTGGAGGTGCTACAGATGAGTTGTGATGATCTGAACAGCTTCCCTACACCCTATGGAGTGTGTTTGAATGCTTGGACTTGATGAAAATTGGCTGGATCACTTCATGGCATCTCAACTGCAACTTGGTTAAAACCTTGAGCAATTGATTGGTGATTCTGAGAAATCAGTGTTCCAAATGTTTTTTAAGTGTTTGATCAGCTCACATATGATGTATATGAGGTGTGTGTGTGATTGGTTTGAGTGGAATTTCTCTCTAATGAAAAACCCGATAGTGACTTGCTAAGAAAGGCATTTTTGAGAGTGAGAAGTGGTTTTTGAGAAAGGCAAGTGTTGCAGGCCTTTGGTGTACTTAAACTGATCACAATTAAACTCTATTTATAGTAGAGCAAGTTTGTTTTGCAAGGAATAATGAATGGTAACTGCTGAGTAGGTTTGGCCAATGTTGGCAAATGAAAATCCAAGTCTCCTCTAGCCATTGACTAGAGGTTAGGGCACAGGCTGCTGGTCCCCTTGGTCTTGGATAAGTCTTGACTGAATTCAGTTGCTAATAGCTCAGTCCATGCCACCTTGATGCTTCCATTGAATGCTCCAATCCAAAATTGGAGTCTTGTCCCTATTTTGGGCAATTCTAGGTTTAGCATGCTACTTCTTGTTCCAAGGACTTTGAAGGCTTGGCTCAGTGATTGTCCCCTTTAGATTCAATCCTCAGATGTGTCCAAAGTGATGACAAGGCTTGGAATTGGCTGATTTTGGCAAATCGAGCAAAAGTGAAAAATTCTGCCTTGCCTTGGCAGATTTCAGCAAGGCAACTTGCCAATGTCATATCTCATGGCTCAAGTTGAATTTGGTGATGTTCTTGGCCATTTTGGAAAGCTCTTATATGATACAACAACTGTCTGACCACATTTGGTTTTGATACTTTTTGGATCCAAGTGAAAAATGTCCCTACATTTGGAAAAAAGTAAGGCAAAATCTGACTTAGTGAAATTTTCACTAAGTGTTGGAACTAAGTGACTTTTCTTGATTTTGATCACTCCATAACTCAAAATCCATGAGGAATTTGGTCATAGGTCAGTATGAAGCTTTTGTATAGGGTAATGAGATCTACAAATAAAGCTTTGGATGGAAAAAAATGGCTTTGTGGTTTAGGAGTTATGATCCTCCAAAGTTGGTACCTTTGTCACTTTTTCCATAACTTAGAAAATTTTTCTAAGTTTTTATGGTTACCCCTTTTACAAGTTATCCCATTTTCTTTGATTTTTCTTGATGAATGATGATTCAAATCATACATTAACATCATTTTAGGGTTGAAAATCCATTTTTGTGAAAAATCTCAAAAAGTCAAAGTTGACTTTTGTGCACAGTTGACTTTTTATCCGATGAATTCCAAACTGTGCAATTCGTCAGGAAATCATGTCCTTGACCTAAATCAAACTTGATGGACATGTTCCATGGGTGGTATAGAGTGTATTGAATCATGTCTTACGGCTTGGGAGCATGTCCTGGTCAAAAGTCAAAGTTACAGTTGACTTTTCCCACAAAACCCTAATTGTGGTCCAGATGAAATTGAAACTTGTTGATCAAGCTTCTTGGATCAATCCATTATCCCAAATGGATCAATATGGTATATTAGAGACCCTCAAATTATGTCTTGAGGTCTTGGTTCATGATTTGTCCCAAAAGTCAACTTAGGGGTGAATTAGGTCAAGAAACCCTAATTCCTGATTTTTTATGAATGCATCCCCTGAGGCAAATTGACTTGATGATTGGGTTCATGAGATTCCATGGAGCATATTAGGTTATGTTTTGGATCTTTGGCTCATGCCTAGAGGAAATTTTCCATCTGGAGGCCCTGGTCGACCAAAACCCTAATTTGGTGACACTGGCGATCTTGAGGCTTGATCCACCTAGAAGGGAGCATCCTTGTGCTTAATCCTTGAAGTGGGAGTCCTTTTGATCCTTTGTGTATGTTTGAGATTGTAGACAAGTTGAAGATCATGTCATTCCTTGATTGATCCTTTGTCTAAGCACTCAGAGAGGGCTTGAAACCCTAATTTTGATAGTAGTGAATGCTCACCCATCTTTGGGGAGACTGATGAGGCATAAAGGTACATCCATATTGTGATGATGATTTACACAATGATGGGAATCTTAGTGGTCAAAATTTGGGGTATGACAGCATCCACTCCAAAGATATTGAATCCTTCCACGACCTTTAACCTTTCCTCAAGTGCTTTGTACTTATCGCCAATCCCTCTCCTTTCCATAACAGTGGTTCCTTTATTTTCGAGTGTCATTTGTCTTAGATTTTTATCCTCATATTGGAGGATTCAATCTGCGTAATTCTCACGTGGAATAGGTATGTGAGTAGTATGAAGTGCCCCATTGGAAATAGGTGAAGAGACGGTTCCCTCGAGAGGTTGGTTAACATTTTTGTGCTTAACAGTTTTGGCCTCCTCACGTTCCAGATCGTGGACAAACCCTAGTAGAGGGTTATTGTCTTCAACATGGGGGGTAGGAGTAGAAACTTTCCTTTGACGACTTGACTCGGTTCCTCTGGCTATCAAATTCTGGATGGCAATTGTTAGTTGATCAATCTTGCTTTTCATACCATCCACGTTCTCCTTGACATTATCCATTTCTCCTCTTAGAGTGACCAGATCCTTTTCCAACTGATCCATGGCTTTCCTTCGGTACGCTCGAGTGCGAGGTCGGGAAGTCAGATTATTATGCTCAATGACTCTGAGACAAAGTTTGTAAAAGAAAATGATTTTTTCCTTTATTCCTTTTTCCTTATTTTTTTTGTATGCATGTTGATGCATGGATGTATGAATATGCATGATGTATGCTAAATAATTTTAAAATTTATTTGGGGGGAATTCCAAAATCCATTGTAGTTAGAGATGAATATATTCAAAGGATGAAACCCATGCACATAGAATAAAAATTACTTTATAAAATTCAAACCCATTAGCCAATTCCAAATCCAAAATGGCTTCCAAACTTAAAAAAATAAAAATAATTCCTTGGGAATAACCCAAAACAATAATCCAAAATGAAAACTCCTGAACTTAAAAGGCGTAAACTAAATAGATGCCCCCAATGCCTTCTTCAAATGAGCTTTAAACTCCTCCAAGTATCCTTATTGAGCCCTTGCACTTCCCTATCCTCCTTGTAGTGAGATAATAGATCTTCAACAGGTACAACTGAGTCTTTATGCTTGACCCTGTTTCCCTTTTTTTCTCTTTTTTTTCGTTTTTTTTGCCCCCATACCCTTGTAAGGTTTTCCCTCTCCTTGTAAGTATAGTCCAAACTGTTCCAACGTAGGAGCTAGTTGAAAATCCTTGAAGAGGAAGTCACATAGAGGAGGATCATAAAATTGTGCAAAAGCAATTACGACCTCTACCTTCATAGGGATCCCTAAGAGATCGAGGATCCTTCCATACTTGTGTATAAACATCCTTTGAGAAAATTTTGGCATTAAGTCTTAAAGGTCTTTGAGACTTTGTAAATCAGCACTTAGCATTCTGATGCATAGGGTAGCCCTTTTGTTTGAATCCATCTTTTTCCAATGTTCCTACAACACATCTTGACATTCCCCACAAAAATACGTATATGCAAAAAATGTTTTTAAATGCATGATGACATGGACATTATTGTTTTTTTTATTAAGTGTTTTTATTCGGTTAGGGTAAGGTGAGATGCAAGCATGAGCCTAACTAGGTAGGCCCTCTATAATGGTTTAGATCTAAGTCTTATTTACCCAATCCCCTCACATGTAGGATATATAGTTTTAGATAGCATAACGGCCCTAGTATTTACAGACTATACCCTTGTTTTACCATGAGAAGGATCAAGCCTTCCTACGGTAAACCTTTGGGATAAGCCTCATCTAGGAAGACCCTAGTAACGACCCTTGAGGGTTGAATACTTAGGATCACCATGAGTTGATAGGGTTTTCTAAAGGTCCTTAGAATCTTGGACCACATCCAAATCATCAACTATGTTAAGGGCTAGCCTTAACAGGAAGACAACTTTGGAGGGTCTATCTGAGTGTGGCATCAATGCATTGTCGGGATGTTACATCCCTTCAATTAACATTTCTGTTCCACGTCCTAACTTAGGGTATCCTCCAAGCTTGGGTTTTAGCTTCACACATCACA
Source organism: Lathyrus tuberosus (assembly GCA_022829125.1). Lineage (NCBI taxonomy): Eukaryota > Viridiplantae > Streptophyta > Magnoliopsida > Fabales > Fabaceae > Lathyrus > Lathyrus tuberosus. The sequence goes on along the minus strand of JALAZF010000491.1, from coordinate 820,542 downwards.
ATATCCCAATCCTAAGGAAATTAAATGATAAACCTAAAATCCTAATCCTAAGGGTAGAGATTCCTAAGGTTCGGGAGTCGGTTAAGTGAGGGAAAGGTGTTAGGCACCCCTCACCTCCATTGTACTCAATGGGATCCTCCTTAGGGTATGTTTGTTTGCTAAAGGAATGTTTAGCTGTTTATTTTATTTATAAAAAAACCTATTATTATACAAAGAAGAAAAGATAATCTAAGAGGGGAACCCTAAGTTTAATTACTATTGTACTCGCTAGGGTTTACAACCCTATGCCAACGTACCTTCAAGTTTGAAGGATCAGAGTAACCGTAGTTCACCTCCCCCTATCCCCTACCCCTATTCATATTCCCATTCCTAATCTTAATCCTTATCCATTATTTATACTCTTGGATGAAGAGTTTTATCCCTTAAATCCTATCCATTATTTATACTCTCGGAAGAAGAGTTATATCCTTTAAATCCTATGCATTATTTATACTCTCAGAAGAAGAGTTCTATCCCAAATTCTTATCCATTATTTATACTTTTGGACGAAGAGTTCTATCCCTTAAATCTTAATCCCTTGGCCTATGTTTATACTCTTGGAACCTAAGAGTTTTATCCCAAAAATCCTATCCATTATTTATACTCTCGGAAGAAGAGTTTTATCCCAAGTTTTAATTCCTTAAAAATCCTTTTATATCCCTTAAGTCCTTAATAATATCCCTTAAATCCCTTAAATCCTTTAAATCCCTTAAATCCTTTATATCCCTTAAAAATATCCCATAAGGGTATTCCATAAATTATTAAAATCATGTCCCTTTAATTCTTACATAAACTTATAACAATAATTTTCCCAAATAAATCCCCATTTTAAAACCCAAAATTAAATCCATATACCAAAATTGCAAACCTGTATGAAAATCCATATTTTTAAATACCCCATTGTTATAAACCCATATTGAACAAAATCCCAAAAAATTGTGAGAATAACATAATTAAACAATTTTTAGCAAATTATAATACAATCCCCTTTTTAATATTTAAATTCCAAAAATCCCAAAACATTTATTCCCCATTTTAAAATCATTAATCTCCAATATCCATGTTAATTCCCAAAAATCTTCCAATTTAGATGTTAAAAGAAAAAAAGTTTCCAAATAATCCTTTATTAAATTTTTATATTAAACCCATTATTATTTAATATTAACGAATAATTATTGAAACCCTAATATAAATCATTATTAAGCCAATTAAAATCATAAATTAAATAATTTATTAATTTTCAAAATAAATAAACTCAAATCATGAGTTACAACCCACATTTATTATAAATTAAACCCATATTTAAAAAGTTTTTCTTTTTTCCCAAATTATAATTAAAGTTCAAAGATTAATTGTAAAAAACAAATAAATTATAATATCCAAAAATATAAATTAAACCCAAAAATAATTATAAAAATACCAAAATTACCATACCCAAAAATATATCTTAAACCCAAATCATGTTAATCCTAAATGGGTATAATCTCTTAATCATTATGATTAAAACATTTAATTAAATGATTCAATTTCCAATCTTAATATCTATTATCCTAATTATGTGCATCTTGATCCCTTAATCTTTAATCAAAATTTAATTAAAATATTTTAATTTATTTATTTGATTCATAATCCTGATCATGGTTATGTTGTGAATGGTCGTTGAGATCATTACACTGTGATGTTGAATTCATATGGATATACAAATTCGGGTAAATACACGTTTTCCCTTTTTTTATTATGTTAATAGTCATATCAACCATAATAAGACTTAACTAAAATTAATCATATACTCCAAACATAATTAAATATATATCAACCCCAAATTAATCATATACCTATACACACAGTAATTAATCCAATCCTCAAATTACAAGTCAAAATTTTTTTTCAAGAGTGAATATATACAATTGATAATAACTTGATGATACCAACCTGGTGTGCCGTGACCCACTTAAGCTGCTTCCTCCCTTCTTTTCTTTTCGTTCCTCGCGTTCTCCTTTTCCTCTCCATTCTTTTCTTTGATTTTTGTGTGTATTGTTTTTTCTCTTCGTGATTTCCATGTACCCCGTTTCTCCTTTGTGTATCCCTTTTTTCCTTTTTGTATTCTTTTGCTCCTTGATAATTTCCTTTATGCTTTTCTTCCTTTTTCTTTAGTGCGAGACCCCTTTTCCCTTTTTGTGCAAGACCCCTTTTCCTTTTTTGTGCTGTTGTTCTTCGATGTGAAGAACAACAATTTTTTAAACTGATTTATTTGTGAATTGTGGGTGAGAAAGAATGTGGAAAACCAGCTCTATTTATAGATAAAAAATTAGGTCAAACATTGAATGAAATTTGTCAGTTTTGGAAGGTTTTAATCTGATCTAATTTTCTCTATTTCTTGGAGCCCAGGCCAATGAATCTGGAAAGATTCATGGCTTGATGAATTTAGATAAAAATTATATTTTAAAATAAAGAAAATAGGCTAATAATGATAATGAGAAAAAAAAAGATTTGATTGATTTTTATTTTTATTTCTATTATTTTTGAGATTTTTTCCATAAAATATTGATTTTAATGAAAAAATCATATTTTTAAAATTGCATTAAATACAAATACGAAAATTAAAAATTAAATACTAAAAAAAATGATATTTTTGTGATTTTTTATTAAAAATAAAATAGGAAAAAAAGTTAGTAATAAAGAAAAAACAAATACAACATTAAAAGTGAGAAATATGAGATTCGAACTCGTGACCTCTCCCTCTTAAAACTCCTTGTACACTCTTTCTACCAACTAGGTTATTCCATTTATTCAAAATAGAATGGGATAATTTTAATAATAATTCCATGATAATATTAATATTAAGAATAATACTAATATTCCAATAACCCCATTATGACCCTCATATAATTTATTAATAAAAACTCAATCTAATCCTAATTACTCCATATAAAGTTAATAGTAATCTACCCCCATTTTAACTGATAATGCTATTATAATTTATTCTACCCCTGCTATTAAAACAAATAAACCCCTTAATACAAAAAGCGAAAAAAGAATAGACGGGTGGTCAAAATTTTGGGTACGCCAATTTTATTAGTAATAGTAATAAAATAATTTGAATATTTAGATTATTATTATTATTACTATTTAAAATAATTAAGAGGACCATTAAGGGTAAGACGGTAATATTGAGAAGGTTAATTGAGGATACTATGGGTAAATCATAAGTAGGGCCCAAGAGGTAGGTTTAACAAAAAGGAAAAGTGGAAATTAGGAGAGTTATTCTGTGTAACCTAAGAAGTGAAAAGGAACTGAGGAAAGGAAGCTAGGGCACAGAGAAACGAGAGAATCAACCGTAGAACCCCAAAAGGAGAATCTTTTGCTGGAAAAATTTGAGGTATGGGGGCTTAATCCGGGTTCATATGTCTGATATGGGTTAAGGTACAGTAGTTTGCGTGTTCTGTGTTTTATGATGAATTTTCGTATGACGAATCTGTGGTGAATTTTCGTGCATCTGTGTTGGTCGATTTCTTATATGAATCTGGTATGTGTTGCTGTAAAATTCTATGAAATTCGTGTGAATGATTATTGTTGTTGTGATGAATACGTGAACAAAAACCAGATCTGTAAATCGAGTAATTTAGGGATTAGTAATTAGAATAAAATTGTTGAAAACATTGAAGTAAGATTAGAACTTAGATCTGTAATGAATCGAAACTGTTTTGGGTCTGATTTTGGAAGATTGAAGGTGCTGGAATAGGAATTTTTTCGTTCAGATACGAAATCTGAGTTTTGGAGTGTTTTCTGGCAATACGCATAACGGGGGGAGTATTACGCGTAAGAGGGGTCATCCCCGGGGTGATACGCATAGCATACGCACCCGTCCCCAGGGCCAGCACGACCCTCTGCCAGTAGGCGTAGGGTACGCGTAAGGGAATGGTGACAATACGCGTATGGGAAGCTGGGAATGAAGGGGCATACGCGTATGGGAAGCCATTACGCGTATGGGGTTCTTGGGAAGGGGTCATATGCGTATGGGCTAGCCATTATGCGTAGTGGAAGATTTCAAGGAGTTTTGAGAGGAGGACCCTCTCTGCTTGTACGCGTAATAGGGATGGTGATACGCGTAAGAGAGGCCTGGGCAGGCGGCCCTACGTGTATGATATGCAGGCCAGTGGGCGAGGAATTGAGCCATACACGTATGGGGCATGGTCATACGCGTATGGACAGGGTTGTTGGCAGATTTGTCCATTTTTGCGATTTCTGTCCCGATTTCTCTTGTGATGCGGTTTCCTTGAGACGTAAGGCTATGATGAGGTAATAAAACATGAGTAAACTAATAATGAGGGTGAGTGGGATAAAATCGGGAAAAGCTTTGACGTAATAATGATGGCAAGACGAGTTGTGTGGAATAGTGATGAATCGTGATGAGTGCGAATTGGTGTTGTATAATGATGTTTGATGACGATTCATGAATGATGATACAATTATGACGATTTTATGATGATGATTATTGTGACGATTTGCATCATGCATTCATGACATAGTTAGGACTCCGGTCCATTTGGTTGCTTCAATCTCATTGTGTGGATTGAAGTGTTTTGTGACGTGCTCCGGTTCTTGTGTAGAATCGATCCTATTGGTGAGGATCATTGGAGGGTGATGGCCCAGTGTCCATCAATTATGACGAATTGGTACCACATGCATGAGTCTATGATGTTGCATTTGCATATTGTGTGGCATTGCATTCGATTGATGTAATTGATGTATTAATGATGTTGGTGAATGATTTGATGATGTTTGTGTTTATACTTTATCTTTGCTTATATATTATATATTGATTCGTGATTACTCACCCTGCCTGTTTGAATGTTGCCTCCACGTGGGTAACGTGCAGGTGATCAAACTTAGCTCTCTTGGTGCTCGAAGATTTAGCTTTCGAAGTATTTTATTTTCTCTGTCGATTAGAGGGTCTTGCTCTGATATGTAACATCGGGTCGAGACGTTTGAGTCGAACGATTACGTTCTTTTATTTGTTGGCATCAGGATGTTTTATGATGTTTTATTTTAAGAAGTTTTGGATTATAAAAATTGTTTTTTTATTTTATTTTCATTTCCGCTGCTTGATGTTTAAATAAATTCATGATGGTAAAACCCGTGTTACGGAGCAGGTGGCTATTTGATGTTTGTGACGAAAAGTGATGCCTTTTTGGGATTGTACTCGGATAATATAGTTGTATATATTCGCGTTGTTGGTTGGGTAGAAAAAGGGTGTTACATTAGTGGTATCAGAGCAGGTTAGCCTGTCCGACCAGGTTTTACATGATGTCAGTCCCCTGTCAGACGACGAGTGGGTGTACATTGTCGATGTTTTGTTTCTTCTAACCTTGTTGGTGGTATACAGGATGGCTGGATGAAATGATCGTGCTATCCCTAATGCGTTGGAGCCACTTTCTCAAGAAATGGCTCGGAACAATCAGAATGGTGGAGCTGCTAACGAATTTCGTGCTTTGGGGAAGTTCCAGAGGAACAATCTGCCGACTTTTGTGGCTACTCATGATCCCGGGAGTGTACAGAAGTGGCTGAAGGTGATTAAGAAGATCTTTCGGGTGATAGGCTGTACTGACGCACAACAAGTTCTGTTTGGAACTCATATACTGTTAGAAAAGGCTAAGGATTAGTGGGATAACACCCGCCAGAGACTGGAAGACGTTGGTACTGTGATAACCTGGGTTGTGTTCAAGAAGAAATTTTTGGGAAAGTGTTTTCCAGAGGATGCTCGTGGAAAGAGAGAGGTGGAATTCCTTGAGCTGAAACAAGGCAACATGAGTGTGGCAGAGTATGCTGTAAAGTTCGAGGCGCTGGTGAAGTTCTATCCTCACCACAGCCGTGCAGATGCTGAGGTGTCCAAGTGTCTCAAGTTTGAGAATGGGCTGAGGCCGAAAATCAAGCAGGGTATTGGGTACCAATAGAGTCGCAGGTATGTTGAGCTAGTGGATAAGAGTAGGATCTATGATGAGGATAGTCGGGCTCGATCTGCTCACTACAAGCACCTTAGTGAGAAGAAAGAGAAGGGGCAGTATAGAGGGAAGCCTTATACGACTTCAGCTGACAAAAGGAAGCAGAAGGCTTCAGATGGGAAAAAGATAAGTGGGGGAGCAGCTCCTGCTTTTGGGAAGTGTTACAGGTGTGGCGAGCAAGGCCACCGTGCTGATGTTTACACCAATAGTGTGTTGAGGTGTTACAGATGTGCCAAGAAGGGTCACAGAGCTACTGATTGCAAGGATGATGGTCAAACCTATTTCAATTGTGGTGAGAAGGGTCATATCAGTACCTAGTGTCAGAAACCGAAGAATACTGCTACTGCTACTCAGACCAATGGCAGAGTGTTTGCTTTGAGTGGTTCAGAAGTTCCAGAGAAGGACAACCTGATTCAAGGTACTTGTTTTATTAATAGTGTTGAGTTGGTCGCTATTATTGATACTAGTGCCACTCATTCGTTTATTTCGTTTGATTGTGCTACTAGATTGGGTTTGAAATTGTCTAATATGAATGGTAATATGGTAATAGAAACTTCAGCTAATGGTTCTATTACTACTACTTTTGTGTGTTTGAGATGTCCTTTAACGATTTTTGGGAAGAGTTTTGTGATGGATTTGGTGTGTTTACCCTTGTACCAAATCGATGTAATACTTGGAATGAACTGGTTGGAGTTCAACCATGTTCATATCAATTGTTATAATAAGACAGTAGAGTTTCCTGAGTTTGGTGATAATGGATAGTTGATGTTCTTGTCTGCTAAGCAAGTAGACAAACTTCTGGAAGATGAAGCCTTGGTGTTTGCAATGTTTGCATCGTTGCAGGTTGATCTTGAAGCTACGAGTGTCGAATTACCTGTTGTCTGTGAATTTCCAGATGTGTTTCCAGACGACATAAGTGATTTGGCTCCAGAACGTGAAGTGGAGTTTGCAGTGGACTTAATACCAGGTACGAGTCCAGTGTCAATGGCTCCTTAAAGGATGTCCGCTTCTGAGTTAAGTGAGTTAAAGAAACAATTAGAAGAATTACTTGAGAAGAGGTTTGTCCGACTGAGTGTTTCTCTATGGGGTGCTCCTGTGCTATTAGTGAAGAAGAAGGACGGAAGTATGAGGTTGTGTGTTGATTATCGGCGGTTAAATAAGGCGACTATCAAAAATAAATATCCACTTCAGAGAATTGAAGATTTGATGGATCAGTTAGTAGGCGTCTGTGTGTTTAGCAAGATTGATTTGAGGTCGGGTTACCATCAGATTCGTGTTGAGCCTGATGATATTCCGAATACAGCTTTCAGGACGAGATATGGTCACTATAAATAGACTGCGATGTCGTTTGGGGTGTCCAATGCACCTGGTAAGTTCATGGAGTATATGAATCGGAATTTTCATGAGTATTTGGATAAGTTTGTTGTGGTTTCATTGATGATATTCTGATATACTCTAAATTTGAAGAAGAGCATGCTGAGCATTTGAGAACTGTGTTATAAGTATTGAAGGAGAAGAAGTTGTATGCAAAATTGTCAAAGTGTGAGTTTTGGTTGAAGGAAGTGAGTTTTCTTGGCCATGTGATTTCAAGTGGTGGAATTGTTGTGGATCCTTCTAAGATTGATGTTGTGTTACAGTTGGAGACTCTGAAGTCTGCTACTGAGATGCAAAGTTTCCTTGGATTGGCAGGATATTACCACAAGTTTATCGAAGGCTTTTCTAAGTTGGCATTACCTTTGACTCGGCTGACTCGAAAAGGTCAAGCTTTTGTGTGTGATGTAGCTTGTGAAGAGAGTTTTGTGGAATTGAAGAAGAGGTTGACGAACGCTCCAATGTTGATTTTTCCTAATCTGAATGAATCTTTTGTAGTGTTTTGTGATGCGTCGAAGATGGGTCTTGGTGGGGTTTTGATGCAGAATGGTAAAGTTGTTGCTTATGCTTCCAGGCAGTTGAGGGTTCATGAAGTGAATTACCCTACCCATGACTTAGAGCTAGCAGTTGTGGTGTTTGTGTTGAAAATTTAGAGACATTATCTGTTTGGCTCTAAGTTTGAAGTGTTCAGCGATCATAAGAGCTTGAAGTACTTGTTTGATCATAAGGAGTTGAATATGAGGCAGAAAACGTGGTTGGAATTGTTGAAGGACTATGACTTTGATTTGAATTACCATCCTGGTAAAGCAAATGTGGTCGTTGATGCATTGAGTAGGAAGTCATTGCATATGTCGATGCTTATGGTGAAAGAGTTGGAATTAATTGGGCAATTATGAGATTTGAGTTTGGTATGTGAAGAGACTCCTGACAGTGTGAGGCTGGGGATGTTGAGGTTGACTAGTGGTATTCTGGAAGAGATCAGAGTGGAACAATAATCTGACTTGAAGTTAGTTGACCAGTTAACGTTGATCAACCAAGGTAACGGAAGTGAATTCCGGATTGATGAGAATGGGGTGATGAGGTTGAGAGACAGGTAGTGTGTCCTAGATGTTCCAGAAATTAAGAAGAGTATTCTTGAGGAAGGATATCGAAGTAGATTGAGTATTCATCCCGGTGCCATGAAGATGTACCAGGATTTAAAAAAGATGTTTTGGTGGCCAGGAATGAAGAAGGATATTGCGGAGTTTGTTTATGCGTATTTGAATTGTCAGAAGTCAAAGATTGAGCATCAGAAGCCTTTATGTATGATGCAACCATTGAATATCCCAGAGTGGAAATGGGATAGCATTTCCATGGATTTTGTGTCAGGATTGTCGAGGATTTCAAAGGAGAATGATTCAAATTGGGTGATTGTGGATAGATTAACTAAATCGGCTTATTTTTTACCGATGAAGATTAATCATTTTATGCAAAAGTTAGCTGAGATATACGTCGAGGAGATTGTGAAATTTCATGGGATAACTTCGAGTATTGTGTCGAATAGAGACCCGAGATTTACATCGAGGTTTTGAAAGAGTTTGTAAGATGCTTTGGGTACTAAGTTGAGGATGAGTTCTACATATCATCCGCAGACGGACGGTCAGACGGAGAGGACTATCCAATCCTTAGAGGACTTGCTGAGGGATTGTGTGTTGGATCACGGAGGATCTTGGGATAGCCATTTACCGTTGATTGAGTTCATGTACAACAACAACTTCATAATAGTATTAGGATGACAGCGTATGAAGCTTTATATGGGAGAAGATGTAGAACTCCCTTGTGTTGGTATGAGTCAGGAGAGAGTGTTGTACTCGGACCTGAATGTAGGAGACGAATGAGAAGATTAAGATGATCCAAGAAAGGATGAGAGCTTCGCAGAGTCGTCAGAAGAGTTATCATGATAGGAGGAGGAAAGCACTTGAATTCCAAGAGGGAGATCACGTGTTTTTGAGGGTGACGCCAGTGACTGGTGTGGGTCGAGCTTTGAAGTCTAGGAAGCTCACTCCACGTTTTGTTGGTCCATATTAAATCTTGTAAAGGATAGGGGAGGGAGCTTATCAGATTGCTTTACCGCCGTCACTTGAGAATTTACATGATGTGTTCCATGTGTCTCAGTTGAGAAAGTACATTCCGGATCCATCGTATGTGATTCAGATGGATGAGGTACAAGTGAAGGATAACCTGACGGTTGAAGCATTACCTGTGCGGATTAATGGTCGTGAAATAAAGCAACTGCGGGGTAAGGACATAGCTTTGGTGAATGTGTTATGGGGTGGACCAGCTGGCGAAAGTTGGACTTGGGAGTGTGAAGATCAGATGAAGGAGTCGTATCTGACTTTGTTTCCTCCAAGTAATTTTTGAGGGCGAAAATTCTTTAAGTGGGGGAGAGTTGTAACACCGCAAAATAATTATAATATTTATTTAATTGATTTATTATGATTATTCGGTGTTTTGGTGAATATTATGACGCATGGTGACCTTGTGTGGTGTTGTGGGGTAGCCTTGGGTTAAGAGAGTATTTTAGGCATTTAGAATTAGTAATTAATTAAGATTATTTTATTAGTAATATTAATAGAATAATTTGAATATTTAGATTATTATTATTATTATTACTATTTAAAATAATTAAGAGGACCATTAAGGGTAAGACGGTAATATTGAGAAGGTTAATTGAGGATACTAAGGGTAAATCATAATTAGGGTCCAAGAGGTAGGTTTAACCAAACGGAAAAGTGGAAATTAGGAGAGTTATTATGTGCAACCTAAGAAGTGAAGAGGAACTGGGGAAAGGAAGCTAGGGCACAGAGAAACGAGAGAATCAACCGTAGAACCCCAAAGGGAGAATCTTTTGCTAGAAAAATTTGAGGTATAGGGGGTTAATCCGGATTCATATGTCTGATATGGGTTAAGGTAGAGTAGTTTGTGTGTTCTGAGTTTTATGATGAATTTTCGTATGACGAATCTGTGGTGAATTTTCGTGCATCTGTGTTGGTCGATTTCTGATATGAATCTGGTATGTGTTGCTATAAAATTCTATGAAATTCGTGTGAATGATTATTGTTGTTGTGATGAATACGTGAACAAAAACCAGATCTGTAAATCGAGTAATTTAGGGATTAGTAATTAGAAGAAAATTGATGAAAACATTGAAGTAAGATTAGAACTTAGATCTTGTAATACCCCATAAATTATTTTACTCTGGATAATATTCGTATGATTAACTAGGTTCCAGGTTACTCTGAGAAATTATTGGATAAAATAATTAGAGTAAACTGATGAGCTCAGAGCAGATCAAATTAATACTATCTGACTCTGAGATTTTAACTTTTGGTGTTGTAGAGACTTATTGGACATTTAAGTTAGTTCTACTAACTAAATGATTTCTCTATGTATCATTTCTTTTCATTTTCCTTTTCATTTGGTGAAAAAGATAGAAAGAAGAGGGAAGTAAGAATGAAGGAGAAGGAAAGGAAAGAAAAGAAGAAGAAAACCTAAGGGAAGAAGAAGCTTGGAATCATCATCCACTCTTCATCAATTCATCTTGTCTTCATCATCTTCATCTAATTCTAAGGTGGGTTCTAGATAGAAACATTAGCTGTAACAATTTCTTGAGTTTTGAGTTAGGTTAGATATCTCTGTGTGGCCATCTGTCAATGCTTGGTTGTGTGTTTAATAATGTCTTTGAATGAATTGTTGAGCCAAAGGACCTGTTGTACGTTACTGAGAAATTCTAGGTTTTCGCAGGTTCGCCCAACGAACCACAGCGAAGGGCAAGGCGAAGGTTCGCCAGCAGTTCGCAAAGCAAACTTTGTGCCATTTTGCCTCTGACTTGATTCGCCCAGATGTTCGCTAAGCGAAGGGCAAGGCGAATGTTCGCCTGGGTGTTCGCAAAGCGAACTTTGTGTCCTTTTAGCTCTGTTTGAGTTCGCCACGGGGGTTCGCCCGACGAAGGTGAAAGCGAACGTTCGCTGGGGGATTCTCCTAGCGAACATGACAGATCCTTCCAATTTGTTTCTTCCATAACTTTTGAACTGTGACTCCGATCGGGGTGTTCTTGGTACCGATGGAGGGCTGTGATAATACTCTATCTTAAGGAAGTGGAAATTATCAGTTTTGAGGCCCGATTAAATAAATCGGAGGGAACCGGAAATGATGTAACTTTGTGATATGTTGAATTATGTGATTCCTTTATCCACTTGACTTATGTTTACCTATTCTTTTGGTTTTAAGCATGTTTGAGAGTATATGCATGTTAAAATACGAAATAGGTAGAGTGAGGAATATTACCATAAACTATATTGGAACCTAGTAATGGCTAGGAAATTGTTGAATTACATAATGACGACGCTCGTGCATGAGAGGCCGAGGCGTTCGTCTATTACCGAATGGTATGGAAAGAATTACACTAGTATGGATAATGTTAATTGTGTGTAAATTGAGAAAAGACAAAGAGGTCTTAAGGTGAATGTGGCCTTGTGATTGTCGAATACAATCACATTTGTATGTATGATCAGGTAATCATAACCATTGTCCTTGAGAGGCATTCATGAGTCTTGAGCTCCTCTGAATGCATGCACGAATACTTGGCAGGTTTGATTCCCGTGTGTAGTACGAATGAAACCTACGGGTAGAGACTTGTGACGGTGTACGGGCCGTGTGAAGTGACGAATTCAGGTGACAATATGTCCCTTAATTCCGAATCCATTTCGTATGCCAAGTAACTACGAGGATCCATGACTCGGGTCGACTTCTAGACGTAGAAGCGAACGGGAAAAGGGGATGCCTTGGTACAGGTTATCGATTCATGATATTGTGAGTTAACAAGACTCATGAACATGGATCCATATAGTGTGTGTGAGTACTCAAAGTCACTTCCCTTCCCCTTTTGACTTGAGTTAGGTGTGATAGAACCTCGTAAATTCGAGATGACCTATAAGATAGGGAACCCACTGAGATTTGATGTATCTCACCCCACGTTGTTGATGATTACAGGTACTACAGGTTCGGCGAAGGGTAAGGATAAGGTTGTTTGACTTTCCTTACTATCTTAGCTTTTTGGGAATGCAAGGCTTCCGTTGTGGAGTTTTTGAGATCGTTGTCGATCTAGTTCTTAGTATTTATCTTTGGAACATCTTGTATATATATTATGCCATAGTTTTTTTGTATTAGGTATTTTATTTTGGGCATGTATATGTATAATGTGGTTACTAGGGACTTATATGTTTCAGTACCAAAACGTGGTATTCATGTAGAATATATGCTTTGATGTATGTGTTTATATATGGGCGTTACAGTTGGTATCAGAGCAGATCGTATCCTCGACCGAGCCATGAAATAGTATGAGTAATTCTTTCCGTTTCATATGCGTTGTGTTGCCATTGGTCTTACGTGTTATATTTATGGTATTGATCTTGATTAACTTAATCCTATTTGTATGACATTTAGGAACATGGCGGGCGGGCGCAGAAATAATCGTGGTCGACCCAGAACCACTCCGGCAGGGACTAATCTGCCAGGCGGCGAGGAAAATGTTCCATGGCCTTAGTTCCTGTAGCAGATGCAACAACAACAGAATCAGTTTATACAACAAATGGTATAGCAAATGGCTGGGGGTCTACATCCTCCAGTGGTTATTCCAGAAGCTACAGGTGGAAGATTTAGGGATTTCATCCGTATGAATCCTCTGGAATTTCAGGGAGGGTTAGATTCGGTAAAGGCTCACGAGTGGATAGCCGGCATGGAAAGAATTTCCTTAATAGTCCAGTGTAGTGAGGAAAATAAGGTGGTTTTCGCTTCTCACTTGTTGAAGGGTCCTGCCATGAGGTGGTGGGAGAGTGCCTCAGCCTTGATGACTATTCAAGAGGTACCTAAGGTATGGGAGCAGTTCAAGATTAATTTTATGGAGAAGTATTTCCCAAGTTCCTTAAGGACTCAGAAGGAATTTGAGTTTCAACAGTTGAGACAGGGTAACTTGACTGTGGCTGCTTATGCGGAAAGGTTTAAGGTTATGGCTACTTATTCTAGGCAAGCCATGTATGCTCCGGACGAGAGGTGAAAGATTTATCAGTTTCTTTTTGGGTTGAGGGCCGAAATTCACATAGCGTGTCTCAGAGGGAGTTCACTTGCTAAGGCAGTGTTACGTGGCAGAACATAGCTTGAAGAAGGTGCAAGTGGAAGGAGAATTGAGTAGGTTGAATCAAGGTGATCGTGGAAGATCGAATCAACAATTTAGACCAAGACAACAAGCTTTCAAAGGGAAGCAAGTTCAAAGTTCTAGGAATAGTGCACCTTCTGTGTGCCATTTTTGTGGAAGGATGCATTCTGGTGGATGCAATTTTGAAGGAGTAAGGTGTTATCAGTGTAATAAGGTGGGTCATCTGAAGAGGGATTGTCCTCTGAATAAAAATCTAACACAAGAAAAGAGTACCTGCCGAGTTTACACGATGGATGCAAGGAAGACCATGGGTGATAACTCTTTAATTGATGGTACGTGTTTTGTTAATGGGAACCCTTGTTTTATGTTATTTGATTGTGGAGCAACACACTCTTTTATATCGATGCAATGTGTCAAGCGACTTGGGTTGCAAGTTATTCCATTGTCTCCACCCATGGTGGTTACTATTGCCATGGATGAGATTTTTGAAACACCTTTAATGTGTGAAAATTGTGTTTTATCTGTGGATGGAAGAGTTTTTCAGATTGATCTGATTTGTTTGCCGCTTAAGAAAGTGGATGTTGTTTTGGGAATGGATTAGCTTTCTACTAATTCAGTATTTATCGGTTGTGAGGAAAAGATAATCATTATTCCATCCGTTGAGGCTACTCCAAGAGATGAGTTAACTACTATTTTAGAAGGTACGGTTGGAATGATAAATTTCTTGTTTGAGAAGGAAAAATCTGTTCTTTTGGTTCTCACTAAGGAGGAGAGTAACAACCTTCAGGTTCTGAGTATTCTGGTAGTCTGTAAATTTCCCAAAGTTTTCCCCGAGGATATCACTTATCTTCCTCTGGAGAGGGAAGTGGAATTCTCCATTGACCTGATACCGGGAACGGCTCCAATATCCGTTTCTCCGTATCGGATGGCACCACTTGAGTTAAGATAATTAAAGGATCAATTGGAAGAGTTGATGGCTAAGCATTTTGTTCGACCCAGTGTTTCGCCCTGGGGAGCTCCAGTGTTGTTGGTAAAGAAGAATGATGGTTGAATGCGGTTGTGTATTGATTACCGTCAGTTGAATAAGGCCACCAACAAGAACAAATACCCATTGCCAAGGATAGACGACCTGTTAGATCAATTGAAAGGAGCCTGTGTGTTCTCGAAGATTGATTTACGGTCGGGTTATCATCAGATTCGTGTGAAGAGTTCAGATGTGCCAAAGACCGCATTTAGAACCCGTTATGGTCATTATGAATTCCTAGTAATGCCTTTCGGTGTGATGAATGCTCCTGCAGTTTTTATGGATTATATGAATCGGATATTTCAACCTTACTTGGATCAATTTGTGGTGATCTTTATTGATGACATTCTTATATATTCTCATGATTTACAAGAGCATGGAGAACACCAAAGAATCGTCTTATCCATCTTACAAGAGAGATAACTTTTTGCTAAGCTAAGTAAGTGTGAGTTTTGGATGTTGGAGGTTAATTTTCTTGGCCATGTCATATCTCAGGGAGGTGTAGCGGTTGATCCATCAAAAGTTAAAGCAGTGATTAATTGGGAGAGATCGAAGAATATTTTTGAAGTTAGAAGTTTCTTGGGATTGACAGGTTTTACAGAAGGTTTATCAAAGGCTTTTCTCAATTGGCTTTACCAATGACAAAACTTACTCGAAAGGACTGTCCGTATGAGTGGGATTCGACTTGTGAATGAAGTTTTATGAGTTTGAAGGAAAGATTGACGACCGCTCCTGTCTTGATTATTCCTGATCCTAGTGGGATTCGACTTTCCTCCTGATGATTACAGGTACTACAGGTTCGGCGAAGGGTAAGGATAAGGTTGTTTGACTTTCCTTACTATCTTAGCTTTTTGGGATGGCAAGGCTTCCATTGTGGAGTTTTTGAGATCTTTGTCGATCTAGTTCTTAGTATTTATCTTTGGAACATCTTGTATATATATTATGTCATAGTTTTTTTTTGTATTAGGTATTTTATTTTGGGCATGTATATGTATAATGTGTTTACTAGGGACTTATATGTTTCAGTACCAAAACGTGGTATTCATGTAGAATATATGCTTTGATGTATGTATTTATATATGGGCGTTACAGATCTGTAATGAATCGAAACTGTTTTGGGTCTAATTTTGGAAGATCGAAGGTGCTGGAATGGGAAGTTTATCGTTCAGAGGCGCAATCTGAGTTTTGGAGTGTTTTCTGGCAATACACGTAACGGGGGGAGTATTACACGTAAGAAGGGACATCCCCAGGGTGATACGCGTAGCATACGCACCCGTCCCCAGGGCCAGCACGACCCTCTTCCAGTACACGTAGGGTGCACGTAAGGGAATGGTGGCAATACACGTATGGGAAGCTGGAAATGAAGGGGCATACGCGTATGGGAAGCCATTACGCGTATGGGGTTCTTGGGAAGGGGTCCTACGCGTATGGGCTAGTCATTACGCGTAGGGGAAGATTTCAAGGAGTTTTTAGAGGAGGACTCTCTCTGCTCGTACGCGTAACATGGATGGTGATACGTGTAACACCCTTCTAAACCCCGCGGAATATATATACAAATAATTAGAGTAAATATCATGCATTTCACAATAGGGGTCACATATATTTCCAAATATCATACAAATAATCATGCTCAATAACACTTCAATTAAGTTCATGCTTTTCAAAAACTTTCACTTAGCATGTAGCAACGGATTTACTTCAATCATAAATGGACATAATGAAAGTCACATGCTCATCTCATTCATAATCAGTACTTAGGCATAAAAGCCAATTACTTCATCAAATTCAAAATAACAATAACAAAATGAAGTAGAGTACATAAAGTATCTCTCAAAATATGAAATTGAAACATTCCCGTGTAACATTATCAGAGCACGGCTCGACCCAAAATAGATAAGGACACTAAAGCAAACTACTCCAACGGCTACCTCGCTAGAAGCAACTCTAATCTTCAGCACCTGAGCGATGTCGTACAAAACATCATTCCAACAGAAGGGTGAGAATTCACATAATTATTGAAATCATAAGATAATAATTAATTTAAAGCATACAAATCTAATTACAATTATTCTCACACTTCAAAGTTTTATCAATAAAGTATTACTCAAGTAACCATACAATTCACAATTTCGCCAATTCAACAAGTTACATACATACACATACTTTCATATAACAAACATATATGCAATGTGACTCGATGCAAGACTCAATGCAACTAATGTCAGGTGGTACCAACACTTGTTATTATTTTTTTTATTTTTACACTTAAACCGGGTCCGTCCCCTAGACCAATAACAAACAAAAACCCGTTCTCTAAGCTTTCAAACCCCTCTCTAGGTTTGGGACAAGTCACTAGCTCCCACGGAACTAACAAACATTGCCTCTTGACACAAATGATGTGTACGCAATCAACAAGCATATGCAATTAAGACTATTCCCTAATCTTAATATCAAGCATATCTCCAATAATTCATCACACTTGAATTACCACACAATTGCACACACAAACTCATTTTCAAAATCAAAGTACTCATACTTTAAACATCATCACCACAATTAGCAAGTAATACGCAATGATCGACTCGATCCAATCACAACTCACAAAACACAAATTACCGATCAAATATAAGATAATAAATCTGTCACCAATAATCGAATCCAATGTCCAATAACTAATTCAATATTCAATAAATAATAATCAATATTTAAATAGACAAAATATTTAAATAAATGACCAATATCTAAATAAATAATCAATTTCCAAATAAATAATTAGTATTTCAAATATATAATCCATATTTAAAATTAAATAACCAATATTTTAATATTTAATTAATAATTAAATAAATGATTAATATTTAAATTAAATAATCAATGATTTATTTAAATAATTAACATTTAATAAAATATATAATCTTAGTAAACCTTTTAATTCATAATAATAATAATAATAATAATAATAATAATAATAATAATAATAACAATAATAATAATAATAATAATAAAAATAATAATAATAATAATAATAATAGAGATTAATTGGAATACACTGTCAATGTAAAACTACTTTACGCTATCATCCAATTAGAATTAGTTATTTTGACACATGAGAAGAGAGAAAAATAGAAGAAGTAGTTATTAAAATGTTTTATTTATAATTTAATTTTTTTATTATTAATTCTATAAATATGTGTCAAAATACCTAATTCTAATTGGATGACAGTGTAAAGTAATGTTACATTGACAGTGTATTTCAATTAATCTATAATAATAATAATAATAATAATAATAATAATAATAATAATAATAATAATAATAATAATAATAATAATAATAATAATAATAATAATAATAATAATAATAATAATAATAATAATAATAATAATAATAATAATAATAATAATAATAATAATAATAATAATAATAATAATAATAATAATAATAATAATAATAATAATAATAATAATAATAATAATAATAATAATAATAATAATAATAATAATAATAATAATAATAATAATAATAATAATAATAATAATAATAATAATAATAATAATAATAATAATAATAATAATAATAATAATAATAATAATAATAATAATAATAATAATAATAATAATAATAATAATAATAATAATAATAATAATAATAATAATAATAATAATAATAATAATAATAATAATAATAATAATAATAATAATAATAATAATAATAATAATAATAATAATAATAATAATAATAATAATAATAATAATAATAATAATAATAATAATAATAATAATAATAATAATAATAATAATAATAATAATAATAATAATAATAATAATAATAATAATAATAATAATAATAATAATAATAATAATAATAATAATAATAATAATAATAATAATAATAATAATAATAATAATAATAATAATAATAATAATAATAATAATAATAATAATAATAATAATAATAATAATAATAATAATAATAATAATAATAATAATAATAATAATAATAATAATAATAATAATAATAATAATAATAATAATAATAATAATAATAATAATAATAATAATAATAATAATAATAATAATAATAATAATAATAATAATAATAATAATAATAATAATAATAATAATAATAATAATAATAATAATAATAATAATAATAATAATAATAATAATAATAATAATAATAATAATAATAATAATAATAATAATAATAATAATAATAATAATAATAATAATAATAATAATAATAATAATAATAATAATAATAATAATAATAATAATAATAATAATAATAATAATAATAATAATAATAATAATAATAATAATAATAATAATAATAATAATAATAATAATAATAATAATAATAATAATAATAATAATAATAATAATAATAATAATAATAATAATAATAATAATAATAATAATAATAATAATAATAATAATAATAATAATAATAATAATAATAATAATAATAATAATAATAATAATAATAATAATAATAATAATAATAATAATAATAATAATAATAATAATAATAATAATAATAATAATAATAATAATAATAATAATAATAATAATAATAATAATAATAATAATAATAATAATAATAATAATAATAATAATAATAATAATAATAATAATAATAATAATAATAATAATAATAATAATAATAATAATAATAATAATAATAATAATAATAATAATAATAATAATAATAATAATAATAATAATAATAATAATAATAATAATAATAATAATAATAATAATAATAATAATAATAATAATAATAATAATAATAATAATAATAATAATAATAATAATAATAATAATAATAATAATAATAATAATAATAATAATAATAATAATAATAATAATAATAATAATAATAATAATAATAATAATAATAATAATAATAATAATAATAATAATAATAATAATAATAATAATAATAATAATAATAATAATAATAATAATAATAATAATAATAATAATAATAATAATAATAATAATAATAATAATAATAATAATAATAATAATAATAATAATAATAATAATAATAATAATAATAATAATAATAATAATAATAATAATAATAATAATAATAATAATAATAATAATAATAATAATAATAATAATAATAATAATAATAATAATAATAATAATAATAATAATAATAATAATAATAATAATAATAATAATAATAATAATAATAATAATAATAATAATAATAATAATAATAATAATAATAATAATAATAATAATAATAATAATAATAATAATAATAATAATAATAATAATAATAATAATAATAATAATAATAATAATAATAATAATAATAATAATAATAATAATAATAATAATAATAATAATAATAATAATAATAATAATAATAATAATAATAATAATAATAATAATAATAATAATAATAATAATAATAATAATAATAATAATAATAATAATAATAATAATAATAATAATAATAATAATAATAATAATAATAATAATAATAATAATAATAATAATAATAATAATAATAATAATAATAATAATAATAATAATAATAATAATAATAATAATAATAATAATAATAATAATAATAATAATAATAATAATAATAATAATAATAATAATAATAATAATAATAATAATAATAATAATAATAATAATAATAATAATAATAATATCATTATTGGTCTTGCGGTTCAGCTACAGCGAATGAAACAAAAAGCATTCATAAAGTAGCGCTCCAGGAGAAAAAGGGAACGGCACCTACTATCAAATGTGCAGTGCTACAGAGCTCTATATAGCACTACATTTAAAAATATATTTGATTTAATTTTTTGATTTTTAATGGCTACTTCAAAATATATACTATGCTAATATATAATTGAGTTCAATGATAGAGTAGTATTAATTGACATGGAATTGATGTCAATTTTTGTGTTAATTGTTTAAGCTGAATTCTTCAAAATTTAAATTTATTAAACAATATGGATCATTTATTAGATATAACACATAGTTAATTATATATTTAAGCAAGACAATCGTAATTATGAACTCTAGAAATTACTGTGTTATATCAATAATTTAATAGATTTGTTTACTTATTTATATTTTATAAATTATAACCTATAACATTTATTCTATCAATAAATAAGTTATAGTAGTGTCAAAAAAAAATTTTGATAAATGTTGATACCTTGAATCTTAATTTCATAGCTGGGTATTTGTGATAACTATTTCCATTTTGTGTACCAACTAAAAGCTAATATACTAATGTTATTTATTTATTTATTTAAATAAATACTACATTTCATTGCCAATTTTAGGGCTGGACAAATTTGAACCGACCGATTGAAACCGACCAACCTGTTGTCTTTTTTGTGCAAATGAATCGGGTCGGGTCGGGTGTCGGGTTGATTCGGTTGCTTAATTTGGATATTATAGGGTTGTTTCGGTCGGACTCAGATGCTAATTTTGCATTCAACCAAAACCGAAACCGACCGAACTTAATTTCGGAAATTCACCACACCCTATGATGATTTCGCTTCAATCTTGATCTCAAGATTGATCACCAACCAACAAAGAAAGAAGAAGAAGAACAAACTAACAGCAAGAAAGAAAAGAGAGAGAAGAGAAATATTTGGAGAAAAGTGTTTATACCCACGAACTGTGGGATTTCTTCTATTGCTATTATTCACTTGCTAATCTGCAAACTGTGAATGCAATTGTGTTACAATGGACAAAGGAAACTCCCTATTTATAGATTTAGATTTACAAAGGCGCAAAACTCTAAAAGCCCAAAGTATCAAATCTAATCTAAATCATATCTAATCTAATCTAAAACAAAATCCAATCAAATCTAAAAATGAATCTGTCGAAACTATTCAACACATGAATGCTTCGACTTCGACTTCAACACTATGAATTACATTTAACACACCACCTAAGTCATATTGTCTAAACTATCTACATTCATCATCGATCTTAGCTTCTTGAATACTTCGACCTGCACTCCCTTCGTCATGATATCTGCAATCTGATTCTCAGTTCTGCAGTGTTCCAAATTCATCTTCCCTTCTGCTACATGCTCTCGAAGATAATGGAACCTCATTTCGATGTGCTTGCTTCGACCACTCTGTCTTTCGACCATGGATTTGAATCTGACAAATACCTCAAACACATCACTTTTCTTCTTGATGAGGTAAGTTCATAACTTTCGACTGAAGTCATCTATAAACGTGACAAAATATATGTTGCCACCAATCGAATCCACCTGGATTGGACCACATACATCAGAGTATATGACTTCAAGAATTGCCTTCGACTTCCTTCCTGCATCCTTGCTGAAGTTATTCTTGTGTTGTTTCGACTGAACACACTCTTCACAGAATTCACTAGGAATGTCGATTTCTGGTAATCCTGACACCATATTTCTTCTCTTCAACTCTCTGATGTCATTGAAGTTGAGATGGCCTAGTCGAAAGTGCCATAACCACTCATCTCTGTTGGCTGCTGTTGCTAGACACTTGTGCTCCATCACATTGAGTTCAATCTTGAAGGTCGTATTCTGAGACATTGGATCCTTCAAGATCAACCTACCACCTGCGTCAAGGACTCTCATCATCTTGTCTTCGACAACTACCTTGTAGTTCTTTTCGACAAGCTGCCCTATACTGAGCAAATTACTTTTCATGCCTGGTATGTACAACACATTGGAAATTGTTGACCTTTTGCCATCTTTCCTCATAATCAGAACATCACCAACACCTTCAGCTACTAGAGTGTTGTCATTTGCAAACTTCACAGTGTTCTTCGACGAGGGCTTCATGTTGACAAACCAATCTTTCCTTCCAGTCTTGTGTGATGAGCATCCTGAGTCCAAGTACCACTGATCTTGGAATCTCTCTTCATCTTTCGTTGTGACCATCAGCAACGTCTCTTCTTCTTCATGCTTCGCCAGATTTGCATCAGTTTCTTGATTTTTCTTCTTTTCTGGACAGTTACTAACATAATGGCCATACTTCTGACAATTGAAACATTGAATGTGACTTTTGTCTGGCTTTCGACCACCACCTATTCCTCTACCTGCAGTACCACCTCTTTGGTTGCCTTGGTTCCAAGGTTTCTTCTGAGTCGAATTACTGCCTCCTCTATCTTTGTTGCCATTCACGTTTCCTTTGCCTTTCCTTTCCTTTTCTGACTGCGCCTGCAAAGCCATATCACTCTTCGACTTTCCTGCAGCTCTCTCAGCCATCCTTTGTTCATGAGACTCAAACGTCCCTTGAAGCTCTTCCTTCGTCAATACTGACAAGTCTTTCGACTCTTCTATGGCTACTACCACGTGGTCGAACTTAGGAGCCAACGATCTCAAAATCTTTGAGACTACTGCTTTCGTTGTCAGCGTTTCTCCACATACTTTGATTTGATTCACCAGTTTTGTAACTCTGGTGAAGAAATCTGTAATACTTTCATTGTCTTCCATCTGAAGCAACTCATAGGTTCTCTTGTGAGTTTATAACCTCACCTCTTTCACCTTCTCTGCGCCTCCAAATGACTTTTCAAGAATCTCCCATGCTTCCTTTGTTGATTCTGCATCGCTAACTTTTTCAAAGTTATATGGATCAACACATTGATGGATTATAAACAACGCTTTATAATCTTTCTTCTTCAATTCTTTGTGTGCAGCCTTTTCTTGATTCGCCGCGTTCTCCCAAAGCGATGTTACTCCTTCCTTCACAAGATCCCAA
This sequence comes from Lathyrus tuberosus, assembly GCA_022829125.1. Taxonomy (NCBI): domain Eukaryota; kingdom Viridiplantae; phylum Streptophyta; class Magnoliopsida; order Fabales; family Fabaceae; genus Lathyrus; species Lathyrus tuberosus. The sequence continues at coordinate 797,167 of JALAZF010000491.1, read as the reverse complement.
AGATCTTGATAACAGAAAACCACCTTGATCTGCTTGCACCAATTCTCATAATTATCTTTCTTGAGAATTGGTAGGGTCGCCGGAAAGTGCCCATTTGAATGATTCATAGCCATCACGATTTTCCTCCTTGATTCGCAACCGGAGCTCTAGATACCAGATGTTGGAAATTCACCACACCCTATGATGATTTCGCTTCAATCTTGATCTCAAGATTGATCACCAACCCACAAACAATACGTAATGATAATGAAGAACAAAGAAAGAAGAAGAAGAAGAACAAACTAACAGCAAGAAAGAAAAGAGAGAGAAGATAAATATTTGGAGAAAAGTGTTTCTACCCACGAACTGTGGGATTTCTTCTATTGCTATTATTCACTTGCTAATCTGCAAACTGTGAATGCAATTGTGTTACAATGGACAAGGGAAACTCCCTATTTATAGATTTAGATTTACAAAGGCGCAAAACTCTAAAAGCCCAAAGTATCAAATCTAATCTAAATCATATCTAATCTAATCTAAAACAGAATCCAATCAAATCTAAAAATGAATCTGTCGAAACTATTCAACACATGAATGCTTCGACTTCGACTTTGACACTATGAATTACATTTAACACTTAATTAATATATTTTTATTTATTTTTATTATTATATGAATAACTCACTATAAAAATGAGATTCATAATGTTGCAGGATACTATAATTTTTATAAATTAATGATTACATTATACTCCTAAAAATACAAGATATGTAATATAAAATTTTGTATATTATTTAGTTTATCGGTTAAAGTATGATAATGATCAAAATTAATGTCAAATAATATTAAAAATATTATTTCGTAATAATATTTTTTATTAAAAAATAGTTTTATTCTAAAAATTTAATATTTTTTATACAAAAATTAAAAAAATCAATTTTATAACTTTTTTCTAATAAATATTAAACCGACTAAACCGATCCGACTTAACCGTCAAACCGATTTAATCGAATCCGACGAAAACTGTGATTTACATCGGATTTAAGTTTTGGGCCCGAAATTGACCGTAACCGACCGATTGTCCACCGCTAGCCAATTTGTTTTAATATTATCCTGAATCATCATCACAATTATTAAAGTATGTAATTCATTTGCCAAAGGAAAGGTACTTCCCCTCATTGCCTTAAATGTTGTTACAGGCTACATCACATTTCACTAAATTAAATGGCCTACATAGTAAGTGAGAGGGGAAATACATAGAATTCAATTTCTATAGTCTATTCTCCTTACTTATGCGCTGCATTCATAAATGAAAAGGGGAAAAAATTACACTAGTCCGCTACAGTACATTAAGCACTTCATATCCCAATTATTAGCAACAATGAAGAGGTTCACATTAAATTCCAATTCCTATTTAATCCCTGTGCTGTAGCTCCAAAAGAGGGAATTACATTAATTAATTATCCTCATTGCCAAGACTACACAATTTCCATCACTAAATAGCTACAGTATCGGAAACAAGACCAAAAAAATTTCATTACTTAATTCATAATATCGCTACAGCAAAACAATTATTCGAGATTCTAAATTCTAATAGGTTACTTCAAATATTAAATGGGTCTCTATACAATATTAAAAATCAAATCTAAAGACACAAAAATCAACACTTTCAGAAATTAATATCAAAACCTAATAATTTCAATCTCATAATTTTTTTTGGGGATTTTAATCTAAAACTATTTGTCATACTCCAAATTTTGACCACTAAGATTTTCCATCATTGTGCAAATCATCATCACAATCTAGATGAACCATCATGCCTCATCATTCTCCTCAAAGATGGTTGAGCATTCACTATAATCAAAGATTAGGGTTTTGAGCCCTCTCAGAGCATTTAGACAAGGATCAATCAAGAAATGACATGATCTTCAACTTGTCTAGTCTCTCAAACACCCACAAAGGATCAAGAGGACTCCCACATCAAGAATCAAGCACAAGGTTGTAGCATTCCAAGTGGATCAAGCCTCAAGATCGCCAGAGTCACCAAATTAGCATTTTGGTCGACTGAAACCTCCAGATGAAAATTTCCATCTGGGCATGAGTCAATGCCTCAATGTATGGTCCTATAAGCCCAAAAGGATCTCAAGAACCCACCCACAATGGCAAAATCACCTTGAGGGTCCATCTATCCAAAAATCAGGAATTAGGGTTTTGACCTAATTCAACCCTTGAGTTAACTTGTGAAGTGAGGCATGGCTTAAAGCTTCAAAATGAACTTCAAAGACCTCAAATACATCATATTGACATGTTTACAAGATTTGATTGACTTAAAGAGCTCACATCATTAACTCAAAGAACTCAAAACCATCTAATCACAAATTAGGGTTTCTGATGGAAAAAGTCAACCCTACCCTTGACTATTGGCCAACCCTTGATCTTAAACCTTGGGGAGAGGTCCAAGACATTCCTAAATACCCTTGGAGGACATCCATGAAGTTTAATTGTGCCCAAGGATTGATTTCACAAAAGGATCACAAAGTCAAAATTTAATCTGTTGAAAAAGTCAAATGTACAAAAATCCAAGTTTGACTTTTTGGATTTTTGGTCAACCAAGGTTCCTTAACCCTAAAAGAATGTTAATATGTGATTTGAATCATCATTCATCAAGAAAAATCAAAGAAAGTGAGTTAACTTGTAAAAGGGGTAACCATAAAAAAACTTAGAATTTTTCTAAGTTATGGAACAAAGTGGCTAGGGTACCAACTTCCAAGGACCATAACTTGAGATCCAAGCAACCATTTTGGGTAATCCAAAGCTGGATTTGTAGATCTTGCTACACTCTACAAAAGCTTCAACTACATCAAACTCCAATTCCTCATGGATTTTAAGTTATGGAGTGATCAAAATGGCTAAAAACATGAAAATGACATTTTTCCAACACTTAGTGAAATTTTCACTAAGTCAGAATCTGCCTTACTTTTTCCAAAATGTAGGGACATTTTTTACCTTGATCCAAGTCAAACCAGGTCTAGGGGTGAACATCAAAGTTAAAGTATGCCATAAGGGCTTTCCAACAAGTACCAGATCATCTCCAAATTCAATTTGAGCAGGGAGATACAGCCCTTGAAACATGGCATCATGAGTTGGTTTTACAAGACAGAATTGTGCACATTTGCTCAATTTGTCCAACTCTGATAACTCCAAGCCTTGTCATCAATTTGGACACATCAGAGGATCAAATCCAAGGGGGTGATCTAATCTTCAAGCCTCCCAAGTCCAAGAATCTACATTAGGCTTGTCATCCCTAAAAAGGCTACAAAGATGCCAAGACTCCAATTTTGTTTCCAAGCATTCAATGGATACACCAAGGTGGCATGAACTGAGCCTATTCCAACTGAATTCAGTCAAGACTTATCTCTGAACCAAAGCTACAAAGCCTGTGCCCTAACCTCAAGTTAATGGCTAGAGGCAACTTGAGATTCCTTTTGCATAACATTGTCCAAAGGCCTGCTGCAGTTGTCATTCAATATTGCTTGCAAAACAAACTTGCTCTACTATAAATAGAGCTCATTTGTGCTCAGTTTGAGTACACCAAAGCACTACAACACTTGCTTTCCTCAAAATCCCTTTCTCTAGGCCAAAATGCCTTCTTTTATAATGATCCAAACACCTCTAATATGTTGTATCTAAGCTGTTCAAACTCTCATTTGTGACCTGAAACACCAAAATCACAAAGTTCACTTCCAAATTGGACTTTTTTGCATTTTTCAAGCCATGTATTGATTCAGTCACTTTCAAAACCAGATAAAACCTCAAACACACTTCAAATATCATCCTGGAACTGTCTCAATTGGTTCCCCACATCTGGAACACCATTTGAGAGAGTTGTCATATTGGTCACTTTTGCCCCTTTTGCAAGAAAGAGCTCAAACTTGTTCCTGAGGATTCCAGCTGGTTCAGATCATTCTAAAAGCTTCTAAGGGATTAATTGAGAGTGTCCAAAGCATCAAATTACTTCTGGCACAAGGAACTTGGCATATAGCACAAAAAGCTCCAAGAGGTAAGTGCATGACTACTTGAACTCTTTGAATTGTGCATTACTTTGAAGTTCACTGATCATAAACATCTCATACATGTTGTATATGTTGTGTTTGAACCAATTCATCATGTAATTCTTGCCTGTACCATGAGGTAGCATAGAAAATGCAAATTGTGGCCTGTTTCAAAACCACTATCGGGTTTTAAAATGGGGACCTCATCTGAAAAAACTAAGGGCACCATTGGATTTCATGTGAAATTCTAGGTAGGATATACCTAAATTTTGTCCCAATCCATGGAGAAATGAGAGAGTTAGAGCCTTCACGTTTTGGCTCAAGAACTTGCCTTGCCATGCCTTGGCCAGGCCTGAAAATTGGTATCCCATATGTATTTATGGAGTGGTTTTGATACACGGATGTATCACCACCCCAGTGGTTGCGTGCGCATGTGTTTGGCTTGGAGGTCTGGGTTTCGAATCCCCCTCGCCCCAGACCCTTTTTTTTTATCACTTTTCCACTTTTTATATTTTTCATATAATTTTCTTAAATGATTTGAAAAATTAATTTCTCTCTCAATTTTAATTATATTTTATTAGTTCTTTTTGCAAAAAATCACAAAAATGTTAAAATATTTTATTCCACAAAAATCAAATTTATATTATTTATTTAATATAATTGATATTTTTGTAAATAAATTCATTTTTAATTGTTTTTAAACATTTCAAAAAGGAATTATCATCTTGGAAATCAAAACCAAATGGGTTTTAATTCATCTTGTGATTAAAACATCATTTTTCAAACCTCAACCAAAAATCACAAGTTGTTTATTCAAACTTATTTAGTGTTTTTATCATTTTAATTAATTTTCTCTGAATAATTACTTTAAAGAATGATGAAATTAGGGTTTCTTTGATTTTCACCCTAAAAAATCTTTTTCAAACATCTCTGGGCCACTTGGTAGAGTGTAAGTCCCATCCCTCTGTAAATAATATAATTTTTGGGCCTCATAAATTGTATAAGTCCCTCCGCATTTTCAAAAATCTCGGCGCGGTCGCTATTTCAAAACGAAATCCTATGGGCCTCCCCTCATGCTGTAAGTCTCATCCTTCTTTTACAAAACATCTTTGGGCCTCTCCTTGAGTTGTAAGACCCAACCCTTTTGTAAATAAACCTTTTTGGGCCTCAGTTATTGTATAAGTCCCGATACGATCTTCAAAACAACGGTGCGATCACTGTTAAACCTTGGGCCTCTCTTTGAGTATAAGCCCCAACAATCTTTTCAAAAACAACTTCTCTTTTGATTTAGATTCAAATATACAGTTGTTATCAAAACTTTCTTTAATTTGTTTGAACAACTAACAATACAGCATGGAAGCTTGCTCACCTGTAAGTTTTATCAGCTTTAATTTACATGATTTAATATATATATAACTGTATTGTGGGAAGCTGCTCCTCTGTAAGTCCTTCTTTCATATCCTTTTAAATACTTGTCATATATCAACTGTATATATACTAGTATAGTTATTTAGAGTTTTCCCCGGCAACTAGGTCTAGAACTAGGTAAAGCCAGTTGGTCACTCTTAAATACAGTCAAAACTAGTTCCCCATAGGACTTCCAGATACAGTCTTGCCTTCTCTTGGGCTTAAACAATATGGAACAAAGATAAAGATAGTATTCTCGGTGAACCTTTTCTCAGACTGTCACTATTAGAATTTGTCAAAGAAATTCAGTTTCCCCAGAGAGGATTAATTCCCGTGAAACTTCTCTTGAATTTCTTCAAACCCTAGAACTGTTCACTAAAGAAAAGATTATTCTCGATGAAAATTTTCTTGAACTCTTCTTAAGTTTGGGACCCACAAGCTTCCTAAAAGCATCCCCTCCTCCTCTTGGGCTTTGTACAAGGACCCTCCGGCTTCTTAGAAGTTCTTATGCCTTCTCTTGGGCTTAATACAAGGACCCTGAAGACCGCTTAAAGGTATAAGACAGAACTTAGTCATCCTTTGCTAGAGCAGTTTTTCCAGTGTCAAACCTCAGACCAATTTAGGGTGAATTCTCATCCCTTAAAACACTTGCCTCCTCTTGGGAATCATACAAAGAAAAACTCTTCCACACCAGTCGACTTGGAGAGTCTAAATCTCCTCTTGAGTCTCAAAGATATTCTCAAGTTCCCTACAAACATAGGAGAAACCCCAGTCATTCTGGATCAATCTCCAAAGGAGTTAAAACCCTTGGGTTCAAAAACCCAGACTCTCTCCTAAAAATCCCCCAACCAGGGTCAGTTTATCATCGGTATAACACTATCCCAAATCAGAACCTCAAGGCATTTAATACCTCAACTCTTCTGTAACCCTCAGCAAGAGTTGATTCCCCAGTTGGACCTGCCTCGGGATCTCAATAATCCCCAGCAGAAGATAGCCTCCTCTTAGGCTTTATATAACGATCTTTCCTCAGCATAGCTAACCTCTTCTTGGGCTTTGTACAATGATTCTCCCCAGTGGAGCTAACCTTTTCAGACTCTCTTGTTGAGTCAATCACCTTTTTCAGACTCTCTTATTGAGTCAATTACTCTCTTGTTGAGTCGACCCTTTTAGCCTCAATCTCGGGCTTTGAACGAGATAGATAAAACACTCTCTTGTTGAGTCCATCTATTCCAGCCTCCTTTTAGGCTTGATATAAGGATTTCCCCTAGCAAAAGTTAGCCTCCTCTTAGGCTTTGTATAATGATTTCTCCAGCTTGTTCAGCCACAATCCTGGGCCTCGGACAAGACAGATAAAAGCACTCTCTTGTTGAGTCAAACCCTTTTTAGCCTCAATCTTGGGCTTTGTACAAGACATAAATCTTCATAACCTTCTCTTAAGCTTGGGACAAATTTCTTCCCCAACGGAGTCAATTCCTCTCAGCCTACTTTTAGGCTTTGAGAAATAATTTCCTAAGCAGAGTCAAACTCTTTTCAGCCTCAATCTTGGGCTTTGTACAAGACAGATAATACTCTCTAGTAGGGTCAAACTCATTTCAGCCTCAATCTTGGGCTTTGTACAAGACACCTAAAATATCCTTAACCGAGTCAATAAAGTCTCCTTTAGCCTCAATCTTGGGGTTTGTACAAGACATATAAAGATTTCTTTCCCACTGAGTCAGTTTCTTTTCAGCCTCAATCTTGGGCTTTGTACAAGACACATACAAACCCTCCAGACGGAGTCAAAATACCCTTTTTAGCCCAATCTTGGGCTTTGTACAAGATAGATAGAACATTTTCCCCGGAAAAGTCAAACTTTTAGCCTACTCTTAGGCTTTTTATAAAGATATCCCCAAAAGAGTCAGTCTCTTTTAGCCTCAATCTTGGGCTTTGTACAAGACATATATAAACACTCTCTTGTTGAGTCAGTCATTCCCATCCTCCTCTTAGGCTTTGTATAAGGACTTCTCTAGTAGAGTCAATCAACCTCTTAGCTTCAACCTTGCGCTTTGATCAAGGCACACAAAAATCATCATCCCCTCAGAGGAAATCAAAATATCTCTGTAGAAAGTCATTTCTCTGTTTATCACTTATCAAAACAGAAATTCAAAACAAACCCTAATCCCAAATAATTGTTGTAAGTGGCACACTTGTTGATTCAAATATCCAAGCTGTCGTCCATCTTTTATCCTGGTAAATCCTTTCTTGCATCTAATTGCTGTAAGCGGCAAGCCTCTGGATTATTCACATCCACGCTACTGTCCCTCTCTTAGCATGAGAAATTCCTAAGGAAAAATGGCATTGCTCAACGTTGAGTTAAAGTTTTCCCCTTCAGGATAACACCCCTCATAAAGGAAATTATGGCATTACTGGATTCTCATATCCTAGTTAAAGTAACCCTCATTTATAATCAGTCACCCAACAGTTGTGATAAACAGAAGAGATGTCCCCCCTTTAGAAATGACAAGTTCTCCCTCAGTCAAACCTTTTAGCTTCAATCTTGGCCTTTGAACAAGATACAAATACTCATTTAGCTTCAATCTTGGGCTTTGAACAAGACACCAAAACATCATTTTTCCTCCCATAGAATAGGAGGAACTACAATTGCTCTGATTTCCCTGTTTCATTTAAACGGGAATACGTAGGCATAAGATTGTGAAATCTTAGCGAGCATACTAATAAAAAACTCTAGGTCTGGTACCTTACCAAAAACATTGGAAAAACCCGAGCATTAACAAAAACTCACTCACTCTCTCCTCATATTTCCCAAGAAACTTTCCCAACCCATTAACGGATAAACACCATCAAGTACAAAGCAAAACCTAAAGCTAACATCCTGTGGATAACCACATATAGGATGGGTAATTGACAACTCCCCATTGTATAATCTGACCCCAAACTCCCCAATCTCTTTAAGCATTTGTTCAGTTAAACATTCGCATGCAAGGTTAGTTTTAGATAGCTTCCCTTTCCCTTCTAGCTTCACGGGATAAATAAGAAATCAGAAAGTAACAACCCTCTCCTCTTCGTTGAGGAGAAAACCCAAATTCTGTGATAAGGTGGTCGCGTCGCCGACAAAAATCACGCGCTACAGTAAAATGGCGACTCTGCTGGGGAGTCCTTATAATGATCTTTGGGGCATCGTCCCCATTTTCCAACAGTAAAATGGCGACTCTGCTGGGGAGTCCTTAGAATGATCTTTGGGGCATCGTCCCCATTTTCCAACAGTAAAATGGTGACTCTGCTGGGGATGTCATTGTCTCTATAGGACTAGGATTATAGCTCTTAAGAGGTCTAGGATGTTAGTTTTAGGAATGTATATATTTATCGCTTTTCCTACTTGATATTCGTGTTTATTTTTCTGCTAATGGGACTGCGGGTGATGCCACATGTGGAAAGTTTGAGTGATACCTAAGATAAGTAATGGCATAGACGGGTGGTCTTATAGGGTGTGATTCCCGAATAAGCGATCCTGGTAGACCATCGAATCAGTGGAGATACCCTTTGCGGATTCAATGTCTAAACGACTTCGGTTGTTGAAAGCAGATTGTTCGATTATGGTATCCATGAAACTGAAGATTTAGTAGACTGAGACCATGTGACTATTTTGTAGTGTGGAAGCTATCGGAAATAGTTGTCACGCGACACTACCCTCATTTGAGATTACCCTAAGATACTACAGCTCACTCGAGTGAACCAGCCTGCTGTTGTAATCCCAAGGGGGGTCAATGATTTTGAGGACAAGTACAAAAACTCACCATAGTACAACCTTTGGGAATGGGTAGAGCCATGACTCCATTCTCATGACGCTGAACCTTTGACCTATGTTTTTTCTATGTTTTTGTGTGCTGCATTCAGGCATTCATTTCATTAAAAAACTTTAAACAAAGAAAAATATTCTTTTCTAATCTCTCTTTTTTCAAATTAAACTAAGACAATGATTGCAAATGTCAGAGAGAAAGATTGCGTTATGGATTTCGGTAGAAGGAAGACTCACAAGTACACCTTCAAGGTTCCAAAACTAGAGGATTTAAGAGGGTTGGCAAGGAAGATCACCAACCCTGATGCTTTCAGAGCTAAGTACGGAGGACTGCTGTCTCTGTTAAGGGTCCAGGTAATTGAAGGGATCCTGTCTACGCTGATTCAGTTTTACGATCTGGTTTATCACTATTTCACATTCTCGGATTATCAACTAGCACTAACGCTGGAGGAGTACTCTCACCTGACTAATTTACCCATCACTGACCAAACTCCGTTCTGGACTGGAAGAAATTCCAAAGGATCAAACCATTGCAAGAGCAATATATTTGGACGAGTCAGAAGTCAGGACTTACAAGACCATTAAGGGTGGAATCCAAGGTTTATCAGCCAAGTTTTTGGTAAAGAAAGCTCTGTACTTTGCTAGTATAGGGACCGTGACTGCTTTCGAGAGCGTCTTTGTTCTGCTCACCTACGGGTTATTTCTGTTTCCCAACATTGATAACTTCGTTGATACCAATTCCATTAAGATATTTTTGATTGGAAACCCTGTACCGGCCCTGCTCGCAGATGCTTATCATTCTGTACACTTAAGGAATTTGTACAGCGGAGGCATGATCACATGCTGTGTACCCTTGCTATACAAATGGTTCACTTCCCACTTACCTAAGTCTGCCGCTTTTTGGGATCATAAGAGTGCTCTACGTTGGTCACAGAGAATCACGTCTCTTACCAACTCTGACATAGATTGGTACAATTGAATCTATGACGGGATAACAATCATTGACCGGTGTGGAAATTTCCCTAATGTACCCCACATAGGAACCAAAGGAGGAATCAACTATCATCCAGTTTTAGTTCGTCGTGAATTAGGATACTCGATGAGACATGTCCCACTAATGTTCATCTGGAAGGTCTTTTCTTCAAGGAACGAGAAAATGACAGGGCACTAAAGACAGAAATAGTGCATGCTTGGAAACTTATTCACAGGAAAGGACGAGAGTCTCTAAGAAAACCAGACTGTGTCTCTGTGGAACTTTATCTCCACTGGGTACAAACTAGAGCTCTCAAGCTGAGGATGCCTTACCCTCATCTAGAAGTTCTTCCGTTAAAGGAATATGTCCTTTATTTTATGCCTGATACCAAAAAACTCCAGGTCACTCTCAACAAAGTTCAATGGGAAAAGAAATCTTGGGAGAACAAGTACCGCATTCTCAATGTGGAGTGTGCTAAAATGCAGCAACTATTAAAAGAAAAAGATGCTCTGATAAAGATTTTAGAGCAACATGCTGTAGAGAATCAAGATGACCGAAGGAATTTGCTCGCTCCTTTCACTTGGCAAAAGGATGACAACCCGACAACGGCTCAAGAGCCCCGGTCAAAGAAAAGGAAAGTACCAGAACCAGCACCTGAGCTCTCTTCAGAGAGGACTCAGGATCCATAAGCTTAGATTTTTCCTTTTACAGCACTTTGTAAATTACTGTATTTCCATTTCCGCAATCTTTGAATTCAATAAAACGGGGTTTCCCCACTGTATGATATTTGCAATCCAATTGTTGAAGTTTCTTTTGATTAAACATTTTTTTTATAATCATTGTATATCATTCATCATTCTCACATAACACATTCTTCTTCCCTACTAATCTCACGTTTGTGTCTCGATTCTAGAGTCAAACTGTCTCATTCGTACAATACTCGGGCCAATCGACAAAATAAAATGGACGATCTCGAGGAAGAGAACAAAGAGTTGAGAAAAGAAATTGACACTCTGAAAAAATATCTGAGGAAACTTCATAGTGACGTGCAATCTCTGGTAGCTACTCAAATACAACAACAAAGGGCTGTGATCTCAGAGATCACATCTACGCCCGTAGTGGAAAAGTATGATCCTCGGTACAACATGCCTAAAGATCGTCCCTAGGGCATGCCACTCAACTATATCCCGAAAGGATATATTCCGCCGACCACAAAAGATTCGAAAACTGTAGCAGGAGCCGTTGGGCCTGAAGGTTACAAACTTCGGGAAAGCGAAGATGCCAGGGGCATGATAGCAACTCCTGAAGGTTACAAACTTCGGGATAGGGAAACACCAAGAGTCATTGTCGTAATGACTATACCACCACCCGTGGTACACACTGTCCCAGAAGGACAGATTCCATCGATACCTTCTGGTGGAAACGAAAGTATGTACGACAAATTGAATGAGTTCCAGGAATAATTCTTGGAGATGCAGAAGGAACTAAATGCCATTCGCAGTCAGGATCTATTCGGAAAGGACGCCGCAGACCTTTGTTTGGTCCCCAATGTGAAAATTCCGCACAAATTCAAGGTGCCCGAATTTGAAAAATACAAGGGCAACTCCTGCCCTCAAAGTCATTTGGTGATGTATGCTCGAAAGATGTCAACTCAGACAGAGAACCAATAGCTAATGATCCATTATTTCCAAGATAGTTTAACCGGTGCCGCACTCAAATGGTACACGGGTTTAAACCGCACTAAGATCACCACTTTCAGAGATCTTGGAGCTGCCTTCGTTCAGCAATATAAGTATAACCTGGACTTGGCACCGGACAGAGATCAACTTAGAGCCATGTCACAGAAGGACAAGGAAACCTTTAAGGAATATGCTCAGATATGGCATGAAATTGCCGCCCAGATTTGTCCACCCCTTGAGGAAAAAGAGATGACAAAAATATTCTTGAAAACCTTGAGCTCATTCTACTACGACCGAATGGTCGCCAGCGCGTCCAACGACTTTACTAAAATGGTAAACATGGGAGTACGTCTCAAAGAAGCAGTCCGAGAAGGACATATGGTCAAAGACGTCAGACCATCAAGCATTACCAAAAGATACGGTAGTGCTTTCCCTAAGAAAAAAGAGCAAGATATTGGTAACATCTCTCTCAGAAAGCAAAGGCGACAGTACCAACCAGTAGTAGCTGTAACTCCTGCTATCAACCCTGCGCCTATTCCAACGTATCAACCTCAGGTTGCTCAGAGCCAACCGAATCAACAATAATATCAGCAAAGAACACAACAGCCTCTTCAGCAGGCTAGTCCACAGTACAACAATAACAACTGTACAATGCGACCACCAGGGTTCGACCCTATATCGATGTTGTACGTAGAACTGTTTCCACTACTACTAGTCAAGGGGCATGTTCAAACCAGGACTCCTTTTACAGTACCGGAAAATCTGCCTTTTTGGTTTAAAGCGGATCAGACTTGCCCTTACCATCAAGGAGGACCAGGGCATAACATAGAAAACTGTCTCAACTTCAAATCCGATGTGTAAAAGCTTGACAGGAGCGGGGTCTTATCCTTCAAGGGTACAAATCCAAATGTTCATACGAACCCGTTGCCTCAACACGAGAAAGCTGCGCTAAATTTGATAGACGAAGGATCTAACCACAACTATCAAATTCACAATGTACTCTTATTGGGAACCAACCTGGTCAAGATGCATTACAGAAAGAGAGGATATGGTCATGTACTGTCTCACAATTATCACCAGTGTGATATCTGCTCTAAAAACGATCAAGGATGTTCTGTGGTGCAATCAGCTCTACAAGAACAGATGGATCTCGGATGGATCCAAGATCACCAAATCCGTGAGGTCAACATGACTTATACAAATTCCAACATCGTTCAAAACTACGACATCCGTGCGATGAATATCAACTTGGTGGCAATGCACTCCAAGCAAAGCCAACATCATGACCTACCACAGAACGACTACGATTCCTATCTGATCTGCTCGATAAACAATCAGGGATGCTCTTTTGTACAAGAGGCCCTCCAGCATCAGATGGATCTTGGATGGATTCAGGATTACCGTGATAGAAGTCATTATCAAGTTAACATGATTCAAATCTTTGATATTCATTTGATGAATACCAGCCTGGTGGAATTACACGCTAAGCAAGTCCAGCTCGGTTTTTTGACTTTGTATGATTATCAAAACTGTAAAATATGTCGTGAGAGTGACCAAGGATATGCACTCGTTCAAAGAACGCTTCAACACTTATTGAACCACTGGTGGCTTCCGATCTATAGGGACGAAGCTACACAACAGATCAGTATGATTGGTGGGAACCCTACTAGGTATCAAAGTCAGGATGTTCGATCAATGGAAACAGATATAGTAAGGTTACACTGCATACAAAGCAGACGTGGCCGGGTGCCACCACACAACTATGAGCGTTGTAGAGTTTGCTCAGAGAATAACAAAGGATGCTACCTCGTGCGAGCAGCCCTTCAGAGTCAGTTGGACCACAAAGAGGTTCAACCATGTTCAAGCTCTGGTCTGATCAACATAATGTCAGGCTATCTTCCCGATCAAGGTAAAGATGTTGTCTTAAATCCTAAACGAGAAATGGCCAGAGACGTATGTGCCATAATCCCTTTACTCCATGAATCGAGAGTTCCTCTTGAAAGTGGAAAGATTCTCAACCTCGAACCAATTGAGGCCGACTACGATGGTCAGAAAAATCAAAAGGCTTCTGTAGTTATCTATCTGCCAGGACCAGTCCCGTACAAATCCGATAAAGCTATCCCTTACAAGTACGGTGCAACAACAATTGAAAATGGAAAGGAAACTCCATTACCCTCCGTCGTGAATATTGCAGACATCAGTCGAGTAACACAGAGCGGTCGGATCTTCAATCGGGGAGTTGGAGAACCCACCAAAGAAAAGGAACCTCAAACAGAAGTTCCTAATCAACCAGTCGGTCAATCCAGTAATCCCGACCTTTAAAAGAACAACGATGAGATGCTGAAGCTCATCCAAAAGAGTGAGTACAACATTGTTGATCAACTGTTACAAACCCTTCGAGAATCTCTGTGCTATCTCTTTTACTCAGTTCTGAAGCTCACATGGAAGCTCTACAGAAAGTCTTAGAGCAAGCCTTTATGGAACAAGATGTAACAATAAGACAATTCGATAGCATCATCTCGAACATCACTTCCTGCAACAACTTAGGATTTAGTCATGAAGAACTGCCGAAAGAAGGCAAAAATCATAACATGGCACTAAATATTACAGTCAACTGCCAGGACGATGCCTTACCAACATACTGGTAGACAGCGGATCAGCTCTGAATGTTATGCCAAAATCTACTCTAATGCGACTATTATTTCAAGGATCTCCGATGAGAGGCAGTGAGGTCATCTTCAAAGCATTTGACGGATCCCAAAAAATAGTTATCGGCGAAGTCGACCTTCCCATAACTATCGGTCCTCACACTTTCCAAGTCACTTTCCAGGTCATGGACATCCGGGCAGCATACAGCTGTTCATTAGGAAGACCTTGGATACACGAGGCTGGGGCAGTCACTTCGACACTTCACCAAAAGCTGAAGTTCATCAAGAATAACCAACTAGTCACAGTCTGTGGAGAGCAAGCCTTGATCATGAGCAACTTATCGTCATCCTTTTGTGTAGAACTGGGGGAGGTTGTAGGAACCCAGTTCCAGGCACTTTCGGTGAGCAATGACAACCAATCAGAAAGAGGAACGTCGATTTCCTCATACAAAGATGCTCTCGAAGTGATCAAAAGTAACAATGCAAAAGGATGGGGACCGCTTATCATTCCTACTGATAACAAGACAAAGAAAGGTCTTAGTTTTTCTTCAACCTGTACCCAGACTGCTACTAATGATGAAAGTCTTCATCCCATTCAGAACTTCTTCCATAGTGGAGGTTTCCTTCACCCAGTGTCTCAAGAAGTACATACCACCAATGAGGGTAACTCCTCTGATACAGATAAAGAATGGAAGTCCTATCTTAACGAGGACAGTTATATGTCTCAAGGAAAGGTGCCTACGCCATTTTGCTATCCTGCACAGAGTCCGAGATATATACCAAGATCAGATGTCAAGATGATATACGGAGATTGTGATCCAGAAGGATGTCGTGCTCCACCAAACTTATTAGAGGAGGACACTCTGATGAAAGACTACTTTGACCACGACTATTATGGTCCAATGGATGGCCTGCCTATCTGGCAGCCATACCCAGGAGACTTGGGGAAAAAGAGTCAGTCAAACGATGCATATCAGCTGAGTATCATTGAAAAGAATACATGTGTCCCCACCGAATCATGGGATCATTACTCAGGGCATTCAGAAAATATCCAGCACGCCGATGAATTTGCAAAGTTTGCAGGCAGAAGTTCATCAACTATGCTGTTCTCGAGGTCAATGTCATTGAAAGGGATGACTCCTCCAGTTCCAAAGAAGTGTGGGACACCTTAGGATAACCGAGTGGCAAGTACGACTTCCTGGTCAAGTACATCGCTCCTGAAAGCTCTCGTATCAGGCTCGAAGACATCCAACCCACTGGATGGGAAGATTTACCTGAGAGTGAAAACACTGTGCAAGATACAACAGAAGAATCCTCCTACGACAACTCTGCCTGGGAGACAAATTCCAACGATCCTGCTCTACCAGAATCAGCGTCATTTCTGAAGACAAGCCAAGAAGAAAGGTACCCGATTTTGTGATTCACCGAGGAGTTCACCGTCAATGGGTTGTTGTCAATGTTCCGAAAGTCGTTCATAAGTCTAAGTAATTGCCGTCTTTGTCTTAACCTTTCACCCTGCCCAAGTGAAATAGATGTTTTGATAGAGCTCACTTTCTGTAAATGTCTCTCTTCACTTCGCCCAAAGCGACTGAGTTTTGTTTTATAGGGCTGTAGTTTTAAGAATCGACAAAATCATAAATAAAATAACATCGTTTTGTAATTTCTGCATTTTATTGTTGTTTTCTGTTTTCGTATTTTCAGAAAATGGTATTCCTAAAAACAACTCAAATAATAAAAACAAGCATTTTTCAGAAAATACACATCACACACTCTTGCATTCTCTCTATCTCTTCTAAAAATAATCATCACGTCATGCAGATTGCTTGTTTTAGACCCCGTTGAAACATACGATCCAATGCCTTCTCCCAACTTTGAATTCTCGGTATTTGAGGCTGAAGAAGAAAATGAGGAAGAAATTCCAGAAGAGATCTCCCGATTACTCAGACAAGAGGAAAGGTCCATCGAACCTCACAAAGAGCCGTTGGAAACGGCTAACTTGGGTTCAGAAGAAGAGAGAAAAGAAGTCATGATTGGGGCACTGCTCAGTCCAACTGTTAAAGAAGGATTGATAAAGCTTCTCAAAGAGTTTCCCGATGTATTCGCTTGGTCCTATCAGGACATGCCAGGGTTAGATACCAGCATCGTGGAACATCATCTACCTTTAAGATTAGAATGTCTGCCGGTAAAACAAAGACTAAGATGGACTCACCCGGACATGGCAATCAAAATCAAAGAGGAGGTACATAAACAGATTGACGCGGGTTTCCTCACCACATCAGAATATCCTCAATGGTTAGCCAATATAGTACCAGTTCTGAAAAAGGACGGAAAGGTCAGAATGTGTGTAGACTACAGGGATCTGAACAAAGCCATCCAAAGAATGACTTTCCCTTACCACACATTGACATGCTGGTAGACAGTACAACAAAGTTCAAAGTATTCTCCTTCATGGATGGATTCTCGGGCTATAATTAGATAAAAATGGCACCGAAAGATATGGAGAAAACTTCATTCATCACCCCATGGGGTACTTTTTGTTACAAGGTAATGACGTTCGGTCTGAAGAACGTCGGGAAAACCTATCAAAGGGCCATGACTATTCTGTTTCACGACATGATACACAAAGAAATAGAAGTGTATGTCAATGATATGATTGCCAAATCTAAGACGGAAGAGGAGCATGTGACCCACCTGTCAAAACTATTCGAGCGTCAGAGAAAGTACAAACTCCGCTTGAATCCTAACAAATGCACGTTCGGTGTTTGCTCAGGAAAACTGCTAGGGTTCATCGTCAGCCAGAAAGGAATTGAGGTTGATCCTGACAAGGTCAAGGCCATTCAAGAAATGCCTTCTCCAAAGACTGAAAAACAAATCAGGGGATTCCTGGGACGCTTGAATTACATTTCCAGATTTATATTCCTCATGACCGTGACATGCGCGCCAATCTTTAAATTACTCAAAAAGAATCAGGACTGCATATAGACAGAAGACTACCAAACCGCCTTCGACAGTATCAAGGAATACCTATTGAACCCACCGATTCTATCACCTCCAGAAGAGGGAAGACTGTTGATTATATACCTAACAGTCTTGGAAGACTCCGTGGGTTGTGTACTTGGCCAACAAGACAAAACAAAAAGAAAAGAGTCTGCCATTTACTACCTAAGCAAGAAATTTACCGACTGTGAAACTCGGTACACTATGCTTGAGAAAAATTATTGTGCTCTAGCTTGGGCAGCCAAACGTCTTCGCCAATATATGATTTGTCACACTACTTGGTTAATCTCCGAAATGGATCCGATCAAGTACGTCTTTGAAAAGCCTTCTCTCACGGGAAGGATCGCCCGTTGGCAGATGTTGTTATCAGAATACGACATTAAGTACCATGCTCAGAAAGCCATCAAGGGAAGTATTTTAGTCGATCATTTGGCTCATCAACCGATTGACGATCAGGAATCAGTCGGATTTGACTTCCCAGACGAAGATGTCATGTACTTGAAAATGAAAGATTGCGATGAACCGCTACCCAATGAAGGGCCAGAACCAGGTTCCCAATGGGGACTAATCTTTGATGGAGCTGTCAATCATTATGGAAACAGAATTGGGGCAATCATCATAACACCTCAAGGTACCCACATTCCTTTCACCGCCCGATTAACGTTCAAGTGTAGCAACAACGAGGCCGAATACGAAGCTTGTATCATGGGTCTCGAAGAAGCGATCAACTTAAGGATCAAGAACTTGGATGTATATGGCGACTCAGCCCTGGTTATCAATCAGAACAAAGGAGATTGGAACACATACCAATCAGGAATGATTCCTTACAAAGACTATGCGAGAAGGTTGTTACCATTCTTCAACAGAATCGAGTTTCACCATATCCCCTGTGAAGAGAATCACATGGCTGATGTATTAGCCACTCTCTCTTCCATGATTAGTGTAGGTCAATGGAATGACATGCCTAAGATTGACGTAATGCACCTTGAGCGGCCCGCTTACATCTTTGCGATCAAAGCAGTCATAGACGATAAACCCTGGTATCATGATATCAAGTGCTTCCTTCAAGACCTAGAGTACCCGCCTGGGGCATCCAGAAAAGGCAGAAAGATCCTCAGAAGGCTAGCAGGCAGCTTCTTCCTGAGCGGTGACACACTCTATAAGAGAAATTTTGACATTGTCTTGCTCCGATGTGTAGACAGACCAGAGGCAGACATACTGATAAAAGAAATTCACGAAGGATCCTTTGGCACTCATGCCAACGGACACACAATGGCGAGAAAATTCTAAGATCAGGGTACTATTGGTTGACCATGGAATCTGATTGCTACAAGTACATGAGAAGGTGTCACAATTGTCAGATATACTCAGACAAAATCCATGTACCGCCAACGCATCTCAAAGTTCTCTCTTCCCCATGGCCTTTTTCCATATGGGGAATCAACATGATTAGCATGATCGAACCCAAGGCTTCGAACGGACATCGGTTTATCCTGGTAGCCATTGACTACTCCACTAAGTGGGTCGAAGCAGCATCGTACACCAATGTAACCCAACAAGTGGTGGTCCGTTTCATCAAGAACAATCTCATCTGCCGTTATGGTGTTCCAAGCCAAATCATTACTTATAATGGATCCAACTTAAACAACAAGATGATGAAAGAGTTGTGTGTTGAGTTCAAGATAGAACACCATAACTCATCTCCCTACCGACCCAAGATAAACGGAGCGGTAGAAGCAGCTAACAAGAACATCAAGAGGATCGTTCAAAAGATGGTAGTAACCTACAAAGACTGGCACGAGATGCTACCCTATGCTCTTCACGATTATCACACATCTGTCCGCACTTCAACAGGAGCAACCCCTTTCTCTCTAGTATATGGCATGGAAGCAGTGCTTCCCATAGAAGTAGGGATCCCATCAATCCGGGTATTGATGGAAGCTAAGCTAATAGAAGTTGAATGGTGTCAAAGTCGACACGATGAACTGAATCTGATCGAAGAAAAGCGAATAACGGCTTTGTGCCATGGTCAGTTGTATCAGCAAAGAATGAAGAAGGCGTTCGACAAAAAGGTCCGACCCCGAGTCTTCAGAAAAGGAGACCTCGTGCTCAAAAATATACAATCATTCCTCACTAATTCCCGGGGCAAATGGACTCCGAATTATGACGGCCCCTATGTGGTCAAGAAAGCCTTCTCAGGCGGCACCTTGAGACTCGCAACCATGGATGTAGAGGAATTTGCCTACCCCACGAATGTTGACATAGTCAAGAAATACTTCGCATAAATAAATAAAAAAGATGTCTCGGTGGATTGAAAACCCGAAAGGGAGGTCCAGGAAAAAATTAGAGACATAAGCAAAAATCATCCCGATGGATTGAAAACCTCAAAGTACAATCCAGGTAAAAGTTAGGGATTCATCGCAAGTAACTACGTCCAACAAAGGGGAAATCCCCCAGCAGTAGTCATGCCATCCATCAAGAAAACTCCAGTCAAGGTCATCTTTGACGGAAGCTCAGGATGTCCATAATTCAAAGTTGGTAGAAGGATAACGGTCGTTATGTTTCAATGTAGCCCTTTTCCCTTAAATTACCATTTTTAACTTTGTAAATACTCTATGGAATCACGCGTTTGGATGATTTCCATCCTATCAATAAAATTTGAGCCTTAGTGCTTTTGTTTGCAATTCTTATTTGTTTTAGCTTTACAGAACGACATTTTAACATTATTAACGATTCTTGAAATAAAACAAAAATGAATTTACTTGTCAAATTTTTCTGCTTTTAAAATAAAGATGGCAATTCTTTTGACTGTTGAACATCGAAAGAACATCGATCGCTTCTCCAAAGGCACCTAAGTTTCAAGGTGCAGAATCAAAGTACCTTTTTTAAACCAGTACGCCTGAACGAAGGATCAACTATACCAGATATGATTTTTCCATCTGATATCCCCGGCAGAGTTCTTACCTCCTAAGTCCTACCAACGTTTTTCCCCGTGGGAACTACTTTTTCCTAAGCAAGGCATAATTGCTATCTTGAACCAGTGATACTTTTCATCCCCTGCAGTGGCCGAGTATCCAGTCATGTTCATCCACTAGTTTGTATGTCATGTCAGCTTTGTCAGTATAAACATACATACATCATGCATTATTGATTTGTATTCATATTCATATTGCATCACTATCACTCTAGTCGGTCTTAGCCCCTAATGATAAAAGTCTTCTCAATCGAGTTGTCAGTTCTTTCCTTGTCAGGAAATGTTCTGTCAAAACCATCTCTCTTCCGCAGTTTACTTCTGGATTGGAAATGGTCCTTGACCACTTTGATAACTTGAACCTCTAAAAGACAAGAGGACATTCGACAAACCTCACTCTTCACCATCAAAGATGATATATTCACTTTCCCGGATTAAGGAAAATCCCCAAAGGAAGCCTCACAACTAAAGACTCTCAGCAACACATTGATTTTTATCTCCAAGAAAGTCAATGTTAATGAAGTCATCAGCACCTCAAAATTGGATTGCATCACACGGTATTTCTCCGAGAAGATCTCGAGGAAAAGTATGATGTAATATCCCCAAGGAGGAAACAACCTCTCAAGAGACTCGTTTTCCCCAATAGAGTCAACAAATGGCGTCTCTAATAGAGAAGTTTGTACAACTCTACAACTCAGATGAATGGGTTCCCCAGCAAGTCTGACATCAAAACTTTTTTCCGTCAAATGGCATCTCCCCAGGAAAATTCGGCGAGAAGTTTGAGGAAAACCACTAACAAATAGCGTCCCTTGTCAGGAAAGTTTATTGACAAAAGAAACTGAGACCAGTTCCTTGGCTGAAGACCAGGATCGAGGGGAAGTTTATTTCAAAAACTAAGACCAGTTCCGTGGATGAAGACCCAGATCGAGGGGAAGTTTATATTAGAAACTGAGACCAATTCCATGGCTGAAGACCAGGATTGAGGGGAAGTTTTCACCCTTTTCTAAGCATCATCGCCTAGCAAAAGAAGATCGATGAGCAAGCTGCTATTCATAACCACCGTCAAAATTCCGGGTATTCCGATATTTAATCCTCTTGCACCCTAAATGCTCGAATACCTTCGCCATTCACACCTTCGGGTCCAAGAAAATTAAATAGGGGCATCTGTCATACCCCAAATTTTGACCACCAAGATTTCCCATCATTATGAAAATCATCATCACAATCTGGATGAACCATCATGCCTCATCAATCTCCTCAAAGATGGTTGAGCATTCGCTACAATCAAAGATTAGGGTTTTGAGCCCTCTCAGAGCATTTAGACAAGGATCAATCAAGAAATGACATGATCTTCAACTTCTCTAGTCTCTCAAACACCCACAAAGGATCAAGAGGACTCCCACATCAAGAATCAAACACAAGATTACAGCATTCCAAGTGGATCAAGCCTTAAGATCGCCAGAGTCACCAAATTAGGGTTTTGGTTGACTGAGGCCTCCAGATGAAAATTTCCATCTGGGCATGAGTGAATGCCTCAATGTATGGTCCTATAAGCCCAAAAGTATCTCAAGAAACCATAAACAATGGCAAAATTACCTTGAGGGTTCATCAATCCAAAAATCAGGAATTAGGGTTTTGACCTAATTCAACCCTTGAGTTAACTTGTGAAGTGAGGCATGGCTTGAAGCTTCAAAATGAACTATAAAGACCTCAAATATATCATATTAACATGTTTACAAGATTTGATTGACTTAAAGAGTTCACATCATTAACTCAAAGAACTCAAAACCATCTGATCACAAATTAGGGTTTCTAATGGAAAAAGCCAACCCTACCCTTGACTGTTGGCCTACCCTTGATCTCAAACCTTGGGGAGAGGTCCAAGACATTCCTAAATACCCTTGGAGGCCATCCATGAAGTTTAATTGAGCCCAAGGATTGATTTCACAAAAGGATCACAAAGTCAAAATTTCATCTGCTGAATAAGTCAACTGTACAAAAATCCAAGTTCGACTTTTTGGATTTTTGGTCAACCAAGATTCCTTAACCCTAAAACAATGTTAATATGTGATTTGAATCATTATTCATGAAGAAAAATCAATGAAAGTGAGTTAACTTGTAAAAGGGGTAACCATAAAAAAACTTAGATTTTTTCGAAGTTATGGAACAAAGTGGCTAGGGTACCAACTTCCAAGGACCATAATTTGAGATCCAAGCAACCATTTTGGGTAATCCAAAGATGGATTTGTAGGCCTTGCTACACTATACAAAAGCTTCAAGGACATCAAACTCCAATTCCTCATGGATTTTAAGTTATGGAGTGATCAAAATGACTAAAAACATGAAAATGACATTTTTCCAACACTTAGTGAAATTTTCACTAAGTCAGAATCTGCCTTACTTTTTCCAAAATGTAGGGACATTTTTCACCTTGATCCAAGTCAAACCAGGTCTAGGGGTGAACATCAAAGTTAAAGTATGCCATAAGGGCTTTCCAACAAGTACCAGATCATCTCCAAATTCAATTTGAGCATGGAGATACAGCCCTTGAAACATGGCATCATGAACTGGTTTTACAAGGCATAATTGTGCACATTTGCTCGATTTATCCAAATCTGATAACTCCAAGCCTTGTCATTAATTTGGACACATCATAGGATCAAATCCAAGGGGGATGATCTGATCTCCAAGCCTCCAAAGTCCAAGAATCTACATTAGGCTTGTCATCCCTAAAAAGGCAACAAAGATGCCAATACTCCAATTTTGTTTCCAAGCATTTAATGGATACACCAAGGTGGCATGAACTGAGCCTATTCCAACTAAATTCAGTCAAGACTTATCTCTGAACCAAAGCTACAAAGCATGTGCCCTAACCTTCAGTCAATGGCTAGAGGAGACTTGAGATTCCTTTTGCATAACATTGGCCAAAGACCTGCTGCAGTTGCCATTCACTATTGCATGCAAAACAAACTTGCTCTACTATAAATAGAGCTCATTTATACTCAGTTTGAGTACACCAAATCACTACAACATTTTATTACCTCAAAATCCCTTTCTCTAGGCCAAATGCCTTCTTTTGCAAGGTATTTTGAGTTTTTGAGTTAGAGAGCAATTCCATCACAGTTCATGATCCAAACACCTCTAATATGTTGTATCTAAGTTGTTCAAACTCTCATTTGTGCCTTGAAACACCAAAATCACAGTCCACTTCCAAAACTTCAAAATTGGACTTTTTTGCATTTTTCAAGCCATGTCTTGATTCAGTCACTTTCAAAACCAGATATAACCTCAAACACACTTCAAATAACATCCTTGAAGTGTCTCAATTGGTTCCCATCATCTGGAACACCATTTGAGAGAGTTGTCATATTGGTCACTTTAGCCCCTTTTGCAAGAAAGAACTCAAACTTGTTCCTGAGGATTCCAGCTGGTTCTGATCATTTTAAAAGCTTATAAGGGATCAATTGAGAGTGTCCAAAGCATCAAATTACTTCTGGCACAAGGAACTTGGCAGATAGCTCAAAAAGCTCCAAGAGGTAAGTGCATGACAACTTGAACTCTTTGAATTATGTATTGCTTTGAAGTCCACTAATCATAAACATCTCATACATGTTGTATATGTTGTGTTTGAACCAATTCATCATGTAATTCTTGCCTGTACCATGAGGTAGCATAGAAAATGCAAATTATGGCTTATTTCAAAACCACTATCAGATTTTAAAATGGGGACCTCATCTTAAAAAACTAAGGGCACCATTGGATTCCTTGTGAAATTCTAGGCAGGATAGACCTAAATTTTGTCCCAATCCATGGAGAAATGAGAGAGTTACAGCCTTCACGTTTTGGCCCAAGAACTTGCCTTGCCTTGCCTTGGTCTGACCTGAAAATTGGCACCCCATATGTATTTTTGGGGTGGTTTTGATACACGGATGTATCACCACCCCAGTGGTTGCACACGCATGCGTTTGGCTTGGAGGTCTGGGGTTCGAATCCCCCTCGCCCCATACCCTTTTTTTTATCACTTTTCCACTTTTTATATTTTTCATATTATTTTCTTAAATGATTTGAAAAATTAATTTCTCTCTTAATTTTAATTATTTTTTATTGGTTCTTTTTGCAAAAAATCACAAAAATATTAAAATATTTTATTCCACAAAAAAATCAAATTTATATTATTTATTTAATATAATTGATATTTTTGTAAATAAAATCACAAGTTATTTATTCAAACTTATTTGGTGTTTTTATCATTTTAATTTATTTTCTCGTAATAATTACTTTAAAGAATGATGAAATTAGGTTTTCTTTGATTTTCACCCTAACAAATCTTTTTCAAACATCTCTAGGCCTCTTGGTAGAGTGTAAGTCTCATCCCTCTGTAAATAAAATAACTTTTGGGCCTCAGACATTATATAAATCCCTTTGCATTTTCAAAAATCTCGGCGCGATCGCCATTTCAAAGCGAAATCACCTGGGCCTTCCCTCGTGTTGTAAGTCCCATCCTTCTTTTTCAAAACATCTTTGGGCCTCTTCTTGAGTTGTAAGACCCAACCCTTTTGTAAATAAACCTTTTTGGGCCTCAGTCGTTGTTTAAGTACCGATACGATCTTCAAAACAACGGTGTCATCACTGTTAAATCTTGGGCCTCTCTTTGAGTATAAGCCCCAACAATCTTTTCAAAAACAACTTCTCTTTTAATTTAGATTCAAATATACAGTTGTTATTAAAACTTTCTTTAATTTCTTTGAACAGTTAACAATACAGCATGGAAGCTTGCTCACCTGTAAGTTTTATCAGCTTTCATTTACATGCTTTAATATATATAACTGTATTATGGGAAGCTGCTTCTCTGTAAGTCCTTCTTTCATATCCTTTTAAATACTTGTCATATATCAATTGTATATATACTAGTATAGTTATTTAGAGTTTTCCCCGACAACTAGGTCTAGAACTAGGTAAATCCAGTTGGTCACTCTTAAATACAGTCAAAACTATTTCCCCATAGGACTTCCAGATACAGTCTTGCCTTCTCTTGGGCTTAAACAATATGGAACAAAGAGAAGGGAAGTATTCTCGGTGAACCTTTTCTTAGACTGTCACTATTAGAATTTGTCAAAGAAATTCAGTTTCCCCAGAGAGGATTAATTCCCGGTGAAACTTCTCTTGAATTTCTTCAAACCCTAGAACTGTTCACTAAAGAAAAGATTATGATTTCTCCTGCTTGTTTAGCCACAATGCTGGGCCTCAGACAGGACAGATAAAAGCACTATCTTGTTGAGTCAAACCCTTTTTAGCCTCAATCTAGGGCTTTGTACAAGACATAAATCTTTATAACCTTCTCTTAAGCTTGGGACAAATTTCTTCCCCAGCGGAGTCAATTCCTCTCAGCCTACTTTTAGGCTTTGAGAAATAATTTCCTAAGCAGAGTCAAACTCTTTTCAGCCTCAATCTTGGGCTTTGTACAAGACAGATAATACTCTCCAGTAGAGTCAAACTCATTTCAGCCTCAATCTTGGGCTTTGTACAAGACACCTTAAGTATCCATAACCGAGTCAGTAAAGTCTCCTTTAGCCTCAATCTTGGATTTGTACAAGACAGATAAAGATTTCTTTCCCACAGAGTCAATTTCTTTTCAGCCTCAATCTTGGGCTTTGTACAAGACACATACAAACCCTCCCGACGGAGTCAAAATACCCTTTTTAGCCTCAATCTTGGGCTTTGTACAAGACAGATTGAATATTTTCCCCAGAAAAGTCAAACTTTTAGCCTCCTCTTAGGCTTTGTATAAAGATATCCCCAAAAGAGTCAGTCTCTTTTAGCCTCAATCTTGGGCTTTGTACAAAACATATACAAACACTCTCTTGTTGAGTCAGTCATTCCCAGCCTCTTCTTAGGCTTTGTATAAGGACTTCCCTAGTAGAGTCAATCAACCTCTTAGCTTCAACCTTGGGCTTTGATCAAGGCACACAAAAATCAACATCCCCTAAGAGGAAATCAAAATATCTCTGTAGAAAGTCATTTCTCTGTTTATCACTTATCAAAACAGACATTCAAAACAAACCCTAATCCTAGATAACAGTTGTAAGTGGCACACTTGTTGATTCAAATATCCAAGCTGTCGTCCATCTTTTATCCTGGTAAATCCTTTCTTGCATCTAATTGCTGTAAGCGGCAAACCTCTGGATTATTCACATCCACGCTATTGTCCCTCTCTTAGCATGAGAAATTCCTAAGGAAAAATGGCATTGCTCAACATTGAGTTAAAGTTTTCCCCTTCAAGATAACATCCCTAATAAAGGAAATTATGGCATTGCTGGATTCTCATATCCTAGTTAAAGTAACCCTCCTTTATAATCAGTCACCCAACAATTGTGATAAACAGACGAGATGTCTCCCCTTTAGAGATGACAAGTTCTCCCTCACTCAAACCTTTTAGCTTCAATCTTGGGCTTTGAACAAGACACAAATACTCATTTAGCTTCAATCTTGGGCTTTGAACAAGACACCAAAACATCATTTTTCCTCCCATAGAATAGGAGGAACTACGATTGCTCTGATTTCCCTGTTTCATTTAAACGGGAATACGTAGGCATAAGATTGCAAAATCTTAGCGAGCATACTAATCAAAAACTCTAGGTCCAGTACCATCACACATCAATCAAACGTTAGGTCTAGTACCTTACCAAAAACATCGGAAAAACCCGAGCATCAACAAAAGCTCACTCACTCTCTCATATTTCCCAAGAAACTTTCCCAACCCATTAACGGATAAACGCCATCACCTGTTTGGTAACGTTGGCATATGAGACGGCTTCCACCCACTTCGTGAAGAAATCAATAGCAACCAAAATGAAACGATGCCCATTGAAAGCAGTCAGCTCAATCTTCCCTATCATATCAATGCCCCACATTGCAAAGGGCCAAGGTGACGACAACACATTCAGAGGAGTAGGCGGTACGTGTACCTTATCTGCATAGATCTGGCACTTATGACATTTCCGGGCGTATTTGAAACAATAAGACTCCATAGTCATCCAATAATACCCCGCTCTCAACAGTTTTCTGGCCATAGCATGCACATTGGCATGAGTACCGAAAGAACCTTCATGAACTTCCTCCATCAACAGGCTTGCCTCGTGTTCATCAACACAACGTAGCAAGACCATGTCAAAGTTCCTCTTGTATAACACATCATCTTTGTTCAAAAAGAAATTTCCCGCCAGCCTCCTCAGAGTTTTCTTATCTTTGGTGGACGCGTCAATCGGATACTCTTGACTCTTCAGAAAGACCTTAATATCATGATACCAAGGCTTACCATCTGAGACCCCTTCAACTGCAAACACAAAAGAGGGTCTATCCAGACGCATGATTTTGATCGAGGGAGTTTCATTCCAACGGTTCACCTGATACATCCAAGATAACGTTGCCAACGCATCTGCCATCTAATTCTGTCAAAGAAAGGTAACAACCTTCTGGCATAGTTGTTATAAGGCACCAAATTTGCTTGACGAGTTTCCCATTCACCTGTGATCTGATTAACCACCAACGCGGAATCACCATAAACATCGAGGTTTTTGATTCTCAAATCAATTGCTTCTTCTAACCCCATGATGCATGCTTCATACTCTGCCTCATTGTTGGTGCATATGAACACTAACCGGACAGTAAAGGGTATATGAGAACCCTGTGGAGTCGTAATGACTGCCCCAATTCTGTTACCATATGAGTTGACAGCCCCATCAAAGACTAGCTTCCACTGGGATCCAATTTCAGGTCCTTCATCATGTAGAAGATCTTCACAGTCTTTCATCTTCAGATACATAATATGCTCATCAGGAAATTCAAACTTCATCGGTTGATAATCCTCAATTAGTTGTTCGACAAGATATTCTGATAAAACACTTCCCTTAATGGCTTTTTGGGAAACATATTAAATATCGTACTCTATCAGAACCATCTGCCACCGGGCTATTCTTCCAGAAAGCGTCTGCTTTTTAAACACATACTTGATCGGATCCATCTTCGAAATCAAGAGGGTTGTGTGGTTTAACATATACTGCCTCAAACGCTTAGCTGCCCAAGCGAGTGCACAATATGTTTTTTCCAACATTGAGTACCTCGACTCACAACTCACAATCGGTGAACTTTTTACTCAGGTAGTATATGGCATGTTCTTTTCTACCTGACTCGTCGTGTTGACTGAGCATACACCCTATTGAATTCTCAAGAACCGTAAGATACATAATCAATGGCCTTCCTGGCACTGGTGGTATAAGGACAGGAGGTTCCTGCAAATATTCTTTTATTTTTTCTAACGCCTTTTGACAATTTTCATTCCACCCGACCGCTTGATCTTTTCTTAGCAATTTGAATATTGGTTCACAAGTGGCTGTAAGATGAGATATGAACCTAGCAATGTAGTTCAACCTCCCCAGAAAATCACGAACCTCTTTTTCTGTTCTCGGCTTAGGCATTTCTTGTATGGCTTTTACTTTAGCAGGATCAACCTCGATACCTCTTTCGCTGACAATAAACCCCAGTAGTTTTCCCGATCTCACCCCGAAGGTGCACTTGTTCGGATTCAACCTCAGTCTGAACTTTATCAACCTATTAAAAAGCTTCTACAAATTTACCAGATGCTCCTCCTCTGTTTGCGACTTCGCGATCATGTCATCAACATATACTTCGATCTCTTTGTGAATCATATCATGAAAGAGAGTCACCATTTCCCGCTGATAAGTTGCCCCAGCATTTTTCAATCCAACGGGCATTACTTTGTAACAGAATGTTCCCCACGGTGTTATGAACGTTGTTTTCTCCATGTCCTCTGGGGCCATTTTGATTTGGTTATACCTAGAGAAGCCATCCATGAAGGAAAACAGAGTATTGAGCAGTGTTGTCCATTAACACGTCGATGTGAGGGAGCGGGAAATCATCTTTTGGGCTTGCTCTATTCAGATCTCTATAATCAACACACATCCTGACCTTTTCGTCCTTCTTAGGTACTGGCACAATGTTAGCAACCCACGGAGGATAACTTGTCACAGCCAAAAATCCAGCATCTATCTGTTTCTGAACCTCCTTTTTAATCTTGACAGATATCTCAGGTTTCGTTCTACTCAACTTCTACTTAACTGGAATACATCCCTCTTTGAGCGGCAACCGGTGTACCACAATGTCAGTGTCAAGCCCAGGCATGTCTTGGTAAGACCAGGCGAAGATATCCACATACTTTCGAAGCATTTCAATCAATCTTCCCTTTACACTGTCTTCCAAAGCAACCCCAATCTTTACCTCTTTCTTTGCATTCTCGGCTCCCAAATTAACAATCTCAATCTCCTCCTGATGAGGCACGATTACCCTTTCCTCCTGTTTTAGTAGTCTGGCCAATTTCTCAGGAAGTTCACAGCCTTCCTCAACCTCTTCTTCAGCCTGATATATGGGATTATCGAAATCATACCAAGCCATAGCCGAATCATGAGGGATGGAATCTGAACAAGGTAACCTGAATGATAGATGATTCATGTTTTATTATGTATGCAACAAACAAAACACATTGCCATTTTGATATGATTTTATGCACAAAGGAAAAACAGAAAAACAGGGATTAGAAATATTTGAATGCGAAAATTCCTTTATTATTGATAAGGAAAAACATACGAAATGTTCAAGCCCTACAAACAAGAGTTACTACGCCTTGGGCAGAGCGTAGGATCAAACATAACAGAAAAAATAGAGACAATTACTCTGGTCCAGTCACTTGGATGATCTTCTCCGATGACCAGTTGCATGGACCTTGACCAGGTATGCAGGGGCATATCCAATTATCCATGTCGCAATCACTGTCCCCATCCTCTTCAACGGCATAGACTCTATCAAAGAATACCCTAGCACTGGTAAAAAGAACCGGGCCGTAAAACTTCAGAGGCTCTTCAGGACGCCTGGGTGGCTTGTAACCCAGCCTATAAGTATCTTGCTTCTTCTGTACCTCAATAATCTGACCCCATTTTTGTGAGCTTCCAACTTCAACTACAACCCGTGCATCTTTGAGGGATGACATAGAAATCTCCGGCTGCTCAACCACGGTAAACTGCTTAACCACTTCAGATGGGCTAACCTCCTTAGGAACTTCTTCATGCACTTGTACCGCTTCAAAAGCCTGACATAAAGTTTCCTGTATCTCGCCATCTACCTTCACATATTTGAAAGTAGATAAATGGCTTATCATAATGTCCTCCTCTCCGAAAACTGTCACCACGTGTCCATCCACTATATACTTCAGCTTTTGATGGAGTGTAGACGTTACAGCCCCAGCACTGTGAATCCATGGCCGACCAAGTAGACAACGGTAAGCGAGTTGGATATCCATTATATAGAATGTGGCGTCAAAGACCTCTGGGCCAACCTTAATTGGCAGCACAACCTCCCCAAAAACAGCCCTTTTAGACCCATCAAATGCGCACACCACTAAATCACTTGGCATGCATATCAACCCTCGGGTATCCAACTTCATCAATGCCTTCTTAGGTAAAACATTTAAAGATGATCCTGTATCCACAAGCACGTGAGACATCAACGACCCACGACACTCAACAGAAATATGCAAGGCATTGTTATGGTTTCTCCCAGCTGGAGTCAATTCAGCATCAGTAAACCCCAAACTGTTGCCTGCATTAACATGGGCTATCACCCACTCAAGCTGATTGACTGAGATCTCTTGGGGCATATAAGCAGCATTCAGTACTTTCAACAATACGTTTCGGTGAGCTTCCAAACACAACAACAAGGATAAGATGGATATCTTGGACGGCGTCTGATGCAAATGATCCACAATTTTATAGTCACTTCTTTAAATCAACCTCATAAATTCCTCTACATTCTCAGAGAAGGGACTATCAGCTGGCCTTACTACGGAGTCAGTCATTGCTAGGGTCTGCACAGAATCATCTACGGCTTGTTTACCCTTGTCCTGTCTGGAATTATCAGCCCGTTCATCGAAAGGAGTGAAGATTCTGCCACTTCGGGTAATAGCTCCTGCTTCCTCAAGACTGGAACTTGCTACCGACGTTCCCATTAACTCTTGTTTCTGCCCATTAACGAAAAATTATGCCCCATAGTTCCAAGGAATGGCCTTGGTACTCTCATAAGGAATGGGTCCAGGATCTGTAATTATAACCGACGGTGGTCTTGCCTCCGCTGAAATTGTGATTGTCTTGAATGGAATAGTGATGGTAGCCACATCGCTGCCAATAACCTCTTTTCGTTGGTCACATCTGTAAAACTGCAACCTACCTTCATCGATCAACTTTTGAATTCCTGACTTCAACAATCCACAACCATTTGTCTGTACCGCACATTCTGAACAATTCTTGTCACAACCAGGGTCCACTCCACCCATCAATAGTTTCTCCTTTACCGCCATTAAAGGAGTCTTTAACTCATTCACATCCATGACCAGATTCAAAGATTCATTCTCCTCTAACACATCGTTAACCCTCGGCCCGCCATGATCCGGCATTGGGTTCTGGATAACATTCGGCACGTCATTTGAAAAATTATTGGCTTTAGAATCCACCAAATCTTGAACTGTGTGCTTAAAAGCTTTACAGTCCTCGATATGATGTTCGGGTGCCCCAGAATGAAAGTCGCAATGGGCGTTAGGATTATAACCCGGAGGTGGATTACCAGTGATAGGAGCTAGAGTCCTCTTTTGAATTAGCTGCAGCTGAAGTAAGTGTTGGAATAATTGTGAATACGTTAGAGGCGGAGTATCAAAATGTCTATCCCGTTTGGGCTTGTATTGTTGTTGGCAAGGAGCCTGATTTCGCTGCTGAGGAGGCGCTGCAGGAATTGTCACTGAAGCTACTTGCTGATTATAATTCTGGCGTTGCTTCCCTTTACCTCGGAAAGATGAGAAAAAATTGGTTTCCTCCTTCTTTTTGTAATTCGCATATGGTTTCTTCCCCTGACTAGAAGACGGCCCATCATTACCCGAAACTTTCCCAGCTTTGATTCCACCCTCTAACATCTCCCCAACCATGATCAAGTCAGCAAACTAACCCGACATGCAAGGTAATAACTTTTCATAATAATGTCCCAACAAAGTATCCATAAACAGATTCAGCATTTCCTTCTTCAGCATGGGTGGTTGTACCCTTGCTGCCAACTCGCGCCATCTCTGCGCGTACTCCTTAAAACTTTCACCACTCTTTTGAGACATATTTTGTAACTGTGTACGATTGGGAGCCAAGTCGGTATTATATTGATAGTTTTTCACAAATGCTTCCACCATCTCTCTCCAGTTGCGTACATGGCTCCTCTCAAGCTGCATATACCATTCCAGGGTTGCTCCAGACAAGCTGTCCTGGAAGAAGTGCATCAGCAATTTTTCATCACGGGAGTACGCAGCCATCTTTCTTGCGTATGCCCGAACATGTGTCCTGGGGAAAGTAGTGTCATTGTACTTCCCAAAAGTGGGGACTTGAAACTTATGAGGAATTCTCACATCAGGAACCAGCCCTTGGTTATCCAGGTCCATTCCCACAAAATTTTGATTTACCACCCCTCTTAGCTGTTCTTCAATCATTCTAATCCTTTGGTCATCAACAACTGGGAGACCAGCATCTCCACCTCGAACAGAGAAAACATCGTCTTGTTGGTCATCAAAGTTGTTAGTTCTTGGATTGGCTGGAATTTTGGTAAAACAAAGTATGTTCAATGTTGATGTCAAGGTGGTGATGTTGCAACATTGAGTCTTAACACTGGGTTGTGTTAAGTGCTTAAATTGCTAAAGTTTGGATGTCTGATGTCACATGCGATGTTGTGAAATTAGATATGCATAATTAATAACATCAGGTTGTGATGTTGTTAGGGTTTGCGTGTTAGCTGGAATTGTGGAGAGCAAGTTATCTCATTGGTTGCGAATATCTTGGGATAGATATTTTCTGCTGCATAGGAGATCTGGTGCAGATTTGTAGGAGATTTAAAAGGTTGAAGATTTGAAAAGATTTTAGGAGAAAATCTGTTTTGAAGATTCAGTTTTTAATAACAAATCAGGTCAGATATTGTAGCAGGTCCAAGTCCAATTCAAGGAGCTATATAAAGCGCACCAGTACTAAAGAAAAGCGACGAAGAAAGTGAGCTAAAGATTGAGTGTCGTTTGTGTCTTCGTGTATGATTTGTAAACCATTCTAGTGTGAATTGGTATTATTGTTTTGAGTTGTTCTTGATCAAAGCTGTGAAGCAGAATTAAGTAGTGTTATTCAAAGTGTGTGATCTTTGTATTATCTCACTGAAGTGTTTTAGGGATTGAGTAGCGTTCTCATATCTAAGTGGTTTCTTAGGTAGAAAGTCACTAGTAGGAATTAAGTTTAGGTGATTGTCAACTGGGTTGTTGAGTCTGTAAATTAATTCTACAAGTAGTGAATTTCATCCCTGGCTTGGTAGCCCCCAGACGTAGGTAGTTAGACCGAACTGGGTGAACAATTCATTGTGTTGATTTTTTTACTGTTATTGCTGTCCATTTGCAGAGTATGTTGTTGTGACATCGCACCTTAACATCACACGTCTGATACCAGAATTTCAATTGGTATCAGAGCAGGCATCCTGTCTGTCTCTGGGTGAGATCTAGGGAAGTTACTTTCTGGTGTAAAGATGGACAAAGAAGTTGGAGGATTCGTCAACAGACCCCCTATTTTGGATGGATCCAGTTATGACTTTTGGAAGCCAAGGATGACTACTTTCTTAAAATCCTTGGACAGCAAGGCATGGAAGGCTATTATTAAAGAGTGGAAAGCACCTGTTGTGTGTGAGAAATATGATGCTGGCAAAGATAAAGAATGCACCTCAAAGCCAAAGCCTGAAGAAGAATGGACCAAGGAAGAAGATGAGCTTGCCCTTGGAAATTCCAAAGCTCTAAATGCAATTTTCAATGGAGTGGATAAGAATATTTTCAGGTTAATCAATACCTGTGAAGTTGCTAAGGAAGCATGGGATATTTTGAAGGCTACTCATGAAGGAACATCTAGAGTGAAGATGTCTAGACTTCAGCTTCTAACATCAAAGTTTGAAAGTCTGAAGATGAAGAAAGATGAGACTATTCATGACTTCCACATGAGTGTTCTTGAGTTGGCCAATGCATCTAGTGCTCTTGGAGAGAAAATGTCAGAAGAAAAGCT
Source organism: Lathyrus tuberosus (assembly GCA_022829125.1). NCBI lineage: Eukaryota > Viridiplantae > Streptophyta > Magnoliopsida > Fabales > Fabaceae > Lathyrus > Lathyrus tuberosus. The sequence continues at coordinate 762,488 of JALAZF010000491.1, read as the reverse complement.
TGTAAGGAAGATTCTTAGGTCCCTTCCTAAGAGGTACAAGATGAAGCTGACTGCTATTGAAGAAGCTCAAGACATCAGCAAGATGAGAGTTGATGAGCTCATTGGATCTCTTCAAACTTTGGAGCTTGGTTTGAATGAAGAAGAACCAGAAAAGAAGCCCAAGGGTATTTCTTTGGTCTCCACTCCTGCAAATGATAAGAAAGTAGAAGATGATGATTCTCAGGAAGATCTGTCTCAAGCCATTGCTATGTGTAATACCCCAAAATTTGCTCTCCCCTTTTTTCATCATAGCATAGCATTCTCACTTACAATATCATATCCATCTCATTAGCATTGCATTGCATTTAACATAGAAGAATGAAGCATATCATTCCTCTTACCATCAAGGCATGTGATCAGGGGGAAGATGGACAATCAAGGGATCATTCAAAGCACAAGAAGGTCAATCAAGTTTCCTCCAGGCAAGCCAAGAGTCTCTCATGTCTCATACCATCTCAATTGATCATCCACAATCTCAAGGAAGTGAGATCCAATGGGAGATTGAAGCAATACATACTTCAACATGCAAGAGGTTCAAAAACTGAAGGAAAACCCTCAAAATAGATAGCTCATTGATCCAAAGTCATCCTCAAATGGTATATCTCATCATCATTTAAGAGGATACACAACATACTCTGAGGAATTTGAAATTGAAGACTGCACATTTTTCTCCTAGGAGGTGGGCACCAAAACTAGGGTTTCCTATTAAATCAGGGAATCTTTGATTTCTTGGACAAAACTTGATGTCATGGTGTTCTACATGTTCTTAAGTGTATGTGTATGGAAAATTGCCTCTCAATTGGTTTTAGAAGTGGTTCAATTGGAAGAAAGATCAAAAATCAAGAAAATTGGGGCCAAGTCCAATAATCAGAGGAAAAAGTCAACTCTTGACTTTTTGAGGCCAAATTCATGAAATTCATGTTATATGTGTCCAATGTACAAAATTTGGTCAAGAAACTCCAAAGGAATCATGAAAAAATCAAGAGGTGGAAAGTTGCCATTTTTGAAAGAAGAAGGGTTACTAAAAATAGCAAGTTTTGACCATTTTGCATCAGAGTTTGAACCAAGGCCATTTAAAATTGAAGCACCAAATGAAAATTCCACTCGGCCACAACAAAAGATCTTGTTTTAAGCTTCACATCCATATGTGGAACATCTCTATTGGATAAAAATTGAGTGAGATATGATTGATCAAAGTTTGAGCAAAGTAGGTTCAAAACTAGGTCATGACCAAGATTTTCAGGGCACGCGCGCAGTCATTTTCTCAAACAGTTGGTGAGCCAAATGTCCACTCATTTTTCTCATAGTTAAAGGCCTCAAATGGAAAAGTTTTCAACATGAAAGTTGTTCATTGCAATGTCACCTTTAATTTTCATGTTGGACAAAATTCCATTTGATCAATTTATAAAGGGGAAATTTTGGTCTCAAGATAGGTTGATTAGGCTGAACTTCCATGCATGTCACTTGCCATGCCATGACCTGCTTCCCACGCCCACCACACAATTCCAAACCTTGATGCTCAAGGCTATTTTCCAACCTCTTACACACTTCATATCAACTCCAATCTCAAACCAAACTTGTTGCATTATATTCCCTCTTCCAATTGAATCCAAAAACACACTAAACCACCCATGGAGTAGAGAGTAATTCATCCTCAAACAACCCTATCTCCATTATGCTCAACTGTCATATAAAACAAAAAAAAACAAAGGAATGTTATTGTTGTTGTCTTAGCTTGCCCGTGCATTGCTCACCATCCCAACATTGCTTCATTTAGCCAAACACATTTCCCATTTACTATACCACGTGCTACCCATGCTCATGAAAAAGGAAAAGGAATGGAAACTTGTAGAACAAGTTTGTTTGCTACAGCACACATGAATTAGCTCATTCCATTAATCTCCACCACAACTGTCATACACCTTCTCCACCATATCACAGCCATGGATAACTCGCCCTAACTAACTTGGCTCAGTTAGTTAGGGTGGACTCAGCATAACCACTTTAACTCAGTTAACCTCACTCAGTTTAACCGTGGTTAAAGCCTACTATAAAACAAAATATCACTTCACATTTTCATTCAGCTTCATTTTTTCACATTCAATCTCAAACGCTTCAATCTCTCTCTCCCTTCATCTCTATTTTTTCTCTCCAGGTTGCACGAGTTCCTTCTCATTCTCCTCTGATTCATTCTTCAAGCTTCATATTCAATCATCACTAAGCTTGAAGCAGCTCTGGATTGTTGAAGCAAACACACTGCAACTCCATTGAATCATCCTCTATTTTTGCATCTAAGCCTTTATTTGGCCAAGTGAAGCTCAAGGAAGAAGCACTTTCCTCTGGTATTCTTTTGTATTCAAAGCTTCACCACTTTCAGGTTTGAACTCTTGAACTTGGATTGCACGATTTCTAGTCATTTTCACTTGTTTTTTTGGTGCTTTAAGCTTGCTAGAAGCTCTGCTCAAACCGGCTAGTTGATAGGTCTTCTAAAGGCTTAGTTGCAAAACCTAGGGCATGTTTTAATCTTCTCTGTTCTCCATGTGTATGTGTATTATGTGAAAAATAGTGGTAGATTCATGATGTGCATGAGCTCAGCTTCAATTTGGTATGCGTATTGTACATTTTGGTGAGATATGAAAGTTGCAGGTGGTGGTTCTCGCCGGAGAAGGTGACCGGAGGTCCCTCTCCGGCCGGCAGCTTTGAATGTTAGGGTTTATGTGTGTTCTAATCCTGTCCGTTCATTTTTCGTGATCGTGTGGTCCATAGCGCGCCAACACATAAAAATGCACGTGCTTCTCATGTGCTCATTCTGATTTTATTTTTAAAATTCGTGTGGCGTGGTACACGGTATGGAGTGTGGTCGTGCATGTACATGCGTTAGATTAGCATACTTTGACTGCTTGTTTGACTTGACTTGATCCAATGGCCATGAGGGAGTCAATTTTGTTGACTGAGATTCCATGTTTGTTAATATGCACTGCGCGTGTGTTGGACTTAAGCCAGATTGATATCCACACCCCATGTTTTCAAGGCCCAATTAATTTGAACTGCATAATTGCTATGCTTGCACCCCCATTCTTTTTCCATTTCATTTTATTTCTTCATTTTTTTATGCACGTTTGCTTTTTAATTTTTAAAATTACCAAAGGGCATTATAAAATTCCATAAAAATTCATGAACATCATTAAAACATTTAGAAAAATTTTCATGATTTTATTTCTTGGTTTTATGACTTTTTTACCCCTGTTCCACAATTTTATTTGATTTTCTTTTGTGTGCATTCTTAATGTGGTACATGATTTTGTTTAATTTTGTTCTTGATCATTAAAGATTGTTTTGAGTTGTTTCTTTTTGTAGTGAGTCATTAACATCTTGAATTAGGTTAAGTGATTTTTATTTGATTTTTTTAGGTCATGTTATGGCATGTTTTGATGTTCATCTTTGCATTACTTTGCATGTGCATCCAATATGATTTAAGTGCATTGTTTGACATCATTTTGCCTTGGTTTCTTGCATGCTACTTTGATGTGTGATTCATCTCTGATTTGTGAGCTTCAATACCATGTTTCCATAATTTTCATGAACCCATTTGATTGTTGTTTAAGACATTTCATTTGAAGCATTATGACATGTCATATCATTGTAATCTTTGGTGTATGTGTACATGATTTCTTTTGTGTATACTTGCATGATTATTTGCATACTTTGGTGAACTATTCATTTGACATTATAGGTCATTGGTACATATTATATGTCATCCTTACATGTTGACTTTCATTTGAACCTTGTGCACCTTTAACATGTGATGTTTGTACTTGTGTTTTCTTTTGAACTTCCATTTCAATTCTACTTCTTCTATCACTTCTTAAATGTTTTGATGTGTTTCATGAATGCTTGTGATGTGTTTATATATCATTGCTTATTTCATTTCAATTCTGATCCTTAGACCAAATGTTCCATTCATGCATGTTTCTTTCATTTCTTTTCATCTTTCATTCTCCCTTTTCTTTTGGTAGCATGTTCTAATGCCATGGATGATGATTGTGGGTTGTTCACTGGAACTTGCTTGATGATAATAATTTGTTTTCCATATGATGCATATTCTGGTTGTGATTAATAGAATTTGATTTCTCATTTAATTCTTTTGAGCTTTATAGTGCATTAAATGTTCTTTTATTTCTTACACTTCTTGTACATGTTTACTAACCATGCAGGGGCTTTGGTAAGTTGCAATTGGGTGTGGATAAGGAATCCACATTCAAACCTCTTTCCTTTCATCTCTTTTACAATTCCATTTTTGTGTTTTGTTAAGCACTTATGTGCTTTCTTTTAATAAGTCATCACTCTCCCTTTTTGAATTACAATTCATCTTCTACTTTATAAGTGAATTGTTTAATTCATTCTTTCTTTAGACTTTAGGTTGAAACCTCACAAACCATTAGGATCACTCCCTTTAATCTTCAATTAGGATTGAGTCTTAATCCACATAGATTTTACCTTTCTTCTCTCTTGAGTCTCTCTTCTCATCTTAAAGAAAACTAAAAAAAAAATCTAATAAAGGTAGGCATTTATTGCATTTAGGCCTTTCATATAAAGAAAAGATTATAAGGGGTCTTCTCTTATAATCTTAGAATGTATAGCATATAGCCCATCTTGGGTCAATGTGTTAAACATTTGATCTTGTATGAGGGACTTAAATGCAATACTTGTTGAAGGTGCAAATAATAAAAACACTTCTTCATTTCATAATCAACAAAAACACTTAATAAACACAAGTATGCTAGTGTGTTTGAACCTTGACAATTGGAACTAAGTGTGGGGGTCTTCTTCACTCTTAGTGTGCTTTCTTACCCATTCCATCTTGGAATGTGAGAATGTACACATTCCAATGGCTAAGATTTGGATACACTATCATATGCAAACAAATGAAAAAAACTCTTAAAAGACAAAAAACAAACAATAACGTCTTTCCTTCGGGAATTCTTTCCTCATCTCATTCAATCATTCCTTAAGGATGCGTCATTTCCATTCTACCGCAAACAGGTAACGCCTAAGTCTCCCTACAGCGAGCTACAAACACCTAAACTGCTAGGATGCGAACGTTGACGTATTCCACTAAAAAACACAAACAATTCATCCCTAGTGAGGGGAACTACGTCGCTCTGATTCTCATGTTCCCGATGAGATACGTAGGCAGTGGGGTAGGGCCCATGCGAGCACTTCTTTTATTTTCCCTACATTTGTTCTCTTTCTCTCTCCTTTCCTTTTCCAGTTCTCCAGCTAGCAGTTCCTTTTCCAGTATCCTTTCCTTACACCCTTTGATCGAGACAAGCAAGCGTGGATCCCATCGGGTACGATGGACGCGTGGGAGTGCTAATACCTTCCTCTCGCGTAACCGACTCCCGAACCCAGTTCTCTTGGTCGCAAGACCATGTTCTTTTCCTTCCTTCAGGTTTATGCGGTGTTTCCTTTCCCTCTCTTGGGATAAATACACATTGCTGGCGACTCTGTTCGGTGCCACTTTCGCGTTTGTACTAGGATGAAAATCCTGGGAGCGACAGCTGGCGACTCTGCTGGGGAAAGGTTGACCTATTGCTGGTCCATCCTAAGCGAGTCAATCCTAGCGCTTGTTTGCTTTTCTTTCATCGGGTGTTTACTGTTGTATTGTATTTGCTGTTTACTGTATTTTATTACTTGTACCATATTTACAGCATATTAGCATTTACATTTTGTATATTATACTGTGTTGCACTGTTCTGTCTGTTTGGCGGGATGGTATTTCTGAGAGATGAGCTCAGTACACAGGCTCGAGTATACACTTAGATTTAGAGTGGAGAGTAGTGGGACCTACGTGCCATCTGTATACGTGGGTAATCACAAAATTCACAGCTAGACGAGGCTATCTTGGGACCCATCGTGGCGTGCGCATCTTGCGTATTCCAGGATGTCGATCTAGAGAGCTGTCGACTCTAGTGACCGATCATGAGGTCCTTAGTGGAAACATCTCTCTTTAGCGGTGACAGTGGCAGACCACATTCTGTGGCAAACCCACTCGCACCCGAGAGCCCACTTTGGTACTTGCATAGGATGACCTTTATTTTCTAAGGCGAGTCAGTGGACGACCTCTTTGATTGGCATAACATTGTATCCTACGGGCTGAATGTGCTATCGCTTCTCAAACCTCCGAAGCTGACAAGCCCTATTTTCTAGGAACCACATGTGAGTATGGGTGGGAAGTTTACAGGTTTGCAGGTAACCCAGCTTCCTACATACCGTACTTGTGATTCTCTGATTATTACAGACAGTGTATCCTATGACAGTGGTTTGAGTATTCGTCTCAGATATATTGCCAGATTCAGTACAGAGACACAGTGCACACAGTTCCACACAGACACCGACACCTGGATACCTGACCACATGCCTTTTGCATTTGCATAATCATATCATAACAGGTTATGTTTGTCATTTTCAGGTACTTACCATATTGTCTGATTCCAATCATGAGTTCCCAAGATGCTGAGGTTAGAAGGAAGAATAATGTGTCATACAAATTCCCTGATCCTAAGCTGGGTGTATTGAACAAGATGATAGGTATGGATGGTTCTGATGTTCTCAGCACTGAATTCCAATCACGTCTGCTATACCGTATTTTTCTGAAGGTGCTCTTGCCCCTGAAGTAATCGCTGTTGTCCTGCATCTGGACTTGTTTGTTGTGAAAAGTGGTCTAAGCAGGCTCAAAGAAGATGAAGGATTTCACTTGGAGTTTCTTTTTCGACAAGCTCAGGAAGCTGCCAAGGCTAACAATTGGACTACTTACAACGCTGTGTTAGCTCTTTGTATCTATGGCTTGGTGCTTTTCCCCGGTCAGCCTGATTTTGTTGATATGCAGGCATTGAAAGTGTTTGTCTCGAAGAATCCGATTCCTACCCTGCTAGGGGATTTTTATCACTCCGTACACTACAAGAATGAGAAGGAAAGAGGGAGTTTGGTTAGTTGTTGCACCCAATTGTTATGCCATTGGCTCTTCAAACATTTACCCCGGACTGGTGCGTTTGTAGAAACTGCTGAGACAATGAAGTGGTCCAAGAGACTGATAGGTTTGACTGCCAATAATATTATTTGGTTTGATCCCAAATTACTGACAATAGAGCTTACTGTCAAATGTGGAAGTTTTCCTAATGTGCCTCTACTTGGAAGAAGAGGTGGGATTAATTACAACCCAGTGTTGGCAGTTAGACAATTTGGTTATGCCTCGAGACATCCTCCTGCTGATGAAGAGATTAGCGCTTCTCTGTTTTTCGTAGGGACCAAGAACGAAAGAGTTCCGGAAGTAATAAATGCTTGGAAATTTAGGCAAAGAGAGGGAAAATTGACTTTCGGCAAAGGAGACTACAGATCATACCCTGACTACGATGCCTGGGTTGAGATGAAGGTCAAAAAGCTGTTGTTACCCTTTTCCCGAGAAGTTCTCTTATGTCCAGATCAACATTCCACAGTACCGGCCGAGGAGTACGAGAAATTGAAGAAAATGGTTAGAGATCTGCAGATAGAGAACTCTGGAATGAGCAGATGTCTTCAGAAAGCTCTAGCTGACAACAAAGAGTTGGAAAAGAGAGCGTTGAAAGCAGAAAAAACCCTGGCGGACAAAGAAGAAGATTTTGATGAGAGAGCTCGATACTTCCGGAAGCTTACCTTGGGAGCAGATGATACTAGTCAGGCTCATAAGGCTACGAAGCAGGCGCTGGCCCAAAGCAAGGATTCGTTAGCTAAACTCCGTCAAGCTTGGGATGAGGTCAGAATTGAGAACTCCGAATTGCAGGCACAACTAAAAGATAAAGATGAAGAGCTGAAGAAAGCGCACGTGGAAAGAAGAAAGTATCGAGAAGATCTTGGCAAAAGCCAAGAACAAGTGAGAAATGCTGAAGGTAAGCTGAAAATCACCAACAAGGAGCTTGAAGATGTCACAACAGAGCTGAAACTGGTTAAAATTCAAGCTGGAATCAAGAGGCGCAAAGGAGCCAATGAAGATGAAGCCTTGCTGATGCACGTGGGGTCATTAGAGGATGCATTGGAAAAAAGGGACGCAGTGATTAAGGAGCTGATTGAGAAGCCGCATCATCAGCGTACTCGCATCCTATTTGAGGAGATCAAGTACTCCAGTCAGAAGCTGAAAGATGTAGAGCTGTCGGATTAGTGATTTTTGTCATTTCTTTGTAATTTGTAATGGTTACCATCAGAATTGTTGATGGATCCATTTAACTGCCTGTTTTTTATTTTGTTGCTGAAACTACGACAAACGTGCTTGAGAAGTTTTGGGAATTTGTATGAAATGGGTTACTTCTGTTCACAATTTCTGATCTTCAGATTTATGTGTTGTGATATCTGCACACTAGCACACTACAAAATCACTATTTCTGGTCTTCAGACATCCGTGATCGATGTATATGAATATCTCTTCATGACAAAACTCAGTAATCATGACTCCTGGTCTTCAGGAATTCTTGGTTACGATTGGAATCAGGATATGAAAAGCATTTTGAAATGACAAACATAACTTTGCATTTGCATTCGCATATCATTTTTTTGCATTGCAAGTTTTCCTTTTGCAGGCGCCTGCTAACCTTTATTTGGTTTTCAGGCACAATAGCTGATACCCCAGTTCACCGATATTCTACCCGACGCAATCAAGCAAGAGTAATGGAGCAAGTTCAGACAGAGTTAGCCGATTTGAGGGGAAGGATGGAACAGTTCATGAACCTCATGCAGGGGATTGCTCAAGGTCAGCAAGAGCTGAGGACCGGTCAAGAAAACATGAGGGTTGGACATGAAGCTATGAGAACCACTATCCAAAGGCTGGAAACTGAAATCCCAAATCGCAATGTGCGCACTCCTCCTGTTGGCACAATCCCTGCTGGTGGGGAACATCTGGGCTTTGATAACAATGAGGATGGTCAGGAGGACCAGTTCACTGCATTCAACAATGACATGGGTTTCTACAATGACGACCGGAAGTATGAAGGGCTGGATGAAAGACTCAAGGCTATTGAGAGCCAAAATCCTCTTGGAATTGATGTAGAAGACATGGGTCTCGTGCAGGGTGTGCGAATTCCTCCCAAGTTCAAGCTTCCTGCTTTGGATAAGTACAACGGCAGTACATGTCCCAAAACACATTTGCAAGCTTACAATCGCAAGATTGCTGCTTACACTGATGACCAGAAACTCTGGATGTATTTTTTCCAGGATAGCCTGTCAGGCGCATCCTTGGAATGGTATGTCAAGCTGGACGGGGTTCGTATAAAGAGTTGGAAAGATTTGTGTGCTGCATTTCTGAAGCAATATCAATATAATTTGGATATGGCACCCAATCGTACTCAGCTGCAGAGTATGACTCAGGATCCTAAGGAAGGCTTTAAGCAATATGCCCAGAGATGGAGGGAATTGGCTGCTCGAGTTCAACCACCTCTGGGTGATCGCGAGATGGCTGATATGTTCATGAGCACGCTCCAAGGGTGGTATCTGGATAGATTGGCTGCATGTCCTTCCACAGGGTTTGCCGACATTGTTATTGCTGGAGAACGAGTAGAAAGTCTGTTGAAGTTGGGTAAGATTCAAGACGCCAGTGGGGCTGGTACTTCAAGTTCTAAGAAACCCTTTGCTAATGGACCCAGTAAGAGAGAAGGGGAGTCCAGCGCTATGTACAGAGGAGGGGGCAGAGGCAGGACTCAGCCCTATCATCAAGTGGATGCTGTAACCATTCTGGTTCCAACTGGACAGCAAGCTCCCAATCAGCAAGGTAGACCCCGATTCCAGAATAATAGACCAAGGGACCGTAAGTTTGATCCTTTGCCTATGTCGTATGCTGCTTTGTTACCACAATTGCTCAAAGAGAAATTGGTTGAACTCCGGACTATGAGGCCGCTAGATGCTGGGAAATTACCTCAGGGTTATGATGCTAGTGCTCGGTGTGAATTTCATTCTGGCGCGCAAGGTCACACAATAGAAAAGTGCTGGGCTTTTCAACACATAGTTCAGGACTTGATTGACGCGAAAGCTATTAATTTCTCCAGGCCGCCGAGTGTTCGTGACAATCCAATGCCTAATCATGGAGGTGCGAGCACGAATGCTATTTCTGATGGTGAGAAATTGAATCTGATCACCGACATCAACTTGGTAAAGACTCTGTTGTTGACCGTAAAAGAACGTTTGTTAAAGGAACAAGTATTTCCTGGGTGTGGTTCTGATTGTGAGGGCTGTGCGAAACAGGTTAATGGCTGCAGTAAATTGAAAGCTGGACTGCAGAGTCTTATGGACGAAGGAAGCCTTCAGTTTGATAAAGTAGAGAAAGAACAGGATGTTTCTGCCGTTACCATTTACTATAATCCAGTCGAGATACAGGTGCCTGTTGCAGAGCCTGTTGCTATCATCGTGCCCGAGAGGCCGAGACCAGTTACGATTATAGTTCCTGAATCGGCTGCTTATGTGTCTAATAGGGCAGTTCCGTGGCAGTATGGAACTGATACTCGTCAAGGAGGAAGCCGGCAGAAGGCAGAGGTTGTTGGTACTAGCATTGAGAATGTCAGTGGACCAAGTGGTTTTACTAGGAGTGGTCGACTGTTTGCTCCCTAGACTTTAAGGAGTGAGGCTGAAGTCGCTGCAAGAGCAAAAGGAAAACAGGTGGTTGATGACAAGGTGCCTGCTCAGGAAGAGGACCCTAAAGTCAATTTTGATAATGATGTTGAGGAATTTATGAGGGTTATCAAAAAGAGTGATTATAAGATCATTGACCAGCTTAATCAGACACCCTCTAAAATTTCGATATTATCCCTGTTAATGAGTTCAGATGCACATCGGGCTGCCTTGTTGAAAGTTCTGAATATGGCATACGTTCCCCAAGAGATTACAGTGAATTAGTTGGAGGGGGTAATTTCTAATGTGAATGTGAGCCACGGGTTGGGATTTATGAACAGGGATTTGACACCAGATGGACGTAACCACAACAAAGCGCTGCACATCACACTTGAATGCAAAGGAGCTATTTTGTCGCATGTGCTGGTTGACACAGGTTCTTCCTTAAATGTGTTACCTAAAAAGGCCCTGATGAAAATTGAAGTAGATGGATTGGTTCTGAGACCCAGCGATCTGATTGTGAGAGCTTTCGATGAATCCCAAAGATCGGTGTTTGGGGAGGTTGAACTACCTATACAGGTTGGTCCACAGATATTCAAGACGACCTTTCATGTTATGGACATTCAGCCTACTTATAGCTGTTTGTTGGGTCGGCCGTGGATTCACGCAACAGGCGCAGTTACCTCCACACTTCATCAGAAGCTCAAGTATGTGTTCGAGGGTCAAGTGGTTACTGTTTGCGGCGAGGAAGATATATTCGTGAGTCATCTATCCACTTTCAAATATGTGGAAATGGATGGAGAGATTCATGAAACTTTGTGCCAATCTTTTGAAGCCCTGAATATCAACAACTTACCAGAATCTACTTCAGCAGCGGTGGTGTCGAATGTGCCAGGTGGGCCGAGTGCATCAATTGCGTCGTACAAGCAGGCCAGAGAAGTGGTCGAAAGCGGAAATGCCCAAGGCTGGGGTAAAGCTATAGATGTGTTCGTGAAAGAAGATAAGTTTGGCATTGGATATCAGCCGGGCCGGACGCCAGTTCCCCGATTCCGTGGGCCAATCAACTTCAACAGTGGAGGAATTATCAATCCCAATCAGTCCTGCTCAGCAATAGAAGATGACGCTGAAAGCTCAGATTATCTGGACAGATGGGTATATGCACTGGCTCCAGGCGAGGCGTTGCAAAATTGGTCTAGCGAAGAAATCGTTCATGTTGTTCACCATGCAGAGTAACAATTCTTGTCTTTCATAATGCATGAAATCCCACACTCTGCCCAAGGTGTGAGGATCCATTTGTAGGGCCACCATATTTTCTCATATAATGTTCAAATATCAATAAAAAGGACGTTTTTGTTTACAAATTTGTGTTCCTTTACTCTTTCTTTATTTTTATTTTTGCACAAAGAAAATTAAAAATGATAATGCACTTTCTTTTCTTTTGTTTTCAAGAAAAAATAATCTAAAATAAAGCATAAACCCAATCATGCAGACCGGATTCTGTGGATTTCTCTGAAAATGATTCTGTTATGCCCACGTATGATTTCGACAATCCGATCTATCAAGCTGAGGAAGAAAGTGATGAAGACTATGAACTCCCGGAAGAATTGGCTAGGTTGTTGAAACAGGAAGAGAGGACCATTTAGCCTCATCAGGAAGCTCTTGAGATCATCAATATTGGGTCAGAGGAAAGCAAGAAAGAGATCAAGATTGGTGCGAGTCTGCGGGCTGATGTAAAGCAAGAGCTGATAGTCATGCTACGTGAATACGTTGATATTTTTGCTTGGTCATACCAAGATATGCCAGGTTTAGATACAGACATAGTTGTGCATAGACTACCATTGAAAGAGGATTGCCCACCGGTCAAGCAGAAGTTGCGCAGAACAAAACCAGAAATGGCCTTGAAGATCAAGGAAGAGGTACAGAAGCAGTTGGATGCAGGTTTTCTGGCAGTAACCAACTATCCTCCCTGGGTGGCCAATATAGTGTCGGTGCCGAAGAAAGATGGCAAAGTCAGAATGTGTGTGGATTACAGAGATCTCAACAGGGCGAGCCCTAAAGATGACTTTCCACTCCCTCATATTGAAGTGCTGGTTGATAATACCGCTCAGTTTTCAGTGTTCTCATTTATGGATGGATTCTCCGGGTACAATCAGATAAAGATGGCGCCTGAAGACATGGAGAAGACGACATTCATTACCCCGTGGGGTACCTTCTGTTACAAAGTAATGCCTTTTGGGTTGAAGAACGCAGGGGCAACTTATCAAAGAGCAATGGTGACGTTATTCCACGGTCTAATTCATAAAGAGATTGAGTGCTATGTGGATGAGATGATTGCTAAATCAAAGACAGAAGAGGAACATCTGATCAACTTGAAGAAGTTATTTGAGAGGCTGAGGAAATTCAGGTTGAGACTGAATCCTAACAAGTGTACTTTTGGCGTACGGTCCAGAAAATTGCTTGGTTTCATTGTCAGTGAAAAAGGGATAGAGGTTGATCCTGCTAAAGTGAAAGCTATACAAGATATGCCTGTACCGAGAACTGAAAAAGAAGTTCGCGGCTTTCTAGGAAGATTGAACTACATTTCAAGGTTCATATCGCACCTAACTGCCACTTGCGAACCAATATTCAAAATGCTACGAAAAGATCAAACGGTCAGGTGGAATGATGATTGTCAAAATGCATTCGACAAAATAAAAAGATATTTGCAGGAACCTCCAATTCTGATACCTCCAGTTCAAGGGAGACCACTGATTATGTACTTGACAGTGCTCGAAGGATCCATGGGTTGTGTTCTCGGTCAACACGATGAGACAGGTAGGAAAGAACATGCTATCTACTACCTGAGCAAGAAATTTACAGATTATGAATCGCGTTATTTAATGCTTGAGAAGACATGTTGTGCACTCGCATGGGCCGCCAAGCGATTGAGACAATACATGCTCACACATACAACCCTGTTGATCTCTAAATTGGATCCGGTCAAGTATATTTTTGAGAAACCAGCACTTACAGGCAGAGTTGCAAGGTGGCAGATGGTACTGACAGAGTACGATATTCAATTTACCTTGCAAAAGGCAATCAAAGGAAGTATACTGTCAGATTATCTTGCGCAACAGCCTCTTGATGATTACCAGCCCATGAGATTTAATTTCCCTGATGAGGACATCATGTTTCTCAAAGCCAAAGACTGCGAGGAACCACTTCTGGAGGAGGGGCCTGACCCTGAGTCCAAATGGAGTTTGATGTTTGATGGGGCAGTTAATATGAATGGGTGCGGAGTTGGTGCAGTCCTTATTACGCCTGAAGGTGTTCACATGCCCTTCACTGCCCGAGTAACTTTCGGGTGTACCAACAATGAAGCAGAATACGAAGCTTGCATACTAGGGATCGAGGAAGCTATTGATTTACGAATCAAGACCCTCGATATCTTTGGTGATTCAGCACTGGTAATCAATCAAGTAAAGGGAACTTGGCACACCCATCAGCAGAATTTGATTCCGTATAGAGATTATACGAGGAGATTGCTGACCTTCTTTACAACTGTCAAGTTGTACCATGTTCCTAGAGAGGAAAATAAGTTTGCAGATGCCTTGGCCACTATCTCTTCGATGATCAAAGTGCATGGTTGGAACTTTGTGCCCAGGATTGATGTATCTCGTCTTGATAGGCCTGCTTTTGTGTTTGAGGTTGATGTAGTGTCTGACGATAAACCTTGGTACCATGACATCAAATGCTTCTTAAAAAATCAAGAATACCCGCCTGGGGCATCTTCCAATGACAAGAAGACATTAAGAAGGCTAGCTGGTAGTTTCTTCTTGAACAAAGATGGCATGCTGTATAAAAGGAATTTTGACACGGTTCTGCTCAGATGTGTGGATAGACACGAGGCAGACCTGTTGATGATTGAAGTGCATGAAGGCTCTTTCGGTACCCACGCCGGAGGACATGCGATGGCTAAGAAATTGTTGAGATTAGGGTATTATTGGCTGACCATGGAGTCAGATTGCTGCAAGTATGCTCGCAAGTGTCACAAATGCCAGATCTATGCAGACAAAGTGCACGTTCCTCCTAATCCGTTGAGTATCATGTCCTCTCCATGGCCATTTGCAATGTGGGGCATTGATATGATCGGGAAAATTGTGCCTACTGCTTCAAACGGCCATCGTTTCATCTTGGTCGCCATTGATTACTTCACTAAATGGGTTGAAGCAGCATCTTACACCAATGTCACTAAGCAAGTAGTGGCTCGTTTCTTGAAGCGAAATATCATTTGTCGATATGGAGTGCCCGAAAGAATCTTTACTGATAATGGTTCTAATTTGAACAACAAGATGATGGCTGAGCTATGCCGGGACTTCAAAATCGAGCACCACAATTCCTCTCCGTACCGCCCGAAGATGAATGGTGCGGTTGAAGCGGCCAACAAAAATATCAAGAAGATTGTGCAGAAGATGGTTGTCACGTACAAAGATTGGCATGAGATGTTACCACTGGCTTTGCATGGGTATAGAACATCAGTCCGCACGTCCACTGGGGCGACACCATACTCGCTTGTGTATGGTATGGAGGCAGTTCTACTGATAGAAGTTGAGATCCCCTCTCTCCGAGTATTGATGGACGTTAAGCTAGATGAAGCTGAATGGGTATGAGCCAGATTTGATCAGCTGAGCCTTATTGAGGAGAGGCGATTAGCAGCGGTATGCCATGGCCAGTTATATCAGCGCAGAATGAAGAGGGCATTCGATCAAAAGGTTCGACCTCAAGTCTACAAGTTCGGGGATGTGGTAATCAAGAGAATACTTCCTCCGAGTACAGATCACAGGGGCAAATGGACTCCTAACTATGAAGGTCCGTTCGTGGTAAAAAAGGTCTTCTCAGGAGGAGCCTTGTTGCTGACAACCATGGATGGTGAAGATTTTTCATCCCCTGTTAATTCAGATGCAGTTAAAAAATACTTCGTATAAAGAGACCCGCTGGATTAAAAAAAAAAAAGAAGAAGAAGAATCCAGGCAAAAAAGGGCATCCCGGCGAACCAAAAACAGAATAAAGGTTCGGGCAAAAATTAGGGATATAATTGAAAAGAATTGTACACCCGGTAAGTTGAAAACCCGAAAGGGCAACTTAGGCAGAAAAGGGTATCCCAGTGGATTAAAAACCTGAAAAGGCGATCCACACAAAAGAGGGATTGAAGTGAAGGACTGCAGTCTGAATTAATTTGTACGTTTTCTACTCTTCAGCAAACTGGCAAAATTCCAAAGGAGGAATTGGTCCGATCATGAGCTTCTGAAGGCAAAGATAATCAGGAGAGTTGGAATACATACTGGCTATAACAAGATCAGAAATCAGTTGGAAACCAATTTCCGCATTATCATTAGGATAGATTTATTTTCTCAATTTTATGGCAATCGCCTCTTTCAGGGGTTTGCTTCTGATTGTAAATTCGCCAATTTTTGGCATTTCATCAATAAAATTGAATATTCAGTCACGAGCTTTTATTTTCATTTTACTGTTTTGTTTGCAAAAACGTCCAAATTTTGATAATAAAACATTACTTTGAAAATATATTGGCCTTGCAAAAGCATGCACAAAAAGACGATTAGAATTACTTTGCTTGTTGGACAACCTTGGATGGTGGACTCAAAAGACCACGCAATATCCTGGGGCATGTGCATATTCTTTTTCTGTTGCAGGTATTGAGCACGATTGATCCAAACAGCATGATCGTAACCACGAGCAGATATTTGCTATGACTTGATACTGTTGTATCTTATTAAGTCGATTCTTCCATTCAAGAGTTCCCACCGAGTTTCGTGACGACAATGGTGGTCGAAGATGGATTTCTTCTGTGTTGATAACGGTTATTAATGCAGTGAATACTACAGGTTGACAACGAGTGCCAATTATCCAGTACCTTGCATACGATGTGATGGGTAGTTCAAGGCAGAGTGTTCGTACAAGAGTTGGAAAACGTTTGGTTTTCTATAAAATCCTCTTAAGAGACGAAACTTGTAGTACTAACATCCCTTGTGGAGTTTACTCTTGGCAGGATGTACCACCAAGTGGTAGTATCATATATCCCGTAGGTTTCAGCAGGTGAAATTTGTCAAAGAATAATCCCCAGCGGAGTTATTGACCATCTCGAGCATGGGGCAGCTTGAATTTCCCCGGCAGAAGATGTTCCAGATCTAAAATCCCCAGTAGAGTTTGGAGACACTTGGTCTTCTGTAAAATCCTCTTAAAAGGGAATTCCCCAGTACGAGACGCTTTAAAGCAGTTTTCTCTAGCAGAGTGTGTTGTAAACTCATTATCCCCAGCGGAGTCGTCAAAGGGAAAGTTTGCCCAACATGGGGCATTGTGACATTTATCCTAAACTCGACAGTCATCTTCCTCAGCAGATTATCGAGGAATTGCTTTGAGTTTCCCTAACAGATCTCTAGGGACTCTTTCTCAGCATGTTGCAACGGATTGTCTTTTAACCAAGATTTGCATATCCCCGGCAGAGCAGCCCTGATCCCCAGCAGGATCGCATCTCCGGTAATGGTACCCCCACAGAGTTCAGCATTGAATCTTGTCTGCTATACTCCCCAGCCGAGTCGCGGTAGGTTCCCCAGCAGGGTTTAAAGAGATCGACAGAATCTCTCCTTCAGCAAGATGTCAACGTATGATATTACCCAGCAAGTGGTGTAATTCTCAACAATGCTCATTTACAATCCAAAGTCCAATTTATTTTTGGCATGCGTACAGTTTGGTCATGTTATTCCAGCAGGTGGAGTGATCATCTGGTAATTTTAAGTTTCCAACGACAGTTTGGTAATCATGAAAGTCCAACGACAGTTTGGCAAAGCTTCCAACGACAGTTTGGTAAGCGTTCAAGTCCAAACGACAGTTTGGCAGAGATTCCAACGACAGTTTGGTAATCATTAAAAACCAACGACAGATTGGTAGAAATCCAACACGAATTGGTAAAAGCTGCTAAAGTCCATCTGAAAATGGCAAGTGTGAGATTCCAACGACAGTTTGGTAATCATTAAAATCCAACGACAGATTGGTAGAAATCCAACGCAAATTGGTAAAAGTCCAATGACAGTTTGGCGAAGCTTCCGACGACAGTTTGGTAAGCACTAGAAATCCAACGACAGTTTGGTAGGAAGTCCAACGACAGATTGGCAGAGCAGCGAAAGTCCATCGACAGTATGGCAAGCTAGTAGTCGTCTGGCGTCGTTCAAAAAGACATTGTTGAAAGTCCATCGACAGTATGGCAAGCCAGTAGTCGCTTGGCGTCGTTCAAAAAGACATTGTTGAAAGTCCAACGACAGTTTGGCGAAGCTACCGACGACAGTTTGGTAAGCACCAGAAGTCCTACGACAGATTGGCAGAACAGCCCAAGTCCATCGACAGTATGGCAGGCCAGTAGTCGTATGGCGTTGTTCAAAAGACAGATCTCTCTGACACTTGAAGATTCAATCCAACCATCGCATTGGGTTTATATCCCTTTTCTTTTTCATCATCCAGAGCAAATTTTTGGTTATATTTGGTATTCAATCACTATATACCTTGAAAGTCTGAAAGCATTTGCTTTCAGGCATTCAGGTCTACAGTGTTCGAATAGGGGCAGCTGTAATACCCCAAAATTTGTTCTCCCCTTTTTGCATCATAGGATAGCATTCTCACTTACAATATCATATCCATCTCATTAGCATTGCATTGCATTTAACATAGAAGAATGAAGCATAGCATTCCTCTTACCATCAAGGCATGTGATCAGGGGGAAGATGGATAATCAAGGGATCATTCAAAGCACAAGAAGGTCAATCAAGTTACCTCCAGGCAAGCCAAGAGTCTCTCATGTCTCATACCATCTCAATTGATCATCCACAATCTCAAGGAAGTGAGATCCAATGGGAGATTGAAGCAATACATACTTCAACATGCAAGAGGTTCAAAAACTGAAGGAAAACCCTCAAAATAGATAGGTCATTGATCCAAAGTCATCCTCAAATGGTATATCTCATCATCATTTAAGAGGATGCACAACATACTCTAAGGAATTTGAAATTGAAGACTGCACATTTTTCTCCTAGGAGGTGGGCACCAAAACTAGGGTTTCCTATTAAATCAGGGAATCTTTGATTTCTTGGACAAAACTTGATGTCATGGTGTTCTACATGTTCTTAAGTGTATGTGTATGGAAAATTGCCTCTCAATTGGTTTTAAAAGTGGTTCAATTGGAAGAAAGATCAAAAATCAAGAAAATTGGGGCCAAGTCCAATAATCAGAGGAAAAAGTCAACTCTTGACTTTTTGAGGCCAAATTCATGAAATTCATGTTATATGTGTCCAATGTACAAAATTTGGTCAAGAAACTCCAAAGGAATCATGAAAAAATCAAGAGGTGGAAAGTTGCCATTTTTGGAAGAAGAAGGGTTACTAAAAATAGCAAGTTTTGGCCATTTTGCATCAGAGTTTGAACCAAGGCCATTTAAAATTGAAGCACCAAATGAAAATTCCACTCGGCCACAACAAAAGATCTTGTTTTAAGCTTCACATCCATATGTGGAACATCTCTATTGGATAAAAATTGAGTGAGATATGATTGATCAAAATTTGAGCAAAGTAGGTTCAAAACTAGGTCATGACCAAGATTTTCAGGGCACGCGCGCAGTCATTTTCTCAAACAGTTGGTGAGCCAAATGTCCACTCATTTTTCTCATAGTTAAAGGCCTCAAATGGAAAAGTTTTCAACATGAAAGTTGTTCATTGCAATGTCACCTTCAATTTTCATGTTGGACAAAATTCCATTTGATCAATTTATAAAGGGGAAATTTTGGTCTCAAGATAGGTTAATTAGGCTGAACTTCCATGCATGTCACTTGCCATGCCATGACCTGCTTCCCACGCCCACCACACAATTCCAAACCTTGATGCTCAAGGCTATTTTCCAACCTCTTACACACTTCATATCAACTCCAATCTCAAACCAAACTTGTTGCATTATATTCCCTCTTCCAATTGAATCCAAAAACACACTAAACCACCCATGGAGTAGAAAGTAATTCATCCTCAAACAACCCTATCTCCATTATGCTCAACTGTCATATAAAACAAAAAAAAAACAAAGGAATGTTATTGTTGTTGTCTTACCTTGCCCGTGCATTGCTCACCATCCCAACATTGCTTCATTTAGCCAAACACATTTCCCATTTACTATACCACGTGCTACCCATGCTCATGAAAAAGGAAAAGGAATGGAAACTTGTAGAACAAGTTTGTTTGCTGCAGCACACATGAATTAGCTCATTCCATTAATCTCCACCACAACTGTCATACACCTTCTCCACCATATCACAGCCATGGATAACTCGCCCTAACTAACTTGGCTCAGTTAGTTAGGGTGGACTCAACATAACCACTTTAACTCAGTTAACCTCACTCAGTTTAACCGTGGTTAAAGCCTACTATAAAACAAAATCTCACTTCACATTTTCATTCAGCTTCATTTTTTCACATTCAATCTCAAACGCTTCAATCTCTCTCTCCCTTCATCTCTATTTTTTCTCTCCAGGTTGCACGAGTTCCTTCTCATTCTCCTCTGATTCATTCTTCAAGCTTCATATTCAATCATCACTAAGCTTGAAGCAGCTCTGGATTGTTGAAGCAAACACACTGCAACTCCATTGAATCATCCTCTATTTTTGCATCTAAGCCTTTATTTGGCCAAGTGAAGCTCAAGGAAGAAGCACTTTCCTCTGGTATTCTTTTGTATTCAAAGCTTCACCACTTTCAGGTTTGAACTCTTGAACTTGGATTGCACGATTTCTAGTCATTTTCACTTGTTTTTTTGGTGCTTTAAGCTTGCTAGAAGCTCTGCTCAAACCGGCTAGTTGATAGGCCTTCTAAAGGCTTAGTTGCAAAACCTAGGGCATGTTTTAATCTTCTCTGTTCTCCATGTGTATGTGTATTATGTGAAAAATAGTGGTAGATTCATGATGTGCATGAGCTCAACTTCAATTTGGTATGCGTATTGTACATTTTGGTGAGATGTGAAAGTTGCAGGTGGTGGTTCTCGCCGGGGAAGGTGACCGGAGGTCCCTCTCCGGCCGGCAGCTTTAAATGTTAGGGTTTATGTGTGTTCTAATCCTGTCCGTTCATTTTTCGTGATCGTGTGGTCCATAGCGCGCCAACACATAAAAATGCACGTGCTTCTCATGTGCTCATTCTGATTTTATTTTTAAAATTCGTGTGGCGTGGTACACGGTATGGAGTGTGGTCGTGCATGTACATGCGTTAGATTAGCATACTTTGACTGCTTGTTTGACTTGACTTGATCCAATGGCCATGAGGGAGTCAATTTTGTTGACTGAGATTCCATGTTTGTTAATATGCACTGCGCGTGTGTTGGACTTAAGCCAGATTGATATCCACACCCCATGTTTTCAAGGCCCAATTAATTTGAACTGCATAATTGCTATGCTTGCACCCCCATTCTTTTTCCATTTCATTTTATTTCTTCATTTTTTTATGCACGTTTGCTTTTTAATTTTTAAAATTACCAAAGGGCATTATAAAATTCCATAAAAATTCATGAACATCATTAAAACATTTAGAAAATTTTTCATGATTTTATTTCTTGGTTTTATGACTTTTTTACCCCTGTTCCACAATTTTATTTGATTTTCTTTTGTGTGCATTCTTAATGTGGTACATGATTTTGTTTAATTTTGTTCTTGATCATTAAAGATCATTAACATCTTGAATTAGGTTAAGTGATTTTTATTTGATTTTTTTAGGTCATGTTATGGCATGTTTTGATGTTCATCTTTGCATTACTTTGCATGTGCATCCAATATGATTTAAGTGCATTGTTTGACATCATTTTGCCTTGGTTTCTTGCATGCTACTTTGATGTGTGATTCATCTCTGATTTGTGAGCTTCAATACCATGTTTCCATAATTTTCATGAACCCATTTGATTGTTGTTTAAGACATTTCATTTGAAGCATTATGACATGTCATATCATTGTAATCTTTGGTGTATGTGTACATGATTTCTTTTGTGTATACTTGCATGATTATTTGCATACTTTGGTGAACTATTCATTTGACATTATAGGTCATTGGTACATATTATATGTCATCCTTACATGTTGACTTTCATTTGAACCTTGTGCACCTTTAACATGTGATGTTTGTACTTGTGTTTTCTTTTGAACTTCCATTTCAATTCTACTTCTTCTATCACTTCTTAAATGTTTTGATGTGTTTCATGAATGCTTGTGATGTGTTTATATATCATTGCTTATTTCATTTCAATTCTGATCCTTAGACCAAATGTTCCATTCATGCATGTTTCTTTCATTTCTTTTCATCTTTCATTCTCCCTTTTCTTTTGGTAGCATGTTCTAATGCCATGGATGATGATTGTGGGTTGTTCACTGGAACTTGCTTGATGATAATCATTTGTTTTCCATATGATGCACATTCTGGTTGTGATTAATAGAATTTGATTTCTCATTTAATTCTTTTGAGCTTTATAGTGCATTAAATGTTCTTTTATTTCTTACACTTCTTGTACATGTTTACTAACCATGCAGGGGCTTTGGTAAGTTGCAATTGGGTGTGGATAAGGAATCCACATTCAAACCTCTTTCCTTTCATCTCTTTTACAATTCCATTTTTGTGTTTTGTTAAGCACTTATGTGCTTTCTTTTAATAACTCATCACTCTCCCTTTTTGAATTACAATTCATCTTCTACTTTATAACTCATCACTCCCTTTAATCTTCAATTAGGATTGAGTCTTAATCCACATAGATTTTACCTTTCTTCTCTCTTGAGTCTCTCTTCTCATCTTAAAGAAAACTAAAAAAAAAATCTAATAAAGGTAGGCATTTATTGCATTTAGGCCTTTCATATAAAGAAAAGATTATAAGGGGTCTTCTCTTATAATCTTAGAATGTATAGCATATAGCCTATCTTGGGTCAATGTGTTAAACATTTGATCTTGTATGAGGGACTTAAATGCAATACTTGTTGAAGGTGCAAATAATAAAAACACTTCTTCATTTCATAATCAACAAAAACACTTAATAAACACAAGTATGCTAGTGTGTTTGAACCTTGACAATTGGAACTAAGTGTGGGGGTCTTCTTCACTCTTAGTGTGCTTTCTTACCCATTCCATCTTGGAATGTGAGAATGTACACATTCCAATGGCTAAGATTTGGATACACTATCATATGCAAACAAATGAAAAAAACTCTTAAAAGACAAAAAACAAACAATAACGTCTTTCCTTCGGGAATTCTTTCCTCATCTCATTCAATCATTCCTTAAGGATGCGTCATTTCTGTTCTACCGCAAACAGGTAACGCCTAAGTCTCCCTATAGCGAGCTGCAAACACCTAAACTGCTAGGACGCGAACATTGACGTATTCCACTAAAAAACACAAACAATTCATCCCTAGTGAGGGGAACTACGTCGCTCTGATTCTCATGTTCCCGATGAGATACGTAGGCAGTGGGGTAGGGCCCATGCGAGCACTTCTTTTATTTTCCCTACATTTGTTCTCTTTCTCTCTCCTTTCCTTTTCCAGTTCTCCAGCTAGCAGTTCCTTTTCCAGTATCCTTTCCTTACACCCTTTGATCGAGACAAGCAAGCGTGGATCCCATCGGGTACGATGGACGCGTGGGGGTGCTAATACCTTCCTCTCGCGTAACCGACTCCCGAACCCAGTTCTCTTGGTCGCAAGACCATGTTCTTTTCCTTCCTTCAGGTTTATGCGGTGTTTCCTTTCCCTCTCTTGGGATAAATACACATTGCTGGCGACTCTGTTCGGTGCCACTTTCGCGTTTGTACTAGGATGAAAATCCCGGGAGCGACACTATGTTGGGAAGGAAGTTTAACAAAGTGTTAAAAAGGTGGAACAATAACTACAAACCTAGTGTCAAGAACATCTCTTCTGACATCAGCAAGCCAAAAGAGAAAGATGAAGAGAAGACTGCCCAGGATAAAAGTGTTCAGTGCTTTGAATGTGAAGGGTATAGACATGTCAAGAAATAATGTCCCACATTCTTGAAGAAGCAGAAGAAAGGCATGTCAGTTTCCTGGTCTGAATCTGATAGTGAAAGTGAAGGTGAGTCAGCAAGGCATGATAGAGCCTTAACAGGAACTGTTGTGTCTGATGATGATAGTGATGGAGAAATAACTTATGAGGAGTTAGCATCTACTTATCAAGAGCTGTGTTTAAAAAGTGCTGAGATTTGTCAAGAAAACAAGTGTCACAAGCAACAGATTACTCAGCTTAAAAATGAAAAAGCTGATCTGGAAAATGAAGTTGTACTAGTTAAATCTCAACTGGATCAGATGACAAAATCCATTAGAATGATGAACAGTGGTACAACTACTCTTGATAAGATTCTTTAGTCAGAGAAAGCTGCTGGAGATAAATCAGGAATAGGATATGTGACAAGCACTTCAGGAACAAAGAAGGAGGTATCTTAACCATTGTCTCAACATCAAACTAAGAGACAGGGTCCTACACCAAAGAAGGTTGTTCAGCCCCAGAATGTTGAGAAGAAGAATGGTCCTCATCAGAGGAAGATGCAGCCCCAAGGAGCTAGTCAGTATATGCCTCCCCAATATCACAAGAGTATGGAGGCTGCTAGGTCCAATCAGAACAGGTTTCATCATCAGGGTAACTGGCATGGATATGAATACAACAATGATGTGCCTCATTACTATGGAATAAGGAAGCCTTATCACCATAGGAGACAGCCTAAGAGACAGCATCCTCAGTACAGAAGAAGACAATCCAACTATGGAATAAGGAGACAACGGTATGGGTGACAGCCACAACATTATCATCAAAGTGGAAGAAGATTTAACCACTTTAGAGATGACAGAGTCAGATGCTTTTATTGTGGCAGGTTTAGACATATGCAGTCCTCGTGCTTCAAGCTTCATGTTATCCAAATTCTGCTCCTCAACCCAGACAGAAAGAAGTCGGGCCTAAGGTGGTGAAGCAATGGGTTCCTAAAGTTACCAGTTTGATAGCTCACACTTCCTTAAGGGTTTCTACCAAAGAAGACTGGTATTTTGACAGTGGGTGTTCAAGGCACATGACTGGAGTAAAGAATCTGCTGGTAGATGTGAAACTTCAGTCTTCTGGCTATGTTACATTTGGTGATGGGATCAAAGGAGAAATCAAGGGAATTGGTAAACTAAACTGTGCTAGTGCTCCCAGACTGGAGAATGTTCTTCTTGTTAAAGGACTAACAGCAAATTTGATTAGTATTAGTCAACTTTGTGATCAAGGATTCAAAGTAGACTTCACAAAGTCTGAATGTATGGTCAAAGATGATAAAGGAGAAGTCATTATGAAGGGAGCCAGGTCTAAGGACAATTGTTATCTTTGGGTGCCTCAAAACTCAAATTCTTCCACGTGTGTGCTTGCTAAAGAAGATGGTGTCAAAATCTGGCACCAGAAGTTGGGACATCACCTAAAGGGAATGAAAAGAATCATCTCCTCAGAAGCAGTCAGAGGGATTCCCAAACTTAGTATTGAGGAAGGAAAGGTGTGTGGAGACTGTAAAAAAGGAAAGCAGACAAAGATGTTTCATCCGAAGCTTCAACATGACACCACCTCCAAGGTATTGGAACTACTTCATATGGACTTGATGGGACCTATGCAGGTTGAAAGTCTGGGTGGAAAGAAATATGCTTATGTAGTTGTGGATGACTATTCAAGATACACCTGGGTTAGCTTCATCAAAGACAAATCAGAGGTGTTTGATGTCTTTAAAGAGCTCTGTCAAAGACTCCAAAGAGAAAAGGAGAGTAAGGTTATCAGAATAAGAAGTGATCATGGAAGAGAGTTTGAGAATAGCAAGTTTGAAGAATTTTGCTCTACTGAAGGTATAAGTCATGAGTTTTCATCGCCTTTTACTCCTCAGCAAAATGGAGTTGTTGAGAGAAAGAACAGAACTATCTAAGAGTCTGCTAGAGCAATGATTCATGCCAAGAAACTTCCTTATCATTTCTGGGCTGAAGCCATGAACACTGCCTGCTACATTCACAACAGGGTTACCCTGAGAAGAGGCACTTCATCCACTCTATATGAACTATGGAAGGGAAGAAAACCTAATGTTAAGTACTTCCATGTTTTTGGAAGTAGATGTTATATTCTGGCTGATAGAGAGCAGAGAAGAAATTTGGATTCCAAAAGTGATGAAGGAATATTTTTGGGATACTCTACTAACAGCAAAGCATATAGGGTGTTCAACTCTAGAACCAATATGATGATGGAGTCAATCAGTGTGGTGATTGATGACAGCGACAAGCAGGAAGATGATGATGTCCTAGATGCTGTTGAGACATCAGTTGGTGAAGTTGCACCAGAAGCTGAAGACAGAAGCCAAACTCCTAGTGTTGTTGCTGCTGTGCCTGAAGCTGAGCAACCTCATAAGGATACCTCCATCAGAGTGCAGAAGGACCACCCAAAGGAGCTTATTATAGGTGATCCAAACTCTAGAGTAAGGACTAGGTCGAGAGATGTTATAGCAAGTTCATGCTTTGTCTCCAAAATTGAGCCAAAAAATGTCAAGGAAGCATTGACTGATGAGTTTTGGATAAATGCAATGCATGAAGAGCTGGAGCAGTTCAAGAGGAATGAAGTATGGGAGCTTGTTCCTAGGCCTGATGGAGTTAATGTGATTGGCACCAAGTGGGTCTACAAGAATAAATCTGATGAACAAGGAGTGGTCACCAGAAACAAGGCCAGACTAGTTGCTCAGGGATACGCTCAAGTCGAAGGAATTGATTATGATGAGACCTTTGCTCCTGTGGCAAGACTGGAGTCTATCAGACTGCTCTTAGGCGTGGCTTGTAATTTCAAATTCAAGCTCTTTCAGATGGATGTTAAAAGTGCCTTCTTAAATAGCTACTTGAATGAAGAGGTATACGTTGATCAACCAAAAGAATTTATTGATCCAACATTTCCTGACCATGTGTACAAACTAAGGAAAGCTCTCTATGGTTTAAAGCAAGCACCAAGAGCTTAGTATGAAAGACTTAATGAGTTCCTGGTTGTGAATGGCTATAGAAAAGGGGGGATTGACAAGACCTTGTTTGTTAAAGTGGAAGAAGGGAAACTGATGGTAGCTCAAATCTATGTTGATGACATAGTATTTGGTGGGATGTCGGATGCCATGGTTAAACATTTTGTGGAACAGATGCAGTCTGAATTTGAAATGAGTCTTGTTGGTGAGCTAAATTATTTTCTTGGCCTACAAGTTAGACAAATGGAGGACTTCATATTTATTTCGCAGAGCAAGTATGCAAAGAACATAGTGAAGAAATTTGGTTTGGAGAATGCTAATCACAAGAGGACTCATGCACCTACTCATCTAAAATTATCCAAGGATGAACATGGTGTCAGTGTGGATCAAAGTTTATATAGAAGCATGATTGGGAGTTTATTGTATCTCATAGCTAGCAGACCTGACATTGCTTTTGCTGTTTGAGTTTGTGCTAGATATCAATCTGAACCTAAGGCCAGTCACTTGAATCAAGTGAAAAGGATCTTGAAATATGTTAATAGCACCAGTGACTATGGGATGCTATATGGTCATGGATCTGGGACTGTGTTAAGAGGATATTGTGATGTTGTCTGGGCTGGAAGTGCAGATGATAGGAAAAGCACATCATAAGGGTGTTTCTTCGTGGGGAATAATCTGATATCATGGTTTACCAAGAAGCAGAACTATGTGTCACTCTCTACTGCTAAGGCTGAATACATAGCAGCAGGAAGTAGTTGTTCTCAACTTGTTTGGATGAAGCAACTACTGACTGAATACAATGTCAAGCAAGATGTCATGACATTGTACTGCGATAATTTGAGTGCAATCAATATTTCCAAGAATCCTATTCAACATAGCAGGACTAAACACATTGATATAAGGCATCATTTTATAAGAGAGTTGGTTGAAGACAAAGTTGTTGTCTTAGAACATGTAGCTACAGATAAGCAGTTAGCAGATATTTTCACTAAAGCCTTAGATGCAAACCAATTTGAGAGTTTAAGGAGTAAATTGGGAATTTGCATTTATGAAGATTGAAGGTAATGGAGAGTGTATTGTGCAGTTGTGTACTTTATTGAAAATTGATTCAACTGCTGAAGGTATACAGCTTGGAGAGTCTACAGGTTGTCAAATTGTGGCTAAAAAGGGGGAGAAGTAGCCAAGAAAGCCAAAAGTATCCAAGAGTACAAATGCTATCAAAGGAAGTTTATGAGCTGATTGCTGTTGTTATGGTGCAGAAATTAAGGGGGAGTATTGAGTAAGTAATTACTCAAGTTTATGATTCATGATTGAGGGGGAGCAACATTGTTGAAAATAAGGGGGAGTATTGAGTAAGTAATTACTCAAGTTTATGATTCATGATTGAGGGGGAGCAACATTGTTGAAAATTGTTGCTATTGAAGTTTATTGATGCTGCTGCATCTTGTAGTCTCAAAAGATATTATTGTTGTTTTTTTCCGCTGCTGAAGTCTCTGAAGGTGCAAAGTGCAGAGATTTTTTTAGCCAAAATTATCCAAAGGGGGAGATTGTTAGTTCTTGGATTGGCTGGAATTTTGGTAAAACAAAGTATGTTCAATGTTGATGTCAAGGTGGTGATGTTGCAACATTGAGTCTTAACACTGGGCTGTGTTAAGTGCTTAAATTACTGAAGTTTGGATGTCTGATGTCACATGCGATGTTGTGAAATTAGATCTGCATAATTAATAACATCAGGTTGTGATGTTGTTAGGGTTTGCGTGTTAGCTGGAATTGTGGAGAGCAAGCTGTCTCATTGGTTGCGAATATCTTGGGATAGATATTTTCTGCTGCATAGGAGATCTGGTGCAGATTTGTAGGAGATTTAAAAGGTTGAAGATTTGAAAAGATTTTAGGAGAAAATCTGTTTTGAAGATTCAGTTTTAAATAACAAATCAGGTCAGATATTATAGCAGGTCCAAGTCCAATTCAAGGAGCTATATAAAGCGCACCAGTACTAAAGAAAAGCGACGAAGAAAGTGAGCTAAAGACTGAGTGTTGTTTGTGTCTTCGTGTATGATTTGTAAACCATTCTAGTGTGAAATGGTATTATTGTTTTGAGTTGTTCTTGATCAAAGCTGTGAAGCAGAATCAAGTAGTGTTATTCAAAGTGTGTGATCTTTGTATTATCTCACTGAAGTGTTTAAGGGATTGAGTAGCGTTCTCATATCTAAGTGGTTTCTTAGGTAGAAAGTCACTAGTAGGAATTAAGTTTAGGTGATTGTCAACTGGGTTGTTGAGTCTGTAAATTAATTCTACAAGTAGAATTTCATCCCTGGCTTGGTAGCCCCCAGACGTATGTAGTTAGACCGAACTGGGTGAACAATTCATTGTGTTGATTTTTTACTGTTATTGCTGTCCATTTGCAGAGTGTGTTGTTGTGACATCACACCTTAACATCACACGTCTGATACCAGAATTTCAAAAGTGATGGCCATGAACTGCATGAATACTGTTTCCTCCTCCAACCACAGAAGGAATCACCCCATTCTCTCCTCCGCCCGGAGGAATAATAATAGTGGGAACTGGAACTCCGCCCGGAGGTCCATTCTGAATATTATGTCCATTAGCACCTCCTCCCGGAGGAATAACATTGCTCTGGAGATCACCATGTAGTACACCATTGTCATCTACTCTTGCCACGAGAGGTTGAACGAGAGTTCTGAGTTGCTCTTGTCCCTATACGACTCCTTGCATCATTTCCATGAATTGGGTGATACGGGCTTGCATGGCGGCCATTTCTGCTTGCATTTGCTCCATTACTCTTTTCTGGAGTCGAGTAGAATATTGATGAATCGGTTGGTCAGCTATCCTGCCTGAAACCAAATAAAGGTTAGGAAAAACCGGAACAAGTACCTGTTATGCAAAAATGATTATGATTATGAGAATGCAAATGTCATGTTTATCATTGTCAGGGCGTTTTACACCCTGATTCCAGTTTTAATCACAAGGAGCTCAATAATAGTCACATGATGTTGAGAGAAAAATATTGAGAAGAACTGTGCTGTTATAAAATGTTGTGGTAATGTGCTGGTGAATAGAGCGATGCCGAAGAAACTCCTTTGAATAAGCCATTCATTGAATTCAACAGAAAACTAATAAGTGCCAAAGCATTTTACAATGAATCCGTAAATGAGAATTACATCAAGGAAATGGCTCCATCAACAAGCCTGATGGTAGCCAACATTACATCAACAAAACTACATTAAGAAGATGGGAAAGCAAGATCAAACATCTAACTCCAAATCTTTCAATTTGTCACTAGAATACTTTATTTCTTCAAAAAGGATTCTGGTGCGCTGATGACCTTGCCTTTCAATCATCTCTTTGATTAAAATGTCTCTCTTCTTCAGAGCTTCAGCTAGTGAATCCGCGTGCATCAAGAGAGCTTCATCAGTACTCACTTCCTTAAACCTTTTCACCCCAGCTTGTATCTTGAGTCTTTCCATCTCTGCTATGGCATCCTCAAGCTTTTTCTTGGACACTTTCAATTGATCGTTAACATTCTTCAGCTGCTCTTGGCTTTTCCCAAAGTCTTCCCGATGCTTTCTCCGTTGTTCTTGCGCTCTAAGAAGCTCGTCGTCCTTGGCCTTTAATTGCTCTCGCAACTCTGCATTCTCTATTCTGACTTCATCCCAGGCTTGCTGAAGCTTGGCTAGCGTGTCTTTAGTCTGAGCTAAAGTCTGTTTGGTCTTCTTATGAGCTTGAGTGCCAGCATCGACACCTTTACTAATTTTTTGGAAATGTTGCGCTCTTTCGGCGAAATCCTTTTCTCTTACAGCTAAGATTTTTCCGGCGTCTTGGGCTTTATGCTCCAACTCTTTGTTGGCATGCCGAGCGTTTTGAAGAAGACTACTCAAGTCTGAATTCTCCACACGAAGCTCCTTCACCAAAGCTTGTAGTTTATCAAACTCCTCAATGGCTACCGTAGTAGGCTGCTCTGGCATTACAGGATATAAAGGGGGTTCCTTTGAAAAAGGCAAGAGTAATTCATTCACCTTCATTTCAATCCATCTTCCATACTCAGGATAAGATCTGCAATCCATTTTTCCAAAGACTTTTTTTCCTGTTTTACGCTGGTGCCCCCAAGCATTCACAACTTCTCGCAGCATTTCCTCATTTTCAGTCCCTGTAAAGAACAAAGATTTCTCAACATCCCGATCTGTGGGAGGATACCTGGAAGCGTATCCAAACTGTCTAATGGACAGAATCGGGTTGTAGTTAATTCCCCCTTTACTGCCAATTAGAGGCACATTGGGAAAATTCCCACAACTGGTGATAATCTCTATTCCCAGCAACTTACGATCGAACCAGACGATGTTATTGGCAGTCAATCCCATTATCCGCTTGGACCATTTTAAAGAATCTTTTGTATCTACAAAAGCACCTGTCTGAGGTAAACGCTTCAAAAACCAATGAGATAAAAGTGGCGTGCAACAATTGACAGATCCTCCCCTCCTCTTTTCATTCTTGAAGTGCACAGAGTAGTAAAAATCTCCTAACAAAGTGGGAACTGGGTTTTTGAGAACAAAAACTCTTATAGCCTTCATATCCACAAAATTTTGTTGATTAGGGAAAAGCACAATGCCATATATGCACAAAGCCAGGATGGACTTGTAAACTGCCCAATTCTTTGCTTCAGCAGCCTCTTGAGCTTGGTCAGTAAGAAAGGCTAAGTGAAAACCTTTGACCCCACTTTTGATAGCCACATTTCCTTTTAGCATTGAATCTTTCACCTGTACCGCATCTTCAATCTCCTATATGCTAGGATGACTACCAGAAAAGAATGGAAAAGCTAATTCGACCGGAATTCCTAAAATAAATGAGAACTCTTCCAAAGTAGGCATCAAAATGTAATTAGGAAAAAGAAAGCATCTCAGCGACGGCTCATAAAACTGTAGCAACGTGTGAAGAGCATCATGTTCATACTGTGTGAATCAGCGAACCATCTCAACCAATTTCCCATATTTCTTCTGGAAGTGGACAAGAACATCCGGGTCAGCCATTTCTATCACCTTATGCAGTAAATCCAAAGTAGGTTCTGGGAATTTGTAAGCAACGTTATTCTTTCTCTTGGCAATCGTCTCTGTCGAGTCCATTGATTGGAATCAGAAGTGTAATAAGCACCTATAAATGACAAACATGAATGTTATGACATGATAATGCAATGCAAAAAGGCATGGCATCAGTGTGTTCTGTGTCTGTGCTGGACTGTGTGCACGGTGTCTGTACAAATCTGAGAATAATAATGTAAATATAAACCCACTGACTGTAATAGGTTACATCATCTGTCTGTGAAAATACCAGAATATCAGGGTATGTAGGAGGCATGGTCACCTGCAAACCTATAAACACCCGCCCATACTCATATGTGGGTACTAGAACAGCGGTTCCTCAGTTTCGGATTCTCTATTTTGAGAAGCAATAGTACATTCATCCCTCGGGGTACAATACTATCGCCAAACAAAGAGAACGTTCACTGATTCCCCAAAAACAAAGGATATCCTATAACAAGTTCCCAACATTGGGTCCTCAGATCAAGAA
This sequence comes from Lathyrus tuberosus, assembly GCA_022829125.1. Taxonomy (NCBI): domain Eukaryota; kingdom Viridiplantae; phylum Streptophyta; class Magnoliopsida; order Fabales; family Fabaceae; genus Lathyrus; species Lathyrus tuberosus. Next base: position 730,189 of record JALAZF010000491.1, on the reverse strand, counting down.
TGTGTAATGGGTTTGCCATTTCTGGTCTGCCATTATCACATCTCGGGAGGAGTGCCGCAACTGAGTCCTCGGGAATGGTCACCAGAGTCGACAGCTTTCTAGGTTAACATTCCGAAATGCACAAGACGCGCAAATCAGAACATCTCCCAAGAAAACCTCGTCTGGTTGTGGGTTTCGTGTAAACCATATGTACCAAAATGCTACATAGGCCACACTACTTTCTACTCTAATCCTATGTGTGTACTCAAGCCTGTGTAATGGGCTTATCTCTCAGAATACCCATCCCATCAAACAGAAAACCAGCATAGCACAATCCAGTATAATAATGATGTGTAATGTAATAAATGCGATAAATACAGTAATACAGTAAGGCGATAATACAGTAAATAGCAATACGGTAAAAACAGCATCAAAGTAAACACCCAATGAAAGAAAACAGACAATCGCTAGGGTTGACTCGCTTAGGGAACCAGAGATTCTGGGTCTAGTCCCCAGCAGAGTCGCCAGCTGTCGCTCCCGGGATTTTCATCCAAGTACAAACGCGAAAGTGGCACGGAAACAGAGTCGCCAGCAATGTATATTTATCCCAAGAGAGGGAAAGGAAACACTGCGTAAACCTGAGGGAAGGAAAGAACGAGGTCTCGTGACCAAAAGAAACGGGTAAGGGAGTCATTTACGCGAGGGGAAGGTATTAGCACCCCCACACGTCCATCGTACTCGATAGGATCCACACTTGTTGTATCGATCAAAGGGTGTCGTCATCTGGAGCTCCATTGCGACTGGACCAGAGAAGGAACGAGAACGGAAAAGAACGAAGAAAATAAGAAGAAAGGAAAAAAGAAGTGACTCGATAGGACGTCCTCGGAGTCCTAGGCCTACGTATTCCTCGGGAACGGGAAAATCATAGTCAGCGTATTTCGGACACTAACTAAGGGGGAGGTTGCTCGCCAAGACATCATCGTCTTGTGCCTATGAATCCTCAATCTAACCAGAAGGAGGAAATCAGAGCAGTCGTAGTTCGACTTAACAAGGTCTGTGTTTTTTATGAGCGACGTCAGATTCGCGTCCGGCATTTAGGGTCGATGCCTGTTTGCGATGAGACGGAAGTAACGTGCCCTTTTCTGAAAATGAGGTTTAAAACTTAACGATCCCGAAGGATGAAAAGGTTTGAATTTGTTTTGTGTTTTTTAGACAAGAAGTGTTTTGAAGTTGTTTGTATTTTGTAACACGCATTGTATTTAAGTCTCTCATGTAGGATCGAATGCCTCGCATATCGACCCAAGACGGGACGTACGCTAAACATTCTAAGAAAATGAGAGAAGACCCCTCATCATCTTATTCTCACATGAAAGGCTCAAATACAATACATGTTATGCCTTTTTGTTAAGTGTTTTTTATTTTTGTTTTGAGATGAGGAGAGAAAGGACTCAAAGATTAATAAGGTAAAAATCTAGGGGAGACTAAGACTCAAACCCTAAAGTTATCATACATGGATGTTCCTATGGTTAATGTGGTTTAAGAAACCTAATCCTAAGAGAAAGGAGAAGAAGAGTGAGTTAAACAACTCACTTCTAAAGTAGAAGATCAGTTATAACTCAAAAGGGAGAAGAAATAAGTTATTCAAAAAGAGCATATAAATGCTTATCATGATCACAAGTTGAATGATTAAAAGAGATAAGAGAAGATGAAAGAAAGAAGTGTATGTGGAAGCATATCCACACACTTACTTACCATTAACACCTACATGAAAAGGTTAGTTCAAAAACTACTTACAAGTAGTGAAATAAGGAAAGAATATCAAGTAATGATCAAACAAATTAAGAGTAAATAAAGAAAGATCCTAAGAGTTGAAAATCATTCAAGGTTAGAACCTATGCTCTAAGGATGTTCTCTAATGTTAAGATATTAAACATGAATAAACTATGCACAATCAAATGTCCTAAACATCAAAGAAGTGCACTATGGAAGTAAAAGATGAAGAATGAGTGAATATGCAATGTTATCATGCATTGATGCTTCATAAAAGATCAAGATCAGAATCATATATCATTTGCAAATGTCTTATAATGCATATGACTCATCATACAAGTCATGGATGCAATGATATAAGTAAGAGAAATAAGATGAAGAAGAGATAAGAAAGAAAGAAACAATTTCCAATTAGATGCACAAAGTGGCATACCAAAAGTGCATAACATGTGAAATGATTAATGAATGCATATGGGCAGTGGCATACCATTGATGAGATACAAATGGGATGAATGAAAAGTCATATAAAATGCACACATGAAACATGTAGAGCTTAAGAAGAAAAGATGCAAGAATTAGGACAAAAATATTCATGTAAGGATGACATTTAGAACAATTATGTACAAATCACAAAGAATGAAAACAAATGACCTATAATCATGGTTCAAGATGACCTATAATATCATACAAAGTAAACACAAGAGGTGGCACAAGTGCCTCAACAAAATCATATGAGAATGAAGTAGAAGAATGTGCACACATATAACTTCAAATGCAAGGCATCAAACAAATATCAAAGCACATGATAAAATTGTGAAAATAGGTCCTAAACAATCCAAGTTAGAAGAAAAAAACATGTAGCAAAACTGATAGGAAAACTCAAAAGAAAACATGACCAAAGAATTTCACAAAATCACATTGAAACAAACCAAAAGGAAGTGCAAAGATGAACATGCAAACATGTGATAAAATGACTTTAAAAATCAAAAGAAAATTGGTTTAGATGCTTCAAGATGTCCTTTAACCAATGCAAAAAAAATGGATGAAAAATAGTGTATGAGATAAGAAAAATAAAATGTGCAAGCTCAAGTGTTCATGAAGAAGTTCACTCAAAAAGAAATTGGAAAAAAATTATGAAATTATGATCTAAATTCATGAAATTAGAATTAAAAATAATAGAAAATTAGTTTATTGTCTAAAAATGCAACATGAATTTTTATGGAATTATTTAATGCATTTTAGTATTTTTTAAAATAAGAAAATGAAACAATATGGAAAAAGAAAATTAAAATGCAAAATAAATGGAGTAGGGGGTGCAACGTAAGTAAATTCTCAGTTCAAAAGTGGCATTAGGCTTAACATGTGGGGTGTGAACATCAATTAGTGACCCAGTCCATTAAACGCGCGTTTGTGTGTGATAGGGTGCATTTCAGTTATATGTTTGATGCAATCACAGCCACAAGATCAAGTTAATTAAGATCAATCATCCAAGTATTCTAATCCAATGGTCCACAATGCAAGAACATCATAACTACCACGCACGCACACACATGCAAGAAATTAGACTCAAATAAAACTGGCACGTGATGGAGAGGAGGCTCATTTATGTGCTGTCACATTAATATGCGTTGGATCAAAATGAATCGTACGGTCATGATATAAACTGGAGTTAAAACCCTAAACGCAACTCACCGGCCAGAGAATGACCTCCGGTCATCTTCTCCGGCCATCTCCGCCACCTGCAAATCTCACATCTCTCCAGAAACATGTAAAAATGGTACCAATTGACAGAGGAAGTTACAAGGAACAAGGATCCAGGCTCAAAATCAACACATCGTGCATATATTCAGAGAATCGAACACAAACACTTTTGCCCTAATTTCTGAAACTATGCATCTAACATGCCTATCAACTAGTCGGAAGTTTAGGTGCTTCTATCAAGCTCAAATCCACACAAAAATAACAAAAACAGTAAAAATCGTGCAAGAAAGGTTTGAGGATTGTGGAACCTGAAACTTGAAGATCTTTGAGATTATCATGAAAACCAGAGATATCAACTTGATCTTGAACTTCTAGAACTCCAATGTAAGCAAAATAAATGCTATTTGATCTTGAGAATAAGAAGAAAAACTAAATCTGAGATTGGATATGATTACACTATGCCATGCTTCCACACTGCAATATTACTTGATGTTGCTTGATGATGAAGAACAATGGTGAACAATAGTGAATTCGGGCAATGAAAGAGAGAGTTCAAAGATAGTTCAGAGAGAAAAATGAGAATGATTTGAGAATGTGGCAAAAATGAAGTGTCTTTTTTAATTGTGTTGAAGTGATCTTTATATATGCTGAGTTAGAATGTTAACCATTGTGATTAACAGTTGGAAAGTGGTTAACTGAGTTGGGTTAAGTGAGTTCACTCTAACTAACTGAGTTAAGTTAGTTAGTGGCGAGTTGGTGAGGTTGATTAGAGTGATGGTGAGCTCATGTTACTTATGGTGGTGATGAGAATGAATGGTAGTGATGATGTTGATGTGTGTAGCAGCAACTTGCAAGACAATTTGTTTTTCCTCTTTGGTGCATGATATTATGTAGCATGGCATATAGTGTAAGGGAGTGTTTGTCCAAAAGAGGTAAAGAGTGGATGGTAGGAAATATACATGCGTGCAAACTGATACAACAACACTAATGTCATAACATTCTCAACTTGTCATCAAAACAAATCAGTGGAAACTATAGACGTTTAGGGATGAATTTCTCTCAATGTAGTGCATGAAATGATGAGTTTTTGGTGGCATTAGAAAGAGGAAACATCATGGAACATATTTGATGTGGGAATTGAATTGAATGGAGGCTTGGACGTTGCTGAAAAATGGCTTGGAATGTCAAGGTACAAAACTGGTGCATGGGCGTGTGACCTGGTGCGTGCATGGCAACATGACTTGTAAAATGTTCAGCATGAAACCATCAACTTGGGACCATCATAACTCTCTCATAACTTGCTCAAATTGAAAAATGTCCAACATCAAAGTTGAAGAGGACATTGAGAGGAACAAATTTGATGTTCAACATTTTTTCATTTGAAGCTTACTTCAATGAGAAAAATGGCTTGACATTTTGCACACCAAGTGTTTGATGAAATTATGGCCTAGAGGCCTGAACTTGCCTTGCCATGACTTGGTTTTTGCCTTGATTTTACCAAACTTTGATTGATCATAACTCCCTCAATTTTGATCCAATGGAAGAGTTATTTATATGGATTTGAAGCTTAGAGTGTGAAATTTAATTGGCTCCACTTGGGCCTGAAGTTTGAAGCTTTTATCTTGAAGGAAGGAAGCCTCAAAGTGTAGTGCAAAATGGGTTAAACTTGCCATTTTTGGAAACCCTAAATTTCTAAAAAAGGAAACTTCGTACATCTCTTGATTTTTCATGATTCCTCCATTATTTCTTGATCAAATCTTGTCCAATGAACATATGTAACTTGAATTTCATGAATTTGACCTTAAAAAGTTAGGAGTTGACTTTTCTCACTGCACAGTTGACTTTTTCCCCAATTTCTTGATTCTCCAGCAACTGGCCAATTGAACCTCTTCTGAAAGGAACCAATGAGCAATTTTCCACCCTTAGACACTTAATATCATGTAGAAAACATTGAGATCAAGTTTGGACCAAAATTTCATCAGGAGAATGCTTGGATCACAACCCTAATTTGGACTATTTGATAGGAGATGATGCACTGTCCAATCTTCTTGATGAATTCCCATCTTCCAATGACTTGTGGGATCAATTGAGATTATGTGAGATGTAAGAGACCCTTGAGACTTATTGGGAGACCCTTGGCTCCTGTTCCATGACTTGGGATAGTCCATGCTCTGCAATCCACTGATCACATGCCCTTATGCAACATGCATGCTATATGAGATGAAATGAGGTCTAAATGTAATGCAATGAAACATAAGTTAGGCAACAACAAGAGGGGAAATTTTGAGGTGTTACACTTGGTGTTAAGGAAAATATTACCCATATATAAGGACCACCACGGCAAATGGACCCCACACTATGAAGGGCCATATGTCATGAAGAGTGCCTCCTCTGGCGGAGCACTAATATTAACAACCATGGATGGAGCGAATTTACCACGACCGATGAACTCTGATTCAGTCAAAAAATGCTATGCCTAGAAAAAGAGGATAAAAGCCTGCTAAGTCGAAAACCCTAAAGGGCGACTTAGGCAAAAATTAGGGCGTCCCGGTGGATTGAAAACTCGAAAGAGCAATCCAGGCAAAAATTATGGACTTGAATAAAAAATGATACCCGACAAGTCGAAAACCCTAAAGGGTGGCTTAGTCGAAAAAAATGGTATATCATCCCGGTGGACTAAGACTCTAAAAAGAGCAATCCAGCCAAAAGTTAGGGATATCCAAAAGGCATATGATTGAAAACACTCAAGTCACCCCGTAACAGGAATTCAGAAGGGAGCGATCATTCCAGTCGTCATCTTCAGAAGCGAAGTGTCGTGATCTTGGAGACTTAGGGATATTAGTTGGTGTTACATTTAATAGGGACATAAATAAATTTGTTTTCATATTGCCATTTTACATCTTTTCTGGATTTACGGTAATATCTCCTTATGGGAATTACTCTCCTTACGTATTATTGCCCATTTTCGAGCCAATTCTCAATAAAATTTGCTTTTCAAATATATTTCTTTGCCTCCTAAATTATTCTGCTTGATTACAAGGTGTCGATTGATTGTGAAATAATGCATTGAAATATCGGGTATAAATAAAAGCTTTGAAAAGGGAAGATGGATTTTACTTCGGTTTTTGGAATCATCAAAGGGATCATATTCTTCCAAAGCAGGATATAAGGACTATACACTGACATGAATATACGTTACAATCTAACTAACATGGGAGATTCTTCAACGGAATGTTACATATTAAATAAGAATCAAGGGTATCATGGCTTACTACAATTATCAAAGTCTCAAGGGTCAGGGAGTCAGGACGTTATGAAAAGTATTATTTCAGAGAAAGACATACATTGCACTACATAAAAAGAGGCGTTAGCCCAAATAATGCATCATACATAAGAGCACGCATACATGCACTCATATATGCAAACATGCATACATGCATAGGGTTCATAATCACCATTAAGGATTTAATTCTCGACTATATCGCGAAAACAACACTTCGGTAAAGGATTTTTCAGGATTATCATCTATCATTGAGTAGGTCTTCACCTTTCACTTAAGCAACTTATCTCATCCACAGAGGGTGTGCCATCAAACATATTAGGGTTATTATTAGGAGTTGTACTAAAGAATTGTCTCAAGAAGGTTTATTAAAAAAAGAAAGGGGTTCTACCAGATTTTATCTAGCAACAGGGGGTTCACAAAAGGGGATTTAACAAATGGATCCTATTTAGGGATTTTCATCGAAGCATTATCTACTAAGGGTTCATCGAGGATCGTCAGGAAATTTTAAGGGATTCATCAAAGGGTTCTATCAGAATTTTACCCAGAAGTCCTATCAAAATATTTTCAAAGGGATTCTACCAAATTTCATCAAGGGATTCTACTAAATTTATTTTTCAAGGGGTACTCTCGGAATTTTATCAAAAAGGGGTTCTACAGATTTTTAACAAAATGGGTTTTACCAAGGGGATTCACCAAAGGGGTTATACCGGAATTTTATCACCAAAGGGGTTATATCGAATTTTATCAAAAAATGGGTTCTACCAAAATTTTATCAAAAGGATTCTATAAAGGGATTTTTATCCGAGGGATTTATCAAGGGGTACTATCGGATTTTTATCTAATGGATTTATCAAGGGGTTTTATCGGATTTTTATCCAAGGGATTTATCAAAGGGGTTTTAATCAAGATTTTTAAAGGGGTTCCATCCTGGGGTTTCATCCAGAGTGAACACGATATCGCTAAAGTTTTACCCGATTCCAGTAATATGATTGGATAATCATAGGGATCGTAGGTAAGATCCATCTGAAATGACCAAAACGGATTGTCAGGGATTATCTAAGGGGTTCCACCAGGTTTTACAACCTCGTCAAGGTTCATTAGGGGCTCCACCGAGAAGCGTTACATGGGTTATATCAAATCCAGGATTTCATCAAGGGTTCTATAAGGGTTTATTACTACGGAATTGGAAGATTGTCATAATCTTACTTAACTTCTGTACTCAAGGATATTACATAAGGGATAATGGGATATTAACGGAGCATCCGAGATTGGTCCACACGGATTCTAAACCTATCAACTTCGCGGTCAAAATTAGGGTTCCTCTTTATATTTAATCATCTCCTCCTCGAGAAGATAAAGACTCACAGTCATCATCATCTCTATTTGAAGCTGATTAAATAGGGGCAGTTGTCGTACCCCAAATTTTAACCACCCGTCTATTCTTTTTTCGCTTTTTGTATTAAGGGGTTTATTTATTTTAATAGCAGGGGTAGAATAAATTATAATAGCATTATCAGTTAAAATGGGGGTAGATTACTATTAACTTTATATGGATTATTTAGGATTATATTAATTTTTTATTAATAAATTATAGGGTTAATAGTCATTTACCCCCCTGCAATATAGGCGAGTTTTGATTTACCCCCCTTTAAAAAATAATTTTGAATTATCCCCTTGAAATTTTAAAATTCTAAGTCTTTTGCTCCCCAGGTAGAAAAATTACCCCCTGTAAAATATTTTTTATTTATTTAGCCCCCTGGTTTTTACACGCTTAGGGGGGTACCCCAAAATTTCAGGGGGGTAATCCAAAATTATTTTTTTAAAGGGGGGTAAATCAAAACTTGCCTATATTGCAGGGGGTAAATGACTATTAACCCTAAATTATATTAGGGTCATAATGGGGTTATTGGAATATTAGTATTATTCTTAATATTAATATTATCATGGAATTATTATTAAAATTATGTCATTCTATTTTGAATAAATGGAATTACCTAGTTGGTAGAAAGGGTGTACAAGAAGTTACAAGAGGGAGAGGTCATGAGTTCAAATCCCATATTTCTCACTTTTAATGTTGTATTTGTTTTTTCTTTACTACTAACTTTTTTTCCTATTTTATTTTTAATAAAAAATCACAAAAATATCATTTTAGGAAATTATCAAGGAGCAAAGGAATACAAAAAGGAAAAAAGGGATACACAAAGGAGAAACGGGATACAAGGAAATCACGAAGAGAAAAAGGAATACACAAAGAAATCAAAGAAAAGAAGGGAGAGAAAAAGGAGAACGCGTGGAACAAAAAGAAAAGAAGGGAGGAAGCAGCTTAAGTGGGTCACGGCACATCAGGTTGGTATCATCAAGTTATTATCAATTGTATATATTCACACTTGAAATTTTTTTTTTACTTGCAATTTAAGGATTGGATTAATTACTGTGTGTATAGGTATATGATTAATTTGGGGTTGATATATATTTTATTTTGTTTGGAGTATATGATTAATTTTAGTTAAGTCTTATTATGGTTGATATGACTATTAACATAATAAAAAAAAGGGAAAACATGTCTTTACCCGAATTTGTATATCCATATGAATTCAACATCACTGTGTAATGATCTCAACGACCATTCACAACATAACCATGATCAGGATTATGAATCAAATAAATAAATTAAAATATTTTAATTAATTTTTTATTAAAGATTAAGGGATCAAGATGCATATAATCAGGATAATAGATACTAAGATTGCAAATTTAATCATTTAATTAAATGTTTTAATCATAATGATTAAGAGATTATACACATTTAGGATTAACATGATTTGGGTATAAGTTATATTTTTGGGTATGGTAATTTTGGTATTTTTATAATTATTTTTGGGTTTAATTTATATTTTTGGATATTATCATTTATTTGTTTTTTACAATTAATCTTTGGACTTTAATTATAATTTTGGAAAAAAGAAAAACTTTTTAAATATGGGTTTAATTTATAATAAATGTGGGTTGTAACTCATGATTTGAGTTTATTTATTTTGAAAATTAATAAATTATTTAATTTATGATTTTAATTGGCTTAATAATTATTTATTTTAGGGTTTCAATAATGATTCGTTAATATTAAATAATTAATGGGTTTAATATTAAAATTTAATAAATGATTTTTTGGAAACTTTTTTTTTTCTTTTAACATCTAAATTGGAAATTTTTTGGGAATTAACATGGATATTGGAGATTAATGATTTTAAAATGGCGAATAAATGTTTTGGGATTTTTGGAATTTAAATATTAAAAAGGAGATTGTATTATAATTTGCTAAAATTTGTTTAATTATGTTATTCTCAAATTTTTTTGGGATTTTGTTCAATATGGATTTATAATAATGGGGGATTTAAAAATACGGATTTTCATACAGGTTTGTAACTTTGGTATATGGATTTAATTTTGGGTTTTAAAATGGGGATTTATTTGGGAAAAATTATTGTTATAAGTTTATTTAAGAATTAAAAGGACATGATTTTAATAATTTAAGGGATACCCTTATAGGATATTTTTAAGGGATATAAAGAATTTAAGGGATTTAAAGGATTTAAAGGATTTAAGGGATTTAAGGGATATTATTAAGGACTTAAGGGATATAAAAGGATTTTTAAGGAATTAAAACTTGGGATAAAACTCTTCTTCCGAGAGTATAAATAATGGATAGGATTTTTGGGATAAAACTCTTAGGTTCCAAGAGTATAAACATAGGCCAAGGGATTAGGATTTAAGGGATATAACTCTTCGTCCAAGAGTATTAATAATGGATAAGGATTGGGGATAGAACTCTTCTTCCGAGAGTATAAATAATGGATAAGATTTAAGGGATATAACTCTTCTTCCGGGAGTATAAATAATGGATAGGATTTAAGGGATAGAACTCTTCATCCAAGAGTATAAATAATGGATAAGGATTTGGGATAGAACTCTTAATCCAAGAGTATAAATAAAGGATTAGGATTAGGATTAGGAATGAGAATAGGAATATGGGTAGGGGATAGGGGAGGTGAACTACGGTTACTCTGATCCTTCAAACTTGAAGGTACGTAGGCATAGGGTTGTAAACCCTAGCGAGTACAATAGTAATTAAACTTAGGGTCCCCCTCTTAGATTAACTTTTCTTCTTTGTATAATAATAGTTTTTTTATAAATAAAATAAACAGCCAAACATTCCTTTAGCAAACAAACATACCCTAGAACTTAAGGAGGATCCCATTGAGTACAATGGAGGTGAGGGGTGCCTAACACCTTCCCCTCACTTAACCGACTCCCGAACCTTAGGAATCTCTACCCTTAGGATTAGGATTTTAGGTTTATCATTTATTTTCCTTAAAAAAATATGATGGCGACTCGATATTTTTGCCGGCCGCGACAAAAATAATCTTAATTAATTACTAATTCTAAATGCCTCAAATATTTCCTTAACCCAAGGCTACCCCACAACACCACAAGGTCACCATGCATCATAATATTCACCAAAATTCACCAAAACACTGAATAATCATAATAAATCAATTAAATAAATATTATAATTATTTTGGGGTGTTACAACGGCGGCTTGTCTAGAGGGGGGGGGGGAGGTGAATAGACAAACAACCCAAAATCACCAAATAAAATTCGAGATTTAAAGTTATTTGAAAAAGACTGCACACGGAAGGTTTTGGTATGGATCGACAAAAGTCGTCTATACGAACCTAGTTATTGGAACTCGGATATGCAAAGCCAATTATAGAATGACAAACACAATAGTCAAATTTAACCTTTAATCGAGTATCACGTTATTACTCATTTAAACTAATTAACCTAGTAATGCTATTTACAATGGTAATAAGCAAAAATATTGAACTATGCAATTTATCAAACACTTGGTGTGCGAACGAATTTTAAGAAATTCCTTTGTGTAGTTGTTGATATGAAAACAACTTATAATAAAAAATGATTATAAGCTCATCAACAATCAAGTTAAAACAAAAAGATTACAGGAAAATTCTTACTAGTCGATCGATTGATCAATGTTATTTGACAAATTGCGTAATGAAAAATAAAACGAGTAAAGAGATAATAGAGAGATCGATATGAGGATTTATTCACACAGTTCCCCATTTTTGTCCTCGCGTGTGGGTACGTATGCGCCTAATTTCCAATGTGAAATTATGATACTTTGTTACAATGCAAAAAGCCGATGTACAAGAAAAGTGTTCAAGAGCAACCATACAAACACTACTGGTTCTGATGTTGATTCAACCCCTTTTCTTCTTTTAATCTGGAGTAAGACCAAAACAACAATGAATGCCAATTGACTTGTCGATATTGCTACTCCTTTGCGTTCTTTATCTCCAAAGCTTTCACGCACGATCAATTGCACCGATTATTCCACAAGACTTCAATTTGATTCACCGTTCTCTGTTACTTCATTTGCGTTCTTTATCTCCAAAGGGTCCTTTGCGTACTTTATCTCCAAAGACTTTCACAACGTCACAATCCTCTCTTGAATGTATTGCACGAAAACCCCCAAATCTATACACAATCTTGGAGGACAAACCCGCGGTTTTTCCGGATGAAGACCCTTACAAATCTCAACCCAATATCTCGGCTACACAAGAACCCAATTGGACCTTATCAGGCCTTCGCCTAGCTGTCACCCCCAACAAAAGATTATTATATGTGATTTGTCAGTGTGTAGACATAGGACGGAGGTTGAAGATGATGAGCAAATGCAGGCTAATTTTATGGTATCACCAGTTTGGAATGAAGCATGAATGATGTATTTATAGTTTTGGAAGATTAGTGGCAAAGAGATAATTTTTGGAATAAAAGGAATTAAAAAATTGACTAACTTAAACAGTATATGTCGGCCTGAAGGTTGGATGTGCCGGCACATAATGTCAAAAATAACAGTATGTGTCGACCTGAAAGAACCTATGTGCCGACCCAAATCAAATAGACACTACAACCTTATTTAAAACAGTAGATATGCCGGCGTGAAACACATATGTGCCGGCATATAGAACTGATGTTAGAGTGTGTACCGGCCGGAAAGGCTTATGTGCCGACATGACTTTGACAGAGGCTACAGGCTTCATTATTGAGTTACATGTGTCGGCCTAAAAAGCGTATGTGCCGACACATGTAGTGCATTTTTGTACAGAAAACTGTATTTCATGATTGTGGACAATTTTGAAGTGATTTTTGATGATTCCTAAGACCTCTAATGCAAGGGTGCCACACAAACTCAGAGATACCGTTCGACACACAAAAGGCTAAGTTTTCTTATAGTTTTGGCATCATGCAAAACATCTAACGGAGAAGTTGCACTCCCATCCCTTTAATATATGGGTGTAATATACTAAAAAAAACTATACTTTGATTCTTACAATAATAGTTTTGCCTATAAGTGGAAACATAATCATTTCCATAATTCTGGATATCATTGTAAGAATTGAGTGCAATTAAAATGGGCTCTGCTTTACTCTGCAGACAGAAAGCAAGAGCAGCTTATGAGATCATATATATGATATATGATCACCTAAGCCAAGAAAAAAGCCTGAGCAGGCATACTTACCTAAACCATCTGCTAAGAATATCTAAACCTAAGATTGTGAAAAACTGTGGGCTCATTCAAATAAGCAAGTTTGCTAAGGGTGTCCACACCATCTAAAATATTAAGGGCTCATTCAAAAGTAGCATGAACAATTAATATATATATATATATATATATATATATATATATAGTGAGCATATCAAGTGAGAGTGATTTTAAAATGAGAGATGAGAGGAATAAATAACCACCATTAGATCAATCAAACAATAATGATTAAACTTATTCATTAATGTGACTATTAATTTCTCTCTCTCTTGATAATCTGATCTAATGGCTGTTGTTTATTCCTCTCATCTCTCATTTTAAAATCACTCTCACTTTATATATATATATATATAACACCAATCACTAACAATCAAAAGAACAAAAATGATGTTCAAAATTTACGGCGCTGCAGAATTCTCTTAGTATATATTATATATACTTTAAGTGAATTTGGTTTTTGTTAAATGTTTTAAGTATATTGTTTGCCAAATTCAACATGAATCCAAACATGCACTAAGAATCATTGTTAAAACTCGATTCATGATTTGAATGCATGATGATGATCATATTATTTTAAAAACAAACTAAGAATCAATTAGTGTACTCTTTCTATTTTTAAAGTTCACAGTTACCATTTTAATGAAATAAGAAACAATGTCAGTATCCAATTCTAAAATACTGCCACATAAGGGAGGAGTGTGCAAAAAAACTGGTTTACAAGAACCACTTTTAAAAATATGGTGCACCGATTTTAAAAATTCATATAATTTGGTTTAAAAACTAGTCTAGATCTATTTTACTAAAACAATAAAAAATCAATATTCACTCTTGAAAACCAGTACATAAATGATTCATTCACTTTTCAAACATAGTGTACTATTTGATTTGCCTTGTTTCATGGTCATAAGTGACAAAATGAATTTTCAAATTAAATTCTATTAATTTTGTTTCTCCGACAGTTGGAGTATAACTTGTATTAAAACTTTGCTTTTGGAATTACTCAATTTTTTTTCCTGATTGAAAATTAAAACTTTTTTTTCAATTTCTTAGTAGTTTTGTTTCATAATAATTACTTATTAATTCTATTCATTTTTACTGAGCTATGTAATTTTAGGAAATGTCTCGGTCGAGATTCAAGGATTCATCGCCGACGAATGGATATTGATTTAAAAAAGAGTTGGATGGAGTGAATAATAAGTTGTTTGATTGAAAATTGAGTTTTAGTTTAAATAAATTTGAGGAAAATTTGGTTTTAAAATTGTTCCAAATAAAAACTGGTTTGTTGGTGCAAACTGGTTATTAACCAAACCGATCCAAACATAAACCGGTTTTAGCAAAATAAATAAGTTTTTCAAAGTGGATTTAAAAACCAAACTGATCCATATATTCAGTTCAATTTAGTTTGGTTTAAGAACCATGCACACCCCTAACATAAGGTGACTCCACAATATCCATTTTCACCCTCTTTCTTCCAAAACTGCTTTCTCTTGTCTTGTATTCAAAACATCTTGATGTTTCCTTCCTCTTACTTTCCATATTTTCATTAAATCCATTCTCCACCACACCACCATTTTTACAAACCTTTAAATTATTCGGCAAGGACCGCATCGCCGGCGGGAGGCGAACCTTGGATGTCGGGCAAAACAGTAAATCAGGCAGTGAGTCTTTCTTCTCATCTTCATCCCCATCCTTCCAGCAGAGTCAAATTGATAAGTAAACTATTTGATTCATTTCAAATTAATAAGTAAACAACTATTTCTTATTAACTGTTTTGGATCCCATATATTTGCTGGAGTCAACTTGTTCAAAAACTATTCAAAATGGTTTAACACAAACAACGATTTCGGTTCATCTTACGGCACCGACGGTTGCCATGGTGGACAATTTAACAGTCTGGCAGAAAACAAAAATGTCGTTAACATAAACTACACCAACTATGGTTCTGGTTCAACTTCCGGCACTGACGAGTTCCAAAGCTACGATAAACTAGTAAATAATCCAAACATAGACTTCACTATATATGATTCTACTACTAGCAACCACAAACTCTCTTTCTCAAACTACATTAATAAAACAAGATCATAATCATTTTGAATAATTAACATCTTATTTCTATGAGGCATTTAATCGAACAACTACCATCCATATAATTATAAGAACAAAAAATAGCAATTCTAGTATGCTTAAACTTTTGAAAAATATCAGTGCTTTTCTTCAAAACAATTATTCCAGAGCTTTGAAGGAGACACGGAGATATGAACTAAAAGATGTAGAGCGTTCTTCTTATTTTGATGACATTCTAGGGAAACTGTATATTTCTGAATGAAGGATTAGGAGTAGGTCACTCAATAAATCCATGGTGTTTTAGGGTTTGAAGGAGATCTCATGGCTAAATGAATTTTTAGAGTTTAACACACAACAAATTAAGGGTTCAATGGTAATGAATTTTGAATTGAAAAAAGAAATTGAGGTTTCATGGGGACTGAATCGTTATCAATAGAGCAGAACTTTGTTTTTGTCGAAAACCACATATATTTTAATTTCTTGGGGACTGAACACGTGCGATATTTTAATTTCTTTGCAGAAAAGATAAAACAACTATGTTTTATTCCCAGTAATAGTGTTCTCGTTTTAAAATATTTATATGTTTCAATAATATAGTCGAAAGTTTGAAATAGTCCAACAGAGAATTAGCTTTCTAGTAGCTTGATAGTGGGAGTCCGAGTCTTGATAGTTTATAAATGCAAAAGCTTTTGTTTTCTTTTAAATTATAATTATCTCTATTTAAGATAGTGCTTTTGGTAGAGCACTATTATAGGTACGAAATAAATTTAGGTAGTGAAGGTTTTAAGTTTGAATCTGATTAACGTGCAAAAATTGTATTTAAAATGTTTTATTTATCTTTGTATATGATAGCGTTTTTTATAAAGCGCTGTCATAGGTCCAAACTACTTATTTTTCATTATATTTTTTTACTCTATAATAGCATTTTTAACAAAGCGCTATTATAAATTCAAACAATTTTTAATCTATTATAACATATAATAGCTCCAGCGAAAAGATTGCTATTATAGGTCTTGGGACAATATATTTAATAGCACTTTATAAATGAGTGTTATTATTGACCAAATATGTAGTAGTAACAATTTTGATGCAGATCCGGATGAATGATCACGAGCGTTGAATGAAAAACAACGCCTCTACTCAGTCCACACGAACAGAGTGCCTCCAATCTCAATGCTAGCTGCTACGAATGAAGACTTTCAGTGAGAGAGAGAAAGAGAGAAATACGGCCAGAGTTTCACCAACTGAATTTCATCAAGTTTAGAATGCTTCTACACAAGGGTTGTATTTATAGAACAACTTGTGTGGGCTTCAAGTTAAAAAGCCCAACTTAAGTACACCATATAATAATAATAATAATAATAATAATAATAATAATAATAATAATAATAATAATAATAATAATAATATTGTTGTGAAAAAGGATGCCTTAGAAACAAAGTATAAACTGTTTCTTTATAATCAAGAAACACACAAGGGTTAGGGTTAACGGGAAAAACAATAAGAACACAAAGAAATTGGTTATAACTGTTATTCTTTACTTCCTCGTCAAATCAGATTACAAGTACTCAAGAATAACAAATAACCCTCTCACCCTAATTAGGATTTTCCACACTAATGATGAGAGACTAGTATGCTATTTATAATAAAACCTAACATACTAAACTAATGGGCTTTTTAACAATTATCCATTACAAGCTAACTTAGGGTACAAGCTAACTTAACCAATTGGACATAACAAACAAGTCCAATTCGACAACTACATACTAGAACACATTTTGACTACAACATGTAGGTCTCTGACAATACTAGAGTTCGATCCAATATCTCACAAATCTCCACCTTGGAACAAACTCTATAACATAAAGAAACGAACTAGCTTTCTTCATGCAGCTTTATCAACTGCATACAGTGGACAAACTTGCAACAAGACAACGTCTTGGTGATCATATCTGTAGCATTATGATCTCTTGAAACCTTCAGCACTTGGACTTCTCCACGCTCGATTACCCCTATGACGAAATGCAACCTCACATCGATGTGCTTGGTTCACTCATGATAGTCTGAATTCTTTGACAGGTGTATTGCACTTTAACTATCATATTTAACAGTGATAACTTGGCCTTGAAGTTTCATCTCCTTTGCAAAACCTTCAAGCCACAATGCTTCCTTCACAGCTTCAGTTAGGGCGATATATTTCGCTTCAGTGGTTGATAAGGCAACAACCTTCTGAAGTGTTGCTTTCCAACTGATTGAAATGCCAAACATAGTGAACACATATCTAGAAATAGATTTTCTGGAATCCATACAACCTGCATAATCAAAGTCGACATATCATTCTATTGCTGCTTTACTATCTTCACCCAAGGTTGCACCATAAATTAGGACTCTATTCAGAGACTCATTTATGTACCTTAGAATCCACTTCAATGCTTTCCAGTGAGCCTTTCTAGGATTCACCATGTACCTGCTTACAAGATTTACTGCATATGCTATGTCGGGTCTAGTACAAACTATAACATACATCAAAGAACCTGCTATATAAGCATATGGAATGCTATTCATATAGGCTCTTTTGACATCAGTACTGGGACACTGATCTATACTCACCTTGAATTGAGGGTTTGTCGGAGTCACAACAGGCTTTGAATCCAACATACCAAACTTTTCGAGAATCTTCCGTAGGTATGCCTCATAAGATAAGCATAATTTCGATTGCTTTCTATCTCTTTAGATGTCAATCCCAAGATTCCTGGACACAGCTTCCAGATCCTTCATGTCGAACTCCTTATTGAGTTCAGCCTTCACCCTCATTACATCTTCGACATTGTTGCTTGCTATTAGAATATCATCCACATAAAGCAACAAAATAACAAATGAATTACCAGGTCAAAATCTGAAGTAAACACAGTGGTCGAACTGACTTCTAATGAAACTTATGCGTGCCATGAACTTGTAGAATCTCATATTCCAGTGCCGATGAGATTATTTCAGTCCATATAAAGATCTATTCAGCTTGCACACATAATCTTCCTCTCCCTTTTCGACATACCCTCCAGGTTGCCTCATCAGGATTATTTCGTCTAGATCATCATACAAGAACACAGTCTTCACATCCATCTGTTCTAGTTCATGGTCGAACTGTGCCACCGTGGAAAGCAATATTTGAATGAACCTGTGCTTCATAGCAGGAGAGAACACATTATTGAAGTCGACACCTTTTATCTGAGTGAAACCCCTAGAGACCAATCTTGCCTTGTATCTCTTCGAAGCCACTCCTTCAATTTCTTCCTTAACTTTGAAAATCCACTTACAACTGACTAACCTGGCTCCAGCAGGTTTCTTGATCATTTCCCAGGTGTTGTTATCATGAAGAGATTTCATATCATCATCCATGGCCTTCAGCCATTCTGTCTTATTTCGACTCCTTATAACTTCCTTATAGTCTCTAGGTTCTTCGTTTAGAACCTCACTTATAGAGATTAAGGCATAGGCTATAAGATCTGCATACCCAAGTCTCTGAGGTGGCTTGATGACTCTCCTCGACCTATCTCTTGACAATAGGTAGTCATCGATTGTTTCCTCAACTTCCTCAGTATATTCTACTTCTTCTTCGACTTCATATGAGGTACATAATTCAGCATCAACATGCTCCACCTCAACAGGAATCTCTCCCTATTCTAGCTCTTCATCGGCATCATCAGTTTTCTTGAAGGCCATCCCATCTTCATTCAAAACTACATCTCAACTGGTGATACACCTCCTATAAACTGACTCTAGGCACCATAGCCTATAAGCTTTGACTTCTTCAGGGTATCCCATGAACATGCATTTCAGAGCTCTAGGTTCAACCTTGTCTTGCTTAATGTGAGCATAGGTCACGCTGCCAAATACTCTCAATTTTTCGAGATCTGGTGGATATCCCGATCAAACTTCTTCATGTGTCTTCATATCTAACGCAGTTGAAAGACATCTGTTTATCAGATATGTTGTTGTCGAAACAGCCTCAGCCCAAAACACCTTATTTAACCCAACACTAGTCAACATGCCTAAAATAGTTCGATTAAACCTTTCCGCTAAACCATTTTGTTTTGGAGTACCTGTATTATTTTTGTGCCTTGCAATACCTGAGGTAGCACAAAAGCTATCAAATGCCTCATTGCAAAATTCAAGGCCATTGTCAGTTCTCAACCTCTTGACCTTTCTGCTAGTCTGATTTTCGACCAAAGTCTTCCTACTTTTGAAATTCTCAAAAGTTTCATCCTTAGTCTTCTGAATAAATACCCATAACTTTCTAGAATAATCATCAACTATGGATAGAAAATACCTTTCTCCTGAATGTGATGGACACCTTGCAGGTCCCCAAGGATCAGCATGGATGTAACTAAGGGATCCATGTGTTCTTTGTTTGCCTTTGTTGAACTTTACTCTGCAATATTTTTGCAAGTAAACAGGGTTCAGAAAACTTTAGCTTTTCGACTTTGTCTCCACGAAGTAAATTTTGTTTCCCTAGTTCAACCAGACCCCTTTTAGTGACATGGCCCAATCTCATGTGCCAAATTTCTATCTTCGACAAACGTTTCATGGATACAACATTTGTCGGACCACTTATAACTTCAACCTCAAAGGTATACAAGCCTTGTTTCTTCACGCCTCTCAAGACTTCCTTCGACCCCTTCATAACTCTTAGGATACTTTTCTCTCCTTGAAAAACATATCCTTTTTTGTCGAATTCACCAAGAGAAATCAAATTTCTCTTTAAATCAGGTACGTACCTGACTTCAGTCAATAACCTTATTGACTCATCATGGAGCTTGAATCTCACAGATCCAATACCTATAATTTTGCAAGCTTTGTTGTTTCCCAGCAACACTGATGCACCATCTTGATCACATAGCTCCTCGAACAAGTCTTTGTTTGGAGTCATGTGCCAAGTGCAACCTGAATCCATAATCCACTCCTTTCTTGAGTCGTTGCTTGAAACCACAAGAACATTAGATGAGTCAAAATAATCTTGAACAATGGTTGCGTTGGCATTATCCTTACCTCCATGATCTTTCACGTGTTTAGGGCACATTTTTCTTTTGTGACCCTCCTTCTTACAATGATAGCATTGAATATCAGATGCCTCGCCACTATAAGACATTTGTTGACTTCAACCTTTCTTATTGTCGAACTTACCATCTTTTCGCAAGAATTTTCCTTAACGGCCAAACCTTCACCAACCGTCGAAGGTTTAAGCTCCTTTCATTCGTTAAAGTCCTTAGAATACAAGGGTGATTGAACTTCTTCAAAGTTCAGAGACTCCCTTCCATATATGAGAATTTCTTTGAAGTGAGCATGTGTTTTAGGCAAAGCGCACAACAGCAACAACACTTGATCTTCATCATCAATCTTCACATCAATATTTTCAAGATCAAGAATCATCTTGTTGAACATATCCAACTGCTCAACCAACAATTTGTCTTCACTCATCTTGAATGAATAGAAAGCTTGCTTCAGGTAGAGTCGATTCACCACCGATTTGGTCATGTACAAACTTTCAAGTTTCAACCATAACCCTGATGCCGTAGTCTCCTTTAATACCTATCGGAGAACCTTATCACCAAGGCTCAACAATATTGTGTTGTGGCTTTTCTCTATCATGGCCATCTTTTCAGTTTCCGTTAACGCAGCGTTCATGGCTGCCTCTATCTTCAACGCTTCTAAACAACCCTACTAAACCAGTAGGGTTTTCATCTTCAAGCGCCACAGACCAAAATCGTTCACTCTGGTGAACTTTTCAATCTCATACTTTGTTGAAGGAATCATCCTTCCCGCTCACCGCACCAATTTGTTGTGAAAAACTATGCCTTGGAAACAAAGTATAAATTGTCTCTTTATGATCAAGAAATACATAAGGGTTAGGGTTAATGGGAAAAACAATAAGAACACGAAGAAATTGGTTATAACTGCTATTCTTTACTTCCTCTTCAAATATGATTACAAGTACTGAAGAATAACAAATAACCCTCTCACCCTAATTAGAATTTTTCACACTAATGAAGAGAGACTAGTATGCTATTTATAATAAAACCTAACATACTAAACTAATGGGTTTTTTTAACAATTACCCATTACAAGCTAACTTAGGGTACAAGTTAACTTAACCAATTGGACATAACAAACAAGCCCAATTCGACAACTACATACTAAAACACATTTCGACTACAGCATGTAGGTCTTCGACGACATGTTAAACATCTGTCGACAATACTAGATTTCGATCCAATATCTCACAATTATTATAATAACCATAATAATAATAATAATAATAATAAATATATTTTATTATTATTATTATATTTAATAACTATAATAATAATAACTATTATTATTATATTATACGATGTTCCATATTTCACTTAAGTACACCATACCTTACGGTGTTCCATAATTTTTTCAAGTACACCGTACCTTACAGTTTTCCTTATTAATTATATCTCTCATTAATCTGTCCTTATGTGAGTGACCTTGTAGGTTATCGTGACATTGACAATTATATTAAATCATATATTTAATATAATAAACAGTGTGAGGTATCTAGCAAAACATCACTGCTATCCAAGTCATGAAATTTTCATGTGATATGACAAAACCTTTTCGTGATAATATTATTGTGTACAATTACCCTTTTTGTAATTATAGATTACACCTAAGAGGGGGGTGAATTAGGTACTTTGAAATTTTTCCAATTTTTAACTTTTGTTGTGATTTCTTTCTTGATTAATTACTAAGTGATGAAAGCGATAAAGTGCGGAAAGTAAAGAACACCGAGAGATATCCTGGTTCCCCTCACAGTCCGAGAGTACTACAACCCCCTTTCTACATGAAATAGATTTTTAATATTGTTAGGACCTATACAAGACTTATCATAGTCTTCCTATAACTAACAAACCAAGAACAATCCTCTTGGACTTTTTAACTAAGTTCAATAGGAGAACAATCCTCTCCTTAATGAACCACTTGCTTCCAACAATCCTGGACAGCAGGGATACAACAATAATTCTGAATTTTTATACAAGAGTATGATATGAAGTATACACTTATCAATTTATGGATTGATATTCTCCTTTTAACAAATAAATTATCAATGATATACAAGTGTTCAATATTGTATGGATGAAACTATGTAGATGCAAGTTGAAAGTTTATGCAAGAGTTTCTTCTAAAATAAAATTCTGGTTTTTAGAACAGTTGTGCAAAATTTGAAAGATGGAGAGAATTTGAATGCTTTAAGATTTTGTAAAGGAGGTGATTTTAAATTCTGAAAATAATGGTGTTTAAATAGACACAATGCACCTCTACATGTGAGTGCACTATGTCAAACAAGGGCTACGACATCGCTTTTTTTAGCCTTTAACAGCACTTAAAAGCGCTGCCTAAGGTGGTGTTGTCGTAGGTAAAGACAGCGCTTTTTTGTTTATGAAAAAGCGCTGCTAAAGGCCTACTTTAGGCAGCGCTTTACCTTTAAAAGCGCTTTCTAAAGTAGGCCTTTAGCAGCGCTTTTTCCTTTAAAAGCGCTCTCTAAAGTGGGCCTTTTGACAGCGCTTTTGAAAGCGCTGCCTAATGTATACGTATAAAATTTTAATGAATTTTTTTATATACCTTTAGAGAGTGCTTTTACAGGAAAAAGCGCTTTCTTTTGTCCCCCTTTAGACAGCGCTTTTTAAAGCGCTCTCTAATGTACACATATAATTTTAATGAATTTTTTTCTATACCTTTAGAGAGCGCTTTTTAGAAAAAGCGCTTTCTTTTGTGAACTATAGGCAACGCTTTTTCTAGAAAGCGCTGTCTTTTCTATACGTATAATTTTAATGAATTTTTTTAAAAATCTCATTTTAACCGTTTTTTTTATGCAGAAACATGTATAATTCAAGCCATTTCAATAAACCTGTATAATTCACATTTCCATTAACAATTTCTAGTATGATTCATTAACCATTTCCACTAATCCCATAAATCACATAAACCACATAAACCATTTCCATTATAATTCAAGTCATTTACATTAACCATTCACAAAACTATACAATT
This sequence comes from Lathyrus tuberosus, assembly GCA_022829125.1. NCBI lineage: Eukaryota > Viridiplantae > Streptophyta > Magnoliopsida > Fabales > Fabaceae > Lathyrus > Lathyrus tuberosus. Next base: position 706,691 of record JALAZF010000491.1, on the reverse strand, counting down.
ACAATCCAAAATCATATAAATAACATAAACCATTCACAAAACTATACAATCCCATAAAATAAACCATTCACAAAACTATACATTCACATAATCCCATAATCCTATACCTTATATGATTCTTTTTCCAATAAGGTATTCGCACAATTCCTCCTTAATTTCTTGCAATTTATCCTTCGTGTAATGAGAACACGCGTATTCATCAAAGTACTACATAACAAAACAAAATATGCATTATTTAGTTTAAAATAATAAATTATATGACATATCTGATAAATATTAAAATAAATCCTAAGTTATAAATCCATGCATACCATGATAGGAATCTCTAATCAATCCATTTGAAGGATTTCTCTCATAAACCTCAAAACGAAATACCCGCAGTCAATACCATTACGCTGACGAGGACACTGCACATAGACAAACAAATAAGAATTAATATATAGTTGTTTTGTGTTATCAAGTAGCATCACTAATAAGCAACATTGTGAAAATTAATATACCTCCACTTTGACCCATGTAACGCTGGTTGCTTTAGCCCGTGCTACTCGAGCTTCTCTTTGTGCTCGGTATACTAGTATTGCTCTATAAAAGAAAAATGTAAGTTTAGAACAATTTCACGGAAATAATTAAATATACAAGTACACACGAATATTTCGAACAATCTCACTTACGTATCAACCACATCCTTCATACTCTCATATGTTGCCCAATCATGATCCAATGAATTCAGATAATAGACCACTTCTCTTGTAGGATTAATGGCAACCAACAACCAGTGTCCACTGTAAAATATAACAAAAGTTTAGATGGATAATTTCTACACAAAAGATACAAAGATTAGAATGAAATTAGAATGAAAATCTTATCCGTTTCCAGTATTATACGGTAAAAGAAACAAACTTTCTGTCTTGCTGGCCATAAATCTCTCAATTAAGTGGTCTCTTACTGAAAGTGGATTCGTACCAATTGCTGGTGCATTGACACAGGTGCAAGACAAGAAACGGAATCTGTTTGACAATTGCGTCCTGCGCATCAATTTTTCATACAAGCACCTTAAATAAAAACATAATAAACATTAGACTATTTTCATTGAAATGTGTAAATAAAATGTTCAACTAAATAAATAATAGATTGATCGGAGTACCAGATGTATGAATGCCTAACACCGATGCCTAATTCAAGATGCTTGAAAATCTGCTCCATGTCCTCTCTTCCGATTATCTCGGAATGAGGAAAACCAAAAACACCTTCGTCCATGTCTATTTGACGAATAGCACCATCCATCACATCTGATGTTGACACAAGTGTTTTAAGACACGACCGAAAGCGAGGAGGAGCTCTTTGTGCCTGCACGGTCCTATTAAGAGCTTTTTTCTTGCTGGCCTGTTGTGAAGCTTGAGCAGGAACCTAACAATCATATTAGTTAGGTAAAGTAGAAAATCATGAAACTTTTGAATTCGGATAATAGAATAACACTTAAAATGTACCTCTCTTTGTGATGAAACAGACTCGTTTTGCCGCAAAACCCCTTTATCCTTAGTTGCGGGTTTTGTAGGAGTCTAACATTACCATGTAAAAAAATGTACGTAATGGTTCAGAATGATTTTCATAATGGCTCAGAATTGACATTTGAATACTAAGAGATTCGTAATGGTTTTCAACATACCTCATCATCTATGGAAATGAGGTCTAACGGCCATGCAACAAACGAACCTATTGCATCTTGCAACAATGTAACCTCTGAAACCGAGTCAGGCATAGGTAGTACCGCATCCGTATCTAAAGCAATATCAACCGACACTTTTAGATATCCATGAGGGAGCGGTTTATGGTGACTCTCCCACTTTGTTATGCACTTTTCCCTTGCCAACCATGCGATAAGTCAATAACGACAAATACAGCTGACAAGATGAAATGCCCTGAAGCAATAATAAATATGTAACTGTTAATGTGTATAAAGGTCAATTAAAATAAATGTGTTAATTTAATTAAAATAAATATGTACTAATTACCTCGGGAATTTTATTTTGACAATTGATACTAGCTTTGTCACTAGTATCTTTCAACCAGGAACCGCGCTTTTCCGCCTCATATCTCTCTTTATCCTTTTGCAATTCACGGACTTGCGCTTTTAGTTCCTCCAATGATTGCATGACTTCTTGGTTGCTGGGATTTTTTCTCTTTGGTTGCTTATACAACAAAGATGGAGTCACACCAAATCCTTTACCTCTCACCCGACTTGAATACTCAGGAACATTTAGTACTCGACTAAGAATGCTCCTGCAATCCTCCTTATTTGTGGTTAAGGATTTAGATAGAGTCTCCTGAAATTCATTGACATATCGAAAATTATTAGTGGGGATTAAAAATTAATTATATTTTAATAAAATTTCGATTAACTTAAACACATAATGTTATACTTACACATTCGTCATAAACATGCTGAACATCTTCCCTAACAACTCCATTCTTGCCCACACGAGCTTCCTTCCACAAAACATGGTTCGGAAGTGATGTTTCTTCACTTTTCGTCTCTTCTAACTACGCATTAAGATAAATAATAAGATCATCAATTATAACACAATAAGACAATTAATAAAATCATAGCATTTATAAATACTTACCAATTTTTGTTGTAAGCGTGCATATCCCGTTCAACCTTTTCTGTACGGATACGCGGGTTTTGATGCTCTTTGGCGATTAATGGCACTCAAATCCTGGATAAACAAGTTTAAGTCATATCAGAACAAACTAATGCAACAAGTATATAATACAATTAATAGACATGACAAGATAACATTACATTGAATTTTTCGGTTTTCCGTTTCGCTACAAAAGTGCCCCATTCTTCCGGTGTAATCAAGTTCGCATACAACTGTGGAAGTTCTGCTTCTACAAAAAAGATTTCCTCATCCTTAAGATATTTGTTTGATAATAAGGTTCGAAACCCTCTGTGTCTCTTTCCGCCAATTGAAGACAATACTTTTTCCGGCTTTCATCAATATTAAAGGACCTCTACAAAAAAAACATACACATTTAAACATAAAGTGTGTTAGTATAAGTAAATTAAAGACTTAATCGTCAACAAAAATCTAATAACATCAATCATATTTGGTAAGTACCTGTATCTTAGTCCATATCTTATCTTTACCAGCTTGCAACAATGGATTCCTCCAATTATCACTAGTAATTGGAATGTGCTGACGGACAAGTGAACCAATGTATGAAGACAACATTGAACCGTTAGGCTCAATTAGTTGATTCTCATCACTCCAATGTACATCAAATTTGATCCCTTTATCTCTAGCACGGATGATTGACTTCATAATAGTTATTCCTCGTTTTATTTCACTTTCTACATTCGAAGCTTCATTCTGAGCTTCATTTGTATCATGTGTCTCGTGTGTGTCTTCCTGGTTACTAGCCATTTGACCTGTAAGAAAGAAAAAAACAAAAATTAAATGACAAATATAAAAATCCATAATCCATAATCCATTGAATGATATAAGCTATATATAACATGACAACTAATTAATATTATTGAATGATATAAGCTATAATTTTATAACTAGTGCCTTTTTCACTAACATCTCTTTCTTTTCTTGGTTGGAATATGTTATACCCGTCTCTTAACAACACAGACGGTTGGATTGATCCAAATACCCTCATTATGATCATTTCTAGTATATGATTCATTCGCTATAATATTTTCATCTTGATTATTTCTAGTAAATGATTCAATATCAACATCAATATCACCTTGATCTCCAATGTTTTCATCAATTACTTTGTTAGATAAAACCACTATAGACCATTTTGTACTTGTCGGATCAGTGACATAGAACACTTGTTTAGCTTGAGAGGCTAGAATAAAAGGCTCATCTTTGTACCCCACCCTATTAAGATCCACTTGCAAAAATCCTGACTTATCCATTCGTACGCCATTATTATTTTCAACCCACTTGCAACGAAATATAGGAATCTGAAACTTCTCATAATCAAACACCCAAATGCGCTCGATAACCCCAAAATATGACAGATTTGCAAATTTGGGGTTTAAGTCTTTCACACTTGAAATGTGCATTGCTTCAGCTACCATGGTGACACCACTATTTTGCATAGTACTTTTATCATCTTGTTCTTTGGTATAAAATGTGTATCCATTAATTGCGTATGCGCTATAAGAAAACACAACCAAACTTGGACCATATGCTAAGCATCTCAACCTTTCTGTTATTGAAGCGGGATCTGAATAATACTTTGAATAAATATGATCCTTAAACCAAGGTATGAAACTTCGGTTGTGCTCTCGTACTATCCAATTCTCATTTCTATTCGGATTTAAACCTCAGAGAACATCCTTGTACATTTCAACATACGGCTCAACCTCATTCTCATTGTGCAGAACATACAAATGCACTTGATCCTGTTCGACCCTTGATACTGTCACAACTTCATTTCCAATTAACTTTTTTCCTTCTTTTTTTCGACAATATGAGATTTGGGGAGTCCAATTGATTGTACATTGGACAGATATTCAGTACAAAACTCAATCGCTTCTTCAACAATGTATCGTTTGGTAATACAACCCTCTGGTCGACTTCGGTTTTTCACATACCCTTTTAATATTTTCATATAACATTCAGCAGGGTACATCCATCTCATATAAGCCGGTCCACACAATTGTGTCTCTTTCACCAGATGAACAACTAGATGAACCATTATGTCAAAAAACGAGGGAGAAAAATACATTTCAAGATCACACAAAGTAATAGCTATTTCTTTTTGCAATGTTGGTAAGATCGCATGATCGATCACCTTACTGCAAATTTACTTGAAGAAAAAACACAATTTAGTTATTGCGCTTCTTACTTTTTCTGGCAGAATAGAACGTATACCTATTGGTAGAAAATGTTCCATTATAACATGGCATTCATGCGTCTTTAAACTCTTTAACTTGAGGTCTTTCATAGACACAAGTCTTCTAATATCTGAAGAGTATCCTTCTGGAACTTTAACTTCACTTAGAAAAATACACAATACTTTTTTCTCCTTTCTAGATAGAGTATACGCAGTAGGTGGTAGATATGTTCGTTTTCCTTTCTTCAATGGTCCTAATTCAGTTCTTATCCCCATCGCTATCAAGTTCTTTCTTGCTTTAAGGCTATCCTTAGACTTTCCTTGTATATTGAGTAACGTACCAATAACACTGTCAAATACATTTTTTTCAATAAGCATAACATCGAGAAAATGTGTTACATACAACGACTTCCAATATGGCAGTTCAAAAAAAATTGACCTCTTCATCCACCCACTCTTGACAAGTGTATGTGCAAAAGGCTTTCCAAACTGAGTACTCACATCTTTCACCTTTTCAAAAATTTGATCACCTGTCAATATAGTTGGAGCTCTACCTTGTTCTGGCTCTCTATTGAAGGCTTTTCTCCACCCAAGATAGTGATGATAAGAATTTAAGAATCTACGATGACCGAGAAAGACATTCTTCTGACCAAACTCCAATCGCGTCCAATCTGTTTTATCTTCACAAATAGGACACGCACATTGACCTTTTATGTTGTATCCTGATAGATTTCCGTATGCTGGAAAATCATTAATTGTGCCAAACAACATCGCCCTCAAGTTGAAACTTTCTTTCCTATACCCATCATAAACCTCCACACCGTTCTCCCACAAAAACTTTAAATCTTCGATTAAGGGTGCCACGTATACGTCTATGTCATTCCCTGGTTGTTTAGGCCCATAAATTAAAATAGATAACATCATGTACTTACGCTTCATACATAGCCATGGAGGTAGGTTATAAATCATTATGATCACAGGCCAAGTGCTATGTGAGATACTTTGAAGACTGTGTGGGTTCATTCCATCAGTAGATAATGCCAATCGAAGGTTTCTTGGTTCTTTTCCAAATTCAGGATAATCATCATCAATTTTCATCCACTGTGGTGAATCTGCCGGATGTCGAAACTTTCCATCAATAATTCTTTCATCTGCATGCCAAGTCAAGTGTCTTGAATCGGTCTCACTACGAAACATGCGTCTAAATCTCGGAATTATAGGAAAATACCATAAGACTTTTGCTGGAGACAACTTTTTCTTATATCGAGAGACACCGCATTTAGGACACTCATTTAACGATGCATACTCATTTCGAAACAAAACGCAATCGTTTGGACAGGCATGTATCTTATCATAGCTCATGCCAATAGAGCACAACATCTTTTTGGCCTCATATGTTCGATTGGGAAGAACATTGTCCTCTGGAAGCATATCTTTCATAAGGGCCAATAACTCTGTGAAACTTTTATCCGACCATCCATTGCCCACCTTTAAGTTGTACAACTTTAATACCGCAGACAATCTTGTGAATTTAGTGCAACCATTATACAACAGTTTCTCTGCATCGCTTACCAACCTCTCAAACATTTTGGGACAATCCTTAAGATCTTCTTCAAGTGCTTCTGTAATCTCTTCGACTCGATCAGAATCATGTGTATCTTTGCCATTGTCGTTTGAAGCATAGGTCATATTATCCCCCGGTTCAACATTCCCGTTAATCTTCTCACCATGCAAATTCCAACATGTATAACTTCTATCAATTCCACGCCTCATTAAATGCGATGCCAACTGAACTGCATCAACCCGACTCCCAAAATAGCAACCCAAGCAAGGACATATCATTTGATTAGGGTCTTTGGCGTGCGCAACAGAAAACTTAACGAATTCCGATACCCCATTCTCGTACTCTTTCAACAATCGACTTGAAGACATCCATTTCTTATCCATAGTTATACTAATTAAACTAAACAAAAACAAAAATAAAAAATATTTACCTGTAGGAAAACGATCCGACTTTCACACTTTGATCACAAGTAACCCCTATATATAGAAAATTCAATAAGTTAGTAACCCCATCATATCAGTTCATTCAAAGCACTACTAATTACAGTGGCGAGAGAGAACAACTAATTACCTGCAGAGATGCAAACAACTTCTAGACCCACACAGTGTCCAAATAGGTTAGAATATCCAAGAACCCCCTGTACACGTATCATAAAATTAAATATCATTAATTGACCAATTATGAGTCATAACTTGATAAGTCGCAACATGTAATCACAAACAAGCAACAATTAGAGGTAAACACCTACATATCCCAAGTACTTGACCAAATACTCAAGAGCAAGCATACTTAAATAAGTAACCAAGCATTAGAGCAATTAGTCCTAAACCTAATGCAAGTTATCACTTATAAATATAATCAAACTGAAATTTAGAAACAAATCCAACTTTTGTTTGAAAGCTACCCAACACTTTAAACTAAAATTAGAGATATAATCAACTCTAATACTTTGAATACTGAAACTAGACTCAAACCTATAATAACAACTGCATTGATGTGATATTTTATATAATTATTCCTACAAACTTGCTTAAATAGAGAAAACACCAAGGTTATGAATTTCATTTTATATGGCCGATTCTCAGATTTTTCTGGCTAGTTTTTTGAATTCTAGTACCTAGATTGAGTTTTGAAAGGAGAATTTAACCATAAACTGCAGCAATTAAGGAAAAATCAGAATGAGAACCATTAGGCTGGCAGTTGTAGAAGAAATCGAAGTATTAAACTGGCTGAGACTTATACAAATGAGAATATCTATACACAAATATTTTAATGACGTTTATTCCAAAAGCTAAACATTAAATAAATGGTATTTATATATTTGTATAATGTGAATTTTGTATTGTTTTGATTGACTTTCAGATTCTCTTTATGTTGCTTATGCTAAATGCTGTCATTGTAATATTTCTATCTGCATTTCATTTAGTTTCCTAAAATTATAGATTTCATTCATTTAAAGAATTTAGTGAACGATTGTATTGATGTAAGCTATGACAACAACAGCAAGAATGATCTAACTATAATAAAACGACGACAACAACAACAACAACAACAGAACGACGGCAAGAATGTAAGAAACAAGAACAATGTAAGAAACAAGAACAATGTAAGAAGCAAGAACAACAACAACAACATACCTCTTCTTCGTTTTTGTCTTCTTCTTCACGACGGCAATGGACGACGACAATGGAAATGGCAATGATTTCAGAACGACGGCAATGGCAATGGCAAGGGTTTCAGAACGACGACAATGGCAATGACAATGGTAAGGGTTTCCGAATGAAAGCAAGAATGAACGAAAGCAAGGGTTTCAGAAAGAAACGGTCGAGAGAAGAAAATGAAAAGAAGTTTCTGAAAATGATTAGAAATGTGTTTTATATTTTAATTCATAATTGACCTTAGAGAGCGCTTTTCAAAAAGCGCTTTCTTAAGTGCAACCTCTAAGAGCGCTTTCCTTAGAAAGCGCTTTCTTAAGTGGGGAGAATTTAAGACCTATAGCAGCGCTTTCTGAAAGCGCTTTCTAAGGTTAACCTATAGCAGCGTTTTTTTAAAGCGCTTTCTAAGGTAATACCTATAGCAGCGCTTTTCAAAAAGCGCTTTCTAAGGTGACTTCAATTTAGGGCATTTAGCAGCGCTTTTAAAAAGCGCTTTCTAAAGGCTGTCTTTTGCAGCGCTTTTTTTTAGCAAAATTTTTTAAAGACTTATAGCAGCGCTTTTTGCAAAAAGCGCTGTCTTTGTGGCGATGCGAAAAGCCAATTTTGGCGTAGTGGTGCAACAAATGAAAGGTTGCCATGCTTCATGATCCACTTTTGAAAATCATTTGACTAAAAAAATGCAGTATTTTCAAACATTATTTTAGTGTTAATCGATTAACATCTTTGCACTGCAATTTGGTTAAACGATTAACCCTTCTGCAACGGGTCAAGAAATTTAAAAATTACAAAGGTTAATCGATTAACAGCTTTGTACAGAAAACTGGTTAATCGATTAACCAGAGACCAGAAATGAAAAATACTTCAAAAAATGAGATGAAAGGCAAATATTTTCTTGAAAAAATACTTTAATGAGTCATGGCACGAATGAGTGATAACTTGAACACTTTTATACACAAAGACAAGTTGAGTGCCATATACCTTATGACCTAAATCTACAAGACTTTTGATTAACTTGAAACTTGAATTGTGCTACTAGTCTTGAGTCATTTTCTTTTTGAGAGATTTACTTGGTTATTGAATGTTGTTGTCTTCATCAAAACATATTAAGAAGCTTGACTTTACATTCTCCCATTTTTAATCATTCAAACATGTCATAAAAATTATTTGAAACAACATGTAATTTGAAAATAATAAAAACTCACATACATTAGAAATTTTTAACTTGTTAAAAATGAAATTTAAAGAGTACCTTAGATTCATTATTGATTATAATGAATAATATTTGAAGAATTATATGTCACCTTCATTTAGAATACCAAGTTCCATTCGAATTTTGAAAAATGGTTCTTTTGCAAGTGGTTTTGTGAAGATTTCCGCTAGTTGGTTATGAGTATCCACGAATAACACTTCAACATCGCCTTTAAGCACATGATCTCGAAGAAAATGATGTCGAATGTCTATGTGTTTAGTTCTTGAATACATGACTAGATTCTTTGTAATATTTATTGCATTTGTGTTGTCACACCGCAGTGGTATGCATATGAGATTTAGTCTGTAATCATTATGTTGTTGCTTTAGCCAAAGAATCCGAGCACAACAACTTCCCGCTACTATGTATTCTGCTTCTGTTGTGCTAAGAGCAACACATGCTTGTTTCTAACAAGACCAAGAAACTAATGCATTTCCTAGGACGTGACAGGTTCCACTTGTACTTTTTCTATCAGTTTTGAAACATGCATAATCTGAATCAGAATAACCAACTAAATCACATATACTACCTTTTGGATACCATAAGCCGACGTTCATTGTTCCTTTTAGGTACTTCATGATTCTCTTTACGGAGGAAAGATGTGATTCCTTTGGATTGGCTTGAAACCGTGCACAAAGACAAACACTAAACATAATGTCAGGACGACTTGTCGTCAAATATAATAGTGAACCAATCATACCTTGATATTTTGTGATATCAATTGAAACACCTGATTCATCTTGATCCACATATTTTTCGGAACCCATAGGTGTAGACATTGCTTTGCAACCATCCATGTCGAATTTCTTCAACAACTCTTTGCAATACTTGGCTTGGTTGATGAAGATGCCATCCTTTAGTTGCTTGATTTGTAATCCAAGAAAATAATTCATCTTACCCATCATGGACATCTCGAATTCTCCTTGTATCATCAATGAGAATTCTTCACAAAGTTCTTTGTTTGTTGGACCGAATATGATGTCGTTAACATAGACTTGAACCAATAAAGTGTTATCCTTAATTCTCTTAATGAACAAGGTCTTGTCAACTTTACCTTTTTCAAATCCTCTTTCACAAAGAAAATTTCTAAGTCGATCACACCACGCCCTTGGTGCTTGCTTTAAGCCATAAAGAGCTTTCTTCAACCTGAAGACACGTGAAGGATTTTTGAAGTCTTCAAAGCCTGGGGGTTGTTTGACATAGACTTCTTCATTGATGTAACCGTTCAAGAATGTGCTCTTGACATCCATTTGGTATAACTAAAAATTTAATGAATACACATAAGCAAGTAATAAACAGATAACTTCTAACCTTGTAAGTGTAGCGAATGTTTCTTCAAAATTAATGCCTTCTTCTTGATTATATCCTTGGGCCACCAACCTTGCTTTATTTCGAATAATTATTCCATTCTCATCAAGTTTGTTCTTAAACACTCATTTGGTACCTATGATGTGTTTACCACTTGGCCTAGGAACAAGTTCCCAAACTTGATTCCTTTTGAATTGGTTTAACTCTTCTTGCATAGCAAGTATCCATTGGTCGTCACTTAAGGCTTCATAAACTCTGGAAGGTTAAATTTGTGAGACAAACTCCATATTCAAGCACGCATCTTTGAGATTTAGTCTAGTTGTAACGCCTTGACTAATACCACCAATGAGTTTATCAATTGGATGATATCTATGAGTTCTCCATTCCTTAGGTAGATCATTATTATTTGACTCTTTTTGAATTGGTTCTTCTCGATGCTTTGGTTGATTATCATTGTTTGCTTTAGAAGTATCTTCTTTAGGAACATCTATAATATCATCATCATCATCACACAAAACAATTTCCTCATTGGAGGGGTTAGATTCATCAAATGAAACATGCAGAGATTCTTCAATTGTTAAAGTTCGTTTGTTATATATTCTACATGCTTTACTATTAAGAGAATAGCCAAGAAAAACACCTTCATCGGATTTCTCTTCAAACATACCGAGATTGTCTTTGTCATTATTTAAGACAAAGCACTTGCATCCAAAAATGTGAAAGTAAGCAATGTTTGGTTTCCTTCCTTTGAAGAGTTCATAGAGGGTCTTTTTCAAAATAGATCTAATAATTACTCTATTACTTACGTAGCATGCCATGCTCACCGCATCTGCCTAAAAATACTTTGGAAGATTTGAGTTTCTTAGCATTGTTCTTGCAAGTTCTACTAGAGACCTATTTTTTCTTTCCACCACTCCATTTTGTTGTGGAGTTTTTGGTGCTGAAAAATTATGAGATATTCCATGTTCTTCATAAAACTCTTCAAAGGATGCATTTTGAAATTCTCCACCATGGTCGCTTCTTATGGAGGCAATTTTTAGTGATTTCTCATTTTGAATTTGCTTTGCATACTTCTTGAATGCTTTGAACACGTCACTTTTCTACACTAATAAGAATGTCCAACAAAATCTAGAAAAATCATCAATAATAACTAATGTATAAACATTACCTCCGAAGCTTCTTGTTCTTGATGGACCAAATAAGTCCATATGTAACAATTGTAGTGGCATTGTAGTGGACACCACATTCTTAGATTTGAAATTTTATTTGGTTTGTTTTCCCTTTTGACAAGCATCACATAATCTATCTTTGATAAACTTTATCTTAGGCAATCCAATAACAATATCATGCTTGACTAACTTATTTAATTGTTCCATATGAATGTGAGCAAATATTTTATGCCAAAGCCATGAATCATTATTGTTTGCCATGAGACATTTTACCTTCAAAGATAAATCATCAAGGGAAATCATGAATATATTATTAATTCTTTTACCTCTGAGTTTTACCTCATGTGTGACTTCATCTTCTATCATGCATTCATCCTTGGCGAACTTGATCTTGAAGTCTTTGTCACAGAGCTGGCTAATACTTAGAAGATTATGCTTTAGTCCTTCAACATAAAGAACATCTTCAATGGATGTGAAAGGTGGTCCTCCAACTTTTCCTATGCAAAGAATCTTTCCTTTGTTGTTATCTCTATAAGTAACATAACCCTTGGCCTTAAGCACTAGAGTTGAAAATTTGTCAATGTCTCGCGTCATATGCTTCGAACAACCACTATCAAGATACCATAAATTAGAAGTGGTCTTCAAGCATACCTACAAAACAAATTAAGCCTTGTTAGGTACCCAAATTACCTTGGGTCCTTCATAATTAGTATCTTTCTTTACCCACACATAATGCCCACTTCCAACACTAAAGTTTCTAACATAGCAAGCATTAGGTGTATGGCCAAAAATACCACAATAAAAATAAGTAGGAACAAAATTACTTTTATATCTAGGTACATATGATTTCTTTTTCACAAATCCTTTCCTTTTAGGATAAGAATTCACAATTTTGGCTTTAACTTTCTCTTTTGGAGTTTCATCACTAGCTTTAACAAAGATAGTTTTACTTGAACTTGGTTTACTAAATTTTGAGTAACCAAGACCGTTTTTATCTTTAAAATATCTTTGTTGACTATGAACACCCTCCAAACCAATTTGTCTTTTTTCATATCTTTCTAAAATTCTTTTTAGTTGGACAATTTGAAAAGAAAGAAATCCACATTCTTTGCATACAAAATTATGTTTTTGTTCACTAATTATCTTTAGTTTTTCATCTTTGTAATCTTTTTCCATAGTCTCAATTTTATTTTCTAGAGACATAATTTCTTTCTTTTGAGATGATATTGTTTTGTAAAGGATTTTGCACTCATTAAGAAGTTCATCAATAGCCCCTTGAGCATCATTATCATAAATGGAAAATTCAGTACTAACCTATTCTTCATCATCGGAATGGTGTGAAGCCATCAATTCTAGATTTGCACATTCTTCACTATCCGAATCTGATGAAGAAATTATCTCATTATCATCACATGCTATATAGGCTTTCTTGTTCTTATTTTCCTTTTTATTCTTGAAGCCACCTTTCTTGAGAAGTTTCGGACAATCCGTCTTAATATGGCCTTGTTTACCACATTCATAACAAGTGACATCGGATGTTGAAGTAGAAGCCTCCTTTTCTTGAAATGTTTCTTCCTTTTTGCATAATTGAAAGATTTATCATTTTTATTAAAGAATTTACCAAGTCTCTTCACTAGAAGCATGGATTTCTCATCTTCTTCAGGAGCATCATCTGATTCTTCTTTTGATTCAACTTTTAAAGCAATACCCTTGGATTTCTTTTCTTGATGTTCATGTTTTCCTAGTCGTCCAAGTTCTAATTCATGTTCTTGAATTTTCCCGAATAATGATGCAGAAGTCATAGTTGAAAGGCTTTTATTTTTAGATATTGCCATCACTTTAGGTTGTCATTCTCTGGTTAATGATCTAAAAACTTTAAGATTCAATTCATCATTAGAAAATGTCTTACCAAGTGCGATCAAATAATTTGCTAAATGCACAAATCTTTTCTGCAAAGGGATGATGGATTCTCTAGGCTGCATTCGAAACATTTCATATTCTAGACTTAATATATTCAATATTGATCTTTTAACTTCAACGGTTTCTTCATGAGTCTCTACCAAAGTGTCCCAAATTTCTTTTGTGGATTTACATTGAGAAATTTGGAATAATCCATCCACACTTAATGCACTTTATAGTATGTTAATGGCTTTCTTTTCATTAAGAACTTTCTTTTTATCATCATAAGAACTTTTGGTCTTTGGAGTTCTGACACCATTTAAGACACTAACTGGTTTATGTAAGCCATTTTCAACGGTTTCCCAAATTCCCTCTCCTTGTGCTTCTAAATGTGTCTTTATGTGTATTTTCCAGAAATCAAAATACTCACCAGAAAATAGTGGAGGTTTGTTGCTACTACCACCATCCTTGCAAACCGGATTTGCGCTTATGGAAGCCATACTGGATCTATGGGAACATGTTACCTATAACCTGATCTGATGCCAATTGTAATTATAGATTGCACCTAAGAGGGGGAGGGGGTGAATTAGGTACTTTGAAATTTTTTCGATTTTTAACTTATGATGTGATTTCTTTACTAATTAATTACTAAGTGATGAAAGCGATAAAGTTCTGAAAGTAAAGAACACCGAGAGATATCCTGGTTCCCCTCATAGACCGAGAGTACTCCAGTCCCCATTCAACATGAAAGAGATTTTTAATATTGTTAGGACCTATACAAGACTTATCCTAGTCTTCCTATCACTAACAAACCAAGAACAATCCTCTTGGATTTTTTTAACTAAGTTCAATATGAGAACAATCCTCTCCTTAATGAACCTCTTGCTTCCAACAATCCTGGACAGCAGGGATACAACAATAATTCTGAATTTTTATACAAGAGTATGATATGAACTATACATTTATCAATCTATTGATTGATCTTCTCCTTAAAAAAACAAATTATCAATGATATACAAGTGTTCAATATTGTATGGATGAAACTATGTAGATGCAAGTTGAAAGTTTATGCAAGAGTTTCTTCCAAAATAAAATTCTGGTTTTTAGAACACTTGTGTAAAATTTGAAAGATGGAGAGAGTTTGAATGCTTTAAGATTTTGTAAAGGAGGTGATTTTAAATTCTGAAAATAATGGTGTTTAAATAGACACAATGCACCTCAACAAATGAGTGCAACAAATGAAAGCTTGCCATGCTACATTATCCACTTTTGAAAATCATTTGACTGAAAAAATGCAGTTTTTTCAGACACTGCTTCAGTGTTAATCGATTGACATCTTTGCACTGCAATTTGGTTAATCAATTAACCCTTCTGCAACTGGCCAAATAATTCAAAAATTATGAAGGTTAATCGATTAACAGCTTTGTACAGCAAACTAGTTAATCGATTAACTAGAGACCAGAAATGAAAAATACTTCAAAAAATGAGATGAAAGGCAAAAAATTTCTTGAAAAAATACTTTAATGAATCATGGCAAGAATGAATGATAACTTGAAAACGTGTATACACAAAGACAAGTTGAGTGCCATATACCTTATCGCCTAAATCTTCAACACTTTTGATTCAACTTGAAACTTGAATTGTGCTACTAGTCTTGAGCCATTTCCTTTTTGAGAGCTTTACTTGGTTGTTGAATGTTGTTGTCTTCATAAAAACATATTGAGAAGCTTGACTTTACACTTTTGCCCTTATGTCTATATTGACCACAAAGCATATACCGCGTCATCCTTGTCCAGTTCAATATTGGGACCTTAGACATTTATCCTGTTATGCAGGATGGACAAATTCCATCTAGGTTACTCATGTCCCTCAACATACTTTGTGGAGTACCCATCTACTGTTTTTATGGTCATCCAGTTACAGACAATGTTTGATCAGCAATAAAGTACTCGACTCTACATCTAGGGTCCATAGTGATTTTAGGTCGAAGGGTGGTGTAGCGAGCGATTTTGGATGTGGTTGCGAAGCACTACCGCTCTTTGGAATCTACAGCTCGATTCATTTTTTATCCTATTGAAGCTGATGAAGGAAGGGAAATAGATGTCTCAAATTAACCCTGCTTGCAAACTGAGGTTAAACAGTCAAAATTTTTGATTTACAGATGCTACAAAGATTCGGGGTCTCTTTTAGGTTTATTTTGTTAAAAATGGTGTCCGATCGGTTGGTGGGAGGTTAAGACTGATGCTTTTCGATTTATATGTGGAGGTATGGGATTTTGGGTTTTTGTTGAGTGTGCTCGCTAAGATTTTTCTTTCAATCTTATGCCTATGTATTCCCGTTTTTTCAAAAACAGGGAAATCAGAGTGATCGTAGTTCCTCTTATTCTATGGGAGGAAATGGTGTTTTGGTGTCTTATTCAAAGCCCAAGACGTGAAGCGAAAGGTAGTTTGTATCTTGTTCAAAGCCCAAAATGTGAAGTTGAAGGGTCTATTTGTATCTTGTTCGAAGCCCAAGATGTGAAGCTAAAAGGTTTGATTTTAGAGACAATTTTTCATCTCTAAAGAGGGGTTTGTCTGTCACAACTGTTTATAAAGGAGAATTACTTTAACCGGGATTTGTGAATCCGACAATGCCATAATTTCCTTTATAGGGGATTTTCAACCTGAAGGAGAAGACTTTAACTCAGTGTAGAGCAATGCTATTTTTCCTTAGGAATTTCTCATACTAAAAGAGGGACAGTGGCATGGATGTAGATGATCCAAAGGCTTGCCGCTTACAGCGATTAGATGAAGGGGAAGGAGTTGTTGATGTTTGTATACTGTGAACGAGGCACAACTTTGATGCTAAAAGGTTGATTGGATCAACCAGTGGTTTTCTTATACAAAACCTAAGATGAGGCTATTATTTGTCTCGTACAAAGCCCGAGAGAGAGGTTAAAAGGTTTTGACTCAGCGAGGGAGTCTTTTGGTATCTCGTATAAAGCCCGAGATGGAGGATGAAAGGGGATTGACTCAACAAGAGAGAGTCTTAGGTGTCTCGTACGAAGCCCGAGATGGAGGCTAAAATTGTTAGCTCCGCTGGGAAGAATCATTGTACAATGCCCAAGAGGGAGGCAATGTTGCTGTTTCAGTTGAGTGACAGGTCCTGAATGTTGATTTAAAGAGAAAATCAGTTCTTATATGAGTAATGTTTGCACTCAGGGATTTTGATTCGAGGATCAGGGTTATTTCCTTTTCTTTAAGGAAGTGGGAAATCCATGGGTATTGAGACTGTCCGAGTCTACGGGTTTCTTCCTATTTTTGAAAGGGAGCTTGAGAATGTCTTGGAGACTCAAGGAAATTAGACTGTCCAAGTCTAAAGTTTCATCTTTTGTGCTTTGAGAAACAGTAGTAGACTCTTGGAAAGACTGTTCTATTAAGATGACTGATTTCTGTTCCTACACCTCTAGGAGGTCGTCGGGATAATTTGTACGAAGCCCAAGAGGAGGCTGGAAACTTTTAAGAAGCCGATAGGTCCTTGTATGAAGCCCAAGAGGAGGCTATCATTCCCGGAGGAAGAAATCATTTATACGAAGCCTAAGAGGAGGCGGTGAATACTTCTAAGAAGCCGACGGGTCCTTGTACAACGCCCAACAGGAGTCGGGGATGCTTTTAGGAAGCCTGTGGGTCCTTGAACAATGCCCAAGAGGAGGCCGATGCTTTTAAGAAGCTGATGGGTCCCCAAACCCCGAGAAGTTCAAGACATGCTATTCACGGGGAATAGATCAAGCCAGGAAAGTTCGAGAATTTGGAAGAAACTCAAGAGATGCCATTCACGGAGAAAATATCATCTCTGGGGAGTAGAGTTTCTTGACAAGTGCTTTTAAGAAGCCTGTGGGTCCCCAAACCCCAAGAAATTCAAGACAGACTATTCTCAAGGAATAGATCAAGCCAGGAAAGTTTGAGAATTTGGAAGAAACTTAAGAGATGCCATTCACGGAGAAAAGATCATCTCTGGGGAATAGAGTTTCTTTGACAACTTCTACGAGTGACAGTCTATGAAAGGGTTCACCGAGAATGCTGCCTTTCATGTCTCCATATTGCTTAACCCCAAGAGGAGGGAAGACTGTGTCTGGTAATCCTATGGGGATCTAGTTTTGACTATTTAAGAGTGATCAATGGCTTTACCTAGTGCTAGACGCAATTGCTGGGGAAACTCTAAATATCTATACTATTATTACACAGTTGATATGAGTTTATGAAAGATGACTTACAGCGAAACAGGCCCACAATACAGTTATATGTATATGAAAGCGCTAAATGAAAGCATATAAACACTTACTCGGTTGTAGAGCTTCTATGCTGTTTGGTTAGTTGTTCAACAAAGAAAGATTGAAAACAACAGTATAAAGAAAAAGGGATGGGTCTTACACTCTCTCAAGAGGCCCAAAAGGTTTAAAGAAAAAGAGTGGGGCTTATAACGCGAGGGTAGGCCCAGATGATTTTTCATTTAAAATG
The DNA here is from genome assembly GCA_022829125.1 of Lathyrus tuberosus. NCBI lineage: Eukaryota > Viridiplantae > Streptophyta > Magnoliopsida > Fabales > Fabaceae > Lathyrus > Lathyrus tuberosus. The sequence continues at coordinate 688,491 of JALAZF010000491.1, read as the reverse complement.
GCGATCGCGCCGAGATTTTCTTTTAACGCAAAGGGGCTTATACAATATCTGAGGCCCAAAGTTGTTTTGGTTAAAAGGGGGTTGGGTCTTACACTCTATTAGAGGCCCAAAAGTTTTGAATGGGTCTTATAGCTCGAGGAGAGGCCCGGAAGGTTTTTTTTTAAAAGGCGATGATCGCGATGTTTACTTGTACAGAGGGACTTATACAATAAGTGAGGCCCAAAAAGTTTTATGTACAAGGGGGTTGGGTCTTACACTCTATTAGAGGCCCAAAGTGTTTTGAAAATGATTTATGAGGGTTGAATTAATCCAAAAACCCTAATTTGTTTTCAAAATGTATTTTAATTGAATAAAATATTCAATTAAAATGATCAAAATTGTTTAACATGTGGAAAACAAATTGTGATCTTGGATTAATGCTTCATAAATCAAGTTTTGCCCTACAAAATGATTAGAAATCATTAAAATTTTCAAAATCAATAAGGAAAAAATATTTTAAATGTCAAAAACAATTAAAACATTAATTCTTTGCAAAAATATCAATTATATGAAATAAATAATATTTTTGGGATTTTTTGGGAAAATAAAATATTTTAACATTTTTGTGAATTATTAAAAAAAGAATCAACTCAAAATCATTAAAACTCAGAGAGAAATTAATATTTGAATCAATTAAATAAAAATCACAAAATTCAAATATTTGAATTTGTGAAAATGGCGCCAAGAACATGGACCAAGAACACGCGCGTTTTCTGCCTTGCCTAGATTTGCATTTTCTATCCAATCTCACTGAATACTTGATTATATTATGCAATCCACATACCAATAAACTCGTTTCAACCTCACGATCATGTCTATGGCAATTAATTTCATTTAAATTAAGCATAAAACAAGAAATCACGAAAAATCCTCAAGAACCCTAAATTCTGCATGAAGGCTGGGATTTTTAACACACGATTCAAACAAAGCAATTACTTGAGGGGAAACATTCCATGCATGATTATGAACATTTGGCAAAAGTATTGTGCGAGGAAATATGCATAGATTGAGAGATGGCCAAGTTTAGGCTTACCTCTAGGTCGTGACAGCAAGGGCAAATTGATTTCTGAGATGGAGGTGTTACAGATGAGTTGTGATGATCTGAACAGCTTCCCTACACCCTATGGAGTGTGTTTGAATGCTTGGACTTGATGGAAATTGGCTGGATCACTTCATGGCATCTCAACTGCAACTTGGTTAAAACCTTGAGCAATTGACTGGTGATTCTGAGAAATCAGTGTTCCAGATGTTGTTTAAATGTTTGATCAACTCACATATGATGTATATGAGGTGTGTGTGTGATTGGTTTGAGTGGAATTGCTCTCTAATGAAAAACCCGATAGTGACTTGTTAAGAAAGGCATTTTTTTGAGAGTGAGAAGTGGTTTTTGAGAAAGGAAAGTGTTGTAGGCCTTTGGTGTACTTAAACTGATCACAATTGAGCTCTATTTATAGTAGAGCAAGTTTGCTTTGTAAGGAATAGTGAATGGCAACTGCTGAGTAGGTTGGCCAATGTTGGCAAATGAAAATTCAAGTCTCCTCTAGCCATTGACTAAATGTTAGGGCACAGGCTGCTGGTCCCCTTGGTCTTGGATAAGTCTTGACTGAATTCAGTTGCTAATAGCTCAGTCCATGCCACCTTGATGCTTCCATTGAATGCTCCAATCCAAAATTGGAGTCTTGTCCCTATTTTGGGCAATTCTAGGTTTAGCATGCTACTTATTATTCCAAGGACTTTGGAGGCTTGGCTCAGTGATTGTCCCCTTTAGATTCAATCCTCAGATGTGTCCAAAGTGATGACAAGGCTTGGATTGGCTGGTTTTGGCAAATCGAGTAAAAGTACAAAATTCTGCCTTGCCTTGGCAGATTTCAGCAAGGCAACTTGCCAATGTCATATCTCATGGCTCAAGTTGAATTTGGTGATGTTCTTGGCCATTTTGGAAAGCTCTTATATGATACAACAACTGTCTGACCACATTTGGTTTTGATACTTTTTGGATCCAAGTGAAAAATGTCCCTACATTTGGAAAAAAGTAAGGCAAAATCTGACTTAGTGAAATTTTCACTAAGTGTTGGAACAAAGTGACTTTTCTTGATTTTGATCACTCCATAACTCAAAATCCATGAGGAATTTGGACATAGGTCAGTATGAAGCTTTTGTAGAGGGCAATGAGATCTATAAATCAAGCTTTGGATGGAAAAAAATGGCTTTGTGGTTTAGGAGTTATGATCCTCCAAAGTTGGTACCTTTGTCACTTTTTTCATAACTTAGAAAATTTTTCAAAGTTTTTATGGTTACCCCTTTTACAAGTTATCCCATTTTCTTTGATTTTTCTTGATGAATGATGATTCAAATCATACATTAACATCATTTTAGGGTTGAAAATCCATTTTTGTGAAAAATCTCAAAAAGTCAAAGTTGACTTTTGTGCACAGTTGACTTTTTATCCGATGAATTCCAAACTGTGCAATTCTTCAGGAAATCATGTCCTTGACCTAAATAAAACTTGATGAACATGTTCCATGGGTGGTATAGAGTGTATTGAATCATGTCTTAGGGCTTGGGAGCATGTCCTGGTCAAAAGTCAAAGTTAGAGTTGACTTTTCCCGCAAAACCCTAATTGTGGTCCAGATGAAATTGAAACTTGTTGCTCAAGCTTCTTGGATTAATCCATTGTCCCAAATGGATCAATATGTTATATTAGAGACCCTCAAACCATGTCTTGAGGTCTTGGTTCATGATTTGTCTCAAAAGTCAACTTGGGGGTGAATTAGGTCAAGAAACCCTAATTCCTGATTTTTGATGAATGCATCCCCTGAGGCAAATTGACTTGATGATTGGCTTCATGAGGTTCCATGGAGCATATTAGGTTATGTTTTGGATCTTTGGCTCATGCCCAGAGGAAATTTTCCATCTGGAGGCCCTGGTCGACCAAAACCCTAATTTGGTAACACTGGCGATCTTGAGGCTTGATCCACCTAGAAGGGAGCATCCTTGTACTTAATCCTTGAAGTGAGAGTCCTTTTGATCCTTTGTGTATGTTTGAGATTGTAGACAAGTTGAAGATCATGTCATTCCTTGATTGATCCTTTGTCTAAGCACTCAGAGAGGGCTTGAAACCCTAATTTTGATAGTAGTGAATGCTCACCCATCTTTGGGGAGACTGATGAGGCATAAAGGTACATCCATATTGTGATGATGATTTACACAATGATGGGAATCTTAGTGGTCAAAATTTGGGGTATGACAGATGCCCCTATTTAATCTTCTTGGACCCGAAGGTGTGAATGACGAAGGTATTCGGGAATTCGGGGTGCAAGAGGATTAAATATCGGAATAACCGAAATTTTGATGGTGGTTATGAATGGTAGTTTACGCATTCATCTTCTTTTGCTAAGCAATAATGCTTAGAAATGGTAAACTTCCCCTCGATCCTGGTCTTCAGCCAAGGAACTGGTCTTAGTTTTCTTTTGTCAACTTCCCCTCGATCCTGGTTTCTTACCGAGGATCTGGTCTCAGTTTTCTTTTGTCAACTTCCCCTCGATCCTGGTTTCTTACCAAGGATCTGGTCTCAGTTTCTGACTTAAACTTCCCCTCGATCCTGGTTTCTTACCAAGGAACTGGTTTCAGTTTCTTTTGTCAATAAACTTTATTGACAAGTGACACTATTCGTAGAGGTTTTCCTCAAACTTCTCGCCGAACTTTCCTAGGGAGACGCCATTTGATAGAAAATTTTGAAGTCAGACTTGTTGGGGAACCCAGTCGTCTGAGTTGTAGAGTTGTACAAACTTCTCTGTTGGAGATGCCATTTGTTTCTACTGGGAAAACGAGTCTCCTGAGAGACTGCCTTCGTTTGGGGTCTTACATCATACTTTTCTCGAGATCTTCCCGGAGAAATGCCATATGATGGGATCCAATTTGAGGTGCCGATGACCTTTTCATCAGTGGTTCTTTTGGAGAAACTGCTGTACCACCGAATCTCTGATTAGGAGGCTTTCTCTCGGGATTTTCCTTAATCTGGGAAAGCAAGGATATCATCTTCAATGACAAAGACTGATGTTGACTGAAGGTTCTCTGGTCTTTCAGAGGTTCAAGTTATCAAAGTGGTCCAGGACCTATCTTCAATTCAGAAATAACCGGCGGCGAGATTGTTCAAATGATTCACTTCCTGACGAGGAAAGAACCGACAACTCGATTGAGAGGACTTTTATCACTAGGGGATAAGACCGATTAGAGTGATAGTGGTGCAATATGAATGTGAATGCAAGTAAAATGCATGATGTATGTATGTATATGCTAACAAAACTGACGCGACATACAGACTAATGGATGAACACGACTGGATACTCGGCCATCGCGGGGCGAAGAAGTACCGCTGGTTCAGAAGTAGCAATTCTACCCTGCTTAGGAGATATATTCCCTGCAGGGAATACCGTTAATCGGGCTTAGGAGATAAGAACTCTGCCGAAGATGTCAGACGAAACATGGTCTCTGACACAGTTGATCCTTCATTCAGGCGTAATGGTCTAGAACGAGTACTTTGATTATGCACTTTGAGGTTCGATTACTTCTGGAGAAGCGACCGATGTTCTTCTGATGTTCAACAGTCAAAATAAATTGCCATCTTTATTTTAAAAGCAGAAAAAGTTTTAACAAGTAAATTCATTTTTGTTTTATTTCAAGAGTCATCGAGCATATTAAAATGTCGTTCTGTAAAACTAAAACAAGTAAGAATTGCAAACAAAAGCACAAGGGCTCAAATTTTATTGATAAGATGGAGATCAGCCAAACGCGTGATTCCAAAGAGTATTTACAAAGTTAGAAAATGGTAATTTACAAGGAAAAGGGCTATGCTGAAACATAACGACCACTATCCTTCTACCAACTTTGAATTCAGGACATCCTGAGCTTCTGTCGAAGATGACCGTGACTGGAGTTTTCCTCCGACGGATGGTGTAACTGCTGCTGAGGGACTTGCCTCTTTGTCGAACATAGTTACTTGCCATTATCCCTAATTTTTGCCTGGATTGTACTGTGCTGTTTCCAATCCACCGGGATGATTGATTTTTTTTATTGTCTCTAACTTTTGCCTGGACCGCCCTTTCGGGTTTTCAATCCACCGAGACATTTTTTTTTGGCGAAGTATTTCTTGACTACATCAACATTCGTGTGGTAGGTAAATTCCTCTCCGTCCATGGTTGCAAGTCTCAAGGCGCCGCCTAAGAAATCTTTCGTGACCACATAGGGGCCGTCATAGTTCGAAGTCCATTTGCCACGAGAATCAGTGAGAAATGATTGTATCTTCTTGAGCACAAGGTCTCCTTTCCTGAAGATGCGAGGTCGAACCTTTTTTTCAAAGGTTTTCTTCATTCTTTGTTGATACAACTGAACATGGCATAGTGCCGTGATTCATTTTTCTTCGATCAGATTCAGTTCATCGTATCGACTTCAACACCACTCAGTTTCGGTGAGCCTGGCTTCCATCAATACTCGGATTGACGGGATCTCTACTTCTACGGGGAGCACTGCTTCCATGCCATATACTAGAGAGAAAGGGGTAGCCCCTGTTGAAGTGCGGACAGATGTGCGATAACCGTGAAGAGCAAAGGGTAGCATCTCGTGCCAGACTTTGTAGGTTACAACCATCTTTTGAACGATCTTCTTGATGTTCTTATTAGCCGCTTCTACCGCTCCGTTCATCTTGGGTCGGTAGGGAGATGAGTTATGGTGTTCGATTTTGAACTCTGCACACAACTCTTTCATCATCTTATTGTTCAAGTTAGATCCATTATCAGTAATGATCTGGCTTGGAACACCATAACGGCAGATGATATTGTTTTTGATAAATTGGACCACCACTTGTCAGGTTACATTAGTGTACGACGTTGTTTCGACCCACTTGGTGAAGTAATCAATGGCTACCAGGATGAACCGATGTCCGTTTGAAGCCTTAGGTTCAATCAAGCCAATTATGTCGATTCCCCATATGGAAAAAGGCCACGGGGAAGAAAGAACTTTGAGATGCGTTGGCGGTACATGAATTTTGTCGGAGTATATCTGACACTTGTGACACCTCCTCATGTACTTGTAGCAGTCGGATTCCATGGTCAACCAATAGTACCCTGCTCTTAGAATTTTTCTCGCCATCGTGTGTCAATTGGCATGAGTGCCAAGGGATCCTTCGTGAATTTCTTTGATCAGCATGTCTGCTTCTGGTCTGTCTACGCATCGGAGCAAGACCATATCAAAGTTTCGCTTATAAAGTGTATCACCGCTCAGGAAGAAGTTTCTAGCTAGTCTTCGGAGGGTTTTTCTGTCCTTCCTTAGCGCCCCAGGTGGGTACTCTTGTTTCTGAAGGAAGCATTTGATATCGTGGTACCAAGGTTTGTCGTCTATGACTGCTTCGATCGTGAAGATGTAAGAGGGCCTTTCAAGGCGCATTATGTCGATCTTAGGCAGGTCAGTCCATTGACCTACAGTAATCATAGAAGAGAGGGTGGCTAAGGCATCAGCCATGTGATTCTCCTCACGAGGGATGTGATGAAACTCAATTATGTTGAAGAAGGGTAGCAACCTTCTTGCATAGTCTTTGTAAGGAATCAGTCCTGATTGGTATGTGTTCCAATCTCCTTTGATCTGATTGATAACCAGGACTGAGTCGCCGTATACGTCCAAGTTTTTGATCCTTAAATCAATCGCTTCTTCGAGACCCATAATACAAGCTTCGTATTCGGCCTCATTGTTTGTACATTTGAACGTAAGTCGAGCGGTGAAAGGAATGTGGGTACCCTGAGGAGTAACAATTATTGCCCCAATTCCATTTCCATAATGATTAACTACTCCGTCAAAGATTAGTCCCCACTGGGAACCTGGTTCTGGCCCTTTACTGGGTAGCGGTTCGTCGCAGTCTTTCATTTTTAAATACATGATATTTTCGTCTGAGAAGTCGAACCCGATTGATTCTTGATTGTTAATCGGTTGATGAGCCAAATGATCGGCTAAAGTACTTCCTTTGACGGCTTTTTGAGCATGGTACTCAATGTCATATTCTGATAGCAACATCTGCCAACGGGCAATCCTTCCCGTGAGAGCAGGTTTTTCGAAGACGTACTTGATTGGATCCATTTCAAAGATTAACCAAGTAGTGTGACGAATCATGTACTGGCGTAGACGTTTGGCTGCCCAAGCCAAAGCGCAACAAGTTTTCTCGAGCATCATGTACCGAGTTTCACAGTCGGTGAATTTCTTGCTCAGATAGTAAATGGCAGACTTTTTCCGTTTGGTTTCGTCTTGTTGGCCAAGTACACACCCCATTGAGTCTTCCAAGACTGTGAGGTAGATTATCAGTGGTCTTCCTTCCACTGGAGGTGATAGAATCGGTGGGTTCAACAGATATTCCTTGATATTGTCGAAGGCGGTTTGGTAATCTTCTGTCCAAACGCAGTCCTGGTTCTTTTTCAGTAATTTGAAAATCGGCGCACATGTCGCGGTCATAAGGAATATGAATCTGGAGATGTAATTCAAACGTCCCAGGAATCCCCTGACTTGTTTTTCAGTTTTTGGAGAAGGTATTTCTTGAATGGCCTTGACCTTGTTGGGATCAACCTCAATTCCTTTTTGGCTGACGATGAACCCTAAGAGTTTCCCTGAACAGACACCGAAGGTGCACTTGTTGGGATTCAAGCGGAGTTTGTACTTTCTCAAATGCTCAAATAGTTTTGACAGGTGGGTCACATGCTCCTCTTCTGTCTTAGATTTTGCAATCATATCATCAACATATACCTCGATTTCCTTGTGTATCATGTCATGAAACAGAGTAGTCATGGCCCTTTGATAGGTTGCCCCGACGTTCTTTAAACCGAACGACATTACCTTGTAACAAAAGGTACTCCATGGGGTAATGAACGAAGTTTTCTCCATGTCTTTCGGCGCCATTTTGATCTGGTTATAGCCCGAGAATCCATCCATGAAGGAGAAAACTTTAAACTTTGCAGTACTGTCTACCAGCATGTCAATGTGTGGTAAAGGAAAGTCGTCCTTTGGACTTGCCTTGTTTAGATCTCTGTAATCGACACACATTCTGACCTTTCCGTCCTTTTTGGGAACAGGTACGATGTTGGCTAACCATTGAGGATATTCGGACGTAACGAGGAAACCCGCGTCAATCTGTTTTTGTACCTCCTCTTTGATTTTGATGGCCATGTCCGGGTGAGTGCGTCTCAACCTCTGCTTTACTGGTGGGCATTCCGATCTTAACGATAAGTGATGTTCCACGATGATGGTATCCAACCCTGGCATATCCTGATAGGACCAAGCGAATACATCTTGGAATTCTTTGAGAAGCTTTGTCAAACTCTCTTTGGCCGTTGGACTGAGCAGTGCCCCAATCCTGATTTCTTTTCTCTCTTTTTCTGAACCCAAGTTTACCGTTTCCAACGACTCTTTGTAAGGTTCAATGGACCTTTCCTCTTGTCAGAGTAATCGGGAGATCTCTTCTAGAATTTCGTTGTCAACTTCTTCTTCAGCCCCAAATACCGGGAATTCAAAGTTGGGAGAAGGCATCGGATCGTATGTTTCAACGGGGTTTAAAACAAGCAATCTGCATGACGTGATGATTCGTGTTTAGAAGAGATAGAGAGAATGCAAGTGTGTGCAGTGTATTTTTTTTATTACTGCTTGTTTTTATTTGAATTGTTTTTTAGGATTACCATTTTCTGAGAAAAGCACAAAAAGAAAACAGCAATTAATGCAGAAATTACAGAACGACGTTATTTTATTAATGAACAAGTCGATTCTTGAAACTACAGCCCTATAAAACAAAACTCTATCGCTTTGGGCGAAGCGTAGAGGGAAATTTACAGAAAGCGAGCCCTATCAAAACATCCGTTTCACCTGGGCAGGGTGAAGGTTAAAGATGGCAATTACTTTGATTGGCGAACAACCTTCGGCACATCGACAGCAACCCATTGGCTGCGAACTCCTCAGTGAATCACAAAGTCTGGCACCTTCCTCAATTTGTCTTCAGAAATGACGCTGATTTCTGGTGGAGCAGGATCATTGGAATCTGTCTCCCAGGCAGATTTGTCGTAGGAGAATTCCTCTGTTGCATTTTGCATGGCATTGGTGCTCTCAGTTGTATCTCCCCATCCAGTTGGCTGGATGTCTTTGAGCCTGATACGAGAGCTTTCGGGAATGGTGTACTTGACCATATAGTCGTATTTTCCACTCGGTTGTCCCAGGGTGTCCCACACTTCTTTCGAACTGGAGGAGTCATCCCTCTCGATGACGTTGACCTCGGGAAAATCATAGTTGATGAATTCAAGTCCTGCAAATGTTGCAAATTCATCGTCATGTTGAGTAGTTTCTGAATGACCTGAGTGTTGATCCCATGACATGGTGGGGACGTAGGTATTCTTTTCAATGATGCTCAACTGAGTTTCATTACTCGGCTGACTTTCTGGCCCTAAGTCTCCTGGGTAAGGCTCCCACATTGGCAGGCCATCCATCGGGCCATAGTAATTGTGGTCAAAGTTGTCTTTCATCAGAGTGTCCTCCTCTAATGAATTTGGCGAAGCACGACATCCTTCCGGATCACAACCTCCGTATATCATTTCGACATCTGACCGTGGTATAAATCTCGAACTCTATGCGGGATAGCAAAATGGCGTAGGCACCTCTTCCTGAGACATATAACCGTCCTTGTTAAAATAGGACTTCCATTCTTCATCTGTGTCGGAGGGATCCTCCTCATTGATAGCATGGACTATTTAAGACACTGGGTGAAGGAAACCTCCACTGTGGAAGAAATCTTGAATGGGATGAAGACCTTCATCGTTAGCAGCTGTCCGGGTACAGGTTGCAGAAAAACCAAGACCCTTCTTTGTTGTATTGCTAGTAGGAATGACAAGCTGTCCCCATCCTATTGTATCGGTACTCTTGACTGCTTTAATAGCATCTTTGTATGAGGAAATCTAAGTTCCTTCTCCGGGTTGATCGTCCTTGTGTAACAAAATCGCTTGGAACTGGGTTCCGATTATCCCTTCTGGTTCCACATAAGTGGATGACGATAAATTGCTGACGAGCAAGGCCTGTTCCCCACAGACTGTGATGAGTTGGCTGTTCTGGACGAACTTTAGATTTTGGTGGAGGTTTGAACTGACCGCTCCAGCTTGATGTATCCAAGGTCTTCCTAATAAACAACTGTACGTTTCCCGGATGTCCATGACCTGGAAGGTAACTTGAAAAGTGTGAGGACCAATAGTTATGGGAAGGTCGACTTCGCCGATAACCGTTTTTCTAGATCCGTCGAACGCTTTGACGACGACCTCGCTGGTTCTCATCGGAGGGCCCTTGAATGATAATTGTATCAAAGTGGACTTCGGCATAACATTCAGGGCTGACCCTGTGTCTACCAGTACGCTGGCTAAAGCATCGTCTTGGCAGTTGACTGTGATATTGAGCGCCATGTTATGATGGCGACCCTCTTCAGGTAATTCCTCATCACTAAACCCCAAATTATTGCAGGAAATGATGTTAGAGACAATACTATCTAACCGTCTGATTTTTACATCCTGTTCCACAAAGGCTTGCTCCAAAACTTTCTGTAGAGCCGCCCTATGCACTTCTGAACTGAGTAACAATGATAATACCAAGATATTCGAAGGAGTCTATAACAGTTGATCAACAATGTTGTATTCACTCCTTTGGATGAGCTTCAGTATCTCATCATTATTTTTTGAAAGGTCGGGATTACTGGATTGACCGACTGGTGGATCGGGAGCTTCTGTTTGAAGTTCCTTTTCTTTGTTAGACTCTCCAACTCCTCTGTTGAAGATTCTACCACTCCGTGTTACACGACTGATGTCTGCAATATTCACGACGGAGGGTAATGGAATTTCCTTTCCATTTTCAATTATCGTTGCACCGTATTTGTAAGGGATTGCCTTAGCTGATTCATACGATAGTGGTCCTGGTAAATAGACGACTATGGGAACCTTCTGGTTTTTTTGACCATCGTAGGTAATCTCGATCCGTTCCCGGTTGGGAATTTTGGATTCGTCAAGTAGAGGGATAATGGCAAAAACATTCCTGGTCCTCTGATGATCAGAGATGACAACAACGTCCTCAATTTGATTGGCAAGGTAGTTCGGCGATAATTGATGGGTCCGAAACCTGGATATGGACGAATCTCTCCACGATCCACCTGCCCCTGGAGAGCTGCTCGCACAAGGTAGCACCCTTGGTTACTTTCCGAGCAGACTCCACAACGTTCATAATTGTGTGGTGGCACCTGACCACGCCCACTTTGAATACAATGTAACCTCACTAGGTTAGCTTCCACAAGTCAGACATCCTGACTTTGACGCCAAGTGGGATTTCTGTTATTGATACTAATTTGCTGAGTATCTTCATCCATGTAGATTGGCATCCACCAATGATTTAACAAGTGCTGGAGTGCTTCCTGGACAAAGGCACATCCCTGATCGTTTTCGCAACCCGCTTTACAGCTGTGATAATTATGTGATATCAAGAATCCGAGTCGGACCTGCTCAGCATGTAACTCTACCAAGTTGGTAATCATCAAGCGAACGTCGAAGATTTGAACCATATTGATCTGATAGGGATTCCTATCATGGTAGTCCTGGATCCATCCAAGATCCATCTGATGCTGGAGGGCCTCCTGTATGAAAGAGCATCCCTGTTTGTTTACCGAGCAAGTCAGACAGGAACTATAATCGTTCCGTGGCAGATTATGATACTGGCTTTACCTTGAGTGCATCGCCACCAAGTTGACATTCATCGCACGGATGTCGTGGTTTTGAATGACGTTGGAATTCGTGTAAACCATGTTAATTCCACGAACTCGGTGCTCTTGGATCCATGCGAGATCCATCTGTTCCTGTAGAGCTGCTTGCACCACAGAATATCCTTGATTGTTTTTAGAGCAGACATCACACTGGTGATAATTATGAGGTGGCACATGGCCGTACCCACTCTGTCTACAATGCATCTTAACCAGATCGGTCCTCAACAAGAGTACATCGTGAATTTGATAGATATTGTTAAATTCTTTCTCAATTAGGTTGACTGCAGCTTTCTCATGTTGAGGCAGCGGGTTTGTGAGAACATTGGGATTCGTATATTTGAAAGATAAAAGCCCGCTCCTAACAAGCTTTTCCACGTCAGATTTGAAACTGAGATAATTCTCTATGTTATGCCCTGGTCCTCCTTGATGATAAGGGCATGTCTGATCCACCTTAAACCAAAAAGGCGGATTTTCCGGTACTGTAAGAGGGGACTTAGTCTGGATGTGCCCTTTAGCCAGTGGTAACGGAAATAGTTCTGCGTACAACATGGGTATAGGATCAAACCCTGGTGGCCGCGTTGTACGGTTGTTGTATTGAGGACGAGCCTGCTGAAGAGACTGTTGTGTCCTTTGCTGATTAGGTTGGTTCTACGCAACCTGAGGTTGATATGTAGGAACAGGCGCAAGGCTGATAGTAGGAGTCACAGCTGCTACCGGTTGATAACGTCGCCTTTACTTTCCGAGAGAGATATTCCCAATATCTTGCTCTATTTTCTTATGGAGAGCACTACCGTATCGTTTTGTACTACTTGATGATCCAGCGTCTTTTATTAGACATCCTTCTCGGACGGCTTCCTCAAGACGAACTCCCATGCCCACCATCTCGGTGAAATCACTGGGTGCACTGGCAACCATTCGGTCGTAGTAAAATGAGCTCAAGGTCTTCAAGAATATCTTTGTCATCTCTTTTTCCTCAAGAGGTGGACAAATCTGAGCGGCAATTTTGCGCCATCTCTGAGCGTACTCCTTAAAGGTTTCCTTGTCCTTTTGTGACATTGATCTGAGTTGATCTCTGTCCGGTGCCATGTCCAAATTGTATTTGTATTGTTGGACGAATGCAGTACCAAGATCTCTGAATGTACTAATCATAGTACGGTTTAAACCCATGTACCATTTAAGTGCGGCACCGGTTAAACTATCCTGAAAGTAGTGAATCAGTAGGTCCTGATTCTCCGTCTGAGCTGACATTCGTCGAGCGTACATCACCAAGTGACTTTGAGGGCAAGAGTTACCCTTGTATTTTTCAAAGTCGGGCACTTGAAATTTGTGTGGAACTTTCACATTGGGGACCAGACAAAGGTCTGCGACGTCCTTTCCAAATAGATCCTGACCGCGGATGGCTTGCAGTTCCTTCTGCATTTCCAGGAACTGTTCCTGGAATTCATCCATTCTATCGAACATACTTTCCTTCTTACCAGAAGGTATTGGCAGAATCTGTCCTTCTGGGACAGTGTGCACCACAGGGGGTGGTACCGTGACTACGGCAGTGAATCTTGGCGTTTCCCGAAGTTTGTAACCTTCAGGAATCTTCAGTATGCCCCTGGCATCTTCGCTTTCCCGAAGTTTGTAACCTTCAGGCCCAGTGGCTTCTGTTATGATTCCCTGATCTTCAGTGATCGGCGGAACATATCCTTCCGGGATATAGTTAACAGGCATGCCCCAAGGACGATCTTTCGGCATTGGACATCTAGGATCATACTTCTCCATTATGGGCATTGAGGTGATCTCTGAGATCACAGTCCTTTGTAGCTGAGCTTATACCACGGCTTCCATGTCGTTACGAAGCTTTCTCATATCCTCTCTTAGAGCGTCGATCTCTTCTTTCAACTCTCTGTTTTCTTCCTCGAGATCATCCATCCTTTTCTGACGATTGGCCCGAGTATTGTACGAATGAGACAGTTTGACTCTAGAACTGAGACACAAACGTGAGATTCGTAAGTAAGAAGAATACGCGATGTGAGAATGATGAATGCAATGATTATATTAATTATTTTTTGGTTTAATCAAAATAAACTTCGACAATTAAATTGCAAATATCAAACAGTGGGGAAACCCCTTTTTATTGAATTCAAAGGATTACAGAAATGGAAATACAGTAGATTACAAGGTGCAGAAACATAAACCTAAGCTAATAGGTCCCGAGTCCTCTCTGAAGAGAAATCGGGTGCTGATTTAGGTACTTTCCTTTTCTTTGATCGGGGCTCTTGGGCTGTTGTCGGGTTGTCATTCCTTTGCCAGGTGAAATAAGTGAGCAAATTCCTTTGGTCATCTTGATTCTCTACAGCATGTTGCTCCAAAATTTCAATCAGAGCATCTTTCTCTCTCAGTAGTTGTTGTATTTTGATAAACTCCACATTGAGAATGCGGTATTTATTCTTCCAAGACCTCCTCTCCCGTTGAACTTTGTTGAGAGTAACCTGAAGCTTTTTAGTCTCATTCATGAAGTACATGACAAACTCCCTCGGTGGAAGAACTCCATGACGAGGATAAGGCATCTTTAACTTGAGAGCTCTAGTTTGTACCCAGTGGAGGTAAGGCTCCACCGAGACACAGTCGGGTTTTCCTAGAGACTCCCGTCCTTTCTTATGAACATGTTTCCAAGCGTGCACTATTTCCGTCTTTAGTGCCCTGTCACTTTCTCCTTCCTTGAAGAAAAGACCTTCCAGATGAACACTCCGTGAGACGTACCTCATCGGGTATCCAAATTGACGACGAACAAGAACTGGATGGTAATTGATTCCTCCCTTAGTTCCTATAAGGGGTACGTTAGGGAAGTTTCCACAATGTTCAATGATCCTAATTCCGTCATAAATCCTATTACACCAATCAATGTCAGAGTTGGTGAGGGACATGATTTTCTGCGACCAACGTAAGGCATTCTTGTGATCCCAAAAAGCAGCAGACTTAGGCAAGTGAGAGATAAACCATTTATAAAGAAGAGGTACACAACATGTGATCTCCCCTCCACTATATAAATTCCCTGAGTGTACAGAATGATACGCATCTGCGAGCAAAGTTGGCACAGGGTTTCCAATGAGAAAAACCTTAATGGAGTTGATATTGACGAAGTTATTAATGTTGGGCAACAAGAATAACCCGTTGGTGAGTAAAACAAAGATGCTTTCAAAAGCAGTCACGCTCCCGATACTGGCGAAGTACAGGGCTTTTTTTGTCAAGAACTGGGCTGGCAAACCTTGTATGCCACCCTTAGTGGTCATGTGAGTCCTGACCTCAGACTCGTCCAAATGAATTGCTCTTGCAATGGTCTGATCCTTTGGAATTTCTTCCAGTCCAGAAAATAGAGCTTGATCTGTAATGTGTAGATCAATCAGATGAGAATGCTCCTCCAGCATTGGTGCTAGCTGGGAATCCGGGAATGTGAAACAGTGATAGACCGGATCGTAGAACTGAATGAGCGCATCCATGATTCCCTCAATCACATGGACTCTTAGTAGAGATAGCAAACCTCCGTACTTGGCTCTGAAATCCTCTTGGTTTATGATCATCCTCGCCAAACCTCTTAAATCCTCTAGTTTTGGAATCCTGAAAGTGTACTTATAAGTTCTCCTTCTACCGAAATCCATTAGTATAATCCTTTTCTCTGATATTTGCAATCACATTCTTAGTTTATTTTGAAAAAACAGAGAGACTAGAAGAGAGAAATTTTTTTGAATGTTTTAATGTTTTTTAAATGAATGCATGAATGCAGCACACAAAAACATAGAAAAACATGGGGTCAAAGGGTCGTTGTCATGAAGTCAAGGCTCTACCCATCCCCAAAGATTTATACTAGGGTGATTTTTTGTACGTGTACTCAAAATCATCAGCTCCTCCCAGGATAAAAAATAGTAAGCGGATCGCCAGCGAGCTATATGAAATCTTAGAGTAAATGCTATTCACTGAGAATAGATCATCAGCCTCAAATGAGGGTAGTATCGCGTGACAACTATTTCCGATAGTTTTCGCACTACAAAAGGGTTGGCTCCTCAGCTTCTCAGATGTCACAATCGGCCCATTGCCTATGAGAGGGAATGGGTTGCATTGGGAAGCCTCCATTGAGGTTGATAGTCGACCTCGTCGCCATCACTTATCTTAAGTGTATACTCAATCTTTCCACATGCGGCATCACACGCATTCCCATTAGCAGAAAAATAAACACATATATCAATTAGGAAAAGCAGTATATATATTTGTCCTAATGTCTTAGACTTTTTTTAAAAGCTAAGAATCTTAAGTTCCTGACAGAAAATGGTTCCCCGACAGAGATGCCATTCTGTAGTTCCTTCCCCACTTAAAGAGTTTTTTGACCTAAGATCCTAGTGAAGTCAACAAAGAGTCCTATCCCAGAAAGAAAGAAAGACCGGCCCCACGAGGTGCCACTTTTAAAGTTTTCACCTAATAGATGGGAAGAGAACAAGATCTCGCTACAAAGGTGAGATAGATCCTAATGACACTTCCCCAGTGAAGTCGCAATTTTTCTGTAGCGAGCGATTTTGGATGTGGTTGCGAAGCACTACCGCTCTTTGGTATCTACAGCTCGATTCATTTTTTATCCTATTGAAGCTAATGAAGGAAGGGAAATAGGTGTCTCAAATTAACCCTGCTTGCAAACTGAAGTTAAACAGTCAAAACTATTGGTTTACAGATGCTACAAAGATTCGGGGTCTCTTTTAGGTTTATTTTATTAAAAATGGTGTCCGGTCGGTTGGTGGGAGGTTAAGACTGATGCTTTTCGATTGATATGTGGAGGTATGGGATTTTGGGTTTTTGTTGAGTGTGCTCGCAAAGATTTTTCTTTCAATCTTATGCCTACGTATTCTCGTTTTTTCCGAAACAGGGAAATCAGAGCGATCGTAGTTCCTCCTATTCTATGGGAGGAAATGGTGTTTTGGTGTCTTGTTCAAAGCCCAAGACGTGAAGCGAAAGGTAGTTTGTATCTTGTTCAAAGCCCAAGATGTGAAGTTGAAGGGTCTATTTGTATCTTGTTCGAAGCCCAAGATGTGAAGCTAAAAGGTTTGATTTTAGAGAGAATTTGTCATCTCTAAAGAGGGGTTTGTCTGTCACAACTGTTTATAAAGGAGAATTACTTTAACCGGGATTTGTGAATCCGACAATGCCATAATTTCCTTTATAGGGGATTTTCAACCTGAAGGAGAAGACTTTAACTCAGTGTAGGGCAATGCTATATTTACTTAGGAATTTCTCATGCTAAAAGAGGGACAGTGGCATGGATGTAGATGATCCAGAGGCTTGCCGCTTACAGCGATTAGATGAAAGGGAAGGAGTTGTTGATGTTTGTGTACTGTGAACGAGGCACAACTTTGAGGCTAAAAGGTTGATTGGATCAACCAGTGGTTTTCTTATACAAAGCCTAAGAGGAGGCTATTATGTGTCTCGTACAAATCCCGAGAGAGGGGCTAAAAGGTTTTGACTCAATGAGGGAGTCTTTTGGTATCTCGTATAAAGCCCGAGATGGAGGCTGAAAGGGGATTGACTCAACAAGAGAGAGTCTTTGGTGTCTCGTACGAAGCCCGAGATGGAGGCTAAAAATGTTAGCTCCGCTAGGAAGAATCATTGTACAAAGCTCAAGAGGGAGGCTATGTTGCTGTTTCAGTTGAGTGACAGGTCCAGTATTCTGATTTAAAGAGAAAATCAATTCTTATATGAGTAATGTTTGCACTCAGGGATTTTGATTCGAGGATCAGGGATATTTCCTGTTCTTTAAGGAAATGGGAAATCCAAAGGCTGTTGAGACTGTCCGAGTCCACGGGGTTCCTTCCTATTCTTGAAGGGTGCTTGAGAATGTCTTGGAGACTCAAGGAAATTAGACTGTCCAAGTCTAGAGTTTCATCTTTTGTACTTTGCTTTGAGAAACAGTAGTAGACTTTTGGAAAGACTGTTCTATCAAGATGACTAATTTCTGTTCCTATACCTCTAGGAGGTCGTCGGGACAATTTGTACGAAGCCTAAGAGGAGGCTGGAAACTTTTAAGAAGCCGATAGGTCCTTGTATGAAGCCCAAGAGGAGGCTATCATTCCCGGAGGAAGAATCATTATACGAAGCCTAAGAGGAGGCTGGGAATACTTCTAAGAAGCCGACGGGTCCTTGTACTAAGCCCAAGAGGAGGCTAGGATGCTTTTAGGAAGCCTGTTGGTCCTTGAACAATGCCCAAGAGGAGGCTGATGCTTTTAAGAAGCCGATGGGTTCCCAAACCCCCAAGAAGTTCAAGACAGGCTATTCACGGGGAATATATCAAGCCAGGAAAGTTCGAGAATTTGGAAAAAAACTCAAGAGATGCCATTCACGGAGAAAAGATCATCTCTAGGGAGTAGAGTTTCTTGACAAGTGCTTTTAAGAAGCCTGTGGGTCCCCAAACCCCTTAGAAATTCAAGACAGGCTATTCACGAGGAATAGATCAAGCCAGGAAAGTTTGAGAATTTGGAAGAAACTCAAGAGATGCCATTCACGGAGAAAAGATCATCTCTGTGGAATAGAGTTTCTTTGACAACTTCTACGAGTGACAGTCTATGAAAGGGTTAACCGAGAATGCTGCCTTTCATGTCTCCATATTGTTTAACCCCAAGAGGAGGAAAGACTGTGTCTGGTAATCCTATGGGGATCTAGTTTTGTCTATTTAAGAGTGATCAATGGCTTTATCTAGTACTAGACGCAGTTGCTGGGGAAACTCTAAATATCTATACTATTATTACACAGTTGATATGAGTTTATGAAAGAAGACTTACAGCGAAACAGCCCCACAATACAGTTATATGTATATGAAAGTGGTAAATGAAAGCATATAAACACTTACCCGGTTGTAGAGCTTCCATGTTGTTTGGTTAGTTGTTCAACAAAGAAAGATTGAAAACAACAGTATATTTCAAAATCAAAGGAGAAAGTGCTTTGAA
Source organism: Lathyrus tuberosus (assembly GCA_022829125.1). NCBI lineage: Eukaryota > Viridiplantae > Streptophyta > Magnoliopsida > Fabales > Fabaceae > Lathyrus > Lathyrus tuberosus. Next base: position 669,678 of record JALAZF010000491.1, on the reverse strand, counting down.
AAAGAAAGATTTGGGGCTTACAGCTCAAGGAGAGGCCCAGGGTTTTATCAGTGAGCGCACTGTTTGAATTTGTACAGAGGGAGTTATACAAGTGACTGAGGCCCAAAAATGTTTTCTGTACAAAGGGATGGGTCTTACACTCTCTCAAGAGGCCCAAAAGGTTTAAAGAAAAAGAGTGGGGCTTATAACGCGAGGGTAGGCCCAGATGATTTTTCGTTTAAAATGGCGATCGCGCCGAGATTTTCTTTTAACGCAAAGGGGCTTATACAATATCTGAGGTCCAAAGTTGTTTTGGTTAAAAGGGGATTGGGTCTTACACTCCATTAGAGGCCCAAAAGTTTTGAATGGGTCTTATAGCTCGAGGAGAGGCCCGGAAGGTTTTTTTTAAAAGGCGATGATCGCGACGTTTACTTGTACAGAAGGACTTATACAATAAGTGAGGCCCAAAAAGTTTTATGTACAAGGGGGTTGGGTCTTACACTCTATTAGAGGCCCAAAGTGTTTTGAAAATGATTTATGAGGGTTGAATTAATCCAAAAACCCTAATTTGTTTTCAAAATGTATTTTAATTGAATAAAATATTCAATTAAAATGATCAAAATTGTTTAACATGTGGAAAACAAATTGTGATCTTGGATTAATGCTTCATAAACAAGTTTTGCCCTACAAAAGGATTAGAAATCATTAAAATTTTCAAAATCAATAAGGAAAAAATATTTTAAATGTCAAAAACAATTAAAACATTAATTCTTTGCAAAAATATCAATTATATGAAATAAATAATATTTTTGGGATTTTTTGGGTAAATAAAATATTTTAACATTTTTGTGAATTATTAAAAAAAAGAATCAACTCAAAATCATTAAAACTCAGAGAGAAATTAATATTTGAATCAATTAAATAAAAATCACAAAATTCAAATATTTGAATTTGTGAAAATGGCGCCAATAACATGGACCAAGAACACGCGCGTTTTCTGGCTTGCCCAGATTTGCATTTTCTATCCAATCTCACTGAATACTTGATTATATCATGCAATCCACATACCAATCAACTCGTTTCAACTTCACGATCATGTCTATGGCAATTAATTTCATTTAAATTAAGCATAAAACAAGAAATCACGAAAAATCCTCAAGAACCCTAAATTATGCATGAAGGCTGGGATTTTTAACACACGATTCAAACAAAGCAATTACTTGAGGGGAAACATTCCATGCATGATTATGAACATTTGGCAAAAGTATTGTGCGAGGAAATATGCATAAATTGAGAGATGACCAAGTTTAGGCTTACCTCTAGGTCGTGACAGCAAGAGAAAATTGATTTCTGAGTTAGAGGTGTTACAGATGAGTTGTGATGATCTGAACAGCTTCCCTACACCCTATGGAGTGTATTTGAATGCTTGGACTTGATGGAAATTGGCTGGATCACTTCATGGCATCTCAACTGCAACTTGGTTAAAACCTTGAGCAATTGACTGGTGATTCTGAGAAATCAGTGTTCCAGATGTTGTTTAAGTGTTTGATCAGCTCACATATGATGTATATGAGGTGTGTGTGTGATTGGTTTGAGTGGAATTGCTCTCTAATGAAAAACCCGATAGTGACTTGCTAAGAAAGGCATTTTTTAGAGTGAGATGTGGTTTTTGAGAAAGGCAAGTGTTGTAGGCCTTTGGTGTACTTAAACTAATCACAATTGAGCTCTATTTATAGTAGAGCAAGTTTGTTTTGAAAGGAATAGTGAATGGCAACTGCTGAGTAGGTTTGGCCAATGTTGGCAAATGAAAATCCAAGTCTCCTCTAGCCATTGACTAGAGGTTAGGGCACAGGCTGCTGGTCCCCTTGATCTTGGATAATTCTTGACTGAATTCAGTTGCTAATAGCTCAGTCCATGCCACCTTGATGCTTCCATTGAATGCTCCAATCCAAAATTGGAGTCTTGTCCCTATTTTGGGCAATTCTAGGTTTAGCATGCTACTTCCTGTTCCAAGGACTTTGGAGGCTTGGCTCAGTGATTGTCCCCTTTATATTCAATCCTCAGATGTGTCCAAAGTGATGACAAGGCTTGGATTGGCTGATTTTGGCAAATCGAGCAAAAGTGCAAAATCCTGTCTTGCCTTGGCAGATTTCAGCAAGGCAACTTGCCAATGTCATATCTCATGGCTCAAGTTGAATTTGGTGATGTTCTTGGCCATTTTGGAAAGTTCTTATATGATACAACAACTGTCTGACCACATTTGGTTTTGATACTTTTTGGATCCAAGTTAAAAATGTCCCTACATTTGGAAAAAAGTAAGGCAAAATCTGACTTAGTGAAATTTTCACTAAGTGTTGGAATAAAGTGACTTTTCTTGATTTTGATCACTCCATAACTCAAAATCCATGAGGAATTTGGACATAGGTCAGTATGAAGCTTTTGTAGAGGGCAATGAGATCTACAAATCAAGCTTTGGATGGAAAAAAATGGCTTTGTGGTTTAGGAGTTATGATCCTCCAAAGTTGGTACCTTTGTCACTTTTTCATAACTTAGAAAATTTTTCTAAGTTTTTATGGTTACCCCTTTTACAAGTTATCCCATTTTCTTTGATTTTTATTGATGAATGATGATTCAAATCATACATTAACATCATTTTAGGGTTGAAAATCCATTTTTGTGAAAAATCTCAAAAAGTCAAAGTTGACTTTTGTGCACGTTGACTTTTTATCCGATGAATTCCAAACTGTGCAATTCTTAAGGAAATCATGTCCTTGACCTAAATAAAACTTGATGGACATGTTCCATGGGTGGTATAGAGTGTATTGAATCATGTCTTAGGGCTTGGGAGCATGTCCTGGTCAAAAGTCAAAGTTACAGTTGACTTTTCCCACGAAACCCTAATTGTGGTCCAGATGAAATTGAAACTTGTTGCTCAAGCTTCTTGGATCAACCCATTGTCCCAAATGGATCAATATGGTATTTTAGAGACCCTCAAATCATGTCTTGAGGTCTTGGTTCATGATTTGTCCCAAAAGTCAACTTAGGGGTGAATTAGGTCAAGAAACCCTAATTCCTGATTTTTGATGAATGCATCCCCTGAGGCAAATTGACTTGATGATTGGCTTCATGAGGTTCCATGGAGCATATTAGGTTATGTTTTGGATCTTTGGCTCATGCCCAGAGGAAATTTTCCATCTGGAGGCCCTGGTCGACCAAAACCCTAATTTGGTGACACTGGCGATCTTGAGGCTTTATCCACCTAGAAGGGAGCATCCTTGTGCTTAATCCTTGAATTAGGAGTCCTTTTGATCCTTTGTGTATGTTAGAGATTGTAGACAAGTTGAAGATCATGTCATTCCTTGATTGATCCTTTGTCTAAGCACTCAGAGAGGGCTTGAAACCCTAATTTTGATAGTAGTGAATGCTCACCCATCTTTGGGGAGACTGATGAGGCATAAAGGTACATCCATATTGTAATGATGATTTACACAATGATGGGAATCTTAGTGGTCAAAATTTGGGGTATAACAGGTGGTATACACCACTATCACCATGAGAGTAACTTATAACACTTTGCATAACATTCTATGTAGTACTCTCATAGTGAGTTAATCCAGTATAAATATTACTCATAATATTCATACATATGTTAAGGCTTGATAACTCCTTATCCATGATCCATGAGATGTGATCATCAGTCTATCTATATAATAGTCTTAATGCTTTAAGGTTATCCCACTTCACAATAAAGCTCGACTACAAATACTTTAAGAATATTGTCCTTATGTTTAATGTGATCTCATGATTAAGTCACACTTAATATTTCATTAAACAGACTAGCTATTCTAGGGACTTTATTATTTTGGAAAAACAAACATAATAAAGAAATGCCTTTTATTATTAATAAATAATTTGATACAAGTATCAAAAGTATTGGCCTCTAGGGCTTACACCAACAATAAATGCTAGAAAGTATGCAATCACATAATTCACACAGATTAAATATATTTTACTTAAGAAGGGAAAAATATTGCTTCATTAAAAGATGATTTGAAGTATGGAAAGCGGGAAAATGCACAATTTTAAAGCATACTTAGTTGATAAAACTTAAACACACAGGTGAGACTAATTTTCAGTTTCCATTTCATCATTAGTGAACGACACTGAAGGTAGTTTCCCCACATCTTGGGAAAAGTGATGACCAAGAAGTTGATCTTCTTATTAGTTCGTTTTAGTATCTTGCTGATGTCCTTGAGTGAGTCTTCAATCGAGGGTCTTTTTGGGATATAATATTCAAAATATTCTAGACTCACAAGAGTTTCTTGTTGAGTAGATTACTGTTGTTCCATAGCCTTTGTCTCCCCTTTGAGAGGCTTTTGGAATATTTCCCCATTGACAAATCCATACCTCATTAACCCTAATGTTGCCTCTTCTATTTTTATTACATTTTGTACGAATACTTATCCTTCAAAGTTGTACCTGACGTGTTCCAGGATCTTTGTGACCAAGTTGCCATATGGCAGGAATATTCATTTTCCCTTTGCTCCCTAATATGTGTTGGATCATTAAACTTACCTATATCGTCTCAATTTGTTGGCACGCAACCATACTACGACAATTTGAGACCTAGTCAAGTGACTGAAGTTACTCTTCCTTGGAAAGAGTGTATGATTTGCCATATAATGAATTAGACGAATATTTAGGTGCACAAAGTCTATAATGAATGGAGAAGACATGCAGGAATTTGGATCCAATAGAAAAGATTAGGCAACACTCTTACACATGTAGTATTCACCTTCTTCCAATTCATTTAGCTTCATGGGGTATATCCAACACTTCATCAAATTCCTCCAATGGTAGAGATATCTTGTGCTTTCTAACTTCGGAGTAGATAATCCCATCGATGAAGTAGAGATTCGAATATAACATCTTGACTAAGGGTGAATACATTTTTCTTGGAGGGTTGTAGATGAACACCTTTAAGTGTAGTTATTAAAAAATTTTGAAGAATCACATTCTTGCTCACACACACACACACTCACCCCATCTCTCTCTCTCTCTCCCTCTCTCTCTCTCTCTCATCTAAGTAATTTTTCCGCATCAACTACAATTATTTGTATCAACTCGTGTTGTAATTTATGAAAAATTAATGTCCATGAGTGTGTTCCAAAATGACAAGAAAAGGGAAAGTGAGTAAATGCCAATGAATGATTAGGAATTTGAAGAGAAACAACACTTCGTGAAATGTTGCTGCGAAATGAACATAGGCAATGCTTGGAAACAATGCAATTTTTGGTTAAAAGGTGTTGTTTTATCAAGGGTCGCAACCTTGTGAAACAACACATACATGACCAATAAATACTTCATTCCGGAATTCAGAAAATCATATTACAAACCGAAAATCCTCTTGTACAAATTTCAAACACTCTTCGCTATAAATCGAGTTTTCGTCGGTCTTGTGCAAATTCGATATAAGGCTGAATTATCTTACGTATTTTTGCGTTCCACATCTAAGACATACAAAAGAGTGTTTGAAATACTTTTAAGAAAAGTGACCTCATTTACAATTCTAGTCTCAATTCATTCGGTTTATATTAATTTTCTAACAACTTTATCTTAATTACAACTAAGCAATTTTAATATTTTTTTAAATTGAACTTTCCTTTAAAAATAAAATTCGTACCACCTTACTTTCTAACCAAACAAAAATTTAGCCCCTGCGTATCTAACTAATTTGAATCATATTGGTTTAAATATAATTAGGTGTATTGATTTTAATAATAAAATAAATTTGTTCTCATTATTAAAGTTTAATGACTTTACTATAATTTTTTTCTTTTATGAAATCTCATATTGGACTTGAACACGACTTACCTTACTTTTCCCTATCCTCCATAATGGTTATAAATGAAGCTATGAAAAAACGAATAGTTAATGTTGTACACCCTCTGTCTCATATTATAAACAAAAATTACTTTTTAAATATATTAAATAATTAATGTATCTGATCCAGATATATTAATTATTCAATTTATCTAAAAAGTTAATATTATAATCTATAAATGAAGCTACATTAAAAAATGGTAGCTGCAATCACGTCTACTTGGACTTGGACGGTTTGTGGAAACTTCTAGTTTTATGTCTATAATTTTGTATTATATTAATATATACATGACCTAAATCGCTTGTAGGCATGGCAACGGGGCGGGTCGGGGGCGGATTTAGCTAGTCCCGCACCCGCACCTGCACCCGCCTCCCTATTATAGATCCTCCCCTGCCCCCAAACCCAGTCGGGGGTGAAAATTTGTCACTCAGACCCACCCCCGATAGAAACGTGTTTATCCGCACCAGCCCCCACGCGCAATTTTTTTTTAAATAGTAATAAAATATAACAATTTAATTAAAAACTTAACCATTTTAATAATAAACTTGTTTCTAAAGATGTGAGTTTGAGTGAATGGTGAGAAATGATTAATGAGGATTTTTAATTACTTTTTCAAAAGTGAATAAATGTGATATAAACTAATTTAAATATAGATATTAAAATAAATATTATAAGACCGGGCGGGGGCGGGGGCGGGGGCGGGTGCGGACGGGTAGTAGCATTCCCCGCCCCCGCACCCGCAATTACAAACTGGGTTTTATCCGCACCCGCACCCAATCAAATCGGGTTTCCCCCATTAATTTCGGGCCGGGTCCGGGTTTTCTTACCATGCCTAATCGCTTGTATATTTTTTTCCTTTAGACGTTATCACTAATAATTTTAAATATATTAAAATTATAAATATACTTTTAGTTCTTTTTTATATTAGTACTTTAATGAATAATTAAAAAATATTAAGAAACTTATTAATAATATATATATATAAGGAGCGTATTCAGTGAGAACTATTAATATCAACCATCAGATTTAATTAACATTTAAGATTTAATAATTTCATATTAAAAGCACTTTATCGAATCTTTTCTATTATGCGTAATATTTAAAATATTCATAAAAATAAAATCTTAACAAAAATATTTTTTATATGATATTTAATTTTATAATTAACCTATCAATTTTAATTTTGTCATGATCATTCATACACTTTTTTTAAAACTCTTGATCCCTTATATCTATTGCAAAATTTTTTTTTTTTTATTGTTATGAAATTTTTATATTATTTATTTTACTATAATATAGATGTCTAAAATATACAATTTTTTTGCTATTACTATTTATTGTATTGTTAGGGAGTTCCATATATTATTATCAACACAAACTACACCAATTATGGTTCGGGTTCAACTTCCGGCATTGACATCCATATAATCGAACAACTAACATCCATATAATTATAAGAACAAAAAATAGCAATTCTAGTATGCTTAAGTTTTTGAAAAATACCAGTGTTTTTCTTCAAAACGATTATTCTAGAGCTTTGAAGGAGACCATGATATGAAGTAAAAGATGTAGAGCGTTCTTCTTATTTTGATGACATTCTAGCGAAACTGTATATTTTTGAATGAAGGATTAGGAGTAGGTCATTCAATAAATCCATGGTGTTTTAGGGTTTGAAAGAGATCACTCAGCTAAATGAATTTTTAGAGTTTGACACACAACAAATTAAGGATTCAATGGTAGTGAACTTTGAATTGAAAGAAGAAATTAAGATGTCATGGGGACTCAATCGTTATCACTAAAGCAGAACTTTGTTTTTGTCGAAAAACACATATATTTAAATTTCTTGGGGAACTGAACCGGTGCGATATTTTAATTTCTTGGCTAAATTACATTTTTGGCCCCCATATTATACCCTACTCACGAAATCAACCCCCTATTTTGTTTTTAAACAGTTTTAATCCTCCGTCCTTAATTTTGGTCCTAAAAATGTTGAGGTGTAAATTATTTTTAATATGTGGCACTTTTTTGATGAGATGACACTTATTGGTTTTTTATTATCCATGTCATTTTTTATTAATTGTTTTATAGAATAAATTAATAATCAATAATTAATATTTTTATTTTTTTATTTTAATTTAATTTTTTTTAGAAATTTGTTCGTATATTAATTAATACAAAATTAATTATTTGGACTTTAGGACCACCTCTCAAACCTACAAAGTAATATTTAAACAAGTTTCTATATGCTATATATATAAACACTCAAAGAAAATATTACTAAAACGATGTGGGACCTTATTATCAAGTAACATTTCACTCTATCTTCAACTCTTTTTATTTCTCAGCTCCATCTTCCTTAGTTATACTGTACCCCCAAGCGAATAACCACCTGCATATCTGTATTTCTAACTACAAGAATGATTCAACTTCATTTTCCTTGGTTATACTGTACCCCCAAGCGAATAACCACCTGCATATCTGTATTTCTAACTACAAGAATGATTTAGCTTCATCTTCCTTGTTTAAGAGGGTAACTTTTTTTCTTAATTGGAGAAAAAGTGTGAAATGGCTTGTGAGGTTGAAGTTTCCAGCATGCCTACGTTAAATCGACAGGAAAGATCATACATGTAGATGCATAACAAAATTTCATCAGCACACGGAGCAGCTACAACAACCATCAGTGATTGATAAGAAGATCAAATTTCTAGTGTTCCGATCAAAATTGAGCATGGAATGAAGATTAACAGCATTGTGACAAAAGAAATGAGAACTTTTTCAAACATTTTTAATGGTTTTGTGGCAATGAAGAAGTTGAATGAAAAAATGAGATGAATCTTGAGGTGATTACTCATTATAAGTTTTAATTGTTTTTAGTGGTTTTAATGAATCTTGAAGTTGAATGAAAAACATATATTTAATGGTTTTAATGGTTTTGCAATAGAGATTATGCAGTAACATTGTGCACTGTTCCCGATATTTCATGTTGGGGCTAGATTTGCATTTTTCAATAGAGATTCCTGATTTCAGAGGTTATTGGGTGATAAGTGTAAGTTTGTTCAGTTTCTGATTTAGGGTGATACTAATACTAGTCTTTAGTAAGTGGTATGTCAGTTGAAGAGAATCAAGGCAACATTCCATTGTTGAGGCAGATTGTGCAGAAAACCTTTGTGGTTTGATTTTTTTTCACCAATTTATTAATTTTAGAAAAACAAATGTATTATAATTGCAGTTTGTGTTTTATGGCATATTGATAAGTTGTTTCACCGCCGAGCATAGATTTAGGAACACAACTTTCATGGTTTCTGGTGATGATACTAGCAAGGCTTCAACAACATGTACGAAAATAAGTTCACCTGAAAAAGTCAGTTGAAGAGAATTATAGCTTTGCAAGTCCCACATTGATTTTGTTAAACTTAATTTGATTCTTTATATAGCTCAGCCCAAATAAATCCTATAAAATTTGTATTAATTAAAATTATTAATTATAATTCTATTATGTAAAATATATAAATTAATAAATTATAAATTATTAAAGGTACCACGTCATTAATAATAAAAATTAAAAAATGTTATGCCACATCATCATAATAATGCCACCTCGGTATTTTTTAGACAAAAGTTAGGGATGTGAGACTAAAACTGTTTAAAAATAAAATAGGGGGATTGAAAATTAAAAAATGTCATGCCACATCATCATAATAATGCCACGTATTAAAAAAAATGTACACCTCAGTATTTTTTAGACAAAAGTTAAGGATGTGAGACTAAAACTGTTTAAAAACAAAATAGGGAGATTGATTTCGTGAGTATATCATAATAGGGGGGCTAAACTGTAATTTACCCTATTTTCTTTGTAGAAAAGATAAAAACAACTTACTTTTATTCTCTATAATAGCGTTCTCGTTATAATATAAATATATGTTTCAATAATATAGCGAAAGTTTGAAATATCCCAACAGAGAATTAGCTTGATGTTGGGAGTTCGAGTCCTGCTAGTTTATTAATGCAAAACCTTTTGTTTTCTTTTAAAATATAATTATCTCTATTTAAGATAGTGCTTTTAGTAGAGCGCTATAATAGGCACGAAATAAATTTAGGTAGTGAAGGTTTCAAGTTAGAATTTGATTGACGTGCAAAAATTGTATATAAAATGTTTTATTTATCTTCGTATATGATATCGTTTTTTTATGAAGAGCTATCATAGGTCCAAACTACTTATTTTTCATTATATTTTTTTAGTCTATAATAGTGTTTTTAACAAAACGCTATTATAAGTTGAAACAATTTTTAATCTATTATAACATATAATAGCCTTAGTGAAAAAAGAGTTATTATAGGTCTTGGGGCAATATATTTAATAGCACTTTATAAATGAGCGCTATTATTGATCAAATATGTAGTAGTAACAATTTTGATGCAGATTCGAATGAATGATCACGAGCGTTCAATGAAGAACAACGCCTCTACTCAGTCTACACGAACAGAGTACCTTCAATCTCAATGGTAGTTGCTACAAATGAAGACTTTCAGTGAGAGAAAGAGAGAGAAAAAGAGAGAAAGAGAGAGAGAGAGAGAGAGAGAGAGAGAGAGAGAGAGACAGAGAGAGAGAGAGAGAGAGAGATAGATAGATAGAGAGAGAGAGAGAAAGAGAGAAACATGGCCAGGATTTCACCAACTGAATTTCATAGTTCATAAAGCTTCTACACCAGGGTTGTATTTATAGAACCACTTATATGGGCTGCAAGCTAAAATGCCCAATTTAAGTACACCATATAATAATAATATTATTATTATTATAATAACCATTATAATATATATATATATATATATATATATATATATATATATATATATTATCATTATTATTATTATTATTATTATTATTATTATATTTCATAACTATAATAATAATAATAATAATAATAATAACTATTATTATTATATTATATGATGTTCCATATTTCACTTAATACACCGTACCTTACGGTGTTCCATAATTTTCTCAAGTACACTGTACCTTACAGTGTTCCTTATTTATTCTATCTCTCATCAATCTGTCTTTATGTGAGTGACTCTATAGGTTATCGTGACGTTAACAATGATATTAAATTATATATTTAATATAATAAACAATGAGCGGTATTTAGCAACACATCACTGCTACCCAAGTCACAAAAATTTTATGTGATATGACAAAACCTTTTCGTTATAATATTATTGTGTACAACTAGCATTTTGCCCTTATGTCTATATTAAACACAAGGCATATACCGTGTCATCCTTGTCTAGTTCAATATTGAGACCTTAGACATTTATCCTGTTACGCAGGATGGATAAATTCCATCTAGGTCACTCATGTCCCTCAACATGCTTTATGGAGTACCCATCAACTGTCTTTATGATCATCTAATTACGAATAATGTTTGATCAATAATAAAGTACTCGACTCTACATCTAGGGTCCATAGTGGTTTTAGGTCGAAGGGTGGAATACACCACTATCACCATGAGAGTAACTTATGACACTTTGCATAACATTCTATGTAGTACTCTCATAACGGGTTAATCTAGTATAAATATTACTCCTAATATTCATACCTATGTTAAGACTTGATAACTCCTTATCCATGATCCATGAGATGTGATAACCAGTCTATCTACATAATAGACTTAATGTTTTAAGGTTATCCCACTTCACAGTAATGCTCGACTACATATACTTTAAGAATAATGTCCTTATGTTTAATATGGTCTCATGATTAAGTCACACTTAATATTTTATTAAACGGACAAGCTATTCTAGGGACTTTATTATTTTGGAAAAACCAACATAATAAAGAAATGTTTTTTATTATTAATAAATAATTTGATACAAGTACCAAAAGTACTGGCCTCTAAGGCTTACACCAACAATAAATGCTAGAAAGGATGCAAGCACATAATTCACACAAATTAAATATATTTTACTTAAGAAGGGAAAAATAGTGCTTCATTAAAAGATGATTTGAACTATGGAAAGTGAGAAAATGCACAATTTTAAAGCATACTTAGTTGATAAAACTTAAACACATAGGTGAGACTAATCTTCAGTTTCCATTTCATCATTAGTGAACAACACTGAAGGTAGTTTCTCCACATCTTGGGCAAATTGATGGCCAAGAAGTTGATCTTCTTATTAGTCCGTATTAGTATCTTGATGATGTCCTTTAGTAAGTCTTCAATCGAGGGTCTCTTTGGGATATCATATTCAAAATATTCTAAACTCACAAGAGTTTCTTGTTGAGTAGATTACTGTCGTTCCATAGCCTTTTTCTCCCCTTTGGGAGGATTTTGAAATATTTTCCCATTGACAAATCCATACCTCATTAACCATAGTGTTGCCTCTCCTATTTTTGTTACATTTTGTACGAATACTTATCCTTCAAAGTTGTACCTGACGTGTTCTAGGATCTTTGTGACCAAGTTGCCATATAGCAGGAATATTCCTTTTCCTTTTGCTCTCTAATATGTGTTGGATCATTAAACTTATCCATATTGTCTCAATTTGTTGACACACAACCACACTACGGCAACATGAGACCTAGTCAAGTGACTGAAGTTACTTTTTCTTGGAAAGAGTGTATGATTTGCCATATAATGAATGTTGAAAAGGTCATTATTTTCTTATTATTTGGATGGTCACTGTTTTCTTATTATTTAGAAGTAAATGGAAGATGTTTCTACTTTATAGGAATCCAATGCTTTGACTATATAAGATATCAAAGCCAAAACAATATTCATTCCAACATTGAGAGCATTTTCAATAACTAAAGAAATGCACTAGTGAGAAAAACTCTGAGTGAGAGAAATTCTTAAATACAATGTGTATTTTATCTTTCCAGTAAATAAAAAGTCTGTAGCAGCCCGTATCAATTTTTGTGTGTCATTATTTCGCATTTATATCGCTATTCCATGAATCTGACAATGAGGAAATTTTGCGTAGTTTCGTAATAACTGGTATCAGAGCAGGTTAGTTCTTTCTGTTTCAAAAATGATTCAGAGGAGTCATACTTGAGTGGGAGTGATGGCAACAGACGAAGAAAAGGTGAAAATTGAGAAGTTCGATGGTGCGGACTTCAGCTTTTGGAATATGCAAATAGAGGATTATTTGTATCAGAAAGGTATGCATGAACCTCTCACGGGCACGAAACCAGCGGCAATGGAGGACGGTGCCTGGACCCTTCTCGATAGAAAAGCTCTTGGAGTCATTCGATTGACATTATCCCGTAATGTTGCTTTCAACATTGCAAAAGAAAAGACTACGGCTGATCTTATGAAGGCTCTTTCTAGCACGTACGAAAAGTCGTCGGCCTCAAATAAAGTTCATTTGATGAGGCGGTTGTTCAACTTACGGATGACAGAAGGTGCGTCAATGGCGCAACATCTGAATGAACTCAACACTACTACAACCCAATTGAGTTCAGTTGGAATCGACTTTGATGAAGAATTACGGGCTTTGATACTCTTGTTTTCCCTGCCAGAAAGTTGGAATGCTACAGTCACAGCCGTGAGTAGCTCACCGGGAAGCAACAAGTTGAAATTTGATGATGTTCGTGATTTGGTTCTCAGTGAAGAAATCTGATGGAGAAAGTTGTGTAAATCATCAACCTCTTCAGTATTGCATATAGAGTCAAGAGGTAGAAGTTCAACTAGAGGAAGTGAACATAGCAAATCAAAGGTGAGACGATCAAAGTCCAGAAATCACCATAGTTCTAACAGCTCGAAGACTATCGAGTGTTGGAATTGCGGGAAGACCGAACACTACAAAAATCAGGGCAGGAGTGCACTGAAGAATAAGGAGGCAAAAAATGAGGCAAACATTGGTTCAACCTCAGGAGGAGATGATGCATTGATATGTTCTTTGGAGAGTAAGGAAAAGTCTTGGGTGTTAAACTCTAGAGCATCCTTTCACGCAACTTCACAGAAATAGATCTTCAAAAATTATGTCCCCAGGAACCTCGATAAAGTTTACCTTGGCAATGAAAAATCTTGTGAGATTATGGTAAAAGGTGTAGTGAAGATCAAGTTGAACGAGTCTGTTTGGGAGCTCAAGAATGTCAGACACATTCCTGACTTGACGAAGAACTTATTCTCAGTAGGCCAGCTGACCAGTGATGGCTACACAACAATCTTCCATGGAGATCATTGGAAGATTTCAAAAGGTACAATGACAGTTGCTCGCGGTAAAAAGAGTGGTATTCTTTACAAGACAACTGGAGCATGTCATTTGATTGCAGTTGCAACAAATGAAAGTCCCAATCTATAGCACCAAAGACTAGGCTATATGAGTGAGAAAGGGATGAAGGTCATGCACTTAAATGGAAAAATTCTGGGTCTTCAGTCAATAGAAATTGACATGTGCGAAGACTGTATACTTGGAAAGCAGAAGCGAGTTAGCTTTCAAACAAGTGGGAGAACCCCAAAGAAGGAAAGACTCGAGCTTGTCCACTCTAATGTTTGGGGTTTAACTACTGTCTCATATATTGGTGGGAAGAAATACTTCGTGACTTTTATTGATGACCATTCCAGAAAGGTATGTGTATACTTTCTGAAATATAAGTCTGACGTATTTGAGGCTTTCAAGGTGTGGAAAGCGATGATAGAAAACGAGACCAGATTAAAGATAAAAAAGCTCCGAACTGACAATGGTGGTGAATATGTAGACACCAAGTTCAAGAATTTATGCGATGAGCACGGAATCAGAATGTAGAGGACTGTGTCGGGGACGCCTCAACAAAATGGTGTAGCTAAGCGTATGAATCGAACGTTGACTGAAAAAGACATAAGCTTACGTGTGCAGTCAGACTTACCAAAGCAGTTTTGGGCAGAGGCAGTCAACACATCGGCTTACTTAATCAACCAAGGTCCATCTGTACCATTGGAGCTTAAAATACCAGAAGAGGCATGAAGTGGAAAAAAGATAAAACTCTCACATCTTAGAGTTTTTTAGTGATCATGGCAGGAATAAGCTTGATCCCAAATCAAAGAAGTGCACTTTCCTCGGTTATGGTGAGGATGAGTTTGGCTATCGCTTATGGGATGATGAAAACAAAAAGTTAATTCACATTAGAGATGTGATCTTCAATGAAAGAGTGATGTATAAGGACAAACAGAATACAGGTGCCAGCAACTCATATTCGAGTGAGCTAGTTTATGCAGAGATGGACGATGTCCCAGAAAGTCCTATAGTTGATAATCCTCGGCTAAAGGAAACAACTGAACATGGCAGTGAGCAGCAACCTAGAATATCAGAGCCTCCGACTCCAACTCCTGTATTGAGAAGGTCTTCTAGAACTTATGATACCAACAAGAGATACATGGACTACATGTTATTGATAGATGAAGGGGAACCTGAAGATTATGAAGAAGCATGTCAGACCGCAGATGCTAGCAAGTGGGAACTTGCTATGAAAGACGAAATGAAGTCTTTGATCTCCAATCAGACATGGGAACTTGCTGAGTTACCTATGGGAAAAAGGGCACTTCACAACAAATGGGTGTATCGGGAGAAGGAGGACCAAGATGGGTCCAAGAGATACAAGGTCTGACTAGTTGTCAAAGGATTTCAGCAAGAAGAAGGAGTTGACTACACTGAAATCTTTGCTCCAATTATGAAGCTCAATACTATCAGGTATGTGTTAAGTATTGTTTCTAGTGAATAGCTCTACCTAGAATAATTGGATGTGAAGACTGCATTTCTTCACGGAGACTTAGATGAGGAGATCTACATGCATCAACCAGAAGGTTTCTCAGAAGAAAGGAAATAAAAAATGGTGTGAATATTAAAGAAGAGCTTGTATGGTCTAAAACAAGCTCCAAGACAGTGGTATAGGAAGTTTGAAAGCTTCATGCACAAGGAAGGTTTCCAGAAGTGCAATGCCGACCACTATTGCTTCTTCAAGAGATATCATTCGAGTTATATCATTTTATTACTTTATGTTGATGATATGTTAGTAGCAGGTCCAAATATTGATGAAATCAGAAACATGAAGATGCAATTGTCAAAAGAATTTGACATAAAGGACTTGGGTCCAGCAAAGAAGATTCTTGGAATGCAAATCACGAGAGATAGGCAAAGAGAAATTTTGTAGTTATCTCAGGCGGAGTACATCTACCGTGTTTTGCAAAAATTCAACATGGACAATGCCAAACCAGTTAGCACACCTTTAGCTAGTCATTTTCACTTATCAAAGGACCAAACCCCAGAGACGGAGGAAGAAAAAGAATTGATGACTAAGATTTCATATGCTTCAGCCATTGGAAGTTTGATGTACGCGATGGTATGCACGAAGCCAGACATTGGCCATGCAGTGGGAGTTGTAAGCAGGTTTATGTCAAATCCAGGCAAAGCTCATTGGGAAGCTGTGAAATGTATTTTGAGATATCTATGAGGCACTAAGGAGAAGTGTTTATGCTTTAGTAAAGGTGAATTAAAAGTACAAGGCTATGAAGACGCGGAATTTGCTGGTACAGTTGATCACCAAAGAAGTACCACCAGTTACATATTTACTGTTGGTACTATAGCTGTTAGTTGGATATCGAGGATACAAAAGATCGTTGCTCTACCCACTACAGAGGCTGAGTATGTAGCAGTAACAGAATCTAGCAAAGAGCTGATATGGCTTTAAGGATTGTCGACAGAGTTAGGGTTCATCCAAGAGAGAAGTGTTTTGCACAACGATAGTCAGAGTGCAATACATCTGGCTAAGAATTCAGCATTCCACTCTAGAACGAAGCACATTGATCTCCGTTATCACTTCATCAGAACTCTGCTTGAGGATGAGATACTAACGTTGAGGAAGATTCTCGAAAGTAAGAACCCAGCTGACATGTTGACAAAGGTGGTGACTATTGATAAACTGAAGTTGTGCTCAACTTCAGTTGGCCTGCTAGAATAACATACCAGAGAAGGCTGTTGCATGATCGAGGTGTGAAGACCGACTGAAGTCAATCTTCAAGTGGGAGATTGTTGAAAAAGTCATTGTTTTCATATTATTTAGATGGTCATTGTTTTATTATTATTTAGAAGTAAATGGGAGATGTTTCTACTTTATAGGAATCATAATGAATGGGTTACGAATGATGCATCCAATGCTTTGACTATATAGGATATCAAAGCCAAAACAATATTCATTCCAACATTGAGAACATTTTCAATAACTAGAGAAATACACTAGTGAGAAAAACTCTGAGTGAGAGAAATTCTTAAATACAATGTGTATTTTATCTTTCCAGTAAATAAAAAGTCTGCAGCAGCCTGTATCAATTTTTATGTGCCATTATTTCGCATTTATATCGCTATTCCATGAATCTGACTATGAGGAAATTTTGCGTAGTTTCCTAACAATGAATTAGACGAATATATAGGTGCACAAAGTCTATAATGAATGGAGAAGACATGCAGGAATTTGGATCCAATAGAAAAGATGAGGCAACACTCTTATACATGTAGTTATCACCTTCTTCCGTTTCATTTGGCTTCATGGGGTATATCCAACATTTCATCAAATTCCTCCTACGGTAGAGATATCTTGTGCTTTCTAACTTCGGAATAGATAATCCCACCAATGAAGTAGAGATTCAAATAGAACATCTTGACTAAGGATGAATACATTTCTCTTGGAGGGTTGTAGATGAATACCTTTAAGTTTAGTTATTCAAAAGTTTTGAAGAATCACATTCTTGCTCACACACACACACACACATACACACACACACACACACACACACACACACACACACACACACGCACACGCACACACACACATACTCTCTCTCTCATCTAAGCAATTTTTCCGCATCAACTTTAATTATTTGTATCAACTCTTGTTGTAATTTATGAACAATAAATGTCCATGGGTGTGTTCCAAAATGACAAGAAAAATAGAAGTGAGTAAATGCCAATAAATGATTAGGAATTCGAAGAGAAGCAACACTTCGTGAAGTGTTGCTGCGGAATAAACATAGGCAATGCTTGGAAACAGTGCAACATTTAGTTAAAAGGTGTTGTTTCATCAAGGGTCGCAACCTTGTGAAACAAAACATACATGACTTATAAATACTCCATTCCGGAATTCAGAAAATCATATCACAAACCGAAAATCCTCTAGTACAAATTCCAAACACTTTTCGCTATAAATCGAGTTTTCGTCGGTCTTGCGCAAATTCGATATAAGGCTGAATTATCTTAGGTATCTGTTCCAACTCTAAGACATACAAGAGAGTGTTTGAAATACTTTTAAGAAAAGTGACATCATTTATAATTCTAATCTCAATCCATTCAGTTTATATTAATTTTTTAACAATTTTATCTTAATTACAGCTAAGCAATTTTAATATTATTTTAAATTGAACTTTCCTTTGAAAATAAAATTCTTACCACCTTACTTTCTAACCAAACAAAAATTTAGCCCCTGCGTATCCAGGCCCGGCCAAGGGGCAGGTCACCTAGGTTGCTGCCTTGGGCCTCTAATTTAATTTGCAATATTATACGGGGACCTATGATGATGCAATCAAGTGAAATAGTAAAAGTGGTCTCTTTATTACTGTTGTGTAATCTCTCCATTTTTTCATCTTGGTTTCTGCGGTTTAGAAATAAGTATATGTAACCAAGTACTTGGGCTCGAGTGCTAAACGAGCTCCTGCTAAGGGACGAAGGTTCGCGGAATACCGAGTTCGATTCTTGATAGGAATAATACTTGGCCAGTGTCAGTACCTCTCGGCACGAGCTCTGGTTTACTTGGGCCCCTTTCCCCTGAGAATCAGAGTGCGCAAAGCAAAAAATAATAATAAGTATATGTGACTTGCATTTAAGATTTTTAATGCTCGGCAGTTTTTGTTCTTATTTTTAATTCTTTATTTTTTAATTTATTTTTAATTTTTTAATAAGTACAACGGTTTGTTTTATTATATGTGGATGATAAAAATAAGGAAAAAAAATATATTATTGTATCGTTTTATTATGCAATCATCTCAATATTATTGACAATAATGGGATTTTTTTTTCTTTTATAAACTACAAATTGTATTTTATTTACTTTGAACTAATACTTAGTAAATAATTTTTATCTTAGAATAAATGAATTAGTTAAATTCAAATTTTAAAATTTTATTTGAAATTTTGCCTTAAGTCTCTATATGTGTCGGGCAGGCCCTGTGTATATGTAACTAATTTGAATCATATTGGTTTAAAAATAATAAAGTGTATTGATTTTAATAATAAAATAAATTTGTTCTCATTATTAAAGTTTAATGACTTTACTATAATTTTTTCTTTTATGAAATCTCATATTGGAAATGAAAACGACTTACCTTATTTTTCCCTATCCTCCATAATGGTTATAATGAAAAAACGAATAGTTAATGTTGTAATCTCTAAATGAAGTTAATGTTGTAATCTATAAATGAAGCTACATCAAAGAATGGTAGCTGCAATCACTTCTACTTGGACTTGGACGGTTTGGTGGAAACTTCTAGTTTTATGTATACCTTCTATGATTTTGTATTATATTAATATATACATGACCTAAATCGCTCGTATATTTTTTTCTTTTCCTTTAGACGTTATCACTAATAATTTGTAAATATATTAAAATTATAAATATACTTTTAGTGCTTTTTTATATTAGTTGTTTAACAGGGCCGACCCTAGGGGTAGGCCACCAAGGCTACCGCCTAGGGCCTCATTTTATTTTTTAATATTAATATATTTCTAATTAATTGAATTTTAGAAAAAAAAAATATCTTTCTAAATTATTTTTTTATGCTAATTAAATAAGTATTTATCAAGAATTTATATAATAACACTCATTTAGAATGTGTTTTATTCAATTGATTAATTTAAAATCAAAGTAATATTTAGTTTTCAGAGACCCTTTATAGGTGTTTTATGATTTAACTGTGGAAAATAAATAAGAGTTCTATTTTGTTACTATTCTTTAACGATAATTAATATTTTAAGGTCTTTTTTAACTATGACTGTACCGTGAAAATTTTTAAGCTATATTCGGTAGTATGTTTTGCACGTTTTCAAAGATGGTCTATTAAAGTCATACTTATAAATAATAAACTTTTAAATTCTCTTATATAAAAGAATACTTGAAATTTAATTTTTTTAAAGAACTTTGATAATATTGTTTCAATTATGATTTTTTAAAATGACAACAAGAGTGTTTAGTTGTGTTGGTTTTATTATTAATTGAAAAGAAAATATTAAAAAAAAATTGATTAAAATAATTTAATGATTTTAAATTCTAGAAAATCTAAACTTAGAATATATTAATCTAAAATAAAAATATTTTTATTATATTAAAATATTTAAATTAAAGTTTCGCCTCGGGCCTCAAAATGTGTTGGACCGGCCCTGTTGTTTAATGAATAATTAACAATATATTAATAAACTTATTTATAATTTTGATATATATAAGGAGCGTATTCGGTAAGAACTGACATCTTTTATGAGAAGTGAGAACTATTAATATCAACTATCAGATTTAATTAACATTTAAGATTTAATAATTTCATATTAAGAGTATTTTATTGAATCTTTTCTATTATGATTAATATTTTAAATATTCATAAAAATAAAATCTTATCAAAAATATTTTTTATATGATATTTAATTTTATAATTATCATATCAATTTTAATTTTTTCATGATCTCTCATACACTTTTTTTAAAACTCTCTTGATCCTTTATATCTATTGCAAAAAATATATATATTTTTTATTGTTATGGAATTTTTATATTATTTATTTTACTATAATATAGATGACTAAAATATACAATTTTTTTTCTATTATTATTTATTATATTGTTAGGAGTTCCATATATTATTATTAACACAAACTACACCAACTACAATTTAAAAAAATGAATTAATATTCTAGAGAGAGAAAGTCCAATCCATCTCTACTTTCTTCTTCATTCTGACTCTTTGCCTCTCATTCCGATGGTTTAGCTCAATCTCTTGATCACCCTCTGTTCTTCTTGGCGTCTATTTCATGGTTTGATTCGGAATTTCAAGGAATGTTTGGTTTAAACTCCTATTTTTCGAAATAGGGACCTTCATTTTCTTGTTTTTCTGGGTTTTCCATGTTACGTTTTGAGCGCCCGGGTTTGGTCGGAGGTTTTCTGTAGGAAGAGTTTCCTTCCATGGATTGGCAGAGAGTGAGAAAACCTGGTTTTAGGCACATTATCCCTAAGTGGGACTGTTTTTTTAAAGGTGGTGCGAGGCAGGTCGTTGATGGGGAGTTGTTATCTTCTTTCTATTTCTCGGAGTTCCCAGATAAAACTAGGGCAGTGGTTATTGCCGCATTGTTTGGATGTATCGGTGAGTTGGTTGAGGTGGTGATTTCACCTAGGAGAAATAAGTTTGGGAAGAGATTCGGGTTCGCTAGATTTATGAAGGTGGAGGATGAGAGAGTCTTTGCTATCAAGCTTGATAACGTTCGGATTGAAGGTTCCAAGATACATCCAAATGTCCCTAGGTATAGCAGAGGGAAACGTGTTGAGAGTTACGTGGATAGTGGTGGTCGTAGGGAGTTGGAGAGGATTCGTCCTTTTCGCCGTTACGCTACGGATGTTGGAGGTGGTGTGCGTTCTTGGGAGGGTGGCACAGGTAAATCTTACGCTGAAGTTGTTCTAAGGAATGAAGGGATTACACCGAAAGCGGTTTTCAAAGGCGATAAGGCTCTGTTGGAATATGATTCAGAAAATCAGGAGTTAGATATGTTGAGGAAGGCGTATGTAGGGGTTTTGAAAGCTCTAGGAACTGGTCTTGGAATCCAATCGGGACTTGAGGCTGAAGGATTCTTTTCAATCAAGGCTACATCTCTTGGTCCTAATTTATGTCTTTTTGAGGAGTTTGTGGAGGGAGCAATTCATGATCTGTTAGTGGAGGGGGAAGCTTGGTGGCAACACAGGTTCTATGTCATTAGGCCCTGGAAAGAATCCGACGTTGATACCGAAAGGGAGGCGTGGATCCGTATTCTCGGTGTTCCATGCCATGCATGGAACCTGAACTTTTTTAAGGAGGTTTCGAAGACTGTTGGGGTATTCTTGGGAGTGGATGAGCAAGCTCTGGCGGGGAAGTGTAAGGATGCGGTTAGAGTGAGGGCGATGGTCCCTTGTGCAAAAATTCTTACTGCTTTTTTTCAGGTTATGATTGATAAGGTTTGGTTCAATATCCATGTCCATGAGGAATACCCAGGTCCCGTGTTTCAGCAACCGTATAATCCCTGTGATGATGTTGTGAGCTCGCACTCGAGCAGTTCGGAGGAAGATGAAAGAAGCTTTTTCATCTTGGAGTCTGATGAGGTTTCGATTGGTGTTAGTGTCGGGTCGAGTGAAGGAGTTCTGTCTCCGGCGAGGGAAGCAAACGGTGAGGCAGAGATCGGAAACATGTCGGTTAAATCTGTGGATTGTTCATCAGATAATCCATACGGTATGGGGAGACGCGCTAGTTCTGGTGCAGAAAGAGAGTTGAGAAACAAAGTAGGTAATGTTTCAGAAGGTGGGGCTTTCGAGACTGCATTATTGGCACTAAAAGGTGTTGCTTGTCAAAGTGAATTGTCAGAAGGGATTAGTGTTGCAGGTGGGTATAGTCTTAATCATCCGGTTGGCTTGGAGGTACCTTGTGTTGATAAGGTGTACAAGGGAAGGAAAAAAGTGAACGTGGCTAATGAAGGTAGGCGTGTGGGCCACACTGCTGATCCGAAAATCAATATTAAAAGGAGAAAGGCTTTGAAGAGTATGAAACTTAAACATCTATATGGTGCAGGCGGGTCCCACAGAGGATTATTCAAGTTTAAAATTAATCATAATAGAAAGGGGAGGTCGTATAAGGTTCAGGCAGTGGGGGACACTTTGGCGGAAGATGAATGTGGAAATTATTTTTTTACAAGTGATCCTAACTGTTCACGAGGTTCTATCCAGGTTAAGTCGAATTTTTTTCATGGCGAACAATCGGACATATCCGGAATAAATAGATGCAATCAAAGAGTTAGGGAGAATCTTGATTCAAATTTGGGAGTGAGAATTTGAGATGCTATTACTAATTTGGGAGTTGAGAAGGGTGAATCCAAGGGAGATTATCAAAGGAGAATTGCCGAAATTGAAAGGAGTGATAAAGCTAAAATGGTAGGTAGGAAGGAGGAAAAGAAGTTGTTTTGATGATTGTGGGATCTTTGAATATTAGAGGGGGTGGTAGTAGAGTGAAGAGAAGTAGAATTTCTCAAATCATTTCTAAAGGCAACGCGGATATTTTTTTGCTCCAAGAGACTAAGATTCAAAACATGTCTGATAAGGTGGCTCGGAGTTTTTGGTGGAACGAAGACGTAGAGTATTCCTTTTCTAATTTGGAAGTGTTGTCGGGAGGTATGTTAATTCTATGGAAAGCTAATGCGGTTGAGGTTCTTTGTAGTTTTAGATAAGATGGTTTTTTGGGAGTTAAGGTGAGGTGGAAAAATCATTTGTACTATATCGTGAATATTTATTCGCCTTGCTCTATTGAGTTGAAAAGAATTTTGTGGAAGAGATTATTGGAATTAAAGGTGGCTTCGACGGATGGAGAGTGGGTGGTCGGAGGAGATTTTAATGTGGTTTTGAAGGCTCGCGAACGAAGGGGGAGAACCGCTTTTAATTCGAGGATGGAGTGGAAAGAGTTTGAAGAATTCATTAATGAAGGTTGTTTCGTGTATCTTCCTTTTAAGGGGAAGAAGTTTAGTTGGTACGGGGGGGATGGAAAGGCTAATAGTAGGATTGATCGCTTCTTGGTAACGAACGGCATTATTGATAGTTGGGGAGCGGTTGGGCAATTGATTGGCATGAGGGATATTTCGGATCATTGTCCGATTTGGTTGGTGGCGGACAAAGCGAATCGCGGCCCTAAACCTTTTAAGGTGAATAATGAATGGTTTTACGATAGGAGCTTTATCCCTTTTGTTGAAAAAGAATGGAAGAATCTTGTTGTAGAGGGGAGGAAAGATTTCGTTCTCAAGGAGAAACTTCGCCTTTTAAAAGTTAGTCTTAAATGGTGGAACACTAACGTTTTTGGGAGGGTCAATTTGGAGATGGAGGATGAGGTTAGGGAGTTGAACGTAGTAGATGAAGTGGAAGTGGATATCGGGGATGTCGAGGGAGAGGAGGAGTTGGTGGTGAAGAAGAAGTTGGCTAGTGGGAAGTTTTGGCTTAATCTTAGGATTAAGGAAAACATGATTTTTCAAAAGTCGAGACTTAAGTGGTTAAATAATGGGGACACCAATAGCAAATTTTTTCATGGTATTTTGAAGGAAAGGAGGAGACGTAATTTTTTAGGTTCCATTGTTACGGATAATGGAATAGTGGATAAGGTGGAGGAGGTTAAGGAGGAGGTGAGGAGGCATTTTGCGGCTAAGTTTATTGAGCCGGAGGTTGTAAGGCCCATCCTTGGGGGTCTTGAGTTTAATAGTATTAATGACATTGATCGATCTCTTCTTGAGGCTCCTTTTTCGGATGAAGAGATTAGGGATGCTATTTGGAGTTGTGAGGGTTCTAAAAGTCCGGGCCCCGACGGTTATTCTTTCTTCTTTATTAAAAAGTGTTGGAATTTCATGAAGGAGGAGTTTAATGGTTGTTTCCGTTGTTTTCATTCCGGTGATTTGTTCTCGAAAGCTTTTACTTCCTCCTTTTTTACGCTTGTGCCTAAATCCTCTAATCCGTTGGGTTTGGACGATTATAGGCCTATTTGTCTTGTGGGTTGTGTGTATAAAGCTATATCCAAGCTCTTGGCGGCTAGGCTTAAAGTGGTGTTGAATTTGATTATTTCGGATTCTCAGAGTGCTTTTGTGCCAGGTAGACAATTGTTAGATGGAGTGGTGGTGGCTAATGAATTAGTGGATTTTGCTAAAAAGGAAGGAAGAAGTTGTTTGCTCTTCAAAGTTGACTTCGAGAAGGCTTACGATAAGGTTAGTTGGAATTTTCTTAGATTTATGTTGAGGAAAATGGGCTTTGGGGAAGTTTGGATAAAGTGGATGGAAGCTTTAGTTTTTAATAGCAAAATGTCGGTGTTGGTTAATGGTAGTCCAACTAAGGAGTTTGTTGTGGAGAGAGGTTTGAGATAAGGAGATCCTTTATCTCCTTTTCTTTATGTGATCGTTGCGGAATGGTTAAGGGGATTGGTTTCAAAGTCGGTGGAGAATGGGGAGTTTGAGGGTTTCAATATTAAGAGGTGCTTTGTTGATATTCTTCAATTCGCGGATGACACTTTACTTATTGGTGATGGGAGTTGGAAGCACATTTGGGCCATCAAAGCGGTTCTTAGGGGCTTTAAAATCCTCTCCGGTTTGGGTATTAACTTTCACAAGAGCGAACTCATCGAAATTAATATTAGTGATCGGTTCATGGAAACGGCTTCTTTCTTCCTCTCTTGTAGGAGGGAGGAGTGTCCCTTCATTTTTCTTGGAATTCCTATTGGTTCCAAGTCTAACGGCCCTTCCTTGTGGTCGGCTTTGTTATTTAAATTGAAAAGGAGGCTTTCTTGTTGGAATAACCGGTTCCTTAGTTTCGGAGGGAGGATAACTTTGTTAAAATCGGTACTTTCTAGTTTATCAATTTTCATGTTCTCTTTTTATAAAGCTCCGGTGAAGGTTCTTAAAGAGATTACTAGAATTCAAAGTAATTTTCTTTGGGGAGGGAAGGAGGGTGAGAGGAAAATTCATTGGGTTAGTTGGAATAAGTTGTGCTCTCCAATGGATAAGGGGGGATTGGGTTTGCGTAGGTTGGACGATTTTAATGTGGCTCTTCTTTATAAGTGGAGATGGAGGATTCTTTCGGAAAGTAAAGCTCTTTGGTATAAAGTTCTTAAGGAGAGGTATGGCGATATAAATTTGAGGATAGCGGTTTCCAGGAATTGCATTAAAAAGAAGTTGTGTTGCTCCTTTTGGTGGAGGGACATCATCGGATTGGACAAAGGTATGACGGATAATTTATTTATGTCTAATTGTAGATTTACTATCGAAAATGGGTATTCTTCATCTTTTTGGCATTCTTGTTGGAGTAGCGATATTTGTTTTAAGGAGAAATTTCCTCTTCTTTATGACTTGTCATGCCTTAAGGAGGTGTCGGTGGCTTGTATGGGTGGTTTTAGTAGTGAAAGATGGCATTGGGGGAATTTTGGCATTTGTGTTAATATTGAGGGGGGAGCCGCCACCGAGTTAGTTGAGATGCGGTCGGTTATCCTCCATTCTCGGTCGGTTTGTACGGCGTTGGACTCCGTTCGGTGGACGGTCGGCAATTTTGAGAATTACTCGGTTAGTTCTTTTTACTCTCTTATTAATTTTATTCGCACTCCTTTCGGTCCTAGGGAGAATTTTGGTGAAGCTTTTGCTTTGGTTTGGAAGGGGATTGTTCCGTTTAAAATTAAAGCTTTTGGGTGGAGGTGTCTCTTAGATAGGCTCCCGACTAAAGATTCTCTTTCTCGAAGAGGTTGTGTTTTTCCGAATAGTGATTTGAATTGTGTTTTTTGCTTGTCCGAAACTGAATCTTTAAATCATGTTTTGTTGACTTGTCCGGTGGCTAAAATGGTTTGGAAGGAGGTGGCCGATTGGGTTGGTTGTGAGGAGGTTAGAAATTGTGGGATTAAGGAGAGTTTCTTAAGGTGGTTCTCCTTGAGTAAAAGGAATAAGGTGAAGAAGGGTAATGAAGGTGTAATTTGGTTGGCAACTTCTTGGTCATTATGGTTGTTGAGAAATGACATTATCTTTAGGAATGTTGTTTGGAACATATTGGATGTGGTGTGGAAGGTCAACTTGTTTATGTGGAGATGGTCTTTTATTGGGAAAAATATTATTTCCAATTATAGCTTTTATGATTTTAGTAAGCTCCCTTGGTACTATTTGTCTTAGAGCTTAATTGGTTGGTATTTTTCTTGTATCGAGCTTAGCCTCGCTTTTTGTAAGTGGGTTCGAGAACCCTTTGTTCTCGATTTAAATATAATTCTTGCTTACTACAAACAAAAAAAACTACACCAACTACGGTTCCGGTTCAACTTCCGGCACTAAAGAATTCCAAAGTTTAAATAAACTAGTAAATAGTCCTAACATAAGCTTCACTATATACGACTCTATGCTAGCAACCACAAACTCTTTTTCTCAAGCTATGTTAATAAAACAAGATCATAATTATTTTGAATAATTAACATCTTATTTCTAAGAGACATTTAATCGAACTACCAACATTCATATAATTATAAGAACAAAACATAACAATTTTAGTATGCTTAAGTTTTTGAAAAATACCAGTGCTTTTCTTCAAAACGATTATTCTAGAGCTTTGAAGGAGACACGGAGGTATTAAGTAAAAGATGTAGAGCATCAATCCCTCTATTTTACTTTTAAACAGTTTTGATCCCCCATCCTTAATTTTGGTCCTAAAAATGTTAAGGTGTAAATTATTTTTAATATGTGTCACTTTTTTGACGAGATGACACTTATTGGTTTTTTATTATCTATGTCATTTTTTACTAATTTTTTATATAATAAATTAATAATCAACAATTAATAATTTTAATTTTTTTATTTTAACTTTTTTTTTAGAAATTTATTTGTATATTAATTAATATAAAATCAATTATTTGGACTTTAGGACCACCTCTCAAACCTACAAAGTAATATTATAACAAGTTTCTATGTGCTGTATAAACATTCAAAGAAAGTATGACTAAAACGATGTGAGACTTTATTATCAAGTAACATTTCACTCTATCTTTAACTCTTTTTATTTCTCAGCTTCATCTTCCTTGGTTATACTGCACCCCAAGCGAATAACCACCTGCATATATGTATTTCTAACTACAAGAATGATTCAGCTTCATCTTCCTTGTTTAAGAGGGTAACTCTTTTTCTTAATTGGAGAAAAACTGTGAAATGGCTTGTGAGGTTGAAGTTTCCAGCATGCCTACGTTAAACCGACAGGAAAGATCATACATGTAGATGCATAACAGAATTTCGTCGGCACACGGAGCAACTACAACAACCACCAGGATTGATAAGAAGATCAAATTTCTAGTGTTCCGATCAAAATTGAGCATGGAATGAAGATTAACAGCATTGTGATAAAAGAAATGAGAACTTTTTCAAACATTTTTAATGGTTTTGTTGCAATGAAGAAGTTGAATGCAAAAATGAGATGAATCTTGAGGTGATTACTCATTATAAGTTTGATTGGTTTTAGTGGTTTTAATGAATCTTGAAGTTGAATGAAAAACATAATTTTAATGGTTTTAATGGTTTTGCAATAGAGATCATGCAGTAACATTATGCACTCTTCCCGATATTTCATGTTGGGGCTAGATTTGCATTTTGCAATAGAGATTCCTGATTTCAGAGGTTATTGGGTGATAAGTGTAGTTTGTTCAATTTCTGATTTAGGGTGATACTAATACTAGTCTTTAGTAAGTGTTTAGTCAAGGCAGCATTCCGTAGAATTATTCCATTGTTGAGGTAGATTGTGCTGAAAACCTTTGTGGCTTGATTTTGTTTTTTCACCAATTTATTAATTTTAGAAAAAACAAATGTATTATAATTGCAGTTTGTGTTTTATGGCATATTGATAAGTTGTTTCACCACCGAGCATAGATTTATGAACACAACTTTCATGGTTTCTGGTGATGATACTAGCAAGGCTTCAACAACATGTACGAAAATAAGTTCACCTGAAAAAGTCAGTTGAAGAGAATCACAGCTTTGCAAGTCCCACATTGATTTTGTTAAACTTAATTTAATTCTTTATATAGCATAGCATACACACACAAGAGTAATTGTTGTGGGTTGGAGAGTGGGGTGAAGATATGGGGCTTCAGCCAAAATAAATCCTATAAAATTTGTATTAATTAAAATTATTAATTATAATTCTATAATGTAAAATATATAAATTAATAAATTATAAATTATTATAGGTACCTCGTCATTAATTTTAAAAATTAAAAAATGTCATGCCACGTATTTAAAAAAATGTACACCTCAGTATTTTTTAGACAAAAGTTAGGGATGTGAGACTAAAACTGTTTAAAAACAAAATAGGGGGATTGATTTCGTGAGTATATCATAATAGGGGGGCCAAAACTGTATTTTAGCCTAATTTCTTTGTAGAAAAGATAAAAACAACATTGTTTTATTCCCTATAATAGCGTTCTCGTTTTAATATAACTACGTGTTTCAATAATATAGTCGGAAGTTTGAAATAGCCCAGCAGAGAATTAGCTTTCTAATAGCTTGATGTTGGGAGTTCGAGTCCTGCTAGTTTATAAATGCAAAAGCTTTTGTTTTCTTTTAAAATATAATTATCTCTATTTAAGATAGGGTTTTTGGTAGAGCGCAATAATAGGCACAAAATAAATTTAGGTAGTGAAGGTTTCAAGTTCGAATCTGATTGAGGTGCAAAAATTGTATATAAAATGTTTTATTTATCTCTATATATGATATCGTTTTTTATAAAGAGCTATCATAGGTCCAAACTACTTATTTTTCATTATACTTTTTTAGTCTATAATAACATTTTTAACAAAGCGCTATTATAAGTTCAAACAATTTTTAATCTATTATAACATATAATAGCCCTAGTGAAAAAAGCGCTATTATAGGTCTTGGGTCAGTATATTTAATAGCACTTTATAAATGAGCGCTATTATTGATCAAATATGTAGTAGTAACAATTTTGATGCAGATCCGAATGAATGATCACGAGGGTTGAATGAAGAACAACGCCTCTACTCAGTCCACACGAACAGAGTACCTTCAATTTCAATGGTAGCTGCTACAAATGAAGACTTTCAGTGAGAGAGAAAGAGAGAAACACGGTCAGGGTTTCACCAACTGAATTTCATAGTTTATAAAGCTTTTACACCAGGGTTGTATTTATATAACCTATTGTGTGGGTTGCAAGCTAAAATGTCCAATTTAAGTACACCATATAATAATAATTTTATTATTATTATTATATTTCATAACTATAATAATAATAACTATTATTATTATATTATATGATGTTCCATATTTCACTTAAGTACACCGTACCTCACGGTATTCCATAATTTTCTCAAGTACATTGTACCTTACAGTGTTCCGTATTTATTCTATCTCTCATCAATATGTCTTTATGTGAGTGACCCTATAGGTTATCGTGACGTTAACAATTATATTAAGTCATATATTTAATATAATAAACAGTGAGCGGTATCTAGCAACACATCACTGCTACCCAAGTCACGAAAATTTCATGTGATATGACAAAACCTTTTCGTGATAATATTATTGTGTACAACTACCATTTTACCCTTATGTCTATATTGAACACAAGACATATATCGTGTCATCCTTGTCCAGTTCAATATTGAGACCTTAGACATTTATCCTGTTACGCAGGATGGACAAATTCCATCTAGGTCACTCATGTCCCTGAACATGCTTTGTGGAGTACCCATCAACTGTCTTTATGATCATCCAGTTACGGATAATGTTTGATCAGTAATAAAGTACCCGACTCTACATCTAGGGTCCATAGTGGTTTTAGGTCGAAGGGTGGTATACACAACTATCAGCATGAGAGTAACTTATGTCACTTTGCATAACATTCTATGTAGTACTCTCATAACGGGTTAATCCAGTATAAATATTACTCCTAATATTCATACCTATGTTAAGACTTGATAACTCCTTATCCATGATCCATGAGATGTGATCATCAATCTATCTACATAATAGTCTTAATGTTTTAAGGTTATCTCATTTCACAATAATGCTCGACTACGGATACTTTAAGAATAATGTCCTTATGTTTAATGTGATCTCATGATTAAGTCACACTTAATATTTCATTAAACGAACAAGCTATTCTATGGACTTTATTATTTTTGAAAAACAAACATAATAAAGAAATGTCTTTTATTATTAATAAATAATTTGATACAAGTACCAAAAGTACTAGCCTCTAAGGCTTACACCAACAATAAATGCTAGAAAGTATGCAAGCACATAATTCACACAGGTTAAATATATTTTACTTAAGAAGGGAAAAATAGTGCTTCATTAAAAGATGATTTAAAGTATGGAAAGCGAGAAAATGCACAATTTTAAAGCATACTTAGTTGATAAAACTTAAACACATAGGTGAGACTAATCTTCAGTTTCCATTTCATCATTAGTGAACAACACTGCAGGTAGTTTCCCACTACGCCAAAATTGCTTTTTGGCAGCACTACATAGACAGCGCTTTTGATCAAAAGCGCTGCTATATGTTTTAAAAAAACACGCCGAAAAAAAGCGCTGCCTAAGGTCCTATTTTAGACAGCGCTTCCTAAAAGGACTGTTAAAAGCCATACAAATGTGACACCTTAGAAAGCGCTTTCAGGAAAGCGCTGCTAAAGGCACACTTTAGAAAGCGCTTTTAAAAGCGCTGCTAAAGGCCTTACGTAGGTCACACATTAGAAAGCGCTTTCTGGAAGCGCTGCTATAGGCAATTAAAAAGAAAACACTTTTAGAGAAAAAGCGCTGCTAAAGCTAATACATAAGAAAACGCTTTCCAAAAGCGCTGTCTTATGTTATTATTTCATAAATATTAAAAAACTTTTCATTGTTTCAGAACGCCCTAATCATTTCTTTTCTTTCTCCCTCTCTCTCTCTCTCGACTTCTCCCTCCGCCGTGTCTCCCCCTCTCTCGTGACTTCTCCCTCCGCACTGTTCGTCTTCTCCGACCGGCGTTCCTTAGTCCGTCTTCTCCGACCGGCACTGTTCATCTGTTCGTATCTCCATCTTCTCCGGCCGGCATTTCTCCGTAAGTGTCACTTGTTTGTTCTCCGACCGACAATGTTCATCGTCTTCTCTTGAGGGTTTGTTCTTGAGCATCTTGTTTTGTTTTTGTTTTGTTTTTAGTTTGAATGTGTTAGTTTGAATGTAGTTTGAATTAGTGTTGTTATATTATAGGAAATTATATCCATTACAAAAATGATGGTTGTTAGAAAAATGAGTGTTATAGAAAAATGAGTGTTGTTAGAGTATCAAAGTGTTGATGTGGTTGTTGTCTTTCAATTTTCCATTCTCATACCAACATGTCTATATAAACTTTTATTTCGTGTGGTGATGCAGTTACGAGTTTCATTTTCTTTCGCCATGAATTCATGCTTGTATTTGTGAACTTTCCTTCTTCAATACATTTCAAGTGGCGATTCTATGATTTGGTTATGATTTGTGAAATGATGACCCTTGATTCTATCCTGCACAGGTTTTGGAGATGCTTTGTATAGCAGGCTGAAGTATTTGGCCGACCTTATTTTCGGCTTTGTCAATAAGTGACCTTTTGCCACCGACCACACAACAGCACAGGTTCATGTAAGTGTAATTTTTGAAAAATCTAGAATTGTCATATGAATTTTAATGTTCAATTCTGTATGTAATGCTGTGATTTCTTTATGCTGCCTCTGCGATGCGCATTGTTATGATGATTTATCTTCCCTCTCCTTCAATTCGAATTGTTGCGTGTATGATGTTCTGAATTTTCTTGTGTGAATCTGATGACTTTGTATGAATTGTGTGTACTGTTCTTGTCTTGCCTCCTTCTTCTAGCGACAGTTGCTGCTATTGTTGTGTTATGAGTTCTTGAATTTTGGTGGATGTTAGTTGTTCTGGTATGTGTGTATGACAAACTTCTAGTGTATGTTGATGAGTTTTCTGGTCTTGATTTTGTGTTTAGTCATGTAATGATCTTGATGAAGTGGGGTATGACTTTGATGAATTGGTATGGAATTTATGGTATATTTTTGACGAAATTGTATGGTATGATTAAGGTTTTGAGGACCGGTTTGTGTAAGTATTTGATGAATCATGTAAGGACTTGGATGTTTGGTTATGAGGATTTAGAATCTGAATTAGTGTTGATGTGGATGTTGTTTGAATTTGATTTTGAAATTGTTGTTGTAGATTAGTTTTGACTGACCCCCCTTTCCTCTAGAAAAGGCGTGCAAAAACAGCTTTTAACAAAACAAGTTTCAATGACATAGGAAGTGTCGTAGAGTGGGCGGTGGTGTCTTTCCAAGGGTGATTTCACGTCTTTCAACGTCCTACTTCTTGAATATAGAGTCCTGTGACCTAGAAGGCAACGCAGGACTTGTTCTTTATATATTTACGGTAATTTTGCTCTTTTGTATACGACCTGCGCAATACTTTAACATGAGCACTTCCTCAAAAAACTCCGCGGCCAAAAAGGTGACCGAGAAATGAAGAAGAACGGTCCAAATGTTGCAATATCTGTTGCATCATCAATTGGAGCAACCTTGTCTGGGAAGAAATCTGTGACAAAGATGAGATCCCTCACAAAAGACCGCGCTTCGAAACGTGATTTTGGTGCAGATGTTGATGAGGACTGGGATGAAGACTGGTTCAATTTTCTTCATTCAGGAGGCGGGAGAGAGAGCGATTAGCTTCTAGAGGGGAAGCTGTATTTTGTTGTTGTTTTGATTGTCCCCTTATATGGGTGTTAGTGATTTTTCTGGCCTTCAGGCTCTCTTTTTAATTGTATTGTACAATGTTTTGGCTCATCTGAAGCATTTTATATAATATGTTGTTTTTCCTCCTGCAAGGAATTACCCTTTTATGTATATGCTAGCCCCTCGAGTACTTAAGTCAAGATGAGGTACCAAGCGTTATTTTTTTGCCTTTTTGTTTTATGAGACTTTATATTAACTCAACACTCAGACGTACACAAGAAGCCCCATGTGAAGAGCTTTAGGGGTTTTTGAGTGCTTTGAACCTTTTTTGGCCAAATTTGTCGGGTACGTACTCGGGATTTGTCAAAAGGTATGAAAGTTGTTGTGTTGAAAACGCTTTTTAAAGGAGGACAATAGAAAGCGCTTTTTGCTGAAAAAGCGCTACCTAAAGATGCCAATAGAAAGCATAAAAGGCTAGAAAAAGCGCTGCTAAAGGCCCACTTTAGACAACATTTTTCCAAAA
The DNA here is from genome assembly GCA_022829125.1 of Lathyrus tuberosus. Lineage (NCBI taxonomy): Eukaryota > Viridiplantae > Streptophyta > Magnoliopsida > Fabales > Fabaceae > Lathyrus > Lathyrus tuberosus. Next base: position 635,799 of record JALAZF010000491.1, on the reverse strand, counting down.
AAAACGCTGCTAAAGGCCTACTTTAGATAGCGCTTTTCTATAAAAAGTGCTGCTAAAGGCCTACATAAGGCAGCGCTTTTGCATAAAACAAAAGCGTTGTCTTTACCTATATGAGCGCCACCTTATGCAGCACTTTTAAGAGCTGTTAAAAGTAAAAAAAAAAGCGTTGTTTTTTCCCTTCCGTGGCATAGTGTCCCCACATCTTAGGCAAAGTGATGGCCAAGAAGTTGATCTTCTTATTGGTCCGTTTTAGTATCTTGATGATGTTCTTTAGTAAGTCTTCAATCGAGGGTCTTTTTAGGATATCATATTCAAAATATTCTAGACTCACATGAGTTCCTTGTTGAGTAGATTACTGTTGTTCCATAGCCTTTTTCTCTCCTTTGGGAGGCTTTTGAAATATTTCCCCATTGACAAATCCTTACCTCATTAATCATAATGTTGCCTCTCCTATTTTTGGTACATTTTGTACAAATTCTTATCCTTCAAAGTTGTACCTGACGTGTTCCAAGATCTTTGTGACCAAGTTACCATAGGGCAGGAATATTCCTTTTCCTTTTTCTCCCTAATATGTGATGGATCATTAAACTTATCCATATTGTATCAATTTGTTAGCACGCAACCACACTACGGCAACATGAGACATAGTCAAATGACTGAAGTTACTCTTTCTTGGAAAGAGTGTATGATTTGCCACATAATGAATTAGACGAATATAAAGGTGCACAAAGTCTATAATGAATGGAGAAGACATGCAGGAATTTGGATCCAATAGAAAATATGAGGCAACATCCTTATACATGTAGTTATCACCTTCTTCCGATTCATTTGGCTTCATGGGGTATATTCAACACTTCATCAAATTCCTCCAACGGTAGAGATATCTTGTGCTTTCTAACTTCGAAGTAGATAATCCCATCGATGAAGTAGAGATTCTAATAGAACATCTTGACTAAAGATGAATACATTTCTCTTTGAGGGTTGTAGATGAATACCTTTAAGTCTAGTAATTCAAAAGTTTTGAAGAATCACATTCTTGCTCACACACACACACACACACACACACACACACACACACACACACACAAAAACACACACACTTACACACACACACACACTCTCTCTCTCTCTATCTCTAATCTAAGCAATTTTTCTGCATCAATTATTTGTATCAACTCTTGTTGTGTAATTTATGAACATTAAATGTCCATGGGTGTGTTCCAAAATGACAAGAAAAGTGGAAGTGAGTAAATGCCAATAAATGATTAGGAATTAGAAGAGAAACAACACTTCGTAAAGTGTTGCTGCGGAATGAACATAGACAATGCTTGGAAACAATGCAACATTTGGTTAAAAGGTGTTGTTTTATCAAGGGTCGCAACGATGTGAAACAACACATACATGGCTTATAAATACTCCATTATGGAATTCAAAAAATCATATCACCAACCGAAAACTCTTTTGTACAAATTCCAAACACTTTTCGCTATAAATCGAGTTTTCGTCGGTCTTGCGCAAATTCGATATACTACTCTGTTCCATATTATAAGCAAAAGTTACTTTTTAGATACATTGAATAATTAATGTATTTGGTCTATATATAAATCAGATGCATTAATTATTTAATGTATCTAAAAAATAATTTTTGCTTATAATATAAGACGGAGGGTGTAACACTAAATTATCTTAGGTATTCGTTCCAACTCTAAAACATACAAGAGATTGTTTGAAATACTTTTTAAAAAAATGACATCATTTACAATTCTAATCTCAATTTATTCAATTTATATTAATTTTCTAACAACTTTATCTTAATTACAGCTAAGCAATTTTAATATTATTTTAAATTGAACTTTCCTTTGAAAATAAAATTCGTACCACCTTACTTTCTAACCAAACAAAAATTTAGCCCGTGCGTATCTAACTAATTTGAATCATATTGATTTAAAAATAATTAAGTGTATTGATTTTAATAATAAAATAAATTTGTTCTCATTATTAAAGTTTAATGACTTTACTATTATTTTTTTTTTCTTTTATGAAATCTCATATTGGAATTGAACACGACTTACCTTATTTTTCCCTATCCTCCATAATGGTTATAAATGAAGCTATGATAAAACGAATAGTTAATGTTGTAATCTATAAATGAAGCTAATGGTGTAATCTATAAATGAAGCTACATTAAAGAATGGTAGCCGCAATCACTTCTACTTGGACTTGGACGGTTTGGTGGCACCTTCTAGTTTCATGTATATCTTCTATAATTTTATATTATATTAAAATATACATGACCTAAATTATTTGATCAATCGTTCGTATACTTTTTTTTTTCTTTTAGACGTTATCACTAATAATTTATAAATATATTAAAAATATAAATTTACTTTTAGTGCTTTTTTATGTTAGTAGTTTAATGAATAATTAAAAAATATTAATAAACTTATATATATATATATATATATATATATATATATATATATATATATATATATATATATATATATATATATATATATATATATATATATATATATATAAATAATAAAGTTGTTGATTTATAAATATGAACAAGTTTGAAAAAAATTACAAATAAATTCATAGGAATTAGATTTTATATATTGAGCTACTCCACCCTTCCTATTTTGGTATATTCATAGTGATAACATTTTATTTAGTGAAAGATAAATTATTTTTATCTAATCCAACTAATTTGAAATCATTTAATCCCAATTGTGAATTATCTAAAATTTTAAATTTGATTTATATAATCAATTTCCTAGCAATTTACACATATTTAAATTCATGTGTATTAAAAATTTTATCTTTTTTTTAATAATTTGAATTTATTTATATAATTTGGATATCTTCAATGCACAACTCTAGTGTAGTGTAGCGACGCTCCATTAAACAAGTCTATTGATAATTTAGCTAAAATCTTAACAATTAATTAAATGTGCAAAAAATAGTAACTAGGAATAAAAAAAGTGAAGAAATAAAAATGAAAATATTGTACAATTGTGGAGAAAGTGATGTGACATCTGCCAACCCAAATTGAATTATAAATATTTGCTCTAGAGTTAGCAATCTCATTCCACACAATCTCTTCAACCTCCAATTCAGTTACAACATTATTCACTTTCATAAACAAAAAAAGAAGCTTCACCATGATGATACTCACCCTATACCAAACGTTCCTCTTGAAACAACTTTCCATCTCCATTTTCATTTTCTTCATAACTCATTTCATCTTAACCGTTCTCTCAAAAAAACCTCACAAAAAACTTCCACCAGGCCCAAAGGGTTATCCAATTGTAGGTGCACTTCCATTAATGGGAGCCATGCCTCATCTCACACTCTTCAAAATGTCACAAAAATATGGACCTATAATGTACCTTAAAATGGGATCAAACAACATGGTTGTCGCCTCATCTCCTTCATCAGCCAAAGCCTTTCTCAAAACACTCGACCAAAATTTCTCAAACCGTCCGCTCAACGCGGGCGCGACACATCTTGCTTACGATTCACAAGACATGGTTTTTGCAGATTACGGAACCAGGTGGAAATTACTTAGAAAACTAAGTAACTTACACATGCTCGGTGGAAAAGCTCTCGAAGATTGGTCGAAAATTCGAGAGGATGAAATGGGACACATGATTCATACAATGTATGATTATAGCAAAAGAAATGAATCAATTGTTGTACCGGAGATGTTAACATATGCTATGGCTAATATGATAGGTCAAATTATATTAAGCCGTCGCGTGTTTGAAACAAAAGGGGATGAATCAAATGAATTCAAGGATATGGTAGTAGAACTCATGACAAGTGCTGGTTACTTCAATATTGGTGATTTTATACCAATTCTTGCTTGGTTGGATCTTCAAGGAATTGAAAGAGGTATGAAGAGGTTACACAAAAAATTTGATGCTTTGTTGACAAAGATGATTGAGGAGCATGTTGCTTCTGGTCATAAAAATCCTCGAGTTAGGCCTGATTTCTTAGACACTCTCATTGCTCAAAGTAAACAAGATGATGGAGGAGAGAAATTAACAATCACTAATATCAAGGCAGTACTTTTGGTATGTATAATTACTCCTTTATCTAATTTGAAAATGATATAACCACTCCCTCTTTGAATGCATGTTGAATGGAGAATTAATTGGTTAGGTTTACAACAAATCATCAATATAAAAGTTTAAAAAATAAAAAATAATGTTAAGATACACTAACAAGAAATTAAAATTTATAAATACATTATATTAATATTTGAAAAAATTATAAATTTTATTCAAAACCATATAATGATAATAAAAATAAAGTATCACATGTATTTGTAGGGGTGTTCATAGGTACGAGCCAATCTGCGAATCTATTCACCCAATCCAACTCGACTTTTAATTTTACTCAACCCAATCATGTACGGGTCCAATCCGAACTAATCCATTCAAACTCATTTGTATTTAGTTCGGATAGCAGGTTTGAAGTTTTAAATTCACGAACCCGCGAACCAAACCCATTGATATATCACACTATTTTTATTTTATTTTATTTATAAACTACTTAGCATAATTCTTACAATTCATATATATATATATATATATATATATATATATATATATATATATATATATATATATATATATATATATATATATATATATATATATATATATATATTATTATTAATTGTAAAAGCCTAAGTTTAAGTCAAATTTGAGATATCAACTTTATTTATTCAAAGAGAAATATATCTTACATTTTAAATTATACTTTACACCATTTGTATATTCTTCTAACTTTATATGAATCGTAAAAGAGTTTTTAGGTATTAACCAATACATTTTATTCAAATTGAATATTAAAAAATTATGATTTTTTTTAATGTATTTGTAATATATATGTATTAATTAAATTGATATATTTTATTTAAAATTTGAAAATTATATTTAGGGGATGACACACGAATCCAACCCATTGACGAACATGTTAGTTTGGTTCAGGTTTAATCTTAAAAATATGGGTTCGACACTCAACCCAACCCAAAGAATATTAATCGAGTCGTATATTGAATTTAATCAAATTAGACTCAACCTAACCCGCGAACACCAATATGTATTTGATATGGGTACGTATCTAATATCCGATGCAAATACTTCGTCATTTTAAAAGTTCGGATGCTCCATATATACACCAAAGTAGGATAAAGTAAAAAATGTGACATTAAATTTGTTAGTACTATGCAGGATGTGTATGAAGTATATTATTATAATCATAATAACATTTTAGTAATCTGTTTTGTATAGAATCTATTTACAGCAGGAACAGATACATCTTCAAGTATCATAGAATGGGCCCTATCAGAAATGATAAAGAATCCAAACATTATGAAAAGAGCTCATGAAGAAATGGACAGAGTCATAGGTAAACAACGGCGGTTACAAGAATCAGACATTCAGAATCTACCATACTTGCAAGCAATATGCAAAGAGACATACAGAAAACACCCATCAACACCACTAAACCTACCAAGAGTTTCATCAGAAGCATGTGAAGTAAATGGCTATTACATCCCAAAAAACACAAGACTAAGTGTGAACATTTGGGCCATAGGAAGAGACCCTAATGTGTGGGAGAATCCTTTGGATTTTAATCCTGATAGGTTTTTGAGAGGTGAAAAAGCTAAAATAGATCCACGTGGAAATGATTTTGAATTGATTCCTTTTGGTGCTGGGAGAAGAATTTGTGCTGGGACAAGGATGGGGATTGTGCTTGTTCAATATATTTTGGGTACTTTGGTGCATTCATTTGATTGGAAGTTACCAAAGGGTGTTGTGGATTTGGACATGGATGAGTCATTTGGACTTGCTTTGCAGAAAAAAGTTCCTCTGGCCGTTGTGGTTAGCCCAAGATTGTCTTCATCTGCTTATGTTCCTTAGTTTGGTCATTGGGATCACCATCTATGTATTGTTCAACACAGTGTGTGTTTTAATAAGTAAAATAAAAAAGTCTAAAGACTCCCTTCATCCCAAATTGTAAGACGTTTAAGGCATTTCACACGGTTTAAGAAAAATAATCAATGTTGTCTGGGAAAGAAAAATTATGTATGACTTTACACTATTGTCTTTCATTAATTACAGAGGAAAGTTTTGTCATCCCTATCACACACCATATTAGTATACGGTTGTGGTGTTCAATAATTATTCTTTCTCTTTTTAAAAAATTTATTAAGCCTCAATCAAAGACAATCAAATGACATTTTTATAATGGGTCTCAAATGGTCTTTAATTTTAGATGATTATGTATAAGTGCTAAAAAAATTGCAAAAATTGAAGTTTTAGAAACGCATAAAATGCTTACAACTTACAAATATTATCATAAAATAGGAAAAGTGCAACATCTTGAATAAGTTAAAATCATGACTCAAAAAATTACACAAAAGTCTAAATAAAACAATCGAGTCTAGACACATTAAAGTCGTTACTCATCAAATTACAAACAAACAAAAAACAAAAACATTACCCATAAATCATCCATAATATAAAAAGGAGTTTTGACTTCAACATTAATATCTTCCACCAAAATGAAATAATAAAAATATAAATATTAATTCATATATCAATTCGTTAAGAGACCTAACAACAAAAATATCTAGTAGTTGTGGTTCTATGTGTTGTGCATGTAAATGTCTTCTATTGGTTTTGATGATGGTAAATGAATGAGAAAGATTATATTAAAAGTCTCATCAATCAAGGAGAAAACTCAATTTAAAGTGTTTCAAGTTCCAGTTGAAAGTGCTAAACAAAGTTAAAACAAGCAATTGAAAGTAATTGAAGTTCTGAAAGTTCATCCGATCATAAGCTTGCCTCGTTTATTTATTAAAAAAATTTAAAACCAATCCGAGAAAGTATTAAATGATCAAGAAGTTTGTATGATCAATAAGAAAGGAACAATACATTGTCTAATCGATTAATCTTATCATTATAATAAATTAAAACAAGTGTAACATCTCCTAATAGATTAGAAAAACTTTTAATCAATTAAGACTTTCATTCTTCACAGGTAGCTTTGAATTTGCTTACAGTCATTTTAAGTAAATAAAATCACAAGTTTTCATTCACTTACAGGATTAAACTCGAAAAAATCCTAGGACATTTTGTGCAAAAGATTTGAGAAAAAAATGTTTGTGCTTTGAATACTGGCATTTGAATGTCGACAGTTTGAATCTAAACTCTAACTAAAATAATGCATAATTTCTTTAAAGAAAAAAATAAACAAAGAAAATAAAAGTTCATTCAAGTAAATGCTTTGAATTTAAAGACTAAGAAAAAAGGACGCAGATTCATACATTTTCTCACAAACTATTTTCGCCCTATGACTTGGATACTTAAGTTCTATATATAATGATTAATGAAAATTTTGACCACTGATCACATGACCAAACTTGTCTTATATACTATGTTAATTGTTGATAATGGTTATCTTTGTAGGATTTGAGACGTACTTCCTTACGTGGGCTTCAATCTTCCAGTATGCTTCCACGTGTCTTCGACATTTGAACTATTTTAAACTGATCTTTTAAATAAGATCAACATATAATCTTGTGGGAAGGACTTAGAGTCCCATGAAAAAGAATCATCTAACCGCCTCGCCCAAGAGACTTAGACTATCCTCACACAAGGTTCAGTTTAAGGTCTCACCTAAGGGATTCGACTAAAATATGGCCCGAGAGACTTAAATGTCTTGCCTCAAGGTATCGATCAAAGTCTTTCCCGAGAGACTCAATGTAACGCCCCAGTTTTGTCAGTTTTTATTTAATCGAGTCGTTTTGATTATTTCATTATTATATTATTTTATTTTCGACTTTTATGTGAAAATATGTTATTTTTCAATGTTGTGATATTTTATTGGGTTTTGGGAACGTTTGCGAGATATTTGAGTGTGGGGGTATTTTGGTCATTTCATGATATTTTCCTTAAGTTAGAAAGAATAGAAAATAGGAAGAGAGAAAAATAGAGAGAAAGAAAAAGAGAAGAAGGAAAAGGGGAAGAAAAGAGAAGAAGAGAAGAAAAAGTGAGAAAATCTTGGAAATCAAGAAATTGATCTCCCGACTTTTCTAAACGCGATTAAATCGGGTAAGGGTGCGAAACTCGATTATTATATGCTTGTGTATGATTATGTATGTATGTTTTTTATTGTTATTGGATTGAAATGGAAAAATATAGTAAAACCCATATTATGTAGAAATTGATTAGAAATCGATTAAATTGTATCGGAAATTATGTTTTCAGGTCCATTATTGTTGATACATGTTAGATACATGTTGTTAGGCATTGTATTGGTAATTTTCTGGTGTGTAGGTGAAAAATTGGAAGATTTTGGTTGGAAAAATTCTGCAGAAATTGTTTTGGAATTTCCACTGCCCATACGTGTATCACTCAAGGCAATACGCGTATTGGTCAAGGCAATACGCGTATGGCATTGAAGGAAACTGGGCAATACGCGTATGGAGCTTCATTTTGCTCGGCCATCTGTCCATTTACGTATGGTACGCGTAACGTTTAAGGCAATACGCGTATGATTAATGGCACTATGCGTATTGGAATTTTAATGGGAATTTTAGGGAAAAATGGTCTCTGCCTATACGCGTATGACCTTGGGCAATACGCGTATGGAATGGGCGAGGAATCAGGGTAATACGCGTATGGCTCAGGGCAATATGCGTATTGTCAGGAAAATTGTAAAATGGGACTTTTCAAAATATCATTTTCGTTTTTCTTTCGTAACTTGGGTTCCGTTTATCCGATTTTTTACATTCTTGGTATCGTTGGAAAGCTATTAAGCTGTACTTTCTTATTATAATAATTTTGAGATTGTTAGCCAATTTAATTATGTCAAAAATTTGGAATAGTGTCTTTTTGTCGACTTTTGTCGTTATAATTGTGTGTAATTGGTGTGTATCATGTAATGTGTCGTTGATATGGATATGGTATGACTTACGTGCTGTTGTATGATATAAATGCATTGTTTTGGGCTTGAATTGCAAAGCATGATTTATGTTAAGTAAGATGGTTGCATATATGTGTGCATTTGAATGTCATGAGTCATTGTATGCTGGGTATCATGATATGCACTGTTGTGACGTCCTGAGTGACGGATTGATTCCAGAGGGAATCCGCTATAACATCGTGTGCCTTATGCCAAGAGGTGTGAGCGATGATTATAGACGATCGTGTGCCTTATACAAAGAGGTGTGAGCGATCGGGTCGTGTGCCTTATACAAAGAGGTGTGAGAGATCCATAAATGTTGTGTGCCTTATACAAAGAGGTGTGAACGACGGGGACATCGTATGCCCGACGGGGAGTTACATTAAGTAACGAGCGATGATTCCAGTAGAGTTCCTGAGTGAACTAGTGATGAGAAACATTGGGAGTCGGTACCGCATGTGCATATGCATAGAGTCGTTGTGTCGGTCTCTTGCATTTGCATAAATCATTAATGGTTTGTTCATGTGTGGAATTGTGGATAAAATTGATAAATTGATATATGGATATGTGTTGGTGATACTTGTACGGTGTATGATTGGTATACCTTGGTGATGGAAATATGAATTATACATTGTGTTGCCTTATGTTTGAATACTGGTGTGAGTTGTGGTGAGAACAGTATATGTGTGTATTTTTGGTGTTATATATAATTGTATGCAATTATATTATGATTGTTTTTCTCACCCTTCTGCTGTTTTATAATGCTCTACGAGGCATTGCAGATTAAAGTTGCTGGAGGTCTTTTTGTGAAGCTTAGGACTTCATTCTTTTGTCGGTCGGCTCTGATATGTGACACCGGGTAGTTAGGGAGGCCGTTTGTGATTATTGTGTATTACGTATATATATCTTTTGGCTTGTGCATGTATAACTTGATGTATGACAAACTTTTCATGTGATATATATATATATATATATATATATATATATATGATATTCAGTTTTAGATTTTCTGCTTTTATTCTAAATCTGAAATGTGGGTGTAAGGAACTGAGTTCCTCTGTTGATTGCTACCCCACTATTGCATATCTTTATGAGCAGGTGTTGTATGTTCCGTTTCAATATAATGTGATTCTCCCCGTCTATGCCATAATAATTTAAATATACTCTGATGAAATTTTGAATTTTCTTGTACTGTTTTATTTAATTGGGGGTATAGATTGGGGGTGTTACATTAAGTGGTATCAGAGCCAGTCTGTGTCAGTTGTGTTAGTCCTTGTCGGTCTTGGTGTTTGGATGAGCTGTTTGTTTAACCATAGTTGTTGTTATTGGAAATGAACAGAATATGGCTGGTAGGAATGACGCTGCTTTGGCTGCTGCTATGCAAGCTATGGCCCGAGCTGTGCAGGGTGCACGTAATGCTGCTGGTAATGATGAGTTCAGGAAGAACAAACCGCCTGTCTTCAAAGGAAGATATGATCCTGATGGTGCACAGATTTGGCTGAAAGAGATTGAAAGGATTTTCTGAGTGATGGATTGTGCTGAGGATTAGAAGGTGAGACTGGGTACTCACATGTTGTTGGAAGAAGCTGATGATTGGTGGGTTAGTACACGTCATGTGTTGGAAGCTGCAGAGGAAGAGATTACTTGGGCTGTGTTTAGCACTGAGTTTCTGAGGAGGTATTTTCCAGAGGATGTAAGAGGAAAGAAGGAAATTGAGTTCTTGGAGCTGAAACAAGGTAATATGTCTGTCGTTGATTATACTGCTAAGTTTGTGGAGCTTGTGCAGTTTTATCCTCATTACGCTGAAGCGACCGCGGAATTTTCTAAGTGTGTAAAGTTCGAGAACGGATTGCGTCCTGAGATAAAGCAGGCAATTGGTTACCAAAGGATCCGGAGGTTTTCTGATTTGGTGGATTGTTGTAGGATTTATGAAGAGGATAGTAAGGCTCGTTCTACTCACTATAAGAGTGTGAGCGAGAGGAAAGGGAAGCAACAGTTTCGTGGTGGTCCGTATGTAACACCAGCTGATGAAGGTAAACAAAGGGGTACTTTTGATCGAAGGTCAAGTGGAGGAGGAATGTCTGGTCCTCTGAGATGTTATAGATGTGGTGATGTGGGACATCGTCAGTTCGAATGTAAGAAAGATTTTAGGAAGTGTTCTAACTGTGGAGGTATAGGATACATTGCAGCTGATTGTAAGAGGAACATGGTGAAGTGCTTTAATTGTGGTGAGCTTGGACATGTTAGTACAAAGTGTCAGAAATCGAAGCAAGCTCCAGCTGGTGGGAAATTTTTTGCATTGGCGGGAACTCAGACTTCAAGTGCTTATCGTTTGATCAGAGGTACTTGTTTTATTAATAGTACTCCTTTAGTTGCTATTATTGATACTGGAGCGACTCATTCGTTTATTTTGTCTGAGTGCGTGAAGCGTTTGAATCTTGTGTTGTCTTCGATGGGTGGTGAAATGGTTATTGATACTCCAGCAATGGGGTCAGTAACTACTTCTTTGGTTTGTTTAAGTTGTCCTTTGACCATTTATGGTAAAGACTTTGAGATGGATTTGGTGTGTTTGCCGTTGGAGGGTTTAGATGTGGTTCTAGGAATGAATTGGTTGCAATTCAATCGAGTTCATATTGATTGTTATCATAAGCTGGTAAGGTTTCCTTTTCTTGAGGAAGACGAAGACTCGAGTTTCTTATCTACCAAAGAGTTGAAGAGACTTTTGGCAGATGAAGCTCAGTTGTTCGGGTTGTTTGCATCTTTGACTGTGGATAGTCAAGTTTCACTTGATGTGTTTCCTGTTGTGTGTGAGTTTCCGGAAGTGTTTCCTGAGGATATTTCAGACTTGCCGCCAGAAAGAGAAGTGGAGTTTTCTATAGATCTAGTTCCTGGTACTAGACCTGTTTCTATGGCATCTTATCATATGTCGGCATCTGAGTTGGTTGAGTTGAAGAAACAGTTGAATGAGTTGTTGGAGAAGAGGTTTGTGAGACCAAGCGTTTCTCCTTGGGGTGCTCAAGTTTTATTGGTGAAAAAGAAATATGGAAGTATGCGATTGTGCATTGATTATCGCCAGTTGAATAAGGTGACGATTAAGAATAAGTATCCTCTTCCAAGGATTGATGATCTGATGGATCAGTTGGTTGGTGCGTGTGTGTTTAGTAAGATTGACTTGAGGTCAGGGTATCATCAGATTAGGGTGAAAGAGGAAGATATTCAGAAAACGGCTTTTAGGACACGATACGGTCATTATGAATACTCTGTGATGCGGTTCGGGGTTTCTAATGCGCCAAGTGTGTTTATGGAGTACATGAATCGTATTTTCCACGAGCATTTGGATCAATTTGTTGTTGTGTTTATTGATGACATTTTGATTTATTCTAAGTCTCGGGAGGAGCACGCGGAGCATTTGCGTATTGTTTTGCAGGTTTTGAAAGAAAGGAATCTTTTTGCCAAGTTGTCCAAGTGTGAGTTCTGGTTGTCGGAAGTGAGTTTTCTTGGACACGTGATTTCAGGTAATGGTATTTCTGTGGATCCATCTAAAGTAGAAGCTGTTCTACAATGGGAGGCTCCGAGATCTGTTACTGAAATTCGAAGCTTTTTGGGTTTGGCCGGATATTATCGAAGGTTTATTGAAGGTTTTTCTAAGCTAGCACTTCCTTTGACCCAGTTGACTTGTAAAGGGCAAGCGTTCATTTGGGATATTCGGTGTGAGGAAAGTTTTAATGAGCTGAAGAGAAGATTGACGACAGCTCCGATTTTGATTTTGCCGAATCCTAATGAACCATTTGTGGTTTATTGTGATGCGTCTTTGATTGGTCTAGGTGGTGTTCTGATGCAGGACGGTAAGGTCGTGGCTTATGCTTCAAGGAAGTTGAGAGTGCATGAGAAAAATTATCCTACTCATGATCTTGAATTAGCGGCTGTGGTTTTTGTGTTGAAGATTTTGAGGCATTATCTCTACGGTGCAAGGTTTGAAGTCTTGAGTGATCATAAAAGTTTGAAATATTTGTTTGATCAGAAAGAGCTAAATATGAGGCAACGTAGATGGTTGGAATTTTTGAAGGACTACGACTTTGGCTTGAATTACCATCCTGGTAAACCTAATGTGGTAGCCGATGCGTTGAGCCGGAAATCGTTACATATGTCCGCTTTAATGGTTAAGGAGTGGGAACTTTTGGAATCGTTTAGAGACTTAAGTTTGGTATGTGAAGTGACGTCGGATAGCGTGAGGCTTGGAATGCTAACAATTACTAATGATTTTTTGATGACTGTTAGTGAGAAACAAAAGCTGGATGTGAAATTTGTGGATTTGATGTTGGTTGGAGAAAAAGATGCGAGTAGTGATTTTAAAGTGGATATTAATGGTGTTTTGAGATTCCGAGGCCGAATTTGTATTCCTGATGATGCGGAGTTGAAAAAGATGATTTTGGAGGAAGGACACCGGAGTAATTTGAGTATACACCCGAGAGCGAATAAGATGTACCAAGACTTGAAGAAGATTTTCTGGTGGTCTGGATTGAAAAGAGATGTGGCTCAGTTTATTTATGCATGTTTGACTTGTCAGAAATCGAAGGTAGAACATCTGAGGCCTAGTGGTTTGTTGCAACCGTTGGATATTCCGGAATGGAAATGGGATAGTATCTCCATGGATTTTGTAACGGGGTTGCCGAATACTCAGCGAGGGCATAATGCTATTTGGGTTGTTGTTGATAGGTTGACTAAATCGGCTCATTTCATTCTGATTGACATCAGTTTTTCTTTGGAGAGGTTGGCGGAGATTTACATCAGTGTGATTGTGAAGTTGCATGGGGTTCCATTGAGTATTATTTCGGATCGAGATCCTAGATTTACCTCGAGATTTTGGGAAAGTTTACAGAAGGCGTTGGGTTCTAAATTGAGATTGAGTTCGGCTTATCATCCGCAGACGGATGGTCAGACCGAGAGAAGGATTCAGTCGTTGGAAGATTTGTTGAGAGCTTGTATTCTTGAGCAAGGTGGTGCGTGGGATAGTTATTTGGAATTGATTGAATTCACGTATAATAACAGTTTCCATTCGAGTATTGGAATGGCACCGTTTGAAGCATTGTATGGATGAAGGTGTCGAACATCTTTGTGTTGGCATGAATCTGGTGAGAGTTCGGTGGTTGGACCGGAGTTGGTGCAACAGACGACGGAGAAAGTGAAGCTTATTCGAGAGAAAATGAAGGCTTCTCAGAGTAGGCAAAAGAGTTATCATGATCGGAGACAGAAGGATCTTGAGTTCCAAGAGGGCGATCATGTATTTTTGAGAGTTACGCCGGTAACGGGTGTGGGTTGTGCATTGAAATCGAAGAAACTTACTTCTCGGTTTATTGGTCCTTACCAGATATCCGCGAGAGTGGGTGCGGTGGGTTATAGGGTGGCGTTGCCGTCGAATTTGTCGAATTTGCACGATGTGTTCCATGTTTCACAGCTTCGGAAGTATGTTCCGGATCCGTTGCATGTGATTCTGATGGATGAGGTTGAGGTAAGGGAGAACCTTACAGTCGAGGCATTACCAGTTAGGATTTTGGATCGCGAGGTGAAGCGGTTGAGAGGCAAGGATATTGCACTTGTGAAAGTGGCGTGGGGAGGCGTTGCTGAGGGCAATTTGACTTGGGAGTTGGAGAGTCGGATGCGGGAGTCGTATCCAGAGTTGTTCGTCTCAGGTATATTTTTGAGGACAAAAATTTCTAAGTGGGGGAGAGTTGTAACGCCCCAGTTTTGTCAGTTTTTATTTAATCGAGCCGTTTTGATTATTTTATTATATTATTTTATTTTCGACTTTTATGTGAAAATATGTTATTTTTCAATGTTGTGATATTTTATCGGGTTTTGGGAACGTTTGCGAGATATTTGAGTGTGGGGGTATTTTGGTCATTTCTTGATATTTTCCTTAAGTTAGAAAGAATAGAAAATAGGAAGAGAGAAAAATAAAGAGAAAGAAAAAGAGAAGAAGGAAAAGGGGAAGAAAAGAGAAGAAGAGAAGAAAAAGTGAGAAAATCTTAGAAATCAAGAAATCGATCTCCTGACTTTTCTAAACGCGATTAAATCGGGTAAGGGTGCGAAACTCGATTATTATATGCTTGTGTATGATTATGTATGTATGTTTTTTTATTGTTATTGGATTGAAATGGAAAAATATAGTAAAACCCATATTATGTAGAAATTGATTAGAAATCGATTAAATTGTATCGGAAATTATGTTTTCAGGTCCATTATTGTTGATACATGTTAGATACATGTTGTTAGACATTGTATTGGTAATTTTCTGGTGTGTAGGTGAAAAATTGGAAGATTTTGGTTGGAAAAACACAGAAAAATTCTGCAGAAAAATTTCTGGAATTTCCACTGCCCATACGCGTATCACTCAAGGCAATACGCGTATTGGTCAAGGCAATACGCGTATGGCATTGAAGGAAACTGGGCAATACGCGTATGGAGCTTCATTTTGCTCGGCCATCTGTCCATTTGCGTATGGTACGCGTAACGTTTAAGGCAATACGCGTATGATTAATGGCACTACGCGTATTGGAATTTTAATGGGAATTTTAGGGAAAAATGGTCTCTGCCCATACACGTATAACCTTGGGCAATACGCGTATGGAATGGGCGAGGAATCAGGGCAATACGCGTATGGCTCAGGGCAATATGCATATTGTCAGGAAAATTGTAAAATGGGACTTTTCAAAATATCGTTTTCGTTTTTCTTTCGTAACTTGGGTTCCGTTTATCCGATTTTTTACATTCTTGGTATCGTTGGAAAGCTATTGAGCTGTACTTTCTTATTATAATAATTTTGAGATTGTTAGCCGATTTAATTATGTCAGAAATTTGGAATAGTGGCATTTTGTCGACTTTTGTCGTTATAATTGTGTGTAATTGGTGTGTATCATGTAATGTGCCGTTGATATGGATATGATATGACTTACGTGTTGTTGTATGATATAAATGCATTGTTTTGGGCTTGAATTGCAAAGCATGATTTATGTTAAGTAAGATGGTTGCATATATGTGTGCATTTGAATGTCATGAGTCATTGTATGCTGAGCATCATGATATGCACTGTTGTGACGTCCTGAGTGACGGATTGATTCCAGAGGGAATCCGCTATAACATCGTGTGCCTTATGCCAAGAGGTGTGAGCGATGATTATAGACGATCGTGTGCCTTATACAAAGAGGTGTGAGCGATCAGGTCGTGTGCCTTATACAAAGAGGTGTGAGCGATCCATAAACGTCGTGTGCCTTATACAAAGAGGTGTGAGCGACGGGGAACATCGTATACCCGACGAGGAGTTACATTAAGTAACGAGCGATGATTCCAGCCGAGTTCCTGAGTGAACTAGTGATGAGAAACATTGGGAGTCGGTACTGCATGTGCATATGAATAGAGTCATTGTGTCGGTCTCTTGCATTTGCATAAATCATTAATGGTTTGTTCATGTGTGGAATTGTGGATAAAATTGATAAATTGATATATGGATATGTGTTGGTGATACTTGTACGGTGTATGATTGGTATACCTTGGTGATGGAAATATGAATTATACATTGTGTTGCCTTATGTTTGAATACTGGTGTGAGTTGTGGTGAGAACAGTATATGTGTGTATTTTTGGTGTTATATATAATTGTATGCAATTATATTATGATTGTTTTTCTCACCCTTCTGCTATTTTATAATGCTCTACGAGGCATTGCAGATTAGAGTTGTTGGAGGTCTTTTTGTGAAGCTTAGGACTTTATTCTTTTGTCGGTCGGCTCTGATATGTGACATCGGGTAGTTAGGGAGGCCGTTTGTGATTATTGTGTATTACGTATATATATCTTTTGGCTTGTGCATGTATAACTTGATGTATGACAAACTTTTCATGTGATATATATATATATATATATATATATATATATATATATATATATATATATATATATATATATATATATATATATATATATATATATATATGATATTCAGTTTTAGATTTTCCGCTTTTATTCTAAATCTGAAATGTGGGTGTAAGGAACTGAGTTCCTCTGTTGATTGTTACCCCACTGTTGCATATCTTTATGAGCAGGTGTTGTATGTTCCGTTTCAATATAATGTGATTCTCCCCGTCTATGCCATGATAATTTAAATATACTCTGATGAAATTTTGAATTTTCTTGTACTGTTTTATTTAATTGGGGGTATAGATTGGGGGTGTTACACTCAACACCTCGCCAGAGGGACTTACAGTCTCATCAAACAGGCTGAACATATAATCTCGCTTGGAGGACTTAGAGTCCCATCAAACAAGCTCATCTAGTTGCCTCGTCCGAGGGACTCAGAGTCTCCTCTGACAAGGTTCATCCTAAGGTCTCACCTAAAGGATTCAACCAAAGTCTAGCTTGAGATACTTCAAATTTTTTCCTAAGGGTCATGACCAACATCTTTCCCGAGGCACTCAACACCTCACATGAGGGACTTGGAGTCTCATTAGACATGCTCAACATATAATCTTGCCTGAAGGACTAATAGTCCCTTCAAACAGGATCTTTTAACTACTCTTTTGAGGGACTTATAGTCTCATTAAACAAGGTTCATCCTAAGGTCTCGTCAAAAGGACTTGACCAAAGTCTGGCCCGAGAGCTTAACTTAAAAGTATTGTCTAAAGGTGCCGATGGAAGTTGTCATACCCCAATTTTGTCCCTTATTCAATAAATCGATACATACATCGAGTCATTAACATCATCCGCATAGCATAACATGCATTACATATTGTATAATGCCTAAAATATTGACCAAAATAATTTTTTTGGATTTATAGACAGACCTGTAAAACTAATTTTCAAACATATGAGAAATCAACGAGCGAAAATTTTCAAAATCGAGCTTGCAGACGTCAATTTTATTAATCTACGGTTTGCATAGCTTAACCTGGTGTGCTCATTTTATATTTTCGACTACTTTCTCAGTCACATTTTAATCAGTCAGAGTCTTTTAACCGGTTAATTTTTATTTCAAAATTTGATTAAAAAAACTGTATGTTTCCGAGAAGTTTATTTCACGTTGATCATTTTAGTGCATTCATTTTATTTTTCGAGCATTTTTACACCATTTTTTATTCATTTTGAGTACTTTTATTTTTTATTTTTTTTAATCAAAAAGTTCATAAAAATTAAGTAGGATTTAATATGAATTCATTTTGGTTTTATTTGTTTTTTTAATTAAAATACATGATTTTATTTCATTAGTATTTTTTAATTCTTTTTGTTACAAAAATATCTAAGACTCGTCTAAAGGATAGTTTGGGGAAATTGTTGAGTTGAGTAACCCTAATTAAATGCATGTGTGTGTGTATATATATATATATATATATATATATATATATATATATATATTGATGATGTTAGGAATTTGAGAGGGGACCAACTAATGAAAACGACGCTACACCTTATCCACCTGTCTCTTTAAAATTCATGATTCATCAATAACACAAAATCTGAGACCATTGGAACCTATCAGTGTCGTGCTTCATTCATCCCCTCTATCTCTTAAAAAAAATCAAATGAGCAGTGATGAAATATCTCATTGTTTGAACACAGGCCACACTGTTCATTCACCCTTTTCTTCCCTCACTATAACATGTTCTTCGCCATTTCTCAAACAACCTTTAAACCCCATCTCTGGAAAACCTTCCACTTCCAACTCTCTTCAACTATATTACAATAACACATTCCTACCACTCTGTAGCGCGGTTTTTGAGGTTTCGAATCACTATCGCTTTGGTACTATAATTCGATTCATTTTTTATCCTATTGAAGCTGATGAAGGAAGGGAAATAGATGTCTCCAATTAACCCTGCTTGCAAACTGGGGTTAAACAGTCAAAACAGTTGGTTTACAGATGCGGCTTTAGTTCGTGGGTCTCTCTCTGCTTATTTTTTTCAGAACGAAATATTGGGATTGTTCATGGGGAATTTGTTGGGATACTGCGCTAGATTGGCTGGAGTTAGGGGACTTTGGGGTTTTTTTATTAGTGTGCTCGCTAATATTCTTTTTCAATCTTATGCCTACGTATTCCCAGGATAGGGAAATCAGAGCGATCGTAGTTCCTCCTATTCTATGGGAGGAAATGGTGTTTTGGTGTCTTGTTTAAAGCCCAAGACATGAAGCTAACGGTGGTTTGTATCTTGTTCAAAGCCCAAGATGTGAAGCTGAAGGGTCTATTTGTATCTTGTTCGAAGCCCAAGATGTGAAGCTAAAAGGGTGTTGACTTTAGAGAGAATTTGTCATCTCTAAAGGGGTCTTTTTGTCACAATTATTAGGTGACTGATTATAAAGGAGAATTACTTTAACTGGGATATGCGAATCCAGCAATGCCATAATTTCCTTTATAGGGGATTTTCAACCTGAAGGAGAAGACTTTAACTCAGTTTAGAGCAACACCATCTTTCCTTAGGAATTTCTCATGCTAAAAGAGGGA
Source organism: Lathyrus tuberosus (assembly GCA_022829125.1). Lineage (NCBI taxonomy): Eukaryota > Viridiplantae > Streptophyta > Magnoliopsida > Fabales > Fabaceae > Lathyrus > Lathyrus tuberosus. The sequence goes on along the minus strand of JALAZF010000491.1, from coordinate 616,325 downwards.
CAATGGTGTGGATGTAAATAATCCAGAGGCTTGCTGCTTACAGCAATTAGACGAGGGAAAAGGAGTTGTTGATGTTTGTATGCTGTGACCAAAGCATGATTTGATGCTAAAAGGTTGATTGAATCAAACGGGGATTTCTTTATACAAAGCCTAAGAGGAGGCTATTGACCCAACAAGAGGATGCTTTTGTGTCTCGTACGAAGCCCGAGATAGAGGCTAAAAGGGTTGACTCAACAAGAGAGTGTTTTTATATGTGTCTTGTACGAAGCCCAAGACGGAGGCTAAAAGGGTTTGACTCAACAAGAGAGTCTTTTATACTCACCAAGAGAGTGATTTGTATCTCGTACGAAGCCCGAGATGGAGGCTAAAAGGAGGTGACTCAACAAGAGAGTCTTTTATACTCAACAAGAGAGTGATTTTGTATCTCGTGCGAAGTCCGAGATGGAGGCTGCAAAGGTTTGACTCAACAAGAGAGTCTTTTATACTCAACAAGAGAGTGTTTTGTATCTCGTACAAAGCCCGAGATGAAGGCTAAAAGATTAACTATACTGGGGAGAATCATTGTACAAAGCCTAAGAGGAGGCTAGGGTTACTATTTTAGTTGAGTGACAGGTCCAGTAGGTTGGTTAAAAGAGAAAATCAGTTTTTATATGGGTAATGTTGTACTCATGGATTTGATCTGAGGACCGGGATTATTTTCTGTTCTTTAAGGAAACGGGGAATCCGAAGGGTATTGAGACTGCCCAAGTCTACGAGTGTTTTTTTCCTATTTTTGAAAGGAACTTGAGAATGTCTTCGAGACTCAAGGAGATTAGACTGTCCAAGTCTAAAGTTTTATCTTTTGTACTATGCTTAAGAGAAATCAAGAGACAGTATGTTCGCCGTAGGAAGATCTAGACTCTTTGAAAGACTGTTCTATTAAGATGACTAATTTCTGTTCCTATACCTTTAAGAGGTCGTCGGGACAATTTGTACGAAGCCCAAGAGGAGGCGAGAAAAACTTTTAAGAAGCCGTAGGGACAATTTGTACGAAGTCCAAGAGGAGGCTATCTTCCCGGAGGAAGAATCATTATACGAAGCCTAAGAGGAGGTTGTGAAAACTTCTAAGAAGCCGACGGGTCCTTGTACAACGCCCAAGAGGAGGCGGGGATGCTTTTAGGAAGCCTGTGGGTCCTTGCACTAAGCCCAAGAGGAGGCTGATGAATAGTTCCAGAAGGGGTTTCACTTGGAACATTGGCCTTCTGTATATGAACTGTTCAAGGGGGAGATTTCTTAGATCTAGTTATCTAAAATTGTTGTAAAAGAAAATTCTCATGGTTTAGGTTATGTTGAAATATCCGGGAGAACGTTGGATGTAAGGAGACGAGGTTTTGTCTAGTTCTAGACATAGTTGTCGGGGAAACTCTAAATATCTATACTAGTATTACACAGTCGATATGAGTTTATGAAAGAAGACTTACAGTGAAACAGCCCCACAATACAGTTATATACATATGAAAGCGGTAAATGAAAGCGGGTAAACACTTACTCGGTTGTAGAGCTTCCATGCTGTTTGGTTAGTTTGTTCAACAAAGAAAGCTTTGATAACAATATTATATTCAAAATCAAAGGAGAAAGTGCTTTTGAAAAGATTGTTGGGGCTTACAGCTCAAGGAGAGGCCTAAGGTTTTATCAGTGATTGCACTGTTGTTTTATACAGGGACTTATACAAGTGACTGAGGCCCAAGAAAGATTTTTTGTACAAGGGGATGGGTCTTACACTCTCTCAAGAGGCCCAAAATGATTGAAAGTGAACAAAGATGGGTCTTATAGCTCAAGGAGAAGCCCAGTGGTTATTTTTTGAAAAGGGCGACGATCACGCCGAGGTTTTGAAAACACCGTGGGTCTTATACAATGACTGAGGCCCAAACTATTTTTGGTTTCAAAAAGGGATTGGGTCTTACACTCTATTAGAGGCCTAAAATGATTTTGAATGGGTCTTATAGCTCGAGGAGAGGCCCAGATGCTTTGTTTTAAACGGGCGATGATCGCGCCGAACTTTTGAAATACAACGAGACTTATACAACATTTGAGGCCCAAAATAGGTTTGTATTTATGAAGGATTGGGTCTTACACTTTATTAGAGGCCCAAAATGATTTTGAATGGGTCTTATAGCTCGAGGAGAGGCCCAGATGCTTTGTTTTAAATGGGCAATGATCGCGCCGTACTTTTGAAATACAACGGGACTTATACAACATTTGAGGCCCAAAATAGGTTTGTATTTACAAAGGATTGGGTCTTACGCTCGATTAGAGGCCCAAAATGTTTTTAAAAGGTTTGATAAAACCCTAATTTGTTTCCAAAATGCATTTTAATTGAATAAAAAATTCAAGGCTTAAATAATGTTTTCGTCCCTGTAAGTTGGCGAGTTTTTGATTTTCGTCCTTGAATCTTTTTTTTTCGGTTTTAGTCCCTATATCTTACTTTTTGTTGGTGTTTAGTCCTTTCAGCCAAAATTCGTAGGTTTCCTTCGGATTTTCCTGAAAACCAAAATCCGCAGGAAAATCCGCAAGAAAATCCGCAAAAAAATCCGCAGGAAACCTCTGTAGGGACTAAACACCAACAAAAAGTAAGATATAGGGACTAAAACCGAAAAAAAAAGATACATGGACGAAAATCAAAAATTCGCCAACTCACAGGGACGAAAACATTATTTAAGCCAAAATTCAATTAAAATGATCAAAATTGTTTAACATGTGGAAAACAAATTGTGATCTTGGATTAATGTTTCAGAAATCATGTTTTGACCTACAAAATGATTAGAAATCATTAAAATTTGCAAAAATCAAGAAGGAAAAAATATTTTAAATGTCAAAAACAATTAAAATATTAATTCTTGGCAAAAATATCAATTATATGAAATAAATAATATCTTTGGGATTTTTTGGTAAAATAAAATATTTTAACATTTTTGTGAATTATTAAAAAAAGAATCAACTCAAAATCATTAAAACTCAGAGAGAAATTAATTTTTGAATCAATTAAATAAAATCACAAAATTCAAATATTCAAATATTTGAAAATGGCGCCAAGAACATGGCAAGAACACACGCCACCCTCTGTTTCTGCAGATTTGCGTTTTCTATCCAATCTCACTGAATACTTGATGATATCATGCAATCTACATATCAATCTACTCGTTTCAACCTCACGATCATGTCTATGGTCATTAATTTCATTTATTTTAAGCATGGAATAAGAAATCAAAGAGAAACCTCAAGAACCCTAAATTCTGCATGAAGGTTTAGAAATTCCATACACGATTCATACAAAGCAATTTATTGAGGGTAAACACTAAATGCATGATTATGAACATATGGCCAAATTATTGTGCAGCAAAAAATGCATGGATCATAGAGTTAGAAGAGCTCATGCTCACCTCTTGCAGCTGGTGATCGAGTTCTGGGTTAGAGGTGTTACAGCTAGGTTCCAATGATCTGGGTAGCATCCCTAGGTGCCATGGAGTGTGTCTGGATGCTTGGAATGGATTGAAATGATCTGGAACTTGAGATGGTACCCTAACTGTAAATCTGTCAAAGGCTTGAGCAATTGGCTAGTGATTTTGTGATTTTGATGTTCCAGATGTTATGTGAGTGTTTGGATCACTTCTATATGATGTTTATGAGGTGTGTGTGTGTGATTGGTTTGGTTGGAATTGCTCTCAAACTCAAAACCCGATAGTGACTTGCTTTGGAAGGCAAATTTGGAAGTGAGAAGGTGATTTTGAGGAAAGCATTTGTTTGATGGCTTTGGTGTACTCAAACTGAGCACAAATGAGCTCTATTTATAGTGGAGCAAGTTTGTTTTGGGATCAATAGTGAATGGCAACTGCAGCTGAGGTTTGGATAATGTTGATCAATAGGAATCCAAGTCTCCTCTAGCCATTGACTAGAGGTTAGAGCATAGAGATGTGGTTCCCTAGTTGTTGGATGAATTTTGACTGAATTTAGTTGCAAATGTGTCAGTCCATGCCACTTTGGTGCATCCATTAAATGCTCCAATCCAAAATTAGAGTCTTGTGGCATGCTACTTCTTGTTCCAAAGACTTTGGAGGCATGGATCAGTGTTTGTTCCCTTTAGATTTGATCTTCAGATGTGTCCAAAGTGATGACAAGGCTTGGAATTATCTGATTTTGCCAAATCGAGCAAAAGTGCAAAATTCTGCCTAGCCTTGGTAGTTTTCAGCAAGGCATATCGCCATTGTCATATCTCATGGCTCAAGTGGAATTTGATGGCGTTCTTGGCCATTTTGGAAAGCCCTCATATGATACAATAACTGTTTGATCATAATTGGTTTTGATACTTTTTGGATCCAAGTGAAAAACGCCCCTACATTTGGAAAAAAGTGAAGGCAGATTCTGACTTAGTGAAAATTTCACTAAGTGTTGGAAAAAAGTGACATTTTCACTTTTTGTGATTTTGATCATTCCATAACTCAAAATCCATGATGAATTGGAATGAGGTGTAGTTGAAGCTTTTGTAGAGGGTAATGAGAGCTACAAATCCAACTTTGGATGGGAAAAAATGGCCTTGTGGTTTAGGAGTTAAGATCCTCCAAAGTACGTACCCTAGCCACTTTGTTCCATAACTTAGAAAATTTTCTAAGTTTTTTATGGTTACCCCTTTTACAAGTTATCCCACTTTTCTTGATTTTTATTGATGAATGATGATTCCAATCATACATTAACATCATTTTGGGGTCAAAGAACCATAATTGTGAAAAATCTCAAAAAGTCAAAGTTTGACTTTTGTTCACAGTTGACTTTTTGTCAGATGAATTCCAAACTGTGCGATCCTCTATGAAATCAAGTCCTTGACCTAAATCAAAATTGATGGATTGATTTCATAGGTGTTATAGGGTGTATTGAATCATGTCTTAGGGTTTGGGAGCATGTCCCGGTCAAAAGTCAAAGATACAGTCACTACAAGAAAAAAGGAGATTTACGACACTTGAGTTGCGATAGTTATCACAAAACCGTCCTTATTCCTGGATTGCGACGGTTGTCACGACAGTTAGGGTCAACTGTCGCATATTTTTTGCGACAGTTATCACAAAACCGTCCTTATTCTTGGATTGTGACGGTTGTCACGACAGTTAGAGACTGGACTGCGACGGTTGTTTTGACAGTTATCACAAAACCGTCCTTATTATGTTTTTTACTTAACTTTTTTTTTATAAAATAATTTTTTTGATTGAGTGCTAAATAAAAAAGGAAAATTAGTTCCTCCCAATTCATAAAAAAAATCTTTATCGACTCCTCAATTGAAAACTCAATTTACTTTAATATATTATCAGTATTTTTTATGTAATTGTTTTGATAAACACATTATTATATGTATATTTCTCACTTTTTTTAATATGATTTAAATGACAAAATGTTTTAAATATTTTTCTCAAAATTTTATTTAACAATTTTTTTAAAAATTCCATTGTTTTAAATAAATATCAAATAAATTAAATTTATTTTAAAATTATTATAAAATTGTTAAAATTATTATTTTAAATTTAATAATTCACAAAAACTATTAAAGTTTATTAATAAATGAATGAATATATTTATAAAAAAAATAATATAATATATTTGATATTCTAATACTCTCTCACTCACATATGGACTAAGAGAGAGAAAAAATTTCTATTTCTTTTTTTTCTTCTTTAGAAAAAGAGAGAACTTCATTTCCTCCCTACCAAACCCTAACTGGTCGTCGCCCCTTCTTCCTCATCCATCTCCGCTCTCCACAGCCCAAATTGAAAAGGATGACCATATTCACGTTCCTCATCATCCCACGTCTCTAATGAACCAATTATATGTTTGTATCAAGCAACCTCGTCGTCGACAACCGTCCTCCTTTTTTCCGGCAGCCCAGTTGAAAACGAAGGTTGAAAGACATTTTCAAGCTCTCCTTTCTTCAAAATCTTCGACAAACCAAACATATTTTGATTCAAGTACTTTTCGTTGTTTTCTTCTTCTCCGCCGCTAGCCACGGTGCCAGATTCTTCTCAGATAGCCACAACTTCTCCTTCACTTAGGGTGAGTATCATTTGTCTTAAATTGTTGGGTTGTGTTGCTGTATTGAATATAGAAGTTTATGTTGAAACCTGTTTTCTACACTTATGTTGTTTTATATTTGTTATCTTTGTGATTTCAAGTTTTCTACATTTGTTTGGAGTGATTCTTGCATTAAATGAAGTTAAAACCTGTTGCTATGATTGTTACTGTTTTTGTGGATGCAGCTTCTTTCAATGACTCGTTTATGTTTCAATTATTGTTTTACTGGTAGGGGATGGTTAATCATCGATAAATAAGTCATTGTTGTTAAACTTTCAGCTTGCAAAATGATTGGAAGTTTTTGTTGATAATATTTTTTTTATGATTTGGCAATGAGATGGTGACTTTAAATAGCTAAAGAGCTGAATATGCACGGCAAGAAATTCTTAGTTTTATGACAATTGGTTTGTGGTAGGTTTTCAAAAACTATCCCTACTTGATAGTTCAAAAATGGTTTTCAATACACGTCGTTGTATACAACGCAGAGTTTTCTTTTCAACGTAGGCCTAGACATTTCTCAAGTTCCAAATACATTTGCACTTTAATTTCGGTGACACACTTCTCCAAACCCCAATGTGATTCTCTTGGATCATCCTATACACTTTGTCATGAGTGGGAAAACTCTGATCAATATTAGAAAAGAATATGTGTTTTATAGCTTAGAGTGTTTATAGACTGATGTGGTACTATTAGTAGAATATTCAAGATTGTGGGCTTATATACAAGATGATGTGGTAAATTAGGAATCTGCGATATTGCTTTGAGGAGGTATGAGATTTTGGTGTTGAATTGTGTCTAGCAATAATACTCCCCATTCCATGAGGTGGTGGTAGAGTGTGTACTACTTTTTCATTTTTCACATGATAATTATAGTTTATTAAGTTTTTTAAATATTTTTATTTTCTAATTTATTATAGATTGGGATGAGGATCATATTATTCATATTATAGGGCATTCAACTGTAGCACAGATTTATTTATATCTTGCAACAAATGCTCTCTTAAGGTTGGTCTTGGTACTGATGGTATGTGTTTTATTGAATATTTGGATAGTGTGTAAAAATAGTATTGTTTTGGTATAAATATATATGGTTGGTTTTTTTGGTATTAGTTTACCTCTGATTTTGGATAAATTTGACTCTGATATGATATTTGTGGTGGTCTAATACATGTTGTGGACATATATCTTAGGTAGTTGTTTTGATTACAATTTTAAATGGAAGGAAAATGTGATGGTAGTTTATTTTATATTTTTTTTGAAGTCTTTTATGAGACTGCAATGAAACTGACAAAAACCAAAGTAATTAGCTTAGGAACTATCATGGTGAGGATATATTAGTGCATTGAGAGTACAATTGGAGCGTTGAGGTACTATTTTTTATAACTTAATTCATAATTTTATTGATGAACATAAACATTATAACTATGTAATAATTTAGAACTTTGTTAACATACATCAAATGGAGAAAGAAGTTTCCAAAAAAAAAATTGTATTTTTCAATGGCTTCATGAGATAGTGTTTTCAAGTAGAGGATCTTGATGCAATGACTAATATTGTTATTTTTTATGATTCTAACCCTTCTCTAGATCCTGCCATGCTAGGGACTCTAGTATAAGATGCTCTTTGTTTATGATGATCTCTTTTTTATATAACTGGGTGAATTACTGCACTGTTGCGGCTGGTCTTTATGATAAAAAATAAAGTCATTAATATGATATGTAATTTGGTTTAGTAATACATATTCATAGAACTTGTCTTTGGTTGGTTACTTCTATTTGGAAGTTGTTGCTTAAAAGCTAATTGTTTGATTCATGGATATGTTGATAACAAACAGGCACACTCTTCTACATGATAACTTTGTTGATGTTGTTCTTGTTTACACCACACCAACTGTTGCATATTCTATTTCTCTGTTATTATTTTTTTCACCTAAAATTCAGTGTGAAAGTTTAATCTACAATGACTTTTGCTTGTTTTTTATTTGTTTCAGTTCTGTTGAAATTAAGACAAAGCTAGCTAGAATGTGGTTGACTGATTTGTTTACATGGATAGTTTCTCTATCAAAGATACAAAGTGAGTTCCATTAAATTATTTTGACTGCTGTTTTTTCATATTACAAGTTAGACAAGTTTTTTTTTCATATTGAAAGTTTTTTTATTTTTTATTTTTATTCCAATTAAGCTAGTTAATTTAATACTAGAAGTTGAAATAGGATTTGTAACTCAGCATATTTAGATAAAATGGTATATCTAAATATAGCACATTAGAAGAAAACATTTATTTAATGACACAGGGTCAATTGAGTTTACTTTATCTTACATATGCTTATACATGCTATCCATAAGTTATTGTTTAATTTTCTTGACAGAGTTATGATGTTGTCACATACTTTGAGTCAACTGTAGTGGATGTCTTCAACATGTATACATTGATAATCGGAAAGGTAATTTCTCTATCTTGGTGACTAGTTCATAAGCCAAATGATGACTTATATTTTCTTAGTATATACATTTACTTCAAATGATATGACTATAACATGTCACTACAAGAAAATAATCATTTTGCGACACTTAGAAAATTGGCTTACCACCTTCATCAGCAGTTATGGACAAGGTAGTAGTAGGTGTTGTGGTGCTGTCTTATTTCTGGTTTGAACATTTCTGGTTGCAGTCATCTGTGTTTTTCAGGCTGTGTGGTGATTCTATGGTTTGGAGTTAGGTGTGTACTGATATTGTTGCCTAGCTGTTTGTGCAAAGTGATCATTGGCATAAGTGGTTGATTCCAGCAACGAAGTCTCTGGTGATGGCTTTACTCCGATGGAGAAGAGTAAAACGCCACAGGTGAACAGGTTGCTTTCACCACCGCAGGACCAACAGCGGATGGAATTGAGGATTAGTAAGAGTGTAACTCTTACAATAGTTGATTATGGCCATGATGAAGTAGCAATGTCACCTGAGCCTGAGGTACTTTCTTTTCCTTTGATCCTTTACCTTCTTTTTAGTTAGATTATATTCTGAAATGTAACTAGTAGATGTTAGTTGTTTTTTGTTGCAGGAAGGAGAGATTGATGGTAGTGGTCGTGTCGTGTTTGGGGATCAACTTCATGTAACAAATGGTAAATTGAATTTCTGAGTGTCATTTATTAAAATTGATTAGAAAATGCAGTATGAACTTGAATGGGAATAACAGATAAGAGTTTTATATTCAATTTTCAGAAGTTGCTATTGATTTGTTATATTTGTTCGATTTCATTATTATCGATTAAGGCTATTTTGTTTATTGCAGGTGATTTGCTAGATAGAATACCATCAGGAGCAGTCCAGGTTTTGTCACCTGACAATCAACCTAACACTCCCCAATTTTTTTTAATAGTTTGAGAATGTGTTTGAATAGAACAACTTGGTTTGGTTTAGACAATGATGCAGCAGTAGCGGGGAGAGTCTCAAGTAACATCATTATCCAAGTAGTAAATAGCATTGCTTGGTTTGTGTCCAACAGAAGATGCAAAAACATTTGGTTCTTTTATATGTAGAAACAAAAACAATGTAGTTTCTTGACACAGCTTTCTGGTTTTAGCTTTCATGGTCGGTGGATGTCTTCGGTTTCAGGTCGGGCTGGGTGGATAGGCTTGGCCTAGTGGTGGTGCTGTCGTCGTGGCTATTTTAGTTTCTTGGTTCTGCAGCGGTTTTGGCTCATTCCGCTGGTTTAGACCTTCATGTCCGGTGGCTGTTTTTGGTTTCAGATCGGGTTACGCGACAAGGTATCGCGTAGTGGTGGTGGAGTCGACGTGGATTTCTCTGTCTCTTTGCTCTGTAGTGGTTTATTGTACCAGTTTGTAGGGGGTAGGGTGTTTGTTCTTTTATCAGGTTTTCTTTGCTATTATTGGTTTTGGTAAAGAGTCGGTGTTCTATTATAGAAGGAAGTACATTATATGATCAGTATTTGCTGCTATAAGTTTGAACTGGTATATTGTATCATTTTGTGTTATTGAGCTAGCATTTCTTATGCTAGTAAGATTAATAACATTTTTTGCCTTTTTAAAAAAAAATTAATTTGAAATATATCTTTAGTTGAATGAAGAATATATGTGATTTTCTGTCCCATTCATTCTGTTTCCATTTTTATAAACAATTTTGTTTAATTTTAAAAATAAATTACCTGCGGATTTATCTGTGGAAATGAAATTTCCTACGGATTTACATGCAGATGTACCTGTGGATCAGAAAGTTGTAATAGTTGGAACCGTCGTAATTAACAATAAAAACAAAAATCAAATGGAAAGTTACGACGGTTGTAACCGTCGTAATATGCAGATTACGTCAGTTCCATCCCCGTCGTGAGATAGCGACGGTTGGTGTGACGGTTTTGACAACCGACGCGATATGGCCTCGCAACGGACGTTTCTGCGACAGTGCTGCAACTACCGTGATTTGCAAATTACGGCGGTTTTAACCGTCATAATCTGCGAAAATAACCGTCACAATCTGCCAATTTTCTTGTAGTGAGTTGACTTTTCTGGCGAAACCCTAATTGTGGTTCAGATGAAATTGAAACTTGTTGCTCAAGCTTCTTGGTTCAATACATTGTTACAAATGGACCAATGTGGTGTGTTAGGGACCCTCAAATCATCTCTTGAGGTCTTGGCTCATGATTTGTCCCAAAAGTCAACTTAGGGGTGAATTAGGTCAAGAAACCCTAATTCCTAATTTTTTTTATGAATGCATCCCCTGAGGCTAAATTGACTTGATGATTGGGTTCATGAGATCCCTTGGAGCATCATAGGTTATGCTTTGAAGCATTGGCTCATGCCCAGAGGAAAATTTCCATCTGGAGGCCCTGGTCGACCAAACCTAATTTGGTGACACTAGCGATCTTAAGGCTTGATCCACCTAGAAGGGAGAAGCCTTGTGCTTAATCCTTGAAGTGGGAGTCCTCTTGATCCTTTGTGGATGTTTGAGAGGTTTAGACAAGTTGAAGATCATGTCATTCCTTGATTGATCCCTTGTCTAAAGTTATGAGAGGGCCTGAAACCCTAATTTTGATAGTAGTGAATGCTCATCCATCTTTGGGGAGACTGATGAGGCATGATGGTTCATCCATATTGTGATGATGATTTACCCAATGATGGGAAATCTTAGTGGTCAAAATTTGGGGTATGACACACTCTCATAACCAATAAGAATGAGAGAAGGAGAAAAATATGAATGAAAAAAGTAGCCTTAATCTCATTTTTGTTTTCTACGTGATTGCATATTATCACCTCCTTTTACATTTTTTTGAAACTTCTTCTTCCATCTTGATAACAACTTAAACAAACTATATCTTACTTCTTTCAACAAATAGACCACTTATTTTTCTTTGGATTCTCCATATACTAAAACCTCATGTGTTTCCTCATATTCTCAACCACATAAATGCAGTACAAGCTATCACAACAGCGTTCCCTTTTATTTTCGTAACTTCCTGCACCACCATAACTCTCTCAACTGCTAACCACCAACTGAACCTTCTTATCCACCACAAATCATCCATCTTTCTTTCTCCAAAATAGAAACAACAACTCAGCCACAAAACCGAGACAACATCCACTGTTCACAAACAACCACCATAACTACTCAAACTATAACTAAGCTTCTTACGCAACACAATCACTCCTTTTTTTCTCCACTGTAAAACAACAACTTAAATAATTAATTGTTCCATCTGACCTGCTATCACTCGTTCACCATAAGCCACCACCTTGTACCATCGGTGAAGTCTTGTTGAAAGTATTTTCAGTGGGTATTTGTTTTATTGTCTCCACTGGGATTAAAGTGTATTACCGTCGTTCTACAATTTAATATGTTTTAATTAAGGGTTTAAAAAATGGTTTTGGTTAAGAAAAGTCTCGATTGCATGAGAAGTAATTAACAACGGTAAAAAGTTGAGTGTTTAACGATCTGAAAAGCATGTAAAGATTAGATTTTGTTAACCTAAATAGTATGTATTCTATTAATCGAGCATGTGAACTTGTTAATAATCACTAAAATCACGTATCACTCATCAACACTGCTATGTCTAGTCAATGTTGCAAGTTTTACCATATTGTTTAATCGATGATCTCTCACTCTATTAGACAATACAATAACATTAAGCTTTGACACAAGTGAATATCAAATCCAAATCTATGTCTAGAATTTGGTTATTGATAGATGATAATCTTAGGTAATGAGGTGAAATATATTTATAAATAATGATTCAAATCAAAGATAAAGCATAAAAGCAAATTAGATCATCTATATTGATCATCAACTTGTTCACATACAAAAGATCAAAAGAAGTACATACTTATTTATGATTAACTACCTCTAATCTTGACACAAAAGGGTTTAGCTACCCATAACCATGGTAGCTTCTTAAAAAAATGACAAGAAGAGATTCACAAGCATCAACGTCGAAAAACTCGAAGATTGATGCTTTGAAATCTTGATTCTGAGTTCTTGGTGATTTTTTTGGTCTGAAAATGCTCTTGGAAAATAGTTGGAGTGAATAATGATCCAAAATATCTATCACAATGTATATATAGTATGGGCCATAAAGTGAAATCACGTTATGCCCCATCTAAGCTCGCTTAACGCAATCGGAAAAATAACACTCAAATCGCCATAACTCGCGCTAAGTGCGACCTGGGGTACTAAGCATGGTTACGAACAAAATTATAAACACCACTGCCGCTATTTCTCCTAGTACGCTAAGCCCGCTATGAAAAACTTGGATTCTTCAAATTTGCCACTTTGTGTCTTGCTTTGTGCTTTTAAACTTCCAATGCTTCCAATAGGCCTTGCAACCTACAAATTTACACAAAAATGATCAAACAGAAGCTATTTACATGATAATGTTAAAAACCACAAATTTACGCTAAAACTAAGATAAAATCAAGACATTCCATTGAGGTTGGGCTACCAGTTTTTCATGGTAGGATTCAAGCGACCTTTAGGTTGGGCTACCAGTTTAAAATCATCCTCCATCAATATCTTATGCATACAATAAGATGTACTTATTCCTTTTAAATCGGAAAGTGTCCACCCCATTGCACTTTGATTTTTCTTCAAGACATCAATCAATTTTTCTTCTTCATTCTTGGATAGTGAGTTGCTTATAATCACCGACTTGTGGCCATCTTCTTCAAGAAATACATATTTCAAGTGTGAAGGTAACATCTTCAATTCAAGTTTGGACTCTTCTATTTTTGGTTCTTCTTTCAATTTTTTAACTTTTGCTTCCAAAGGATGAACTTCTTCCAATGCTTCAAGCTCTCTTAGATATTCTTCAATTTCTTTTTCTTCATCCTCATTGAGAACTTTGAGCTCATCGGTAAGAGCTTTTTCAAGGGGAGTGGACACATGAACTTGCCTTTTTACTTTCAATATAGCCTCATCGGTTGCATCAATTCGGGAATAATCACTTTCACTACTATGGAAAACCCATTTAATAACGGTTGGGAAAGATATATAATCACGTGGGCCCAGGCGTTGTTATGTGGAGTGTGGTTTATATATGATACTTATAATCACGACCTAATAACCGTTGTAATAAACTAGAAAACACGCGCCCTATCACAACGGGTTTCCCAAAAGACCGTTGTGATAAAAATAATGGTCTTAGGTTCCATTCCCAACTACGTCGCTTTGATATTTATTTTTTTCTGGACAGCTCGCGAGATATTATAACGGTTATGATATATAACCGTTGTTACATTTTCTGCAAAATTTACAAATATTATCAAGCTTTTATAATTAATCTCATTTTTTAACCTGTATTATTGTTCACCATATCACAACAGAAAATACAACTCACATTTTTTATAAAGTTATCATAATAATATTAATTATATCATATTCATAATATCACATAATTGTATCATATTCAATACCCCATAACATCATCACATGAATCCAAGGTAACCAATACATCAACCATTACACCATCAGTCAATATACAAACCTAATCAACTATAACCTATTTCGTCATTATTGTTACAACAAATGCAATGAACACTAAAAATAAAAAAATCCAGGTAATCTTCAACTGTTTCTTTAGGATCTTCACCTTTAACTTCAATTCATCCTCCTTGGCTTTGTAGGTGTTAACCATCTCCTTCTCCTAATTCAAGTTCTTTACCAGTGAATAAATTATTTGTTTTGCCCTAGGATCCATCTCCTCATCCAACCAAGCAAAGTGAGAGCATTTTTTGTATCCTTGAATCTTATACATCCCACAGCCATAGAAACAGCGGTCTGGGTTCGAATCGGTCCATGTCGTCATCAATGAAGCGTCGAGACCACACTTGCATACGTACTGAAAGCACCTGTTGTTTGACTCAATTTTGCTAAAACATTCTGATGATAAACTTGAAGAATCTGCAGAAGAAAAAGATGTCGAAGGAAATGTCTCGACATCATGACTGACTTGGTAAGTGTCATACCCTAAATTTTGACCATTAAGATTCCCATCATTGTGTAAATCATCATCACAATATGGATGTACCTTTATGCCTCATCAATCTCCTCAAGAAATTGTTGAGCATCCACTACAATCAGAACTTAGGGTTTCAAGCCCTCTCAGAGCTTTTAGACAAAGGATCAATCAAGGAATGACATGATCTTTAACTTGTCTGCACCCTCAAACATACACAATGGATCAAAAGGACTCCCACTCCAAGGATTAAGCACAAGGATGCTCCCTTCTAGGTGGATCAAGCCTCAAGATCGCCAGTGTCACCAAATTAGGGTTTTGGTCGACCAGGGCCTCCAGATGAAAATTTCCTCTGGGCATGAGCCAAAGATCCAAAACATAACCTAATATGCTCTATGGAACCTCATAAACTCAATCCTCCAGTCAATTTTGCCTCAGGGGATGCATTCATCAAAAATCAGGAATTAGGGTTTCTTGACCTAATTCACCCCTAAGTTGACTTTTGGGACCAATTATGAACCAAGACCTCAAGAGAGGATTTGAGGATATCCAATATGCCATATTGATCCATTTGGAACAATGGATTGATCCAAGAAGCTTGAGCAACAAGTTTCAATTTCATTTGAACCACAGTTAGGGTTTTGCGGGAAAAGTCAACTGTAACTTTGACTTTTGACCAGGACATGCTCCCAAGCCCTAAGACATGATTCAATATCCTCTATACCACCCATGGAACATGTCCATCAAGTTTGATTTAGGTCAAGGACATGATTTCCTAAAGAATTGCACAGTTTGGAATTCATCGGATAAAAAGTCAACTGTGCACAAAAGTCAACTTTGACTTTTTGAGATTTTTCAAAAAAATGGATTTTTAACCCTAAAATGATGTTTATGTATGATTTAAATCATCATTCATCAAGAAAAATCAAAGAAAATGGGATAATTTGTAAAAGGGGTAACCATAAAAACTTAGAAAATTTTCTAAGTTATGAAAAAAAAGTGACAAAGGTACCAACTTTGGAGGATCATAACTCCTAAACCACAAAGTCATTTTTTTCCATCCAAGGCTTGATTTGTAGATCTCATTGCCCTCTACAAAAGCTTCATACTGACCTATGTCCAAATTCCTCATGGATTTTGAGTTATGGAGTGATCAAAATCAATAAAAGTCACTTTGTTCCAACACTTAGTGAAAATTTCACTAAGTCAGATTTGGACTTACTTTTTTCCAAATGTAGGGGAATTTTTCACTTGGATCCAAAAAGTATCAAAACCAAATATGATCAAATAGTTGTTGTATCATGTAAGAGCTTTCCAAAATGGCCAAGAACATCACCAAATTCAATTTGGGCCATGAGATATGACATTGGCAAGTTGCCTTGCTGAAATCTGCCAAGGCAAGGCAGAATTTTGTAATTTTGGTCGATTTGCCAAAATTAGCCAATTCCAAGCCTTGTCATCACTTTGGACACATCTGAGGATTGAATCTAAATGGGACAATCACTAAGCCAAGCCTCCAAAGTCCTTGGAACAAGAAATAGCATGTTGAACCTAGAATTGCCCAAAATAAGGACAAGACTCCAATTTTGGATTGGAGCATTCAATGGAAGCATTAAGGTGGCATGGACTGAGCCATTCTCAACTGAATTCAGTTAAGACTTATCCAAGACCAAGGGGACCAGCAGCCTGTGCCCTAACCTCTAGTCAATGGCTAGGGGAGACTTGGATTTTCATTTGCCAACATTGGCCAAACCTACTCAGCAGTTGCCATTCACTATTCCTTGCAAAACAAACTTGCTCTACTATAAATAGAGCTCAATTGTGATTAGTTTAAGTACACCAAAGGCCTACAACACTTGCCTTTATCAAATTCCACTTCTCACTCTAAAAAATGCCTTTCTTAGCAAGTCACTATCGGGTTTTTCATTAGAGAGCAATTCCACTCAAACCAATCACACACACACCTCATATACATCATATGTGAGCTGATCAAACACTTAAACAACATCTGGAACACTGATTTCTCAGAATCACCAGTCAATTGCTCATGGTTTTAACCAAAGTACAGTTGATATGCCATGAAGTGATCCAGCCAATTTCCATCAAGTCCAAGCATTCAAACACACTCTATAGGGTGTAGGGAAGCTGTTCAGATCATCATAACTCATCTGTAACACCTCCAACTTAGAAATCAATTTGCTCTTGTTGTAACGACCTAGAGGTAAGCCTAAACTTGGTCATCTCTCAATCTATGCATATTTCCTCGCACAATACTTTTGCCAAATGTTCATAATCATGCATGGAATGTTTCCCCTCAAGTAATTGCTTTGTTTGAATCGTGTATTAAACATCCCAACCTTCATGCAGAATTTAGGGTTCTTGAGGATTTTTCGTGATTTCTTGTTTTATGCTTAATTTAAATGAAATTAATTGCCATAGACATGATCGTGAGGTTGAAACGAGTTGATTGGTATGTGGATTGCATGATATAATCAAGTATTCAGTGGGATTGGATAGAAAATGCAAATCTGGGCAAGGCAGAAAACGCGTGTGTTCTTGGTCCATGTTCTTGGCGCCATTTTCATAAATTCAAATATTTGAATTTTGTGATTTTATTTAATTGATTCAAAAATTAATTTCTCTCTGAGATTTAATGATTTTGAGTTGATTCTTTTTTTTAATAATTCACAAAAATGTTAAAATATTTTATTTTCACAAAAAATCCCAAAAATGTTATTTATTTCATATAATTGATAATTTTGTGAAGAATTAATGTTTTAATTGTTTTTGACATTTAAAATATTTCTTCCTTATTGATTTTGCAAATTTTAATGATTTCTAATCATTTTGTAGGACAAAACTTGATTTATGAAGCATTAATCCAAGATCACAATTTGTTTTCCACATGTTAAACAATTGTGATCATTTTAATTGAATATTTTATTCAATTAAAACAAATTTTGAAAACAAATTAGGGTTTTGATTAATTCAACCCTCATAAATCATTTTCAAAACTTTTTGGGCCTCTATTAGAGTGTAAGACCCAACCCCTTTGAAAACCGAATCATTTTTGGGCCTCAGTCTTTGTATAAGACCCCCCGGTGTTTTCAAAATCTCGGCGCGATCGCCATTTCAGAAAAAAAGTCATCTGGGCCTACCCTCGAGTAGTAAGACCCATTTCTCTTCTTTAAAACTCTTTGGGCCTCTTGAGAGAGTGTAACACCCAAAACCCCCTTGTACAAACTATTTTGGGCCTCACTTATTATATAAGTCCCTCTGTACAAGTAAACGGCGCGATCGTCGCCTTTTAAAAATCAATTGGGCCTCTCCTCGAGCTATAAGACCCATTCAAAAAATTTTTGGCGTCTAATAGAGTGTAAGACCCAACCCCCTTTTAACCAAAAACAACTTTGGGCCTCAGATATTGTATAAGCCCCTTCGAGTTAAAAGAAAACTCGACGCGATCGCCATCTTAAACGAAAAATCATCTGGGCCTACCCTCGTGTTATAAGCCCCACCCTTTTTCTTTAAACCTTTTGGGCCTCTTGAGAGAGTGTAAGACCCATCCCTTTGTACAGAAAACAATTTTTGGGCCTCAGTCACTTGTATAAGTCCCTCTGTACAAATTCAAACAGTACGATCACTGATAAAACCCTGGGCCTCTCCTTGAGCTGTAAGCCCCAAATCTTTCTTTTTCAAAGCACTTTCTCCTTTGATTTTGAAATATACTGTTGTTTTTCAAACTTTCTTTGTTGAACAACTAACCAAACATCATGGAAGCTCTACAACCGAGTAAGTGTTTATATGCTTTCATTTACCGCTTTCATATACATATAACTGTATTGTGGGGCTATTTCGCTGTAAGTCTTCTTTCATAAACTCATATCAACTGTGTAATAATAGTATAGATATTTAGAGTTTCCTCAGCAACTACGTCTAGCATTAAGCTTGTTGATCACTCTTAAATAGTCAAAACTAGATCCCCATAGGATTACCAGATACTGTCTTCCCTCCTCTTGGGGTTAAATAATATGGAGACATGAAAGGCAGCATTCTCGGTGAACCCTTTCATAGACTATCACTCGTAGAAGTTGTCAAGAAACTCTACTCCCTAGAGATGATCTTTTCTCTGTGAATGGCATCTCTTCAGTTTCTTCCAAGTTCTCGAACTTTCTTGGCTTGATCTATTCCTCGTGAATAGCCTGTCTTGAATTTCTCGGGGTTTGGGGACCCACAGACTTCTTAAAAGCACTTATCAAGAAACTCTACTCCCCAGAGATGATCTTTTCTCCGTGAATGGCATCTCTTGAGTTTCTTCCAAATTCTCAAACTTTCCTGGCATGATCTATTCCTCGTGAATAGCCTGTCTTGAATTTCTTGGGGTTTGGGGACCCATCGGCTTCTTAAAAGCATCGGCCTCCTCTTGGGCATTGTTCAAGGACCCACAGGCTTCCTAAAAGCATCCCCGCCTCCTCTTGGGCGTTGTACAAGGACCCGTCGGCTTCTTAGAAGTATTCACCGCCTCCTCTTAGGCTTCGTATAAATGATTTCTTCCTCCGGGAATGATAGCCTCCTCTTGGGCTTCATACAAGGACCTATCGGCTTCTTAAAAGTTTCTAGCCTCCTCTTTGGCTTCGTACAAATTGTCCCGATGACCTCCTAGAGCTGTAGGAACAGAAATCAGTTATCTTAATAGAACAGTCTTTCCAAGAGTCTACTACTGTTTCTCAAAGCACAAAAGATGAAACTTTAGACTTGGACAGTCTAATTTCCTTGAGTCTCCAAGACATTCTCAAGCTCCCTTTCAAAAATAGGAAGAAACCCGTATACTCGGACAGTCTCAATACCCATGGATTTCCTACTTCCTTAAAGAAAAGGAAATAACCCTGATCCTCGAATCAAAATCCCTAAGTGCAAACATTACTCATATAAGAACTGATTTTCTCTTTAAATCAGCATACTGGACATGTCACTCAACTGAAACAGCACCATAGCCTCCCTCTTGGGCTTTATACAATGATTCTCCCCAGCGGAACCAAGCTTTTTTAGCCTTCATCTCGGGCTTTGTACGAGATACAAAACACTCTCTTGTTGAGTATAAAAGACTCTCTTATTGAGTCCCACCCTTTTAGCCTCCATCTCGGGCTTCGTACGAGATACAAAAAAAAACTCTCTTGTTGAGTCAAATAGCCTCCATCTCGGGCTTTATACGAGATACCAAAAGACTCCCTCGTTGAGTCAAAACCTTTTAGCCTCTCTCTCGGGCTTTGTACGAGACACATTTTAGCCTCCTCTTAGGCTTTGTATAAGGAAAACCTTTTAGCCTCCTCTTAGTCTTTGTATAAGGAAAACCTTTTAGCCTCCTCTTAGGCTTTGTATAAGAAAACCACTGGTTGATCCAATCAACCTTTTAGCATCAAAGTTGTGCCTCGTTCACAGTACACAAACATCAACAACTCCTTTCCCTGCATCTAATCACTGTAAGCGGCAAGCCTCTAGATCAACTACATCCATGCCACTGCCCCTCTTTTAGCATGAGAAATTCCTAAGGAAAGATGTCATTGCTCTACACTGAGTTAAAGTCTTCTCCTTCAGGTTGGAAAACCCCTATAAAGGAGATTATGGCATTACTGGATTCACATATCCCGGTTAAAGTAATCCTCCTTTATAACCAGCCATCCAACAGTTGTGCCAAACAAACCTCTTTAGAGATGACAAATTCTCTCTAAAGACAACACCTTTTAGCTTCACATCTTGGGCTTTGAACAAGATACAAATAGATCACCTTTCGCTTCACGTCTTGGGCTTTGAACAAGACACCAAAACACCATTTCCTCCCGTAGAATAGGAGGAACTACGATCGCTCTGATTTCCCTGTTTCGTAAAAACAGGAATACGTAGGCCTAAGATTGAAAGAAAAATCTTAGCGAGCACACTAAACAAAAACCCAAAATCCCATACTTTCATACATCCGTCCTAACATCTTAAACTCCCACCCATCGATCGAACACTACTTTTAACAAAATAAACCTAATAGAGACCCCAAATCTTTGTAGCATCTGTAAACCAACAGTTTTGAATATTTAACCTCAGTTTGCAAGCAGGGTTATTTGAGACATATATTTCCCTTCCTTCATCAGCTTCAATAGGATAAAAAATGAATCGAGCTGTAGATACCAAAGAGCGGTAGTGCTTCACAACCACATCCAAAATTTCTCGCTACAGAAAAATGGCGACTTCACTGGGGAGGTGTCATTAGGATCTTTCTCACCTTTATAGCGGGATCTTGTTCTCTTCCCATCTATTAGGTGGAAACATTAAAAGTAGCACCCCGTGGGGCCGGTCTTTCTTTCTTTCTGGAATAGGACTCTTTGTTGACTTCACTAGGATCTTAGGTCAAAAAACCCTTTAAGTGGGGAAGGAACCACAGAATGGTGTCTCCGCTGGGGAACCATTTTCTGTCAGGAACTCAAGATTCTTAGCTTTTAAAAGGTCTAGGACATTAGGACAAATATATATATTGTTTTTCCTAATTGATATCTGTGTTTATTTTTCTGCTAATGGGAATGCGTGTGATGCCGCATGTGGAAAGATTGAGTATACATTTAAGATAAGTGATGGCGACGAGGTCGACCATCAACCTCAGTGGAGGCTTCCCAATGCAACCCATTCCCTCTCATAGGCAATAGGCCAATTGTGACGTCTGAGAAGCTGAGGAGCCAACCCTTTTGTAGTGCGGAAGCTATCGGAAATAGTTGTCATGTAATACTACCCTCATTTGAGGCTGATGATCTATTCTCGGTGAATAGCATTTACTCTAAGATTTCATACAGCTCGTTGGCGATCCGCTTGCTGTTTGTTATCCTGGGAGGAGCTGATGATTTTGAGTACAGGTACAAAAAATCACCCTAGTATAAACCTTTGGGGATGGGTAGAGCCTTGACTTCATGACAACGACGCTTTGACCCCATGTTTTTTCTATGATTTTGTGTGCTGCATTCATGCATTCATTTAAAAAACATTAAAACATTCAAAAAAAATTCTCTTCTAGTCTCTCTGTTTTTTCAAAATAAACTAAGACTGTAATTGCAAATATCAGAGAAAAGGATTGCGCTAATGGATTTCGGTAGAAGGAGAACTCATAAGTACACCTTCAGGATTCCAAAACTAGAGGATTTAAGAGGTTTGGCGAGGATGATCACAAACCAAGAGGCTTTCAGAGCCAAGTACAGAGGTTTGCTATCTCTGCTAAGAGTCCATGTGATTGAGGGAATCATGGATGCGCTCGTTCAGTTCTATGATCCGGTCTATCACTATTTCACATTCCCGGATTACCAGCTAGCACCAACGCTGGAGGAATATTCTCATCTGATTTATCTACACATTACAGATCAAGCTCCATTTTTTGGACTGGAAGAAATTCCAAAGAATCAGACCATTGCAAGAGCAATTCATTTGGACGAGTCTGAGGTCAGGACTCACATGACCACTAAGGGTGGCATACAAGGTTTGCCAGCCCAGTTCTTGACAAAGAAAGCCCTGTACTTCGCCAGTATTGGGAACGTGACTGCTTTTGAAAGCATCTTTGTTTTACTCACCTACGGGTTATTTTTGTTGCCTAACATTAATAACTTCCTCGATATCAACTCCATCAAGATTTTTCTCATTGGAAACCCTGTGCCAACTTTGCTCGCAAATGCGTATCATTCTGCACACTTGGGAAATTTGTACAGCTGGGGGGAGATCACATGCTGTGTACCTCTGCTTTATAAATGGTTTATCTCCCATTTGCCTAAGTCTGCTGCTTTTTAGGATCACAAGTGTGCCTTACGTTGGTCGCAGAAAATTATGTCCCTCACCAACTCTAACATTGATTGGTGTAATAGGATTTATGACGGAATTAGGATCATTGACCGTTGTGGAAACTTCCCCAACGTACCCCTTATAGTAACTAAGGGAGGAATCAATTACCATCCAGTTCTCGTTCGTCGTCAATTTGGATACCCGATGAGACACGTCCCACAGGGTGTTCATCTGGAAGGTCTTTTCTTCAAGGAAGGAGAAACTGACAGAGCACTAAAGACGGAAATAGTGCACGCTTGGAAACATGTTCATAAGAAAGTACGAGAGTCTCTAGGAAAACTGGACTGTGTCTCGGTAGAGCCTTATCTCCACTGGGTACAAACTAGAGCTCTCAAGCTAAAGATGCCTTATCCTCGTCATGGAGTTCTTCCACCGAGGGAGTCTGTCATGTACTTCAGGACTGAGACTGAAAAGCTTCAGGTTACTCTCAACAAAGTTCAACGGGAGAGGAGGTCTTGGAAGAACAAGTACCGCACCCTCAACGTGGAGTGCATCAAAATACAGCAACTGCTGAAAGATAAGGACGCTCTGATTGAAATTTTGGAGCAACATGCTGTAGAGAATCAAGATGACCAAAGGAATTTGCTCACTCCTTTCACCTGGCAAAGGAATGATGACCCGACAACGGCCCAAGAGCCCCGGTCAAAGAAAAGGAAAGTACCAGAGTCAACACCCGATTTCTCTTCAGAGAGGACTCGGGACCCATTAGCTTAGGTTTCTGTTTCTGCACCTTGTAATCTACTGTATTTCCATTTTTGTAATCCTTTGAATTTCAATAAAACGGGGTTTCCCCACTGTTTGATATTTGCAATCTAATTGTCGAAGTTTATTTTGATTAAACCAAAAAATAATTAATATAATCATTGCATTCATTATTCTCACATCGCGTATTCTTCTTACCTACGAATCTCACGCTTGTGTCTCGGTTCTAGAGTCAAACTGTCTCATTTGTATAATACTCAGGCCAATCGTCAAAAAAAGATGGATGATCTTGAGGAAGAAAACAGAGAGTTGAAAGAAGAGATCGACGCTCTGAGAGAGGATATGAGAAAGCTTCGTAACGACATGCAAGCCATGGCAGAAGGTCAACTACAAAGAACTGTGATCTCAGAGATCACCTCAACGCCCATAGTGGAGAAGTATGATCCTAGGTATCAAATGCCGAAAGATCGTCCTTGGGGCATGCCTGTTAACTATATCCCGGAAGGATATGTTCCGCCGATCACTGAAGATCAGGGAATCATAACAGAAGTCGCTGGGCCTGAAGGTTACAAACTTCGGGAAAGCAAAGATGCCAGGGGCATACTGAAGACTCCTAAAGGTTACAAACTTTGGGAAACGCCAAGATTCACTGTCGAAGTCACGGTACCACCCCCTATGGTGTACACTGTCCCAGAAGGACAGATTCCACCGATCCCTTCTGATAAGAAGGAAACTATGTTCGATAGAATGGATGAATTCCAGGAACAGTTCTTGGAAATGCAGAAATAACTGCAAGCTATCCGCGGTCAGGATTTATTTGGAAAGGACGCCGCATACCTTTGTCTGGTCCCCAATGTGAAAGTTCCGCACAAATTTCAAGTGCCCGGCTTTGAAAAATACAAGGGTAACTCTTGCCCTCAGAGCCATCTGGTGATGTACGCTCAGCGAATGTCAGCTCAGACGGAGAATCTGGACTTACTGATTCACTACTTTCAGGATAGTTTAACCGGTGCCGTACTCAAATGGTACATGGGTTTAAACCGTACTACAATTAGTACATTCAGAGATCTTGGTACTGCCTTCGTCCAACAATACAAATACAATTTGGACATGGCACCGGACAGAGATCAACTCAGATCAATGTCACAAAAGGACAAGGAAACCTTTAAGGAGTACGCTCAAAGATGGCGTGAAATTTCCGCTCAGATTTGTCCACCTCTTGAGGAAAAAGAGATGACAAAGATCTTCTTAAAGACCTTAAGCTCATTTTACTATGATAGAATGGTTGCCAGTGCACCCAGTGATTTCACCGAGATGGTGGGCATGGGAGTTCGTCTTGAGGAAGCCGTCCGAGAAGGACATTTGGTAAAAGACGCTGGATCATCAAGTAGTACAAAACGATACGGTAGTGCTCTCCCTAAGAAAAAAGAGCAAGATATTGGGAATATCTCTCTCGGAAAGCAAAGGCGACGTTATCAACCGGTAGCAGCTGTAACTCCTGCTATCAGTCCTGCGCCTATTCCTACGTATCAAGCTCAGGTTGCGCAAAGCCAACCTAATCAGTAAAGGACGTAACAGCCTCTTCAGCAGGCTCGTCCTCAATACAACAACAATCGTACAACGCGGCCACCAGGGTTTGATCCTATACCCATGTTGTACGCAGAACTATTTCTGTTACTCCTGGCTAAGGGGCACATTTAGACTAAGTCTCCTCTTACAGTACCGAAAAATCCACCTTTTTGGTTTAAGGTGGATCAGACGTGCCCTTACCATCAAGGAGGATCAGGGCATAACATAGAGAATTGTCTCAATTTCAAATCCGACATGCAAAACCTTGTTAGGAGCGGGCTCTTATCTTTCAAAGATACGAATCCCAATGTTCTTACGAACCCGCTGCCTCAACATGAGAAAGCTGCAGTCAACCTGATTGAGAAAGAATTTAACAATGTCTATCAAATTCACGATGTACTCTTGTTGAGGGCCAATCTGGTCAAGATGCATTGTAGACAGAGTGGGTACGGCCATGTGCCACCTCATAATTATCACCAATGTAATGTCTGCTCTAAAAGCAATCAAGGGTGTTCTATGGTGTAAACAGCTCTACAGGAACAGATGGATCTCGGATGCATCCAAGAGCACCGAGTTCGTGGAGTTAACATGGTTTACACGAATTCCAATGTCATTCAAAACCACGACATCCGTACGATGAATGTCAACTTGGTGGCGATGCACTCAAGGCAAAGCCAGTATCATAATCTGCCGCGGCACGATTACAGTTCTTGTCTGACTTGCTCGGTAAACAAACAGGGATGGATCTTGGATGGATCCAGGACTACCATGATAGGAATCCCTATCAGATCAATATGGTTTAGATCTTCGGCATTCGCTTGATGAATACCAACTTGGTAGAATTGCATGTTGAGCAGGTCCGACTCAGATTCCTAATATCACATAATTATCACAGCTGTAAAGCGGGTTGCGAAAACGATCAGGGATGTGCCCTTGTCCAGGAAGCACTTCAGCACTTGTTAGATCATTGATGGATGCCAATCTACATGGATGAGGATACTTAGTAAATTAGTATCAATAACAGAAACCCCACTCGGCGTCAAAGTCAGGATGTCCGACTCGTGGAAGCTAACCTAGTAAGGTTACATTGTATTCAAAGTGGGCGTGGCCAGGTGCCACCACAGAATTATGAATGTTGTGGAGTCTGTTCGGAAAGTAACCAAGGGTGCTACCTTGTGCGAGCAGCTCTCCAGGGGCAGGTGGATCGTGGAGAGATCTGCCCATATCCAGGTTCCGGACCCATCAACTGGGCGCCGAATTACCTTGCCAATCAAATTGAGGACACTGTTGTAATCTCTGATCATCAAAGAACTAGGGATGTTTTCACCATCATTCCTCTACTTAACAAATCCAAAGTTCCCAACCGGGAACGGATCGAGATTACCTACGATGGTTAGAAAAACCAGAAGGTTTCCATAGTCATCTATCTACCGGGACCACTACCGTATGAATCAGCTAAGGCAATCCCTTACAAATACGATGCAACGATAATTGAAAATGGAAAGGAAATTCCATTATCCTCCATCGTGAATATTGCAGACATCAGTCGTGTAACACGGAGTTGTCGAATCTCCAACAGAGGAGTTGGAGAGTCCAACAAAGAAAAGGAACTTCAGACAGAAGCTCCCAATCCACCAGTCGGTCAATCCAGTAATCCCGACCTTTCGAAAAACGATGATGAGATGCTGAAGCTCATCCAAAGGAGTGAATACAGCATTGTCGATCAAATGTTACAGACTCCTTCAAAGATCTCGATATTATCACTGTTACTCAGTTCCGAAGCGCACAGGGAGGCTCTACAGAAAGTCTTGGAGCAAGCCTTTGTGGAACAGGATGTAACAATCAGATAGTTCGATAGTATTGTCTCTAACATCACTTCCTGCAACAAATTGGGATTTAGTGATGAGGAATTACCTAAAGAGGGTCGCCGTCATAACATGGCACTCAATATCACAGTCAACTGCCAGGATGATGCTTTAGCCAGCGTACTGGTAGACACAGGGTCAGCCCTAAATGTTATGCCGAAGTCCACTTTGACTCAATTATCATTCAAAGGCCCTCCGATGAGAACCAGCGAGGTCGTCGTCAAAGCGTTCGACGGATCCAGAAAAACGGTTATCGGCGAAGTTGATCTTCCCATAACTTTTGGTCCTTACACTTTCCAAGTCACCTTCCAGGTCATGGACATCCGGGCAACGTACAGTTGTTTATTAGGAAGACCTTGGATACATCAGGCTGGAGCGGTCACCTTGACCCTCCACCAAAAGCTAAAGTTCGTCCAGAACGGCCAACTCATCACAGTCTGTGGGGAACAGGCCTTGCTCGTCAGCAATTTATCGTCATCCACTTATGTGGAACCAGAAGGGATAATCGGAACCCAGTTCCAAGCGCTTTCGTTACACAAGGACGAACAATCCAGAGGAGGAACTTCGATTTCCTCATACAAAGATGCTATTAAAGTGGTCGAGAGTACCGATACGATAGGATGGGGACAGCTTGTCATTCCTACTAGCAATACAACAAAGAAGGGCCTTGGTTTTTCTGCGACCTGTACCCGGACAGCTGCTAACGATGAAAGTCTTCATCCCATTCAGAATTTCTTCCACAGTGGAGGTTTCCTTCACCCAGTGTCTCAAATAGTCCATGCTATCAATGAGGAGGATCCCTCCGACCCAGATGAGTAATGGAAGTTCTATCTTAACAAGGACGGTTATATGTCTCAGGAAGAGGTGCTTACGCCATTTTGCTATTCCGCACAGAGTCTGAGATTTATACCACGGTCAGTTGTCGAAATGATATTCAGAGGTTGTGATCCAGAAGGATGTCGTGCTCCGCCAAATTCATTAGAGGAGAACACTCTGATGAAAGACAACTTTGACCACAATTACTATGGCCCGATGAATGGCCTGCCAATGTGGCAGCCTTACCCAGGAGACTTGGGGCCAGAAAGTCAGCCAAGTAATGAAACTCAACTGAGCATCATTGAACAGAATACTTGTGTCCCCACCATGTCATGGGATCAACACTCAGGTCATTCAGACACTACTCAACATGACGATGAATTTGCAACGTTTGCAGGACTTGAATTCATCAACTATGCTTTTCCCGAGGTCAACGTCATCGAGAGGGATGACTCCTCCAATTCCAAAGAAGTGTGGGACACCTTGGGACAACCGAGTGGAAAATACGACTATATGGTCAAGTACACCGCTCCCGAAAGCTCTCGTATCAGGCTCGAAGATATCCAGCCAACTGGATGGGGAGATACTGCTGAGAGCATAAATGCTATACAAAATGCAACAGAGGAATTCTCCTATGACAATTCTGCCTGGGAGACAGATTCCAATGATCCTGCTCCACCAGAAATCAGCGTCAATTCTAAAGACAAATCAAGGAACGTGCCAGACTTTGTGATTCACTGAGGAGTTCGCCGCCAATAGGTTGATGTCGATGTTCCGAAGGTCGTTCGCCAATCAAAGTAATTGTCATCTTTAACCTTTCACCCTGCCCAGGTGAAACGGATGTTTTGATAGGGCTCGCTTTCTGTAAATTTTCCCTCTTCGCTTCGCCCAAAGCGACAGAGTTTTGTTTTATAGGGCTGTAGTTTCAAGAATCGACTTGTTCATTAATAAAATAACGTCGTTCTATAATTTCCACATTAATTGTTGTTTTCTCTTTTTTGCTTTTTCTCAGAAAATGGTAATCCTAAAAAACAATTCACTACTAAAAACAAGCAGTAAAAAAATAAAATACACTGCACACATTTGCATTTTCTCTATCTCTTCTAAACACGAATCATCACGTCATGCAGATTGCTTGTTTTAAACCCCGTTGAAACATACGATCCAATGCCTTCTCCCAACTTTGAATTCCCGGTATTTGAGGCTGAAGAAGAAGATGACAACGAAATTCCAGAAGAGATCTCCCGACTACTCAGACAAGAGGAAAGGTCCATTGAACCTCACAAAGACCCGTTGGAAATGGTAAACTTGGGTTCAGAAGAAGAGAGAAAAGAAATCGGGATTGGGGCACTGCTCAGTCCAATTGCCAGAGAGGGTTTGATAAAGCTTCTCAAAGAATTCTCCGATGTATTCGCTTGGTCCTATCAGGATATGCCAGGGTTGGATACCAGCATCGTGGAACATCATTTACCGTTAAGATCGGAATGTCCGCCGATAAAGCAAAGGTTGAGACGCACTCATCCGGACATGGCCATCAAAATCAAAGAGGAGGTACAGAAACAGATTGATGCGGGTTTCCTCGCTACGTCAGAATATCCTCAATGGTTAGCCAATATCGTACCTGTTCTGAAAAAGGACGGAAAAGTCTGAATGTGTGTTGATTACAGAGATCTAAACAAGGCTAGTCCAAAGGACGACTTTCCTTTACCACACATTGACATGCTGGTTGACAGTACAGCAATGTTCAAAGTTTTCTCATTCATGGATGGATTCTCGGGCTATAATCAGATCAAAATGGCGCCGAAAGACATGGAGAAAACTTCGTTCATTACCCCATGGGTTACCTTTTGTTACAAGGTAATTCCGTTCGGTTTGAAGAACGCCGGGGCAACCTATCAAAGGGCCATGACTACTCTGTTTCATGACATGATACACAAAGAAATCGAGGTATATGTCGATGATATGATTGCAAAATCTAAGACAGAAGAGGAGCATGTGACCCACCTGTCAAAACTATTCGAGCGTTTGTGAAAGTACAAACTCCGCTTGAATCCCAACAAATGCACCTTCGGTGTCCGTTCGGGAAAACTTTTAGGGTTAATCGTCAGCCAGAAAGGAATTGAGGTTGATCCTGACAAGGTCAAGGCCATTCGAGAAAGGCCTTCTCCGAAAACTGAAAAACAAGTCAGAGGATTCCGGGGACGTTTGAACTACATCTCCAGATTCATTTTCCTCATGACCGCGACATGTGCGCCAATTTTCAAATTTCTGAAAAAGAACCAGGATTGCGTTTGGATAGAAGATTGTCAAACCGCCTTCGACAGTATCAAGGAATATCTGTTGAATCCTCTGATTCTATCACCTCCAGTGGAAGGAAGACCACTGATTATCTACCTCACAGTCTTGTAAGACTCAATGGGTTGTGTACTTGGCCAACAAGACGAAACCAGATAGAAAGAGTCTGCCATTTACTATCTAAGCAAGAAGTTCACCGACTGTGAAACTCGGTACACGATGCTCGAGAAAACTTGCTGTGCTTTGGCTTGGGCACCCAAACGTCTTCGCCAGTACATGATTCGTCACACTACTTGGTTAATCTCCGAAATGGATCCAATTAAGTACGTCTTCAAAAAACCTGCTCTCACGGGAAGGATTGCCCGTTAGCAGATGTTGCTATCCGAATATGACATAGAGTACCACGTTCAAAAAGTCGTTAAAGGAAGTATTTTAGCCGATCATTTGGCTCATCAACCGATTGACGATCAGGAAGCAATCGGGTCCGACTTCCCAGACGAAGATGTTATGTATTTGAAAATGAAAGACTGCGACGAACCGCTACCAAGTGAAGGACCAGAACCAGGTTCCCAGTGGGGACTTATCTTTGACGGAGCAGTTAATCATTATGGAAATGGAATTGGGGCAATCATTGTTACCCCTCAGGGTACCCACATTCCTTTCACCGCTCGACTTACGTTCAAGTGTACAAACAACGAGGCCAAATACGAAGCTTGTATTATAGGTCTCAAAGAAGCGATTGATTTATGGATCAAAAACTTGGATGTATACGGCGACTCAGCCCTGGTTACCAATCAGATAAAAGGAGATTGGAACACATACCAATCAGGACTGATTCCTTACAAAGACTATGCAAGAAGGTTGTTACCCTTCTTCAACAGAGTCGAGTTTCATCATATCCCTCGTGATGAGAATCACAAGGCTAATGCATTAGCCACTCTCTCTTCCATGATTAGTGTAGGTTAATGGAACGACCTACCTAAGATCGACATAATACGCCTAGAACGGCCCGCTTACATCTTCACGATTGAAGCAGTCATAGACGATAAACCTTGGTATCACGATATCAAATGCTTCCTTAAAAAACAAGAGTACCCACCTGGGGCACTAAGGAAGGACAGAAAAACCCTCAGAAGACTAGCAAGCAGCTTCTTCCTGAGCGGTGATACTCTCTACAAGAGAAATTTTGACATGGTCTTGCTCCGATGCATAGACAGACCAGAGGCAGACATGCTGATAAAAGAAATTCACGAAGGGTCCTTTAGCACTCATGCCAATGGACACACAATGGCGAGAAAAATTCTGAGAGCAGGGTACTATTGGTTGACAATGGAATTCGACTGCTACAAGTACATGAGGAGGTGTCATAAGTGTCAGATATACTCCGACAAAATTCATGTACCGCCAACGCATCTCAAAGTTCTTTCTTCCCCATGGACTTTTTCCATATGGGGAATCGACATGATTGGCTTTATCGAACCTAAAGCTTCAAACGGACATCGGTTCATTCTGGTAGCCATTGACTATTTCACCAAGTGGGTCGAAGCAGCGTCATACGCTAATGTAACCCGACAAGTGGCGGTCCGATTTATCAAAAACAATATCATCTGCCGTTATGGTGTTCCAAACCAGATCATTACTGATAATGGATCTAACTTGAACAATAAGATGATGAAAGAGTTGTGATTGAACACCATAACTCATCTCCCTACCGACCCAAGATGAACGGAGTGGTAGAAGCGGCTAACAAGAACATCAATAGGATTGTTCAGAAGATGGTTGTAACCTACAAAGATTGGCATGAGATGCTACCCTTTGCGCTTCACGGTTATCGCACGTCTGTCCGTACTTCAACAGGGGCTACCCCTTTCTCTCTAGTATATGGCATGGAAGCAGTGCTCCCCATAGAAATAGAGATCCCATCAATTCGGGTATTGATGGAAGCTAAGCTCACAGAAGCTAAATGGTGTCAAAGTCGACACGATGAACTCAACCTGATCGAAGAGAAATAAATCACGGCACTATGTCACGGTCAGTTGTATCAACAGAGAATGAAGAGGGCGTTCGACAAAAAGGTTCGACCTCGCATCTTCAGGAAAGGAGACCTTGTGCTCAAGAAGATACAATCATTTCTCACTGATTCTCGGGGCAAGTGGACTCCGAATTATGACGGCCCCTATGTGGTCAAGAAAGCCTTCTCAGGCAGTGCCTTGAGACTTGCAACCATGGACGGAGAGGAATTTGCCTACCCCACAAACGTTGATGTAGTCAAGAAATACTTCGCCTAAAAAAACATCTCGGTGGATTGAAAACCCGAAAGGGCGGTCCAGGCAAAAGTTAGAGACAAAATTAAAAAAAAAACATCCCGGTGGATTGGAAACATCACAGTACAATCCAGGTAAAAATTAGGGATAATGGCAAGTAACTATGTTCAACAGAGTCAAGTCCCTCAGCAGTAGCAGTTACACCATCCATCAGAGGAAAACTCCAGTCAAGGTCATCTTCGACAGAAGCTCAGGATATCCCGAATTCAAATTTAGTAGAAGGATAGTGGTCGTTATGTTTCAACGTAGCCCTTTTTCCCTGTAAATTACCATTTTCTAGCTTTGTATATACTCTTTGGAATCAAGCGTTTAGCTGATCTCCATCTTATCAATAAAATTTGAGTCCTTGTGCTTTTGTTTGTAATTCTTATTTGTTTTAGCTTTACAGAATGACATTTTAACATGCTCGACGACTCTTGAAATAAAAGAAAAATGAATTTACTTGTAAAAAAATTTTTGCTTTAAAATAAATATGGCAATTTCTTTTGACTGTTGAACATCAAAAGAATATCGGTCGCTTCTGCAAAGGTGTTCGAACCTCAAAGTGCAGAATCAAAGTACTCATTCTACGCCATTGCGCCTGAATGAAGGATCAACAGTGTCGGATGCGACTATTCCATCTGACCTCTTCGGCAGAGTTCTTATCTCCTAAGCCCGACCAACATAGTTCCCCGTGAGGACTACTTCTCCTAAGCAAGGTAGGATTGTTATCTTGAACCAAGTGATACCTTTCATCTCCCGCGATGGCCGAGTATCTAGTCGTGTTCATCCATTAGTTTGTATGTCGTGTCAGTTTTGTCAGCATATACATATATACATCATGCATTTTACTTGAATTCGCATTCATATTGCATCACTATCACTCTGGTCGGTCTTATCCTCTAGTGATAAAAGTCCTCTCAATCGACTTGTCGATTCTTTCCTCGTCAGGAAGTGAATCATCTGAACAATCTCGCCTCCAGTTATTTCTGAATTGAAGATAGGTCCTAGACCACTTTGATAACTTGAACCTCCGAAAAACTAGAGAACCTTCACCAAACATCACTCTTCGCCATTGAAGATGATATCTTCGCTTTCCCAGATTAAGGAAGATCCCCAGAGAAAGCCTCTTGGTTAGAAATTCGGCAGTACGGCAGTTTTTCTTCGAAAGAACCACTGATGAAAAGGTCATCGGCACCTCAAAATTGGATCCCATCATATGGCATTTCTCCGAGAAGATCCCGAGAAAAGTATGATGTAACACCCCAAACAGAAACAGTCTCTCAAGAGACTCGCTTTCCCCAGTAGAATCGACAAATTGCATCTCCATCAAAGAAGTTTTTACACCTCTACAACTCAGACGATTGGGTTCCCCAGCAAGCCTGACGTCAACTTTTTCCGTCAAATCGCATCTCCCCAGGAAGATTCGGCGAGAAGTTTGAGGAAAGCCGCTACAAATAGCGTCCATTGTCAAGAAAGTTCATTGACAAAAGAAACTAAGACCAATTCCTTGGTAGGAAACCAGGATCGAGGGGAAGTTTAAATCAGAAACTAAGACCAGTTCCTTGGTAGGAAACCAGGATCGAGGGGAAGTTTAAATCAGAAACTAAGACCAGTTCCTTGGTAGGAAACCAGGATCGAGGGGAAGTTTAAATCAGAAAACTGAGACCAGTTCCTTGGCTGAAGACCAGGATCAAGGGGAAGTTTACGTTTTCTAAGCATCATTGCTTAGCAAAAGAAGATGAATACGATCTGCCATTCATAACCACCATCAAAATATCGGGCATTCCGATATTTAATCGTCCTGCACCCCGAATGCCCGAATACCTTCGTCATTCACACCTTCGTGTCCAAGAAGATTAAATAGGGGCATCTGTCATACCCCAAATTTTGACCATTAAGATTCCCATCATTGTGTAAATCATCATCACAATATGGATGTACCTTTATGCCTCATCAATCTCCTCAAGGAATTGTTGAGCATCCACTGCAATCAGAACTTAGGGTTTCAAGCCCTCTCAGAGCTTTTAGACAAAGGATCAATCAAGGAATGACATGATCTTCAACTTGTATGCACCCTCAAACATACACAATGGATCAAAAGGACTCCCACTCCAAGGATTAAGCACAAGGATGCTCCATTCTAGGTGGATTAAGCCTCAAGATCGCCAGTGTCACCAAATTAGGGTTTTGGTCGACCAGGGCCTCCAGATGAAAATTTCCTCTGGGCAAGAGCCAAAGATCCAAAACATAACCTAATATGCTCCATGGAACCTCATAAACTCAATCCTCCAATCAATTTTGCCTCAGGGGATGCATTCATCAAAAATCAGGAATTAGGGTTTCTTGACCTAATTCACCCCTAAGTTGACTTTTGGGACCAATTATGAACCAAGACCTCAAGAGAGGATTTGAGGATCTCCAATATGCCATATTGATCCATTTGGAACAATGGATTGATCCAAGAAGCTTAAGAAACAAGTTTCAATTTCATCTGAACCACAGTTAGGGTTTCGCAGGAAAAGTCAACTGTAACTTTGACTTTTGACCAGGACATGCTCCCAAGCCCTAATACATGATTCAATATCCTCTATACCACCCATGGAACATGTCCATCAAGTTTTATTTAGGTCAAGGACATGATTTCCTGAAGAATTGCACAGTTTGGAGTTCATCAGATAAAAAGTCAACTGTGCACAAAAGTCAACTTTGACTTTTTGAGATTTTTCACAAAAATGGATTTTTAACCCTAAAATGATGTTTATGTATGATTTGAATCATCATTCATCAAGAAAAATCAAATAAAATGGGATAACTTGTAAAGGGGTAACCATAAAAACTTAGAAAATTTTCTAAGCTATGAAAAAAAAAGTGACGAAGGTACCAACTTTGGAGGATCATAACTCCTAAACCACAAAGTCATTTTTTTCCATCCAAGGCTTGATTTGTAGATCTCATTGCCCTCTACAAAAGCTTTATACTGACCTATGTTCAAATTCCTCATGGATTTTGAGTTATGGAGTGATCAAAATCAAGAAAACTCACTTTGTTCCAACACTTAGTGAAAATTTCACTAAGTCAGATTTTGCCTTACTTTTTTCCAAATGTAGGGGCATTTTTCACTTGGATCCAAAAAGTATCAAAACCAAATATGATCAAACAGTTGTTGTATCATGTAAGGGCTTTCCAAAATGGCCAAGAACATCACCAAATTCAATTTGGGCCATGAGATATGACATTGGCAAGTTGCCTTGCTGAAATCTGCCAAGGCAAGGCAGAATTTTGTACTTTTGGTCGATTTGCCAAAATCAGCCAATTCCAAGCCTTGTCGTCACTTTGGACACATCTGAGGATTGAATCTAAAGGGGACAATCACTGAGCCAAGCCTCCAAAGTCCTTGGAACAAGAAATAGCATGTTGAACCTAGAATTGCCCAAAATAGGGACAAAACTCCCATTTTGGATTGGAGCATTCAATGGAAGCATCAAGGTGGCATGGACTGAGCCATTCTCAACTGAATTCAGTCAAGACTTATCCAAGACCAAGGGGACCAGCAGCCTGTGCCCTAACCTCTAGTCAATGGCTAGAGGAGACTTGGATTTTCATTTGCCAACATTGGCCAAACCTACTCAGCAGTTGCCATTCACTATTCCTTGCAAAACAAACTTACTCTACTATAAATAGAGCTCAATTGTGATCAGTTTAAGTACACCAAAGGCCTACAACACTTGCCTTTCTCAAATTCCACTTCTCACTCTAAAAAATGCCTTTCTTAGCAAGTCACTATCGGGTTTTTCATTAGAGAGCAATTCCACTCAAACCAATAACACCCACACCTCATATACATCATATGTGAGCTGATCAAACACTTAAACAACATCTGGAACACTAATTTCTTAGAATCACCAGTCAATTGCTAAAGGTTTTAACCAAAGTGCAGTTGAGATGCCATGAAGTGATCCAGCCAATTTCCATCAAGTCCAAGCATTCAAACACACTCCATAGGGTGTAAGGAAGCTGTTCAGATAATCACAACTCATCTGTAACACCTCCAACTCAGAAATCAATTTGCTCTTGCTGTCACGACCTAGAGGTAAGCCTAAACTTGGTCATCTCTCAATCTATGCATATTTCCTCGCACAATACTTTTGCCAAATGTTCATAATCATGCATGGAATGTTTCCTCTCAAGTAATTTCTTTGTTTGAATCGTGTATTAAAAATCCCAGCCTTCATGCAGAATTTAGGGTTCTTGAGGATTTTTCGTGATTTCTTGTTTTATGCTTAATTTAAATAAAATTAATTGCCATAGACATGATCGTGAGGTTGAAACGAGTTGATTGGTATGTGGATTGCATGATATAATCAAGTATTCAGTGAGATTGGATAGAAAATGCAAATCTGGGCAAGGCAGAAAACGCGCGTGTTCTTGGTCCATGTTCTCGGCGCCATTTTCATAAATTCAAATATTTGAATTTTGTGATTTTATTTAATTGATTCAAAAATTAATTTCTCTCTGAGTTTTAATGATTTTGAGTTGATTCTTTTTTTAATAATTCACAAAAATGTTAAAATATTTTATTTTCCCAAAAAATCCCAAAAATGTTATTTATTTCATATAATTGATATTTTTGTGAAGAAATAATGTTTTAATTATTTTTGACATTTAAAATATTTCTTCCTTATTGATTTTGCAAATTTTAATGATTTCTAATCATTTTGTAGGACAAAACTTGATTTATGAAGCATTAATCCAAGATCAAAATTTGTTTTCCACATGTTAAACAATTTTGATCATTTTAATTGAATATTTTATTCAATTAAAACACATTTTGAAAACAAATTAGGGTTTTGATTAATTCACCCCTCATAAATCATTTTCAAAACTTTTTGGGCCTCTATTAGAGTGTAAGACCCAACCCCTTTGAAAACCGAATCATTTTTGGGCCTCAGTCTTTGTATAAGACCCCCCGGTGTTTTCAAAATCTCGGCGCGATCGCCATTTCAGAAAAACGTCATCTGGGCCTACCCTCGAGTAGTAAGACCCATTTCTTTTCTTTAAAACTCTTTGGGCCTCTTGATAGAGTGTAAGACCCAAAACCCCCTTGTACAAACCATTTTGGGCCTCACTTATTGTATAAGTCCCTCTGTACAAGTAAACGGCACGATCATCGCCTTTTAAAAATCAATTGGGCCTCTCCTCGAGCTATAAGACCCATTCAAAACTTTTTGGGCCTCTAATAGAGTGTAAGACCCAACCCCCTTTTAACCAAAAACAACTTTGGGCCTCAGATATTGTATAAGCCCCTTCGCGTTAAAAGAAAATCTCGGCGCGATCGCCATCTTAAACGAAAAATCATCTGGGCCTACCCTCTTGTTATAAGCCCCACTCTTTTTATTTAAACCTTTTGGGCCTCTTGAAAGAGTGTAAGACCCATCCCTTTGTACAGAAAACAATTTTTGGGCCTCAGCCACTTGTATAAGTCCCTCTGTACAAATTCAAACAGTGCGATCACTGATAAAACCCTGGGCCTCTCCTTGAGCTGTAAGCCCCAAATCTTTCTTTTTCAAAGCACTTTCTCCTTTGATTTTGAAATATACTGTTGTTTTTCAATCTTTCTTTGTTGAACAACTAACCAAACAGCATGGAAGCTCTACAACTGAGTAAGTGTTTATATGCTTTCATTTACCGCTTTCATATACATATAATTGTATTGTGGGGCTGTTTCACTGTAAGTCTTCTTTCATGAACTCATATCAACTGTGTAATAATAGCATAGATATTTAGAGTTTCCCCGACAACTACGTCTAGCATTAAGCCCGTTGATCACTCTTAAATAGTCAAAACTAGATCCCCGTAGGATTACGAGACACAGTCTTCCCTCCTCTTGGGGTTAAACAATATGGAGACATTAAAGGCAGCATTCTCGGTGAACTCTTTCATAGACTGTCACTCGTAGAAGTTGTCAAGAAACTCTACTCCCCAGAGATGATCTTTTCTCCCTGAATGGCATCTCTTGAGTTTCTTCCAAATTCTCGAACTTTCTTGGCTTAATCTATTCCTCGTGAATAACCTGTCTTGAATTTCTCGGGGTTTAGGGACCCACAGGCTTCATAAAAGCACTTGTCAAGAAACTCTACTCCCCAAAGATGATCTTTTCTCCGTGAATGGCATCTCTTGAGTTTCTTCCAAATTCTCGAACTTTCCTGGCTTGATCTATTCCTCGTGAATATCCTGTCTTGAATTTCTCGGGGTTTGGGGACCCATCGGCTTCTTAAAAGCATCGGCCTCCTCTTGGGCATTGTTCAAGGACCCACAGGCTTCCTAAAAGCATCCCCGACTCCTGTTGGGCATTATACAAGGACCCGTCGGCTTCTTAGAAGTATTCACCGCCTCCTCTTAGGCTTCGTATAAATGATTTCTTCCTCTGGGAATGATAGCCTCCTCTTGGGCTTCATACAAGGACCTATCGGCTTCTTAAAAGTTTCCAGCCTCCTCTTGGGCTTCGTACAAATTATCCCGATGACCTCCTAGAGGTGTAGGAACAGAAATCAGTCATCTTAATAGAACAGTCTTTCCAAGAGTCTACTACTGTTTCTCAAAGCACAAAAGATGAAACTTTAGACTTGGACAATCTAATTTCCTTGAGTCTCCAAGACATTCTCAAGCTCTCTTTCAAAAATAGGAAGAAACCCGTAGACTCGGACAGTCTCAATACCCATGGATTTCCCACTTCCTTAAAGAAAAGGAAATAACCCTGATCCTCGAATCAAAATCCCTGAGTGCAAACATTACTCATATAAGAACTGATTTTCTCTTTAAATCAACATTCAGGACCTGTCACTCAACTGAAACAGCACCATAGCCTCCCTCTTAGGCTTTATATAATGATTCTCCCCAGCGGAACCAAGCTTTTTTAGCCTTCATCTCGGGCTTTGTACGAGATACAAAACACTCTCTTGTTGAGTATAAAAGACTCTCTTATTGAGTCCCACCCTTTTAGCCTCCATCTCGGGCTTCGTACGAGATACAAAAAAAACTCTCTTGTTGAGTCAAATAGCCTCCATCTCGGCCTTTATACGAGATACCAAAAGACTCCCTCGTTGAGTCAAAACCTTTTAGCCTCTCTCTCGGGCTTTGTACGAGACACATTTTAGCCTCCTCTTAGGATTTGTATAAGGAAAACCTTTTAGCCTCCTCTTAGGCTTTGTATAAGGAAAACCTTTTAGCCTCCTCTTAGGCTTTGTATAAGAAAACCACTGGTTGATCCAATTAACCTTTTAGCAACAAAGTTGTGCCTCGTTCACAGTACACAAACATCAACAACTCCTTTCCCTGCATCTAATCATTGTAAGCGGCAAGCCTCTGGATCATCTACATCCATGCCACTGTCCCTCTTTTAGCATGAGAAATTCCTAAGGAAAGATGGCATTGCTCTACACTGAGTTAAAGTCTTCTCCTTCAGGTTGGAAAACCCCTATAAAGGAGATTATGGCATTATCGGATTCACATATCCCGGTTAAAGTAATCCTCCTTTATAACCAGTCATCCAACAGTTGTGACAAACAAACCTCTTTAAAGATGACAAATTCTCTCTAAAGACAACACCTTTTAGCTTCACATCTTGGGCTTTGAACAAGATACAAATAGATCAACTTTTGCTTCACGTCTTGGGCTTTGAACAAGACACCAAAACACCATTTCCTCCCGTAGAATAGGAGGAACTACGATCGCTCTGATTTCTCTGTTTCGGAAAAATGGGCATACGTAGGCATAAGATTGAAAGAAAAATCTTAGCGAGCACACTAAACAAAAACCCAAAATCCCATACTTTCATACATCTGTCCTAACATCTTAACCTCCCACCCATCGACCGAACACTACTTTTAACAAAATAAACCTAATAGAGACCCCGAATCTTTGTAGCATCTGTAAACCAACAGTTTTGACTGTTTAACCTCAGTTTACAAGCAGGGTTAATTTGAGACATCTATTTCCCTTCCTTCATCAGCTTCAATAGGATAAAAAATGAATCGAGCTGTAGATACCAAAGGGCGGTAGTGCTTCGCAACCACATCCAAAATCGCTCGCTACATTAAGTTAGAAGGTTTTAATTTGTTGCAAGAATTAAGGAGCGGATCAAGGAAACACAGGATCAAAGATTGAAAGCCCAAGACAAAAGAAGACTATATAAGGAGACTTAGACCTAGAGTTAATGGATTGTACGTGTGTATCACTTGTAACTTTGTAACCTAGTTCTCTTGTGTTGAATAAAGGTTTAGGGTTTGAGTGTTGTTGGCTCTCTTAGGAGTTGTAAGTCTCCACTCTATAATATGGGATGCAGAGTGGAAGGCATAGGTACAGGGACACAACCAGAAGCCTGTAGGTAATGGTTGTTGTATTGTTCTTGGACGAAGCTTTGAAGCAAGTCCAAGATAACTTGGAGGTCAAGAAACCGCGATTGGTTCTGTATTGACAGAAGACAGATATATCACAGATGTGATTAGGATGTGAGTGGGGTATCTCATATCAGGGTTGTAAACGTTTGAGTTTAGCCTTGGTAAAGATGTTCATTGGGTAGATGTTAGATATAAAGTTGTAAATAGGGGAGTTTAGCTTCGTAACAGTTCTACAGATAGTGAAGTCTTCATCCTAGATTGGTATCCCTCAGATGTAGGTGAATTGCACCGAACTGGGTTAACAATTACTGTCTTATTTAACATTCTGCAAGTTACAGTTTTGTTATTGTTCTTGACTGACATGTTGGATCAGATGTCGTGACATCTGTGAGTGTGTAGTTATGATATTCAAGGTATCAGCTGCTGTTGCGCCTCTGAGTTTAAATGATTATGTAGCACAATGTCTTGACATGTGTTAGGAAATCTGCTGTCTGCATAGGCCAAAATTTCAATTGGTATCAGAGTAGGCATCCTGTCTGGTTCTGGATGAGATCTCTGGGAGATACTTTCTGGCGTTTAAACAAGGAGGAGTTTGAAGATCAGATCAATCAAGTCAGACATACTCAAGGGTATTAATGGATGAGATGGATGTTCTGGATCGCAGGGAGCAATCCGGAGGTTATTCATGTTGCTGAGGAGTTTCTACAACAACTACAGGAGAAATGGCTAATTCTCTTGTTGGTGTGTCTTATAAGATGTTGTGACATCTTATTAGGGCAAGCAGGATCTATTCCTTGGAGGTTCCGATGCATGTGTTTCTGATGGAAGAGCGCTAGAATTATGGGATTCTGGAGTTGTTACTGAAGACAGTTGGTGGAAGGTCTCAATCGCCGGCCTCTATATATTTGAAGATATCTATATTCTTTTATTCCAAAGTCGGGAGCGATGGAGTAAAGGGAGTTGTGGTTAGATATCTGGTATGGTGACTTGGTACTTGGAAGCTTGGTTTCTTGGTGCAGTAGAAGTCAGTGGAAGAGGAGAGAGGAGTTGAGTTAAAGTTTATCAAGTTCTTGCTCTAGGGGTTTGATAAATGGTTGGTCGGCTAGGTTGTCAAAGATACTTGAGATCTCTCTCAAGTCCACTCATAAAGGCATCTATGTCGTGTCTCTGGAGTCTTTTAGTTATTCTTATGACTAGAAGGTGTTTCTTTGAAACACAATCTGAAGAAAGTGGAGGTGATTTATTTTCACCATCCAAAAACAACAAGGAATGATTCATCTCTCTTGACCCTAAGAGTGGATCCAATCTGATCGAAGAATCGTTGAGGTAAATAAGATTTATTCAGAGAAAGTCTTAGTTACTTGAGTCAAAAGTGGCAGCCTTGGTATCTCAACATTGTCCTTTGAAGAAGATACTTGCAAAAAGATTGAATACTTTATAAGTGTTCATGACATGGTCTGGTGCAGCTCAGCTGCAGCAGTGAAGAAGAGTTATTGGACAAGGATTTAAGATCAATTGCTATTTGTGGAATCCACAAGTATTTAATTGATTATCCTTGAAAGTCAAGATTTCTGATGTTCAACAAGATGTTGGAACATCTCATCATCATAGTTTGTGCAGAATCATGGGAGGGGTACTGCATACGCTTTAGCATCTGTTTTAGTCTTGGGTGGTGACCTAAGAAGTGGCTTCAGTCGGGTGTGACAGAAGCATGTGTTCTCTGGAGAGTTTCCTAGCAAGAAACTAGTCTGGACTTTGATGATGTTGAAGATGAAGATGAAGACATCATAATCTTGATGGTTACAACTTGGATCAGTTTATTTCTGATCTAGGTGCATTGGAGCATGGGTTTTGCTCTGTTTGTGAAGGTCGAGGATAAGTGGCAGTTATCTCTGGCTTTCTATTGACGGCTCTACTAAGGGAAGAGGCATTCTTTGGTATGGCTATGGGGTAGTCATGGACTACTTACTTTCTGAAGATTCAGACGTGGCAGGTTTGAAGTCTTTGGAGTTTCAATGCAGGATGGAGGTTGTCTACTCAAACTTGGTTATTGAATCAAGTATATGAGAGCATGGAACTCTTGTTTTGCAAAAGGAGGAGGTTCTTCTAAGTGGCAGAAGGAGGAGATGAATTCAATAGTTGGATGTCATATCAAAATGTTCTGACATCTAGCTCAACATCAGAAGGCTCAGCTGGTGATGTGGCACATCAGCTTAAGATAAGGTGATCTACAGGAGAATGGAAGTTATGGATGCTTCAAAAAGGTCTATCTCATGCAGTTTGTGGGAGCTGTGGATGGGAAGATGTTACATGACTAAGAGGCTTGGTGAATCCAATATTTCTTGCTATAGATCAAGTAGTTCATGTGACTTGAAGATCTGATTTCATTAGTGGATCAGTGTATCTTGTGGGAGTTCTGAAGATGATTGAGGTCAATCAAAAAGTGGCATTTGGTTTATTTCATAATGTGCGTTCAAGCAGGATGCTTAAAACTAATTGCTCTTTTGCAGAAGAGTAGTTAGTTGAAATTGTAAGGAGGTTCTGGTTCTCTGGGAGCTTGTGGCAGAAGTTTTGGGTTGAGGATGGAAGCAAACCTTCTTTGGTGGATGAGAGTTTATTTCTCTCTGGGTTTCTGAAGTTTTCTTTGTTCAAGCTGGTGGCACAGTGTTGTTTGAAGATCTTCAGTGTGGATTACTATGCTGACAGTAAGTCTAGTGGTGGAGCATATCAAGAACCATGGTGTGTGGTGTCTGTGATGTGTGGAAGATGTCATAACTGATGTTGGAACATCTTTGGGTTAGTTATCCCTGGTGAAGAATTTCAGGTTCTGTGATGAACTGGTTACTTGCATCGTGTCTAAGAAGTATTTTGTTGGTTGCCGAATAGGGCAAGCAGCAAAAATATTTATTTTCGGAAGAATTCCCTCTGGGATTTATGTCGTGTCCACAGAGATCGGTTTGAGGGAAAGAATGTCGTTCGACAGTCTCTCGCGTTTATGAGTTTGGGTTTAAATGGTTTTAAACATAAAAACAGAAAAGTAAACATTAAAACATAACACAAATTCATTCTTCAGACATAAAAGACTTGTCCGGCATGCACATAATTGACTCCTCACAAACTTAAACTTACCGACCAGTTATACTCGACCTACGATACTCCTCAATATCACCCAGCATCGCTCACAACAAAGGTTATGTCTAACGCAAAGTTGAGAAAACAACCGTGTTACCATTGTCGATACTCTCGCACGCTAGCTTAAGGCACGGATGCATTAAGCTTCGACGCCTATTGAAGATTGTTAGCTCTAAATCTATCTCTAGAGTCCAGAAACTAACAGATAATCATTCCTAATCGAAGTTTGTGAGGATTATCTCTAACGCAACTCAAACCCCGCGCATAAAGAAAAAATCACAGACAATCACCAATAAAGATTTGTAAAGCAAGTTTTATACAACGCCATGGGAGACAAATATACATGAGATCATAGTCAATACATATACAAAACCCAACAAAGAATAAAAACACAAAGAAGAAGAGAAATGAACCAAACATCTCGCGGTTTGTCAGAGACAATCGACGATCAATCCACCCCAGTTCATCCGTATGCAAGCCATGTTGTTTTCTAAGCTAATCTACTGAAAAATGAGGTTTGATGGAATTAGAGCAAGAATCCCCAAAACCATCCTCTAACAAAATTTCTAAAATCTCTTAAATACAATCAGAGTTTCCACAGGTTCGCTAGGCGAACCCTTCCATTCGCTAAACGAATGCATGAAAATGGCACTTAAATGCCTACAAAACGTTAAACCGCCTCTTGCTGTCTTCAGAAGTTCGCTAAGAGAACGATTTATTCGCCTAGCGAATACTCGCTAGGAAGTTCGCAAAGCGAACTTTGGTTTCTTTCTCCTCTATTTCTTTCTAGACTCCTTCGCTGGGACCTTCGCCAGCCATTCGCCAAGCGAACATTCGCTGCCACTCGCTAAGCGAACATGACAGAAAATCAGTCCCTTATTAGACCACAACTTCTGAACCGTAACTCGGATTGACGCACGGTCAGAAGCGCTGGAAAGCTTATTCAATGCTCTATACAACAATGGCAAAATAAAATTGCTGGAATACCTACAAAAATGAGATAAAATCAATTAAACTCAATGAT
The DNA here is from genome assembly GCA_022829125.1 of Lathyrus tuberosus. Classification (NCBI taxonomy): domain Eukaryota; kingdom Viridiplantae; phylum Streptophyta; class Magnoliopsida; order Fabales; family Fabaceae; genus Lathyrus; species Lathyrus tuberosus. The sequence goes on along the minus strand of JALAZF010000491.1, from coordinate 571,813 downwards.
ATTTACAAGAAAATGTAATACACACACGAAAACGTAAAGTAAACGTATTTACACATAAAGTGGGGTTTATTCAACCAATTTTAACACAAAGTAACGATAAGTGCAACAAAACTTATATACAAAAATAGGTATAATTTGCACTTATCAAACTCTCCCCAACTTTCATAATTGTTTGTCCTCAAACAAAAATCAAACAACTCAAAGAAACAGAGTGAAAACCAAAGAGTCGCGAATCAACAGGTTTTGAAAAATGGAAACAAATGTATGGTTCAAATGAAAACGGTACACACAAAGTAAATACTTACCACTAAACTACGACGATAACATAGTCACGAAACAAATGCAAAATACAAAAATCATGCCAAACATCCTAAAACAACACAAGTTCAACCATGGATCACACCTAGCAAAAACAATCATTGGTAGATGAAAAACACTAAATGAGGGACTTTTCACTCACACAACAATCTTGCAAACAAAAGACTAAATTATGCTTTCATCCAACAATTCACATTGAACATACAAAGGTAAGAATCACAAGGACTTTTCAAGGTTGTAGCGTGGTCGGGTAAACAAACAAGGGGAAATTTCTAAAGGTAATTGAAACAAAAACTTGCCTAAACCTAAGGGAGTGATCAACTCACAAAAGTTCAAACACAAAATTCCAATTAAACTTCTTCTTTCATCCCAAGTGTTACACAAAACACAATACTTATTTAGCACAATTATTTGAACTCTTTTTGTTTCCTTTTTCAAGGAATTTGTTTCTTTCTTTTTCTCTTTTTTTTTCTTTTCTTTTTCATATTTTTATCTTTTTTCTTTTCTTTATGATCCTCATAGAAAATAACTAATGAGTAAACAATCATTCTCTCCCTAACTTGAATTCAACCACATCATCATGTGAATACTCCCAACTTTTTAAGGCAATGTAAAAATACATACAACAACACAAAGTTGAGGTCCAAGAAAAAAACAAAATCCATTAAAAAATAAGTGAACTAAACACTCATAGGTAAGCATTAAGTTCAAATAAAACATGGATCAGAAAGCTCAAAGGGGTTACGAATTCTCACACACTCACAAGGTGAATGACTATTGGGCTAGGTAGTTGTGCTTAAAATGAAACAAAATTGCTTTGATCATTTTCATGCTTTCATATAATCAACACAAACAAAAGATTAAGCATAATAAAATCCAGTTAAAACAAGAATGTTGGTACTCCGTGCATATATGAACAATAGAAGGCTTCCTCACAAAAAGGGTGGGAACTAAAGTGATTCACAACAAAAACAAGTATACAAAAGAATGAATGGCATGGAAGTTTGTAAAAAGCCTAAGTATCATGAATATGCTAAAGTCTAGAAAGCGATAAATACATACCTTGGACGTGTACAAAACTTAACAGTATCATTACCATACATCCGCAAGTTGAAATGATCAAACTTGGAACATCACCACATTTCCTCAAGCTACTCAAAACAAGTTCATTGCCAAACACGAAAACTATTAATATGAACAAACTGAAAAATCGGCAAAAATTCATTAAACAAGTTGTAAAGTGAATATTTGAGAATTTTACGAAAAATCCGAGTACAACTTGTTTAATGAATACTCACCACACTACCTAAACTAAACAACAATAAAAGAAAAGAATACACCATGCTTGTTTTACGTCGTAAGCTCGACGCCTTTACAATGCTTAGCTAGTAACTTCCTTCCTTCATGCCATAGAGATGCCTCACCACGCAAACTAAAAGCAAGTGCCCTAACCAAACACTTAAACAAACGTTACGGGAACAAAATGTATACAACACTTGAACAAACATAATGGAAACAGACAATATATACGATATATACAAAACTCAAAAACAAAGAAACTATCGCAATGAGATTCAATATCAAAACTAATCCCCGGCAACGGCGCCATTTTGTTGGTGCGGTAAAGCGGCAAGCAGCAAAAATATTTATTTTCGGAAGAATTCCCTCCGGGATTTATGTCGTGTCCACAGAGATCGGTTCGAGGGAAAGAATGTCGTTCGACAGTCTCTCGCGTTTATGAGTTTGGGTTTAAATGGTTTTAAACATAAAAACAGAAAAGTAAACATTAAAACATAACATAAATTCATTCTTCAGACAGAAAAGACTTGTCCGGCATGCACATAATCGACTCCTCACAAACCTAAACTTACCGACCAGTTATACTCGACCTACAATACTCCTCAATATCACCCAGCATCGCTCACAACAAAGGCTATGTCTAACGCAAAGTTGAAAAACAACCGTGTTACCATTGTCGATACTCTCGCACGCTAGCTCAAGGCACAGATGCATTAAGCTTCGACGCTTATTGAAGATTGTTAGCTCTAAATCTATCTCTAGAGTCCAGAAACTAACAGATAATCATCCCTAATCGAAGTTTGTGAAGATTATCTCTAACGCAACTCAAACCCCACGCATAAAGCAAAAATCAGAGACAATCACCAATAAAGATTTGTAAAGCAAGTTTTATACAATGCCATGGGCGACAAATATACATGAGATCATAGTCAATACATATACAAAACCCAACAAAGAAGAAAAACACAAAGAAGAAGAGAAATAAACCAAACATCTCGCGGTTTATCAGAGCCGATCGACGATCAATCCACCTCGGTTCATCCGTATGCAAGCTTCCATGTTGTTTTCTGAGCTAATCTACTGAAAAATGAGGTTTGATGGAATTGGAGCAAGAATCCCCAAAACCATCCTCTAACAAAATGTCTAAAATCTCTTAAATACAATCAGAATTTCTGCAGGTTCGCTAGGCGAACCCTTTCATTCGCTAAATGAATGCACGAAAATGGCACTTAAGTGCCTACAAAAAGTTAAACCGCCTCTTGCTGTCTTCAGAAGTTCGCTAAGCGAACGATTTATTCGCCTAGCGAATACTCGCTAGGAAGTTCACAAAGCGAACTTTGGTCTCTTTCTCCTCTGTTTCTTTCTGGACTCCTTCGATGGGACCTTCGCCAATCATTCGTCAAGCGAACATTCGCTGTCACCCGCTAAGCGAACATGACAGAAAACCAGTGCCTTATTAGACCACAACTTTTGAACCGTAACTCGGATTGACGCACGGTCGGAAGCGCTGGAAAGCTTATTCAATACTCTATACAACAATGGCAAAATCCCATTGTTGGAATACCTATAAAAATGAGATAAAATAAATTAAACTCAATGATATTTACAAGAAAATACAATATACACACGAAAACGTAAAGTAAACATATTTACACGTAAAGTGGGGTTTATTCAACCAATTTTAACACAAAGTAACGATAAGTACAACAAAACTTATATACAAAAATAGGTACAATTTGCATTTATCATATCTACATTGTCATATGGAGAATGATGGAGTAGAAGAACTGTCTTGGAGGTCTGATGTAAGATTTTGAAAGACTGAAGTGGATCATATGTTGATTGCATGAAGGTCTGGTTTCTGATGCGTTCAGAAGTGGATATTCACCAAAAATCAGAAGCATTCCAGATTATCATATGGGAGAATGATAAGGAATGACTGTCTTGGATTGTGGGGTATCTATCTCTATTGCTGGTTGGGTAGGGTCAGTGGAAAATCTTGTGAATGGGTTGTTGCCCTGGTTGTAAGTCATGCTAGTAGTGGATCAGTTTAGCAACTGTGAAGTTCTGGAGCATGCATACGATAGCTGACATCGTTATAACAAACTAAGGGGCCATGTGCATCTCTTTGAGGAATGTCAAGCATTCTGATTCAATTGGTTTGTGCCTCAAGCAGCTGGAGGTCTATACATGAGAATTCAAGAGGAGTTCGTGTGGTGTGTAGATGGTTGCAGGATGAGGGGGATCAATGGGACTTTGATCTCAAGCCAAGAGTTTGTTATGGTTGGTATATGTAACGCCCTGATTTATTATTTAATTATTTTACCGAGTTTAGCGATAATTTTGAGTGATTTACATGAATATTTGCGATGTATGATGTTTTGTGATGTGTTGATGGGTGTTGGTGAATAATATTATTAACTTAGTATAATATTATTAGTGGGGAAATAAATAATGAGAATTAGTGGTATTGTTTGATTATTAGAATATTAGGTAAATAATTGTTTAACTAGCATGACATTAAATATTTATTTAATGGAATAAAATTAAAATGAAATAATGAGGTAGTAAGGGCAAAACTTGCAAAAAGAGGGAACTTAGGGGTTCTAGGGGCTAAGTTGGAATAAGGGGAATATGTTATAAGGAGTTTGAGGAAGTTACACAATAGAACATGAATACAACTTTTGAGGAAACCGTAGAAGTGAGAAGAAAGAAGAGAAGAACGATCGTGAGAAGGCAAGAGACTAGAGTTTAGTGATTCAAAAAGGTCATCCAATTTAAGATAAGGGTGGGACTAACTTTCTCTAATACGGGTTTAATAATCATGAAAGGGATTGAGTTAGATATTGGTTGATAGTTGTTGTTGTTATGAATGAAATTGATTGATACGTGTTAATTGAGTATCTTGATATTAGGAATTTGAACCCAATTTGATGTTAGGAGTTTGTAATGATTAAATTATAATGTTATCGTTATGATGTAGTGTTTCTATGAGAATAATGTGAAGAAATTCTGTTTTGGGTTAGGAATAGTGAAAACTAGAAATTTTGGTGCGAAATTCATCGTCGCAAAAATTAGTTTTTATGCTACCAATAAGTTCTAATAGGTATAACTAAGTTAAAATAAGAGTCTCGTGAATTAAATCGAAGTTTTAGATGGATTTTTGGGCAAAAAGTGATCGAACCCGTAGCTATGTTAGTGCAGAATTTTGGAAATTTCGAAAATTCGTAACTTGAGTTCCGGGAGCCCGATTCGTACGCCGCTCGAAGCGTTGGAAAGATAACGAGACGACCTATCTTATAATAATATTTTCTGGCTCAGGGGTGAGTTATCTTGTTGTGGAATAACTGAAATGGAATTATAGTGTTAAAATTATGATTTTTGGCGAAGTGAAAGTTTGAGTTTTAGCACGAATTCAAAATTGAAAATTTTCCAGATTGTGAAATGAATTAAGAAAGTGATTCCTTGTATTTAATGATGAATTTAGGTGTATTTTAATAATTATTTCGTCATGTCCTTGAGCTGCTTTTGAAGCGTTTTTTATTAAAGTATACATGCTTGAGTTTTGTAATTATAAATGTGTGAATGAAATTATTGTTTATTTGCGAATAATAATGTTGATTAATTGTGAAGTTGTGATGCGAAGTTGTAGTCGTATAGCGAAGAGGCCGAGTGCCTATGTTGATTTATGAAGTTGATGTTGTTGTTGTTGCATTTTAATTGTATCGTTGCATAATCATTTCATTTTAACTACGATGGCCTGGATTGGCACCGCGATGGCCTGAATGGGCAATTTGTTAAGCGAAGGGGGTTGTAGCCTGTCAAAGTCGAATCACGGCATTAGGGAAGGGAGTTGTAGCTCTGTTGGTACCACATGCATGATTGCACCGCATTGCATCTGTTGAGTCGTGTTGTTGTATTGTTGAGCGAAGTTATGTGATAATTTGTTGTTGGGCTTATGTGAAGTATTGATAATAATGAGTTGTACAGTTATATGATGTTATGTGTTGCTAATTCCTTTATACGAGTTATTGCCTTGTATTATTGAATGTGAAATCTCACCCCTTCTGTTTGAATGTTGCCTCCACGTGGGTAACGTGCAGATAAGCAGGAGTAGTGTGGATGTCGTGGCCGGTGAAGACGAGGTGCTTCACTTTAGTTTGGAGTCTGCTCTGATATGTAACATTGGGAGTCGGGAACGCTTTATGCATGATTTTACTTTGTTAAAGAATTACAGTTGTCTTTACATTTTTGAAAAATAATATTTTGATTAATTGAAACCGTTATATTTTGTTGATCACAATGAAGAATTTTCGTTGTGTAATAAAGATGATTTTTTGGATTAAAGTTGCATTAATATTTATTATATGTTACATGTCTTATTTATGAGCAAGTTCTTGTTGAAAGTAATACCCTTTTATTCCAAGTTGTTTCATTTTACTCTAATTTTTTTTATTAAATTATTCAGGGGAATTTAGGGTGTTACAGTATACATTTCCTCACGGGTAGCATGATGGTGATCATGTGTGAGTGATTATTGTTTCTTGTCAGAGGGAGCAATAAGAGAGTTGATGATTGTGTTCAGCTGGTAAGTTGGACTGAGGGTGCGCTCTTGAAGACATGAAGATGCGTCTTATGTTTTCCATTCATTAGCTTAGGTGTTCTGTGGAGGAGCACTGGTTTCCTTAGATAGGGGGAGATGCCTTTTGATCTAAAATGATTTACTGCGAGGGTGCAGTTGGAATTCCAGTTTGCATTTGTGCGTCAAGCAAACTGAGATATCAAGGAGGATGTCTTGACATTGTTGTATTGTTACAAGTTGTGGGAGACTTGGCAGTGCATGTGATATGGTTCTTATTGGATGCTTAAGAATCATTGATTGTGTCTGGGGGAATTTATTTTTCTTTGCAGATTGTGATCATAACTCTGTGAAGAAATCTCTGCTTTGTCAAATCAAAAGAAGAATCTAGGAATAACAGACAATGTCTAATATGATGTCAGGACATTGTTATAAAACTTGTGTGCATATAATAGGTTCTTTGGTCGGCGTTCTTAAAAGAAGAAATAGTCAAAGCAGTCTTGGTCAGTGCGATACTGGTGGAGTTATTGCCTTTGATTAATGATCCTTTGAATTGACTAGCGTTATTTTCTGTGGATCGTTACTCTCTAAGAAAATGGCTCGGCTATAAATAGGATTGCTTTGATTTTCTTTAGTCCTAATACTCTCCTTGGGTTGGTGGCAGATGGGGTTCTTCAAAATCTAGGTATGTTGCGTCTGGGTTTGGAGTTGTCTTGGTCACTTTTGCCAAGTTTTGGCTAAAAAGGGGGATAATGGTTTTCTGATGCTTTTTCTGATGCTGTCTGGGTTTGGGTACATTCCTACAGTTGGTTTGCAAGAATGTTGGTTAAGATGTTCTGACATCTTAACAATCTTATTTTCCTTATGTCTTGTGATCTGAGTTGTGAAGCAGGTTGTGTCTTGTGACCTAAGTTACACAATCTATGTTCTCAGGGTTACGAAGCCTACAACTGATGTTGCTTTTCTAGAGGAGTCTTCTGGTTCCCAAGACCTCTCTTGGAAGGAGGGGGAATATGTTGAGGGGGAGACTCTCTCAGACCTTAGCTCCAATCAATTCTGAAGATAAATGAGTCTTGATGAAGGAGCCTTGTTGTTTGCAGAATGCAGAAGAAAATGTTTGTTTTAGCCAAAATTTGTCAAAAGAAGGAGATTGAAAGCACCTGTTGTTTGGCTAAATTTTGCTAAAACATTCTGATGATAAACTTGAAGAATCTGCAGAAGAAAAAGATGTCGATGGAAATGTCTCGACATCCTGACTGACTTGGTAAGTAAGCAGGTTTTATTCTTTTGCAAGAATTAAGGAGCGGATCAAGAAAACACAGGATCAAAGATTGAAAGCCCAAGACAAAAGAAGACTATATAAGGAGACTTAGACCTAGGGTTAATGGAATGTACGTGTGTATCACTTGTAACTTTGTAACCTAGTTCTCTTGTGTTGAATAAGGGTTTAGGGTTTGAGAGTCGTTGGCTCTCTTAGGAGTTGTAAGCCCCCACTCTGTAATATGGGATGCAAAGTGGAAGGCATAGGTACAGGGACACAACCAGAAGCCTGTAGGTAATGGTTGTTGTATTGTTCTTGGACGAAGCTTTGAAGCAAGTCCAAGATAACTTGGAGGTCAAGAAACTGCGACTTTATTGGCAGAAGACAGAGATATCACAGGTTGTGATTAGGATGTGAGTGGGGTATCTCATATCAGGGTTGTAAACGTTTGAGTTTGCCTTGGTAAAGATGTTTATTGGGTAGATGTTAGGTATAAAGTTGTAAACGGGGGAGTTTAGCTTTGTAACAATTCTACAGATAGTGAAGTCTTCATCCTGGATTGGTATCCCCCAGATGTAGGTGAATTGTACCGAACTAGGTTAACAATTATTGTCTTATTTAACATTCTGTAAGTTATAGTTTTGTTATTGTTCTTGACTGACATGTTAGATCAGATGTCGTGACATCTGTGAGTGTTCAACTCTGATATTCAAGGTATCAGTCTGCTGTTGTGCCTCTGAGTTTAAATGATTATGTAGCACAATGTCTTGACATGTGTTAGGACATCTGTTGTCTGCATATGCCAGAATTTCACGTACCTTGAACGACTTGAGGGCCTGCTTCCATGGCTACAACCGGACTGCCGAGGCATTTTAATGGAAGGATTTGATGGAAACTTGAAGAAATTGGATGAGAAGAAGATGAACAGTGACTAGGGGAAAAGAAGACGTAAAACAATTCAAAAAGATTTAATGGAAACTTTAATCTGATGTAATTTTAATTTCATATTTCATAATTTATAAACAATTATATTCCAATTTATATGTAATTAAAAATCATGACATGGAAATTATGAAGTTCATCTAGTTTATGAAGCTATGAAGAAGAAGTACAAGGTGAATAAAGTTTACACAATAACTTCATACTTCTTGTATTTTTCTTCATAGATGCACAAACCATATGTATCATAGCCAAAGTATGTGCTTTGTTAAGGTGGTGAAGATGAATCTGAAAAAATGAGAACATTCACCAAATGAAAAACTGAGAACCCATTTTTAACAAGAAACGTAAACGAAATTGAAGCATAAGTTTAATGAACGAACCTCAAGTTAGTGATTGGTGAAGACGAATCTGAAGACATATCTGAAGGTTGAAGTATGTTTAAAGAGTGACATGGGTGTTAGGGTTATGTTATCAGATAGAAGAGTAAAATATGTTAGGGTTTTCTTTTGAGAGAAATGGATGTTGTGTACTGAACGATAGATACTTTCGCTTATACTAAAAAATATCACTTTTCATCACGGTTAGAAAGAAAAACCGTGACGCAATTTTCAAATTTTACAACGGTTGTATTGTAAAACCGTGGTTAAATAACTTTCAATTTATTTATTTATTTATAAACTGGTTGTATAATAGTACCGTACTTTGAAGCTGAAGAATCAAATGAACGAAGAGGGTGAATATTTGGGCTCCAAATGAATGGATACGAAGAGGGTAAAGATTACGCCACCGCTGTCGTCTCTGGCTCGCTTGTTTGCCTAGGGCATCTTATAAAAGAAATATGTAATAAGTTTTGTTTTAATTTATCAGTAAACCCTTTAATCGTGGTTGGACAACCTAACCGTAGTGGAATTGTAAGTCCTCTTACAACGGTTGGTTTACTTCACCGTTGTAAAATCATTTACAATTTATTTTTTAAATAATGGACTTAAGTGACATACGCTTAATGTACTCTAAAAAATGGACAAAATGTAGTTTTTGGAAATCGAAGCTTGCTACACATCATTTATTACTACGGTGTTTTAAGACAACCGTCATTAAATTATTGTTTATAAATCCAGCTACTCACTAGGCGCAACAATTTTAACCTATTACAACGGTGTATATGAATCCGTTGTAAACCTGGCGTTGTTATTTGTGCATTTTGTAGTAGTGTTTTATCCTTGGAATACTTCATGGCTTCAAAGAGATTGAAGAATACCTCTTCATCTTGCACTCTCACCTTCATTAGACCATCATCAATTTCAATCGTCATTCTAGGAGTCTTCATGAAAGGTCGACAAAGAATCAATGGTGTATCAACGTCTTCCACCATGTCAATTACAACAAATTCAATCGGAATCAAGAATGTACAACAAATTCTGTTACTCCATGAGGACGGGATATCGACTTGTCGGCCAATTGCAATGTCATTCTTGTTGTTTTCATCTTAATGTTTCTCAATCTTTGCACAACAGGTAACAGAATCAAGTTGATACTAGAGCCCAAATCAATCAATGTTTTTCCAATGTAAACATTTCCAATTGTAACCGATAATGTAACCTTTCCCAGATCACCTTCTTTCGGCAGTAGATTCCTTTGAATGATCGCGCTCCAACTAGCATCAAGAGTAACGATTTCTTTTTCTGTGCATCTTCTTTTCTTTGTAAGGATGTCCTTCAAGAACTCTGCATATGTAGGCATTTGCTTTAGGGCCTCAGAAAATGGAATATTGATTTGTAACCGACTAAATATATCCAACCAAGCATAGTGTCTATCATTGTCCTTTTTGGAAGGAGCATGAGGATATGGAAAATTTTGAATCGGAATATTACTCACTTTTTCCTTCCCCTTTTGACTCTTTTTCTTTTTCTCCTCTTTCTCTTTCTTTTCTAATTCTTCTTTCTCACTTTTATCTTTTTCAACTAAGTCTCCCACAAGATTCTTTTCTACTTCAATCTCATCTTTTTCCTTTTCTTTTTCAACTACAACTTCCTCTTCCTCAACTTCCTCACCAATTCCCATGTCAATTTTTCTACCACTACGAGTAAGAATAAATTTACAATGCTCCTTCGGGTTTTCTTGAGTGTTTGCAGAGAAAGTTCCTTTGTGTTGATCGACTAATTTCTTAGACAATTGACCAACTTGCATCTCAATATTTTTGATGGCCGCATCAGTACTTTTTTTATTAGCCATTGACATTTGCATGAACTGGGTGAGAGTGTCTTCCATCTTTGAATTTCCACATTGAGGTTGTGGAGGTTGATTGTAGTTTTGATAAGGATTTTGACGATTTGAAGGTCTGACTTCTTGTCTCCAACCTTGTTAATAACCTTGGTTATTTCCTCTTTGTTGGTAACTTTGGTTGCTATGATAAGGGGCTTGCCTTGGTTGGTAGCCTTGATTTTGATTTGGATTCTCCATATAATTCACTTCTTCTTCAACTTGAGGATAATATCCGGTAGGATGGCCTCCTTTGTACAATTCACAAGAAGCAACTTGTAGGTGTTTGTTAGGAATATCTTGCATCTCTTTGATTTGTTGTGGGAGCTTCAACATTTGTTGCATGAGTAACTCCACATGTTGAGATAGCAATTTATTTTGGGATAGAATTGCATCATTTGTGCCTAACTCATAGATTTCCGATTTCCTTTATGTCGTACCTCGGTTGTGTTGACCTTGATGATCGTTGAGTGCCATTCTATCAATAATGGTTATTGCTTCTTCCACACTCTTCGACATTAAAGAACTACTCGTGAGTGCATCCAAAAGAAGTTTTGGTTGAGTTTGAGTCCATTCCAGAAAATATGAATTTGAGTGAGTTCATCGAAACCATGTCCTTGACGTTTTCTTAGCATTGATTTGTACCTTTCCCAAGCTTCATTAAGAGATTCACTAACACCTTGAGCGATCACCGCAGCTGAAGTCTTTGCTACCATAAACCTATTGTGAGGAAAGAATCTCTCAAGAAATTTCTCTTCCAACATGTCATACCCCAAATTTTACCCCTAGATTCCTTCATCATTTGCATACCATTGTAGGTCAATCATTCATGCATAACTAACTAATTATCAAGAGACGGCTTTGTTTTGTTCATCTGTGAATTAGGGTTTGCCCTAAGAGGCTCAAGGGATTGATCTGTCAAAGTTTTGGATTGATCATTAATCAATCAAGTTCTCATACACTAAAGAGACTCCTTTCATCAAATATCAAGTGCAATATGGCTTCATTACAAGTTCTTCAAGATTCAAATTCATCTGACCATGAATGAGGGATTTTTTTATAACCAAAGTCAACTGCATCTTTGACTATTGATCAAGACATGATCTTAAACCTTGAGACATGATTCAAGACATTCAAATACATCCTTGGATTCCATCCACGATGACCAAATAGCTCAAGAGGTCGAATTCATTGAAGATCAAGAAGTGCAATTCATCTGATACACAAGTCAATCACTGCAAAATCAAACCTTTGACTTTAGGGTTTTTGGACAAATATGAGCTTCTCAAGTCAAATTCCATTGGAAACATGTTTGATGATTGAGTTTGATCAAGAAGAATCAAGAGAATTAAGTTTACTTGCAAAAAGGGCAACAAAAGAGAAATTGAATTTTTTCTAAGTTATGGAAGTACAATGATTTTTGTCCAACTTGCCAAGGCCATAACTTCCAATCCAAGTATCCATTTTATTTGCTTCAAAGACCAATTTGAAGAGCTCATTCCATACTACAACTTTGTCCCTGTGGATTAATTCCTAAAAAGTTCGTAGATTTCAAGTTATGAAGCCATGAAGTTGGTGTTTCATTCAAATGTGAATTCCAACACTTAGAATTTTTTTTATATAAATCTGCCTTGTAAAAGTAACCTACTTGAGAGCCATTTTTCACATGATCCATTTTGATTCAAGGAAAAATCAAAACATGAAAGTTGTAGAGCATGTTTCAAGCTTTCCAAAGAGTCCAAGGACTCATTTTTCCCATGCTTGAGCTATGAGATTCGAAGGGACAAAGTTGGCCTTCCGAACATGAGCTTTAGGTCATTTTTCATGTCAAGAACTTGAGCAAATCTAATCCAAACCTACTCAATCTTACTTTGCAGACCTTGTTGCTTCTAAATCTACCCTTGATCAGAAGTTTGTACTAGTTTTTGAGGCATTACACAAATATTGGAGCATTTATCCAAGGTTTCATTCCATTTATGAAGGTTTTGGCCATAAAGATCATAATGCCATTCTTGAAAAGTGATTTTATTCATAAAGCCAATTTACCTTGAGACTCCAACTTGTTTCTTCTACAGAAGCAAAATCAAAAAGATTCCAACCGCTCAAGATAGCCTTGTACTTTGTATTGGGAGTATGAGAACCATGAAACCACCAAGTTGAAATCCAACCAAACCATGAAACCTTAAGTTGCAATTATGCATAACCTCATTTCTTCAGCTCTTGCCCTATAAATAGAGGCTTGGTCCTTGCTTCAAAATATAACAAAAAACACTCTGAAAACACACTTGAGTAAGCATCATAGCATAATTTGCATTAAGACCTCCATTTTGAACAAAAAACACCTATTTGCACAAACATATCCAAAATCATTTCCATTCATAAAATCTCCAAACTAACTATCCAAACACATCATAAAACACCTTATAAAGGTGTTTAAGGCCTCATCTTCCACAAAATACCCCAGCTCTAAAAAGTCAGCTCTCAATCCACCACATAGTTAACTTCTTGCATTTTCTAACCTAAAACCCTATTCTGACCATTTCCAAAACACCTAAGCCTTTCAACACCTTCCATAAATCACCCTTGAACTGTCCCAAGCATTACTTTGTGACTGTAACCTCAGTTTCTTACAGTTCAAGTTTCCATTTATGTCATTTTGCAAAAGGAATACTACATAGTATTTAAGGTTGTTTCAAGTCCAAGTAAGCATCACAAAAGTTCCTTAGAGGTTCATTGAAGCTGTCCAGACCTTCATTTCACTTATGTAACAAGCTTAAATGGGCATTGGACCTTGCTCCAATAGGTAAGGTTGAGCATTTCTGAACTCACTCATATAGGCATTTTTAGGCATTTGTTTCTGAAGCAAAAATGTAGCCCTTAGGGCTTCGAATATTTCCCCTCCATTAATTGCAGTATATCTTGTGTGTATCTGAAATTTTGAGTTTCTAAACCTCTAGGGTTCATGTCATGTTCAATCTTGATTTTCTATTCCGTGTTGATTTTTAGCCAAATTGAATATTATCATTAGAATCCTCATAAAAAAACAAGCAATTTTCATTTTGGGATCGTTGAGAAATATTGAGTATTTAAGAAGTTCAGAAATTCAAAAAATGTTGAAAATGTTGGACGAGGAGGAAGGAAGAAGAAAGCGCCCTTTTCATTTTCAGAATCCTTTTTTACTATATCATTTTTAGTGTGGGGGTGATACAATGGATGTATCACCACCCCAATGGCAATAACATGTGTTTTCAAGGCTTCTCGTGTACAAAGGTGTGGGTTCGAACCAGTGTGAACCACCCTTTTGCTCATTTTTCATTTTTTGCTTTGTTGTGCATTATGGAAATATTTCTTTAAATATATTATGTTAGGTTCCTTAATTTTTTCACATACACATGCGTGGCATGGTGGTTAAATTTTAAGTTTGCAATCTAAATGTCATGGGTTCAAGTCTTTGGAGGGTCATTCCTATTTTTTAGCACCTTATATTTTCATGTTTCTTCACAACTTTGAATGACCATATCTTCATGCTCCCTTGTTCTTTTTGAGCCATTCTTTTTCCCATGTACTCATGATCGTGTATATTTTATGATTACATTTTAAAATTTCACAAAATATTTATTTTTCATACATTTTTGTATAGTTAAAGTTAGGTACATTTTTAGGTTCTTTTAAGTCTTTAAGTGATGTTTTTGACTTGTTCCTTGATTCTAATTGTGCATATTGATTCTTGCAAACATAATATAGCATGCTTGAACCTTTTTCAATGTTAATGACATGTTGTTTTGAGTTTTTCCCAAGTTTATTGTACTTAAATGCATTCTTTTCCATGTATAAATGACTTGTTCTTCCATGATTAGTTTTGAAACTTGTCTTTTGACCTTTTCCATGATACTTGTAGATTTTCTCATACCTTATTGAACCATTATGTGTAATGTATGCCCATGTACTTATCCACCTTTGTTTATGTGTTCATAAATGCCTTAAACTTTGACAACATGTCTTTATATGGTTCCTAACTTGTATGCCTACCATGTTCAAACCTTTGTGATGTTTTAACCTTTGAATGTGATCACCATGAAACTTAAACAGGTACCATGATTATTATCTTGATACCTTGAACCATGTCTTGTAGATTTGTATCCATGTTTAATTATTGTTATAACTTATCCATGCTTGTTTGAACTTTTGAATTGTATAAATGTTTAAGTATTGTTATAACTTATCCATGCTTGTTTGAACTTTTGAATTGTATCCATGTTTAAGTGTTGTCATAACTTATCCATGTTTGAATGTTTAAATTGTATTCATTATTAAGTGTTGTTACAACTTATCCATGTTTGTCTTGTATTCATAATTAAGTGGCGTTAGTAAACCCTAATCCATACTGTAACACATCAAAATTTGCCCTTTTGTTTCTAACCTTTTTGGCTTATGTTTCATTTCATTTGCATTGTCATTTTTGCATTTGCATATTTCTTTTGGGCATGGGATCAAGGTATTTTCTAGCAGCTTATGGCGTTATCAGCTCCGACATTATTTTCAGCAGTATTCAGGGTCAAGCAGATAGCTTTCAAAGTCTTTTCGAGCATTTATTTTGCTCATTAGATGATTTAATGATCATAAACCCTGGCAGTCAATTTTTGATCGGTTGTTCGGCATCAGGTTTTTTTTAATTCAGCAGGATATTCTGAGGTGCCAGCAGGAATTTGTGTTCTTTTCAGGTGTTACTCAGTAGAAATATCAAGTTTTGAGTTTCAGAGGTTTAACGGGTTCAAAAACAGCTATCAGAAGTCACTTTTCAAGTTTCCCTCCAAAAGGCGCCAAAATTCAAAATTTGAACTGTGTAACCGGTTACAGCATATGTGTTAACCGGTTACTCATTCATTTTCAGCATATTCTCAAGGTTTTTTGAACTGTGTAACCGGTTAGCAGATATGCTGTAACCGGTTACTCTAGGCGCAGTTTGAAAAAAATTAAGTTTGCATCATTAGTGATCATGTGCTTGGCTTGTGCATGTGTGGGAAGGATCTAGAATTGATCCAATTTCATCATTTTCCATCCAAAATTCAAATTCTCTCCATCATTCTTCTACTCAAATTCCTCATTTTCTTTTCCTAATCCATTTTTCACCCCAATTTCCACCCACTTAACCTCACTCCAAACCCAAACTTAACTCCAAACCTAGGGGTTATTTAAAGCAATTCATTCCAAACCTCTCCAACCTAGATCATTTTTTCACTCTCAATTTTCAGAATTCTCTTTCAATTCTCTCTCACATTTTCACTCTCAACCTCCATTTTCAACCACACTCAAAGCTCTTCCATAGAAATTGACAAGTTCTTCATTGGAACTTGTTAATTCTTGAGCTAAAGCCACTCATTACCACTTCATTGCTGCATTTCATTGGTGATTTTCGTTTGGATCTGGATCTGGAATTTTAGAAGTGATTATTGAAAGTGATTTTGGAGTTTTGTTGCTTATTGCTTGGATTTTCAACTTTTGAGTGCAAGGAGCTTGTGGATCTTGGATTTCTCTACTTGGATTCATCAAATTCTGTTTACAACACTTACCAAAGCAAATCTCAGCTTTGTAGGTTGGTTAATCTTAGATCCACACTCATTTTAGCTTAATTGTAACTTATACAATGTAGATCCATGATTTTTGTTGTGTTTTGATCATCTTGTTTGATTTTGATTGTGGATGTTGATGATTACTGGATCTAAATGATGTTTTAATACTGTGTTTGAACGTAATTTTCGTGCATGAGTGATTACATGATCATTGGAGTTGTTTGAATAAGTCATTTGCTGCTGAAAAGTGCTTTTGGAGCTGTTTTTTTTAATTTTGTTGCTGTGTAACCGGTTAGCAGTTATGCTGTAACCGGTTAACATGTTGTTTTTTGCGTAATTTCTGGCTGTTTTGAACTGTGTAACCGGTTACAGCATAACTGCTAACCAGTTACTACTGCTGTAGAACTTGGTTTTTTTGCATTTTCTTGGTTGTTTGAGATCCTTCTCATGTCTAAACTCTATGGATTGATATGTTGATGATTTGTGGATCATTCTTGAGCTGTTGCACCTCACACCATTGCATGAACACAATTTTCCGACACGCGATTTTGTGGTTTTCATTCGTTTATGAACATGTTTGCATTGTTGCATTCTTGATGCCACGAACACATAACACATACTCCTTGAGCATGATAATTGTTGATTGATGCTTATGTTGCTGGAATTGCTTTGTGTTTGTTTGTTCACCTAATTTCGTGAGATGCATGTTTCACTTGATTTGTTCATATGCCTAACGATGTGCTTCCTCATGATATGCATGCTTTCACGATGATTTCAAGAGTTATTTACCTTGGTTGGTGGTGTGATTGTAATCATGTTTGATTGAAGAATATGTAATGCTTGATGCACGTTTGTTATGCCATGATTGAGTTGTATTCATGCGAATCACATGCTGCCCTATTTCTACTGTTGTCTTTGTGCATATATGTTGTTATATGTGCTGTTGTTTGGCCTTTTGCACCCTTTCTTGTGCTGAATTGTGTGCTGTTATAAGCTATCTTGCTTGTGTGCTGCTTTTTACTGCTTTATTGGTGCAGGTGCACTGTGGTAGCTGCTGTTTTTGTTTTTTCGCTTCTTTTCCTCCTTCGTCTCTTTCACTCTTTTTCTTCCCTTGAATCTCAAGACTTGTTTAAGTCTTGGATTCACTCCCTTAGAGCTACCTAGTCCAACTTAATTTCCGATTAAGCTTGGAGTAGGATTAGCATTAGGATCCCCTTTGCATGCTAACTTAGGTAGACGTTTCCCTTTCAAACTCAACTATAGGGCCACCTTTGCATGACAACATTAGGAACATTTTAGTTTCCCTTTAGTGTTTTAGTTTCCTTTGAGTCTTCTCTTCTCATCTCATAACGCTTCTAAAACACTTAATAAATATAACGAATATTGCGCTCGAGCCTTAAGTGTAGGAAATGAAGAACAAGGGGTCTCCCCTCCTCTTCTAGAGTGTTTAGCATACGTCCCATTTGGGGGCGACCATGCGACTCATTCGTTCCCGCATGGTAGACTTTAGTGCAATGTAAGTTACGAACTAACTTCAATCCACTTCTATCTAAAAAATACAAAAAAATAAACTCAAACCTTTTTCATCCTTCGGGATCGTTAATTTCAAACTTTTTTTTCAGAAAAGGGCACGTTACTTCCGTCTCGTCGCAAACAGGCATCGACCCTAACTGCCGGACGCGAATCTAACGTCGCTCATAAAAAACACTAACCGACCTCGTTAGGTCGAACTACGACTGCTCTGATTTCCTCTCTCTAGTCCGATTGAGGATACGTAGGCACAAGACGACGATGTCTTGGCGAGCAACCTCCCCCCTAGTTCGTGTCTGGACTACGTTGACTCTGACTTTCCCATTGCACGAGGGAATACGTAGGCATAGGACGAGAAATGTCCTATCGAGTCATTTCCTTTTCTTTTCTCCCCCAATTTTTTGGTTCTCTTCCGTTCCCGTTCCTCTTCCTTTCCAGTAGCAGCGGAGCTCCAGACGACGACACCCTTTGATCGAGACAACAAGCGTGGATCCCATCGAGTACGATGGATGTGTGGGGTGCTAACACCTTCCCCTCGCGTAACCGACTCACTTACTCATTTCTCTTGGTCGCGAGACCATGCTCTTTCCTTTCCTTCAGGTTTACGCAATGTTTCCTTTCCCTCTCTTGGGATAAATACACATTACTTGCGACTCTGTTTCTGCGCCACTTTCGTATTTGTACCATGGATGCAAATCCTCAAGAGCGACAGCTGGGGACTGGTTGACCTCTTTCTGGTCCATCCCCTTTTGCGAGTCAATCCTAGCGCTTGTTTGTTTGTTGTCTTTGGGTGCTTATTTTGCTGTGCTTTATTTTGTTGTATATTACTGTATTACTGTTTTACCGTTTTTACCGCATTTATAGCATTGCATTTTATGTTGTACTATTTTGCTGCTGGATTTTCTGTTTGTAGGGTGGGTTGGATTCATGAGAGAAAAGCCCAATACCCAGGCTTGAGCATACACTTATGATTAGTGTGGAAATTAGTGTAACTTGTTTGGCATTTGGCCAGACTTAGTATACATGAAAACTCCACATCCAGATGAGGTTTCCTTGGTAATATTCTATCCTGGGCATTTGGGGCAGATGATGGAATATAACCTGGAAAACTGTCGACTCTGGCGACCGTCTCCCAAGAACTCAGCAACGCCTCTCCTCCCGAGATGTGATAATGGCAGTCCAGAAATGGCAAACCCATTACACTTATCTATCCGAGGACCCAATGCTGGGAACTTACTATAGGATGACCCTTTTTTGGGGGGGGGGGGGGGGGAACCTGTGGACGACCTCTTTGTTTGGCGATAGTATTATACCCCGAGGGATGAATGTACTATTGCTTCTCAAATCGAGAATCCAAGACTGAGGATCCCATTTTCTAAAACCCGTATGTGAGAGGGGATGGGTGTTTGCAGGTTTGCAGGTGACTTTGACCTTCAACCTACCTGGTTTTCTGGATTTATCACCAATGTACTGTTGTCATCCTAATATTCTGGCAGTTTGAATGGGTCGTTATTCTGGATTTTTGAGTTTTTGGTATTTGGGGTCTTATTCAATCAGCAGAACAACAGCAGTTTTGAGCATCGTGGATACCTTGATCCTATGTTTGCATTTGCATTATCATTTTGCATTCTAACATGTTTGTACATTTGTAGGGTTGCATCCTAACTTTGATTCCGGTTTTCCGAAGACTGTCCATGATGAATACTAGCACTGAAGAGAGAAAGAATATCATCCCGTACAAGTTCCCGGGGCTTCATCTAGATGCTATTCACAAGATCTCGGCTATGGCAAAACCCGGGGTATTGGCAGACTTTAGAGGAGAATATGGGAGGATTCTGAGTTTCGCCTGAGACATTACCAACTATGAGTTCAGGGCTCTGCACACTCTGGTGCAGTTCTATGACCCTCACCTGCGGTGTTTTCTGTTTGCGGATTATCTTTTAGCTCCGACAATGGAAGAGTATGCTCTCATTTTGGATGTTTCTATCAAAGAAGAAGCCCCCTTCTATCCCTCTAAGGAGTTTCCCGATCTGGAAAAGGTTCCTGCTGCTTTACATTTGGATCAGTCTTTGTTGAAGAGAAATGTTGCTAGTAAAGGAGGGTGTAAAGGCTTTCACACAAAGTTTTTGATCGAGCAGGCTGCTATTTGTGCTAAGGCTAAGTGTTGGTCGGTGTTCAATGCAATCCTGGCTATATGTGTTTATGGAACGGCGTTGTTCCCTAATGTGAAGGATTTTGTAGACGTGCACGCTGTCTGGATATTCACCACGAAGAATCCAGTAGCCACCTTGCTTGGGGATCAGTACTATTTGATGCACTATAAGAATAAAAAAAGGAGAAGGGGACCTCTTTACTTTTGCGCTCCAATTTTCTACAAGTGGTTTGCCGATCGCCTTCCCAAATCTAGGGCATTCGTAGACACCAAAGAAACATTGGATTGTTCAAGGAGATTGATAGGATTAAGAGCTGACAACTTGATTTGGATCAATCATGATTTGTTAGCCCAAGAGATCCTGATCAGCTGTGGAGGTTACCCAAACGTACCTCTAATAGGAAGGAAATGGGGGATTAATTACAACCCTATTCTTGCTATTAGGCAATTTGGGTATGCTTTAAAGGAGCCGCCAAAGGACCAAGATGTTCAAGAATCTCTATATGTGAGTGAGGAAGCCAATCTGGAAGTGTTAAAAGAAGCTGCAAATGCTTGGAGAGACCGTCACAAGAAGGGAAAGACTTCTTTTGGAAAGCGTAATAACAAAGCCTTCCCTGCATACGAGGACTGGATTCAGAGTAGAGTAGAGAATGTACTTCTACCGTTCTGCAGAGAACCTCCATCTTACCCCCTACTGATTGAATCTCCAACCATAATTGAGATAGAGAAGTATAATAAGCTGTGGGCTGAGAAGGAGAAGCTTTGAGAGGAGAACAGTGAGCTGCAAAGAGAAATCTACCAGTTGAAGCATGAGCGAGGTGAAGCTGTTCACTTTTCCAAGTTGAAAACAGGGCTGCTCGCCGAGAAAGAAAAGGAGTTGGCCGATGAAATCGCAGCTAGATAGAAGGTAGGACAAGCCTTAAAAGGTGTTAGCCGGGTTCTAAAGTCAAAGAAAGAAGACTTTGCCAAAGCTTCACTAAGAATTCACAGGTTCAATGCTTGTCGAAACACAGCAATCGCAGCCAATAAGCAGAAAGAGGATGAGTATTTGGAGCAGATTGAGAGTCTGAAGTTGAAGCTCAGGAAGAAAGACGAGGAGATCTTATCAGGGACATTCCAAAGACACATAGTTGAGGAACAACTGAATGAGGCTATAGCAACCATAGAAGAGCTGAAGATACGAGCTGAAGTGAAGAGGCCTAGGGGTGAAGACTCTAGCTTAGGCAGTTTGTGATACTCTGTAGTTTGCTCTTTCTTTGTTGTATTTTGAGTCACCACCAGAATTGTTGGTTGGGATCTTTCTTTTTCTTATTTCAGACTTATTATCTTGGATTGTAATCTCTGATAATGATTTTCTCTGATATATGAGCAGAAGTTTTATTCCATCTTGTCTTTAAACTGGAATCAAGGAGTGGATCACCCTACAAATATCCAAACATGTTCATTTGCATTTACATAATCATAATCTTTTTTTGCATCGCAGGTGCTCGTCCCGGGTTTTTCTAACCTTTATTTGGTTGTAGGCAGGATTGATAACCATCCAATTCACTGGTATTCTACTAGATCAAATCAGAAGAGAATTATGGAGAAGATGCAGGTTGATATGGCTGCCATGCAGGCCCGTATAGACCAATTCATGGAGCTGATGCAAGGCGTTGCCCAAGGGCAAGAACAACTGAGGACTTTGGTCCAACCCTTTGTGGCAAGAGTGGATGAAGAAGGGGTTCTTCATGGCGGAATCCATAGTGGAGTCGCTGGTAATGGTATTCAGGGAGGTCCTGCGGGCGCAGAGATCCCTATTCTTGGTGTTGTGATCCCTCCGAGAGGAGGAGAGCAGCTTGTGATTCCTACTGTTGTGGGAGAAGGAAGTGGTTGTGCTGTTCACGGTCGTCGTTTCGAAGACCAATAAGATGACGTTTTTTCTATGCCAGGCGGGGATGCTGGTCCTCAGGCCGACAATGATCAAAGGTTCAGACTGATTGAAGAACAACTAAGGGGTGTGGTGAATCAGAATTCTGTAGTTATGGATCTGGAGGATTTGGGGCTGGTTCCCAGTGTTGTAATTCTGCACAAATTTCAGGTGCCCACTTTTGAGAGATACAATGGTACCACCTGTCCCAAGACGCATGTCAGGGCATACGCAAGAAAGATGGTCGCGTACTCCAAAGATGAGAAATTGCTGATGCATTTCTTTCAGGACAGCCTGTCTGGGGCATCCTTAGAATGGTATATGCAATTGGAGAGATGCCACGTCCGTAATTGGAGGGAACTGGGGGAAGTGTTTGTCAACAATTATCAATATAACACTAATATGGCTCCCAATCGGACCCAGCTACAGAATATGTCTCAAAAGGGCAATGAAAGCTTTAAGGAATACGCGCAGAGATGGCGTGAGCTAGCGGCAAAGGTGCGGCCTCCCATGTTGGAGAAGGAGATGCTGAATCTGTTTATGGATACTTTGCTGGGACATTATTATGAAAAACGGTTACCTTGCATGTCAGGCAAGTTTGCTGATTTGATCATTGTAACACCCTAAAATTTGCTCTTTTGTTTTGAAGCTAACTGGCTTATGTTTCTTTGCATTTCTTGCATTAGCATTTGTGCATATGATTGGTTCTTAGCATGGGATCAAGGTACTTGGTTCATCTCAAAGGAGTCTCAAGCCTCAAGGTGTTTTGTGGAGGTCATCATATCTTCATAAGATCAAGAATGACAAAGGATTTCAAGTGATGCCTTGATCCCATGCTTGCATGTGCATATCATTTTTCTTGCATTCTAACATGTTTGACATTTTTCAGGGCTTGTATCTTACTCTTGATTCCGGTTTTCTGAGGTTGCCTTAACATGGATGTCCAGAGAAAGAAGACTGTTGCTTATTTGTTCCCAGACCCAACCTTGACGTTGATTCACAAGCTGATTAGTATGGCTGGTCCCGGAGTTCGTACAGAGTTCGGTGGAGAGTATAGGAGACTTCTGAAGTTTGTCTACAGTATCTCCAAGTATGAGAAGGATGCATTCATACACTTCTTCAGTTCTATGATCCGTCTTTGCGTTGCTTCACTTTCCCAGACTATATCTTGGCTCCAACGTTGGAGGAGTTCTCATTTATTTTGGGAATCCCCATCAGGCATGGCATAGTATTCTTTTCTGAAGAACGCCCCGGGATAGAAGAAATGGCCATTGCTCTTCATATTGGTAAATCCGCTCTGAGCAGTAATATTGTGGAGAAACAAGGAGCTAAGGGTTTCTTATTGAAGTTCTTGTTTGATCAACCTTGCATACATGTTAAGGAGAGGAATTGGACTGCTTTCCAAGCTATTCTGGCTATGTGCATCTATGGGATTGTCCTGTTTCCCAATGTTCCTGATCTGGTGGATATGCATGCTGTCAGAATCTTTATTTCAAAGAATCCTATACCTACCTTGCTAGGTGATGTGTTTCACTCAGTCCACTACAAGAATGAAAATAGGCGTGGAAAAACTGTGAGTTACTGTGCACCACTCTTATCTACTTGGTTTCTGAGTCATCACCCCGAAGCTGGCGCTTTCGTTGATACGAGAGATTCTCTGAAGTGGTCAAAGAGGTTAATGGGCTTGACTGCTGACAACATTGTTTGGTTCAACCATGACTTGCTAGGGATGGAGATTATTTGCAAGTGCGGAGAATTCCTTAATGTACCCTTGATAGGGAGAAAGGGTGGAATTAACTATAATCCTTCCCTTGTTATCAGGAAGTTTGGTTATCCTTTGAGAGGTTCACCCGAAGAGCGAGATATCAGAGAGTCCTTATTCTTCAATGGTACTGGGGATCAAGAGATGATAAGGAAGATTGTGAATGCTTGGAAGCAGGTGACCAAGAAGGGAAAAACTTCATTCGGGAAATGTAATAACCAGGCTTTTCCTTCCTATGAAGAGTGGATTAAGAAAAGAGCAGAAGAGGAGCTTCTTCCCTTCTCGGTGGAACCACCTTTGTATCCTTTGATGATCGAGGCTCCCACGACTGTTGATATAGAGAAGTATGATAAGTTATGGGCTGAGAAGGAGAAACTCCGAGAGGAGAATCGTGAGCTGGGCAGAGAAGTTGGTCAGTTGAAGCACGAAAAAGGCGAAGCTATCCATGTTGCCAGGTTGAAATCAGAACTTTTGGCTGTGAAGGAGAAAGAATTGTCTAAAGAAGCCACAGCCAGAGAGAAAGTGGCTCAAGCGTTGAAAAGTGTTAGCAAGGTCCTTTCGTCCAAAAAGAAAGAGTTGGCATATGCTATGTCAAGAATTCACAGGTTCCGTAACCATCGGAATACAACAATTACTGCCAACAGGTTGAAAGAGGACAAGTATCTGGAGCTAATTGAAGGTTTGAAGACAAAGCTTCGGAAAAAGGATAAGGAGATTTTATCAGGGATCTTTGAGAGGAGAGCAATTGAGGAAAAGCTCAAGGAAACCATGGCAGATATGGAATAGCTGAAGATCCAAGCCGAAGTGAAAAGAGCCAGAAGCGAAGGTCCAAGTTCAGGTGGAGCTTCTGGAGAATTCTAGCACGGCTGAGTCTTGATGACATGCCTTAGTTTCCTTGCTGCTGTTTTCTTTGTATTTCCGGGATCACCGCCAAGCTTGTTGGTCGGGGTCTTTGTTTATGCTTATTCAGACTTGTGTTGTAACAGATGCTTATTCTCTTTATTGATCAGGAATTCAGTTCTCTTCTGTTGTTAAAACTGGAATCAAGGGATAGATCGCCTTGATAATGTTCATACATGTTTGCATTTGCATTTGCATAATCATCTCATTTTGCATTGCAGGTTATCTCAGATTCTCTGGATTTCTTATGCTCTTTATTTTTGACAGTCAGGATTGATCAACACAGACATGGCTCCCAACAGAACTCAGCTGTTGAGCATGTCCCAGAAAAATGATGAAAGTTTCAAAGAATACGCGCAAAGGTGGTGTGAATTGGCGGCTAGGGTACAACCACCAATGCTGGAGAAGGAGATGTTGGATATGTTTATGGACACACTGCCTAAGCACTATTATGAAAAGCTATTGCCTTGTTCACTAGGCAAGTTTGCAGATGTGATTGCGATCGGACAGAAGGTAGAGGTTGGAATTAAGGCTGGAAAAGTTTCTAGTGGTGACGGATCGTCCTCCGGGCATAGAAAGAAGCCATTTGATGGTTATAAGAAGAAAGGAGAGGCCAATGTTGTATCATCTTACAAGGGAAAAGGGAAACAGCGCCAGAACAATAATCAATAAGTAGCATCGGTAACTATCCCAACAACGTTACCTCCACCACAGCAACAAAGGAATAATGTTAATCAGAACAGGACCACTCCTCCTCAAACAGATCACAGGGGCAAGTGGGCTCCGAATTACGAAGGGCCATATGTAGTAAGACAGGTTTTCTCTGGTGGAGCCTTATTACTCTCAACTATGGATGGCGAAGATTTTATGTCCCCTGTGAATGTGGATGTAGTCAAAAAATACTTTGCATAAAAAAGACTCGCTGGACATAAAAAGAAGGTTCAGGCAAAAATGGGGCATCCTGGCAAACCATAAAAAGAAAAGGTTCGGGCAAAAATTAGGGATAAAAAGTAAGAAGAAATAAACCCGCAAGGTTGAAAACCTGAAAAGGCAACATTGGCAGAAATGGGTATCCCGGTGGATTGAAAACCCGAAAAGGGCGATCCAGGCAAAAGTTAGGGATTTAAAAGCAAAGACACCGATTCGCGTTCAATCTGTGATCACTATTCACACTTGGAAAATTCGAAGGAAAGGAATCAGTCCAGTTAGTCATCCTCAAAGGCCAAAGCATCTGCGGATAAACAAGTCATATGGGTTATAGCTGAGTCGAGTCATGGTGGATGTCTATTCCCCACATTGCCGACATGTGTATTTTCTTTTACTTTTTGCGCAATTACCTCTTTTCAGGAATTGCTTCCAAATGTAAATGCCTATTTACAGGCTGATCATTCAATAAAGTTTGCATTTCAGTCAAAGAGCTTTTGTTTATTGTTTTACCTGCTTTGTTTATGAAAATGTCCGATATTTTTGATAAACATTACATGCTAAAATGTTGAGCTTTGTGAAACAAGTTGGAAAACAGTGGCAATTGCTTAGACGACATTCACTATGATGATAATCAAAGTAATCATTTTTGCACGTAGACCTTTCTGTTGGTTTTGCAGAATGACAGGTGTACTTCTCCAGTAGATTTGCCCCCCAACTTTGAAGTCTGATCATCCTCAGCAGTTTGCTGCTCTCCCCAGTCAGAGTATCGAGGATCGCCTTCCTCAACAGAGTATAAAGAGGTAATTCCCCAAGCGGAGTCATTGAGGATCGTTCCCCTCAGCAGAATATAAGAGGTTTACCCCCAGCCAGAGTTGTGATTTGGCTTATCTTTCCTCAGCAGGTAGCCAGAAGTTGTTATTTTTACAGCCTCTCCTGCAAGAGTCTGATAGAGTGTCCTTGTTGATTAAAGACAGTATTTCCCCACTGAGCATGGGGTAATCTATTTTCCTCAAAGTTTCTTTTAGTTTATCCCCAAGTAGAGTTTGTTGGCGATTAGTATCCCCAGCAGGTTTTGAATCTAGGTTCTGAAACATTTGGTCATCCCCGGCGGAGGAGTTTCCATCTTCAGTTTTCAGTTCCTCCCCGATTGAGTGGGTTTTCTCTCAGAGATTCATCCATCTCCAGCAGAATTGGTGATTGTGATCTTCCCTAGCAGGGTGAAGTTTTCCTCAACATGTTCTTTGGTTTGATGACAATGTAGTTTGTCGTCCTCAGTGGAGCTGCTTCTGTTCTCAGCATTTATTTCGCTGGGACGGTCTTTTTGCATTGCATAAGCATTTTTTTACATGGCATCCTCCTAAATGCGTAGCATTTCCACTTCGTGTGGAGCATTACGGCAAAATTCAAACATATGCATCCGAAGCATAAGCCAGGTTTGAGTTTTCCTTCGTCAGGAAAACTGGATTTCAGGAAAATATCATTCGACTTTACTCCACAAGTGTTGGGTTTAGTCATTCAAAGCAATATTTGATAGTCCCACGGCAGAGTGTTTTGCCAGGATTGTGAACCCATGATCTCTTTTCACCCCTTTCGTCCAGGTGGTCTTTTGATTCATCCCTTCAAGGTTTTTACCTTGACACCCGTTCGTGTATCTTTTCGATACCCGTCTGTATTGAATCTCTTTACACCCGTCCGTGTATCTTTTTGATACCCGTCCGTATTGAACCCTTTTACACCTGTTCGTGTATCTTTTCGATACCCGTCCATATTGAACCTCTTTACACCCGTCCGTGTATCTTTTCGATACCCGTCTGTATTGAAACTCTTTACACCCGTCCGTGTATCTTTTCGATACCCGTCCGTATTGAACCCTTTTACACCCGTCCGTGTATCTTTTTGATACCTGTCCATATCTGATATCTTTGATTCCTTGACACCCGTCCATGTTTATCCCCAGCATAGCTAATACTCGTCCGTGTTGTGACAGTGCAGCATTTATTGCTTGTTCCCCAGCGGAGTCATCCCTCCTTTGAGGATTGCAAATTTCAGGTTTCTTTTGGTATTCAATCTCCGTGAATCCTTTGAACGCATGACGGTCGTTGCTGTCATACCTTCAGGACCAAGTTGATTGAATAGGGGCAGCTGTAACACCCCAAAATTTGCTCTTTTGTTTTGAAGCTAACTGGCTTATGTTTCTTTGCATTTCTTGCATTAGCATTTGTGCATAGCATTGGTTCTTAGCATGGGATCAAGGTACTTGGTTCATCTCAAAGGAGTCTCAAGCCTCAAGGTGTTTTGCGGAGGTCATCATATCTTCATAATATCAAGAATGGCAAAGGATTTCAAGTGAATCTTTTCCTCCTAACCAGAGGGACCAAATTAGGGTTCTTGGGTTCAAAGAGCTTCTTGAGAAAACTTTGTGCATTCAAGCATACTCTCATGGGTTCCATATGCTCCCAAACACTCATAGAGGAAGGTTGGGCTAGTGGCTTATTGTGGAAGATGTTCAGTGGATCAGTTGCTTGTGAACCAAGAAAAGTCAACTGTAAGGAGAAAAGTCAACCATGGAATTTTGAGGTCCTCTTCATGATTTTTAAGGTCTTATGCCCTCATATGGTCCTCAAAGGCTAGGATGCATACCATTCATCAAGAGTCAAAAGTTTGTGCAAAAGTTACTATTTTTGGAAAATGACCTATAATATGAAACTTCCATCTTTGGCAACTTTTCAAACCATCTTCAACTTGACTTTTCATCATCAAAGAAGCTTCAAATGAATTTTCCTCAAACATGAAAGTTGAATATCTCTCTCTCCCCTTTCCAAAAAGTACTAGATTATCTTCATACCATTTGTGAAACTCAAGTTATGATCAAAAGAAGGCAAAGTGTTTTTAGGGTTTTCACATGTATCCATTTTTCCACCTTTTGTATTTTGGTTCAAAATGACTTGTAATTGTTTCTAATGACTCAAGTCACATTGCCATATCCAAGTACACATCCTAAGGACCATTTTTGACCATTGAATCAAGTGAATCCGTGCCATGTACCTCATGTATTTTTCAAATGTGCAAAATGGCAAGATGGATCATATCTCATAAATCAAGTCATTACAAAGCCCAAGTCCATTCTATTTGCGATCAGCAGAAGAAATGTGAGTGAATCATGCTTTTACCATGACCTTGGCACGTGTGATTAAGTGTGTACATCACAACTTGCAATTTTGCAAAACACTTTCAATAGCCTTAATCAAGGGTTTAACAAAGCTTTAATCATGATCAGAGGGCTAACCAAGTCTATATAAGAAGATTCACACGTTCATTCACACCTCATGCACTCTCATTTGCTCAGATTTCAAATTTTCACTCAAACTTTCTCTCCTTCGAAACTCTCTCCTCACAAGGTTTCCTTGAGAATTCTTTGCATATTCTTGATCAGTGAAGAGAATAGAGTAAGAATCCACCATTGATTCAAGCTTAGAGTGAGGTTTTCACCAGATTCGAGTTTGAGTTGCCCATCATCAAATCTCAAGATCCAGCCTGATTCAAGCTTCTATTTGCATTTATTTTGCAAATAGAGCTCAAAAGAGGAAGATCTGCACTCTTACACTGGGTTTCTAGGAGTATTTTGCTTGTTTCAAGTTTCAGGTTAGTGTGAATTTCATGATCTTATAACTTGATTTTCTTGTGTGTATAATGTTCCTCATGCTTTGTTGATCATCCTGATGTGATTTGTTTTGATTTTGGACGTGTATTATGGCTTAATCGTGGATCTGAAGTTTTTGAGTTCAAACTTTTTGTCTTCGATTTGTTTAATCTATGCATGATCTGTTGATTTGAGTGTGATATTCATGATCCTTGTTGAATTCTGAGTTGAATGGTGGTGGAGTTGTGAATTTCTGAGAAATTTTGATGTTGAGGTCGCCGGAGAAGACGACCGGAGCTAGGGCTCCGGCGTCTGGTCATGTTTCAGGCCGGTGAGGGTTTAAAGGAAGAAGATGAAATCATAGCCGTTAGTTCTTCAGATCTGATGGCTCATGTTTAGCCACTTCATTTAATTTTCACGTGTTTTCATTAATGTGTGTGTGCTAATCCATGTTTAATATCATGTGCTTCAAATCCTGACCCTTGATCTTGCATAATCTTTGATCTGTTGACTGATTGATATGCGTTAGATTGATCTGATGGTTTATGGCTTGCCAACACATTAAAATATCCATGTGCTGTTCACGTGACTTTATATGGAGGCCAGGTTAATCATCATGCTTGTTTGCTCATCATTGTTAATGTGTGTGCATAGATATGAGCATTTCATCATGTGTACTTTTGGATTATTGACTACGTGTGAATCTTTGGATTAATCCTGTGGTAATGATTGAGTCAATATTGTTGACTCAGAGCCTATGGTAGGAAGTGCTTTGGGCTTCTTTCTATTCATACCCCCTCCTTTGGTCCAGCCCAGTTTTTAACATGCTTTTCTTGCTTGTGGCACCCCTCTGCTTATTTTCATTTTATTTGATTGATACATTTTGCATTTTAATTTTTAAAATTAGTTTAATGCATCAGAAAATTATGAAAAAATTCATGGATCATCTTTAGGATTTTATAAAATTTTGTCAAATTTTATTTTCCATTTTTATTCTATTTTCACCTGAATTAATTGTTTGATGAATTTCTTTGTGAATTTCTTCACTTGTGCACACTTGATCTTGTTGATTTTATTTCTCATCATTGGTACATAGTTTGCATCCTATTCTTTTTTCATACTTCAGAGGACACTTTGAGGTTCCTAAAAAAAATTTTCTCATATTTTTAAACTCATTTCATATTGCATTTTAGTCCCTCTATTTGTGAATTGTTCTTCTTTGTTCTTATGCAACTTTGAAGCATTGTTTGAGGTACTTAACCTGTGAATTTTTGTGTGATCTTTTGGCATGTTGCTGGCTTCTGACTTAGGTCACTTGGGTTTTAATTCCACAATTTTTGAATGTCATTTGATATATGTTTGATTATTTGTGCTTAAGTGAATTATGCGTGATCATCTCTTGACATCTCTTAACCCTAATTGTTTTGCCATGCCTAATTGTTTAAATTTCTTCTGGATTCTTTGCATTAGTATTTGATATGATGTTTACCCCTGGTTGAGGTCCCTTGTGACCAAATTTTGCAATTTATGGATCATGTTTGGGTATGCTTTAAGTGCTTGAACTTTGACTTCCTTTTGTGGACTTTCTTTGGTGCATAATGTTTCATGTTTTGATCTTCTCTTACACATGAGAATTGTTGATGATGGTATGATCTTGGTTCTGACTTGCTTTCATCTTCATCTTATTTTTCTCATTTCATCTTGATATGAAGTTCATTGGTGCTTAATTGTGCATTTCATATAAGTATGCTTGCATTCTCTCATGATTACCTTTGCATGCTTGCTTGAGGTATTTTGCATGGTCTTTGAGACTTGTTTATTGATGTAAGTTGGATATACTTGATATGATGTGCTTGCTGCCCTATCTTATTTCTTATCTCATCCTTCTCTTTCTCATTCTTCTCTTTCACTTTCTTTCTCCCATGAATCTCAAGACTTGTTTAAGTCTTGGATTCTCTAACTTTAGAGCTACCTAGTCCAACTTAATTTTTGATTAAGCTTAGAGTAGGATTAGCATTAGGTTTTAGGTAGTAGTCCCTCCTAAGCCTCACTAACCATAGGTCACCCATGCATGATAACATTAGGACTCTTAGTTTCCCTTTAGAGTTTCCTTTGGGTCTTCTCTCTTCTCATCTCAAAACTTCTTGAAAACACTTAATAAAGATAAAGTGTATTGCGCACGGCCTTAAGCGTGGGGAATGAGAAATGAGGGGCTTCCTCTCATATTTCTAGAGTGCTTAGTAGGCGTCCTGTCTTGGGACGATTCGTTAAGTATTTGTTCCTATGCCCTAGACTTTGGTGCAATGCAAGTTATGAACTAACTTAAAAAAAAACACTTCTGTCTAAAAAACACAAAAACAAATTCAAATATTTTTATCCTTTGGGATTGTTGGGTTTCAAATTTCATTTTTAGAAAAGAGCTCGTCGCTCACGTAAAAAACACTTACCCATCAGTGGTCGTACCCACGAACTACATTAGCTATGATTCCTCTCTCTCGTCCGATTGAGGATATGTACGCACAAGACATCGATTGTCTTGGCGAGCAACCTTCCCCCACAGTTCCCGTCCGAACTACGTTGACTCTGACTTTCCCATTGCACTAAGGGAGTACGTAGGCCTAGGGCATCGAATATGTCCTACCGAGTCCGTCTTAGTCACCCCCATCCCCGTTTTCTTTTGCACAACCATAGATAGTAGGACAACTCACCCTCCGTTTAGACAACAAGCGTGGATCCCATCGAGTACGATGGATGCGTGGGGTGCTAACACCTTCCCCTCGCATAACCGACTCCCGAACCTGGACTATGGTTGCGATGACCATGCTTTCCCCCTTTCTCTTTAGGTTTATGCAGTGTTTCCTTTCCCTCTCTCGGGATAAATACACATTGCTGGCGACTCTGTGTTTTCTGCGCTACTCTCGCGTTTGTACCGTTGGATGCGAATCTTTCGGGAGCGACAATCATGGTTGGGGAGATGTTAGAGGGTGGAATCAAAGCTGGGAAAGTACTAGGTAAGGATGGGTCGTCTTCTAGTCAGGGGAAGAAACCTTATGGGAATTATAAGAAGAAGGAGGAAGCAAATTCTGTGTCGTCTTACCGAGGTAAGGGGAAGCAATGCCAGAACTATAATCAGCAGGTGGCCTCAGTAACCATCCCTAAAGCACTTCTACCTCAAGCAGCGCCCCAGTATCAAAGAAGGCCTAAGCAGAATAGGCACTTCGATACTTCACCATTGCCTTACTCCCAGTTGTTTCAATATTTGATGCAATTGCAGTTAATTCAGAAGAGGACTTTAGCTCCTGTTGTTGGTGATCCACCTCCGGGTTACAATCCCAACGCCACTGTGACTTTCATTCCGGGGAACCTGGACACTATATTGAGGACTGCAAAGTTTTTAAGCATAAAGTCTAAGACTTGGTGGATTCAAAGGCCATAAACTTTTCAAATGATGTGCCAAATGTCATCCAAAATCCAATGTCGAACCATGGTGGGCCGAGGGTTAATGTGTTGTTAGAGGAGAACGAATCTTTGAATCTGGTTATGGATGTTAATGAATTAAGGACTCCTTTGATGGTGGTAAAGGAGAGGTTATTGAGGGGTGGGGTGTCCCCCGGATGTAATGAGAATTGTTCAGATTGTATGTCGCAAATGAATGGGTGTGGTTTGTTGAAGTCAGGAATTCAAAAGTTGATAGAAGAAGGTCGATTGCAGTTTGACCAGTGTGACCAACAGAAAGAGGTTGTTAGTAGGAAAAATGAGGTTGCTACCATTACTATCCCTTTCAAAACAATCACTATTTCAGGGCCGGTAAGACCAGCACCGGTTATTATTACAGCTCCCGGACCCGTGCCATATGAGAGCACCAAGGCCATTCCTTGGAACTATGGAGCCGAAGTGTTCGTTAATTGACAGAAACAAGAACTGGTGGGAACTTCTGTAGTGAACTCTTGTGTTGAAAACAATAATGAGGCAGGGGCTATCACGAGAAGTGGTAGGGTCTTTATCCCTTATGATGATTAAGCTGGTAGTTCTAGACAAGACAAAGGAAAGCAGGTTATAGATAATTCTGTGCAAGCGCCAGTAGTGAATGATTCCACCGCAAAACCGATTGATAATTCTTTCTCCGAGAATGTAGAAGAGTTTATGAGACTGATTCTGAAAAGTGATTATAAAATTATTGATCAATTGCATCAGACTCCGTTTAAGATTTCTATCTTGTCCCTGTTATTGTGTTTCGAGGCACACCGAAACGCACTACTGAAAGTACTGAATGCTGCTTACGTACCCCAGGAGATCTCAGTTAATTAGTTGGAGGGGGTAGTGGCCCATGTTAATGCAGGCAATGGTTTGGGTTTTACTGATGTTGACTTGACTCCAGCTGGGAGAAACCATAATAATGCCTTGCATATTTCTATTGAGTGCAGGGGATTATTGATGTCTCATGTGCTTGTGGATACTGGATCCTCTTTGAATGTTCTGCCCAAGAAAGCCTTGATGAAACTGGACACTCATGGGTTGATATGCACACAAAGTGATTTGGTGGTGCGCGCTTTCGACGGCTCGAAGAGATCTATTTTTGGAGATATTGTACTACCAATTAAGGTTGGGCCCGAGGTTTTCAATGCTACCTTCTATATTATGGACATCTAACCTGCTTACAGCTGCCTGCTGGGCCGTCCATGGATTCACAGTGCTGGTGCTGTGACATCTACATTGCATCAGAAGTTAAAGTACATGGTAGATGGACATGTGGTGACAGTTTGTAGAGAAGAGGATATCATGATAAGCCAGCTATCTACTTTCAAGTATGTGGAGGTAGACGGCGAAATACATGAAACTTTATGTCAGGCTTTTGAAGCAGTAAAGATCCCTGAGGAATCTCTCAAGGTAGTCAGCCAACCTGAAGTGGTAGATCAGCCTACAGTGGTACATCAGCCAGAGATTTCTATGTCTTCCTTCAAGGATGCACGGGCCGTGGTTGAAGCCGGCGGTTCACAAAGGTGGGGCCAGATTATTGATGTCCAGGAAAAGCGGAATATTCATGGACTAGGTTATAAGCCACCCAGGCGTCCTGAAGAGCCTCCCAAGTTCTATGGTCCAGTTCACTTCACCAGTGATGGTGTGTTCTTTGACAGAATCAATGCTATTAGTGAAGATGGGGATAGTGATTGTGATCTGGATAGTTGGATCCGCCCCTGTGTTCCAGGTCAAAGTCTTCGCAACTGGTCGTCAGAGAGAGCCATTCAAGTGACCGGACCAGGGTAATTGCTCCTGTTTGTCATCTATGTTAATCCTACGTTCTGCCTAAGACGTAGTGATTCTTGTTTGTAGGGCTTGAATATTTTGTATGCTTTTTCTTTATCATTAATAAAGGACGTTTTCGCATTCAAATGTTTTGATCCCTGTTTTTCTGTTTTTTATTTTATTTTTGCATTAAAACCACAGCAAGATGGCAATGTGTTTTTGTTTTATGCTTCCATATTAAACATAAATCATCAATCATGCAGGTTTTCTTGTTCAGATTCCACCCATCATGATTCAGCTATGGCTCGATATGACTTCGATAATCCCATATATCAGGCTGAAGAGGGGACTGATGAAGATTGTGAATTACCCGAGGAATTGGCCAGGCTGTTGAAACAGGAGGAAAAGGTCATTCTACCTCATCAGAAGGAAATCGAGGTTGTTAACTTGGGAACCGAGGACGCAAAGAAAGAGGTACGGATTGGGGCTGCTTTGGAAGACACTGTCAAGGGAAGATTGATTGAAATGCTCCGAGAGTATGTGGATATCTTCGCCTGGTCTTACCAAGACATGTCTGGGCTCGACACTGACATCGTGGTACACCGGTTGACGCTAAAAGAAGGATGTGCTCTGGTTAAGCAAAAGCTGAGAAGGACGAAATCGGATATGGATGTTAAGATTAAAGAAGAGGTTCAGAAACAATTAGATGCTGGGTTCCTTGCTGTAACAAATTATCCTCCGTGGGTTGCTAATATTGTACCTGTACCTAAGAAAGATGGAAAGGTCAGGATGTGTATTGATTACAGAGATCTAAATAGAGCAAGCCCAAAAGACGATTTCCCGCTTCCTCACATTGACGTGTTAGTGGACAACACTGCTCAATTTTCTATGTTTTCCTTCATGGATGGCTTCTCGGGGTATAACCAAATTAAGATGGCCCCAGAGGACATGGAGAAGACGACATTTATAACACCGTGGGGGACTTTCTGTTACAAGGTGATGCCCTTTGGATTGAAAATGCTGGGGCAACCTATCAGCGGGCGATGGTGACTCTCTTTCATGATATGATTCACAAGGAGATCGAGGTCTATGTTGATGACATGATTGCGAAGTCACAAACGGAGGAAGAGCATCTGGTGAATCTTCAGAAACTGTTTGAGAGGTTGAGAAAGTTCAGACTGAGGCTGAATCCGAACAAGTGCACCTTTGGTGTGAGATTTGGGAAGTTACTTGGGTTTATTGTCAGCGAAAGAGGTATCGAGGTTGATCCTGCTAAAGTAAAAGCTATACAAGAAATGCCTGAACCAAGAACAGAAAAAGAGGTTTGTGGTTTCTTAGGGAGGTTGAACTACATTGCTAGATTCATCTCTCATCTTACAGCCACGTGTGAACCAATATTCAAATTGTTAAGAAAAGATCAAGAGGCCAGGTGGAACGAGAATTGTCAAAAAGCGTTTGAAAAAATAAAAGAGTATTTGCAGGAACCTCCGGTCCTTATGCCGCCAGTGCCAGGAAGGCCATTGATTATGTATCTTACGGTTCTTGAGAACTCAATGGGGTGTGTGCTTGGTCAACATGACGAGTCAGGTAGAAAAGAGCATGCCATCTACTACCTGAGTAAAAAGTTTACTGATTGTGAGTCGAGGTACTCAATGCTGGAAAAAATATGTTGTGCACTCGCTTGGGCAGCTAAGCGTTTGAGGCAGTATATGCTAAACCGCACAACCCTCTTGATTTAGAAGATGGATCTGATCAAGTATGTGTTTGAAAGGCAGGCGCTTTCTGGAAGAATAGCCCGTTGACAGATGGTTCTAACAGAATACGATATTCAATATGTTTCCCAAAAGGTCATTAAGGGAAGTGTTTTGTCAGAGTATCTTGCTGAACAACCTATCGAGGATTATCAACTGATGAAGTTTGAATTCCCTGACGATCACATTATGTATCTGAAGATGAAAGATTGTGAAGAGCCTGTGCATGATGAAGGACCTGAAATTGGGTCTCAGTGGAAATTGGTCTTTGATGGGGCCGTCAACTCATATGGCAACAGAATCGGGGCAATCATTACAACTCCGAAGGGCTCTCATATACCCTTCACTGCCCGATTATCGTTCATATGCACCAACAATGAGGAGGAGTATGAAGCATGCATCATGGGGTTAGAAGAAGCAATTGATTTGAGAATCAAGAACCTCGATGTTTATGGTGATTGCGCGTTGGTAGTTAATCAGATTACAGGTGAATGGGAAACTCGTCAAGTAAATTTGGTGCCTTATAACAACTATGCCAGAAGGTTGTTACCGTTTTTTGACAGAGTCGATTTCCATCATATACCTCGAGTGGAGAATCAGATGGCAGATACGTTGGCAACGTTATCTTCAATGTATTAGGTGAATCGTTGGAATAAAACTCCTTCGATCAAAATCATGCATCTGGATAGACCAACATTTGTGTTTGTAATTGAAGATGTATCAGATGGAAAACCTTGGTATCATGATATTAAGGTTTTTTTGAAGAGTCAAGGGTATCTAGAGGGTGCATCCACCAAAGATAAGAAGACTTTGAGGAGGTTGGCAGGAAATTTCTTTTTGAATAGAGATGATGTGTTATACAAGAGGAATTTTGACATGGTCTTGCTACGTTGTGTTGATGAACACGAGGCAAACCTGTTAATGAAGGAAGTTCATGAAGGATCTTTCGGTACCCATGCCAATGGGCATGCTATGGCCAGAAAACTGTTGAGGGCGGGGTATTACTGGATGACTATGGAGTCTGATTGTTTTAAATATGCCCGGAGATGTCACAAATACTAGATTTATGCAAATAAGGTGCACATACCGCCTACTCCTCTGAATGTGTTGTCATCGCCTTGACCCTTTGCTATGTGGGGCATTGATATGATCGGAAAGATTGAACCTACTGCTTCCAATGGGCATCGTTTCATTTTGGTTGCCATCGATTACTTCACGAAGTGGGTGGAAGCAGCCTCATTTGCCAACGTCACCAGACAAGTGGTTGCCAAATTTATCAAGAAGGACATCATCTGCCGGTATGGAGTCCCAGAGAGAATCATTACTGATAATGGTTCAAATTTGAATAACAAGATGATGAAGGAGATATGTCAGAGCTTTAAGATTGAACATCATAATTCTTCTCCCTATCGTCCGAAGATGAATGGGGCTGTTGAAGCAGCAAATAAGAACATCAAGAAGATTGTGCAGAAAATGGTAGTGACGTATAAAGACTGGCATGAGATGTTGCCTTATGCTTTACACGGTTATCTTACTTTGGTACGCACATCGACTGGGGCAACTCCTTTCTCACTGGTATATGGTATGGAAGCAGTTCTACCATTAGAAGTTGAGATTCCTTCTTTAAGAATTCTGGCAGACGTGAAGCTTGATGAAGCTGAGTGGGTGCGTTCCATACTGAATCAGCTGAACCTTATTAAAGAGAAAAGATTGGTAGCCATTGCACATGGTCGATTATATCAGAGCAGCATGAAGAAAACCTTTGATCAGAAAGCGCGTCCTCGATGTTTTTAGGCTGGTGAATTAGTTTTGAAAAGGATCCTTCCTCCTCAAACAGATCACAGGGGCAAATGGACTCCAAACTATGAAGGACCATATGTAGTAAGACAGGTTTTCTCTGGTGGAGCCTTATTACTCTCAACTATGGATGGCAAAGATTTTACGTCCCCTGTGAACGCAGACGTAGTCAAAAAATACTTTGCATAAAAGAGACCCGCTGGACACAAAAAGAAAGTTTAGGAAAAAAAGGGGCATCCCGGCGAACCATAAAAAAAAGGTTCGGGCAAAAGTTAGGGATAAAAAAAGAAAAAGAATAAACCCGCAAGGTTGAAAACCTGGAAAGGCAACTTTGGCAAAAATGGGTATCCCGGTGGATTGAAAACCCGAAAAGGGCGATCCAGGAAAAAGTTAGGGATTTAAAAGCAAACGGCTATGATCTGCGCTCGATCTTTGAGCACTTTGGATACATGGAAATTTTGAAGGAAAGGAATCAGTCCAGTCAGTCTTTTCGAAGGCCAAAGCATCTGCGGATAAGCAAGGCATATTGGGTCATAGATGAATTGAATCATGGTGGATGTCTGTTCCCCACATTGCCGACATGTGTATTTTCTTTTATTTTTGTGCAATTACCTATTTTCAGGAATTGCTTCCGAATGTAAATGCCTATTTACAGGCCAATTCATTCAATAAAATTTTCATTTCACTCAAAAGCTTTCCATTTGTGTTTTTACTTTTGCTGTTTTGTTTGTGAAAACGTCCGATATTTTGATAAAACATTGCATGCGAAAATGTTAAGCTTTGCGAAGCATATCAGAAAACTGTGGAAATTACTTAGGCGAGTAACCTTTTTGCATATAGAACTTTCTGTTGATGTTGTTTGCAGGGCAACAAGTTTGTTCTTCCCCAGTAGAGTTACTCTCCTCGACATTGAAAAATTCATCCTCCTCAGCAGGTTGTTATTTTCCCCAGCCAGAGTGTCGAGGATTATCTTCCTCAGTAGAGTACAAAAGATTAATTCCCCGGCTATAGTCGTGATCGATTTATCACTTTCTTAGCAAACAATCAGAAGTTGATGTTGTTGCATCCCCAACAGGAGACTTATGGAACATCTTCTAGGGACAAAGATTTTATTTTCCCCACAGGTTCCAAACACCCATTCTCCTCAGCCAGTCAGGAGATATTTTTCTCATCAGCAACAATATGATTTAATCCCCACAGACAAGTAAGATGGACGTGGTCCTCTAGCAGAGTCGATGCCATCAATTACCATTTTCCAAGCAGATTGCTAGTAATGGCAGATACTCCCCAGCAGGTGAAGACACAGATGATGCCTACCAGCAGGTTAAGCCCAGCAATATCCCCAAGTAGAGTTTGGTGGTGATCTTCTTAGTGGATTGTTCAACAGCGGTTGATACCCCCGGCAGGTCTTAAAGTCCAATTGTTATGGGCATTTTTCAGATCCAGGTTTTGGATTCTATCTTCGGCAGAAGTCATTGGTAATCCCCAACGGAGAGAGTTTCAGTTTGGGTTTCCACCTCCAATATTCGTTTTTATCCCCCCAACAGAGTGGATCTTCTCTCGGAGTTTTCATCTCCAGCAGAGTTCGTGATCAGGACCTTCCTCAGCAGAGTGAAATCTTCCTTAGCAGGGTCTCTCACTTTAGAAGACATTTTAGTTTGTCATCCCGATGGAGTTGCTGAAGCGCTTCTTTTGCATTGCATAAGCATTTTTGCATGGCATTCCCTCAAACGCGTAGTATTTCCATTTCGTATGGAGCATTACGCCATAGAAATTCAAACATATGCATTTGAAGCATAAGCCAAGTTTGATATCTTTTACCAGTCTCTTTCCCCAGCAGAAAGTGATAAACTCAGGAGTTGCTGTTTGGCATTACACCGCAACCAGTGGATTCGTCCTTCTTACTCCTTCTTATACTCCCCTACGGAGTTGTCTGTTTAGATTTCTCTTTTCCCCAGCAGAGTCATCTTGATAGATCTGTTGATTCTACTAATCTTTAGAGACCCTCTTCGGCCGGTCCTTCCTTTTCGAGTTCCCCTTCGGCCGTTCTCGATGTATTTTGTTGGAGTCCCCCTTCGGATGGTTTCCCTTTACGAGTTCCCCTTCGGCCGTTCTCGTATTCTTTTGTTGGTTAGACCCCCTTCGGCCGGTCCTTCCTTTTCGAGTTCCCCTTTGGCCGTTCTCGTATTCTTTTGTTGGTTAGACCCCCTTCGGCCGGTCCTTCCTTTACGAGTTCCCCTTTGGCCGTTCTCGTATTCTTTTGTTGGTTAGACCCCCTTCGGCCGGTCTCCCTTTACGAGTTTCCCTTCGGCCATTCTCGTTTTCCTTTGTTGGTTAGACCCCCTTCGGCCGGTCCTTCCTTTTCGAGTTCCCCTTCGGCCATTCTCGATGTATTTTATTGGAGTCCTCCTTCGGCCGGTCTCCCTTTTCGAGTTCCCCTTCGGCCGTTCTCGTATTCTTTTGTTAGTTAGACCCCCTTCGACCGGTCCTTCCTTTTCGAGTTCCCATTCGGCCATTCTCGATTTATTTTGTTGGAGTCCCCCTTCAGCCGGTCTCCATTTTCGAGTTCCCTTTCGGCCGTTCTCGTATTTTTTTGTTGGCTAGAACCACTTCGGCCGGTCTTCCTTTTCGAGTTCGCCTTCGGCCATCCTCGTATCTTTGTTTGAAAGACCACCTTCGGCCAGTCTTTCATTTTTTAGTTCGCCTTCGGCCGTTCTCGTATCCTTTGGTTGATTAGCTCGCCTTCGGCCGGTCTTGTCTTCCTCCCCAGCATAGCTTGCCTTCGGCCGGTCTATCTTTGTTGGAAATTCCTCCTTAGACTGGTATTCCTTTTCGAATTCCTCCTTAGGTCGGTCTTCCTTTTCGAGTTCGCCTTCGGCCGGTCTTTCTCTTCGAGTTCGCCTTCGGCCACCCTCGTAATTGCCTTATTTCATTACCCCCGCAGTTTACAAATTTGTGCGGTTATTTTGGTATTCAATCTCCATGTATCCCGATTGTTTGGAAGCCTTTGCTCCCGTACCCTCGGATCCAAGAAGTTTGAATAGGGGCAGCTGTAACACATCAAAATTTGCCCTTTTGTTTCTAACCTTTTTGGCTTATGTTTCATTTCATTTGCATTGTCATTTTTGCATTTGCATATTTCTTTTGGGCATGGGATCAAGGTATTTTCTAGCAGCTCATGGCGTTATCAGCTCTGACATTATTTTCAGCAGTATTCAGGGTCAAGCAGATAGCTTTCAAAGTCTTTTCGAGCATTTATTTTGCTCATTAGATGATTTGATGATCAGAAACCCTGGCAGTCAATTTTTGATCGGTTGTTCGACATCAAGTTTTTTTTTAATTCTACAGGATATTCTGAGGTGTCAGCAGGAATTTGTGTTCTTTTCAGGTGTTACTCAGTAGAAATATCAAGTTTTGAGTTTCGGAGGTTTAACGGGTTCAAAAACAGCTATCAGAAGTCACTTTTCAAGTTTCCCTCCAAAAGGCGCCAAAATTCAAAATTTGAACTGTGTAACCGATTATAGCATATGTGTTAACCAGTTACTCATTCATTTTCAGCATATTCTCAAGGTTTATTGAACTGTGTAACCGGTTAGCAGATATGCTATAACCGGTTACTCTGGGCGCAGTTTGAAAAAAATTAAGTTTGCATCATTAGTGATCATGTGCTTGGCTTGTGCATGTGTGGGAAGGATCTAGAATTGATCCAATTTCATCATTTTCCATCCAAAATTCAAATTCTCTCCATCATTCTTCTACTCAAATTCCTCATTTTCTTTTCCTAATCCATTTTTCACCCCAATTTCCACCCACTTAACCTCACTCCAAACCCAAACTTAACTCCTAACCTAGGGGTTATTTAAACCAATTCATTCCAAACCTCTCCAACCTAGATCATTTTTTCACTCTCAATTTTCAGAATTCTCTTTCAAATCTCTCTCACATTTTCACTCTCAACCTCCATTTTCAACCACACTCAAAGCTCTTCCATAGAGATTGGCAAGTTCTTCATTGGAACTTGTTAATTCTTGAGCTAAAGTCACTCATTACCACTTCATTGCTGTATTTCATTGGTAATTTTCGTTTGGATCTAGATCTGGAATTTCAGAAGTGATTATTGAAAGTGATTTTGGAGTTTTGTTGCGTATTGCTTGGATTTTCAACTTTTGAGTGCAAGGAGCTTGTGGATCTTGGATTTCTCTACTTGGATTCATCAAATTCTGTTTACAACACTTACCAAAGAAAATCTCAGCTTTGTAGGTTGGTTAATCTCAGATCCACACTCATTTTAGCTTAATTGCAACTTATACAATGTAGATCCATGATTTTTGTTGTGTTTTGATCATCTTGTTTAATTTTGATTGTGGATGTTGATGATTACTGGATCTAAATGATGTTTGAATACTGTGTTTGAACGTAATTTTCGTGCATGAGTGATTACATGATCATTGGAGTTGTTTGAATAAGTCATTTGCTGCTGAAAAGTGCTTTTGGAGCTGTTTTTTTTTAATTCTGTTGTTGTGTAACCGATTAGCAGTTATGCTGTAACCGGTTAACATGTTGTTTTTTGTGTAATTTCTGGCTGTTTTAAACTGTGTAACCGGTTACAGCATAACTGCTAACCGGTTACCACTGCTGCAGAACTTGGTTTTCTTGCATTTTCTTGGTTGTTTGAGATCCTTCTCATGTCTAAACTTTATGGATTGATATGTTGATGATTTGTGGATCATTCTTGAGCTGTTGCACCTCACACCATTGCATGAACACAATTTTCCGACACGCGATTTTGTGGTTTTCATTCGTTTATGAACATGTTTGCATTGTTGCATTCTTGATGCCACGAACACATAGCACATACTCCATGAGCATGATAATTGTTGATTGATGCTTATGTTGCTGGAATTGCTTTGTGTTTGTTTGTTCGCCTAATTTCGTGAGATGCATGCTTCACTTGATTTGTTCATATGCCTAACGATGTGCTTCCTCATGATATGCATGCTTTCACGATGATTTCAAGAGTTATTTACCTTGGTTGGTGGTGTGATTGTAATCATGTTTGATTGAAGAATATGTAATGCTTGATGCACGTTTGCTATGCCATGACTGAGTTGTATTCAAGCGAATCACATGCTACCCTGTTTCTACTGCTGTCTATGTGCATATGTGCTGTTATATGTGCTGTTGTTTGGCCTTTTGCACCCTTTCTTGTGCTGAATTGTGTGCTGTTATAAGCTGTCTTGCTTGTGTGCTGCTTTTTACTGTTGTATTGGTGCAGGTGCGCTGTGGTAGCTGCTGTTTTTGTTTTTTTGCTTCTTTTCCTCCTTCGTCTCTTTCACTCTTTTTCTTCCCTTAAATCTCAAGACTTGTTTAAGTCTTGGATTCACTCCCTTAGAGCTACCTAGTCCAACTTAATTTCCGATTAATCTTGGAGTAGGATTAGCATTAGGATCCCCTTTGCATGCTAACTTAGGTAGACGTTTCCCTTTCAAACTCAACTATAGGGCCACCTTTGCATGACAACATTAGGAACATTTTAGTTTCCCTTTAGTGTTTTATTTTCCTTTGAGTCTTCTCTTCTCATCTCATACCGCTTCTAAAACACTTAATAAATATAACGAATATTGCGCTCGAGCCTTAAGTGTAGGAAATGAAGAACGAGGGGTCTCCCCTCCTCTTCTAGAGTGTTTAGCATACGTCCCATTTGGAGGCGACCATGCGACTCATTCGTTCCCGCATGGTAGACTTTAGTGCAATGTAAGTTACGAACTAACTTCAACCCACTTCTGTCTAAAAAACACAAAAAAACAAACTCAAACCTTTTTCATCCTTCGGGATCGTTAATTTCAAACTTTTTTTCAGAAAAGGGCACGTTACTTCCGTCTCGTCGCAAACACGCATCGACCCTAACTGTCGGACGCGAATCTAACGTCGCT
The DNA here is from genome assembly GCA_022829125.1 of Lathyrus tuberosus. NCBI lineage: Eukaryota > Viridiplantae > Streptophyta > Magnoliopsida > Fabales > Fabaceae > Lathyrus > Lathyrus tuberosus. The sequence goes on along the minus strand of JALAZF010000491.1, from coordinate 528,040 downwards.
CATAAAAAACACTAACCGTCCTCGTTAGGTCGAACTACGACTGCTCTGATTTCCTCTCTTTAGTCCGATTGAGGATACGTAGGCATAAGACGGTAATGTCTTGGCGAGCAACCTCCCCCTAGTTCGTGTCTGAACTACGTTGACTCTGACTTTCCCATTGCACGAGGGAATACGTAGGCATAGGATGAGAGATGTCCTATCGAGTCATTTCCTTTTCTTTTCTCCCCCCGTTTCTTGGTTCTCTTCCGTTCCCGTTCCTCTTCCTTTCCAGTAGCAGCGGAGCTCCAGACGACGACACCCTTTGATCGAGACAACAAGCATGGATCCCATCGAGTACGATGTACGTGTGGGGTGCTAACACCTTCCCCTCGCGTAACCGACTCCCTTACCCGTTTCTCTTGGTCGCGAGACCATGCTCTTTCCTTTCCTTCAGGTTTACGCAGTGTTTCCTTTCCCTCTCTTGGGATAAATACACATTGCTGGCGACTCTGTTTCCGCGCCACTTTCGCGTTTGTACCATGGATGCAAATCCTCGGGAGCGACACATACATTGACTATTTGTAACCTTAAACTTTTCATCCATGATACTATGTTGATATTGTTATATCCATGATTGATTTGAATCCTTGTTTATATGTGTTTACTTTGGTTGTTACCTTGACTTTGTTAAGTCTTATCTAGATTTTGTCACATCTATCTTTACTTTAGTTGTTACCATGTTTTGTTTATGACTTTGTTAAGTCTTAGATGTTGTCACATCTACTTTCTTGCATTTGGTTGTTACCATGTGCATTTGAACCTTGTCTTACATTATATGATTACTTGATTAACATCATGTTTGAATGTTACCTTTACCACTTACACTTGATATCATATTTGAATATCATCTTTGTTCATCTCATCCATATTCACTCATATTATTCATGATTACTTTAACTTTGTCAAGTTATCCCCAAGTGATGTTAGCTTGTTAGCCTTCATCCTTCTTGATTCTCTTTTGTTACCAAATCCAAAGGAAAGGTATTTTTGTTGACTTTATGTCATAGGTAGCTTAGCCTTACCTCAACTTCCCTTTTTGACCTTGTTAGAGTCATTAACCTTTCAACTTAGCCTTAGGTTAGAGTTTGTAAACTCTATGTAAATGCTATTGTTATAAACACTTACCCCCCCCCCCCCCCCCCTTTGGAACCTTGATCATAATCAAGTGTTCTTCACCCAATTTTTGACATTTAATTTCCATTTTCAATTTTATTTTTGATCATTTCCAAACATTTTTGCATCCAACTTTTGAGATCCTTGTATTTGCAATATTTTGGAATTCTCATAATTTTATCCACCATTTGTTTTGCATTTTGATTCTTCTTTTGTATTTTTCCTTTTAATTTTCATTTTAATCATTTTATTTTATTTTATTCATATTTTTGAATATTTGTGATTTGGATTTTGATGATTGCTTGGTTGATCATGTGTTCAACATTTCAAATTCTTGAGTGATGATCCATTGGTTGATTCAACCTTCTCTGGTACAAACTTGCTTATAAATGATCATCTGATCATTTATGGTACTTTGCATCAGAGATAGGTTATCCCTAGTTGGATTATACTTTGAGCCTTTGGTTTGTTTGATAAATAATCCCATACATGATTGCCCAAATCTTTCTCTCTTTCTCCATCTATCTTTTTTTTTCTCATTGTATTACATGTTTGAGGAGAATAACTTAGTGTTATTTCTCTAACATGGATGAGATGAACAAAGATGATATTCAAATAATCATCAACACTTGTGATCCATCTAAGACATAGTGCTTCATCTGAAACTTTTTTTATCTTCACTTCAAGACTTAGAGGCTCTTTATGGCTTGGTGACCTTGGTTGTCCATCTGGTTTTTTCTTTGATATTCATCTGTGCATGTTGCTTGATCATCGTGTGGCACAATTCAAAGGGAAAGGAATGCTTGTTTTGACCAATGTCAAATACTTGCCCCTTCTTGTGGTTAGTACACTTGCACACACAAAGACTTTCTCTTGGGCTACCTTACAATGAGGCCATTTACTTTTATGCTTTAGGACAGTCTCTTCATCTCCTTCCCACTTCTTAAAATTTCAAAACTTCTCTCTATTTCAAAAACTTCCTGTTTTCAAACTTCATTGTGTTTTCTTTATAAACCTTGACTTTGTCAAGTGATCCAGAAAATCTTTTTCTTAATAAATTCTAAAACACTTAAGCATATTCAAACTCTTTTCAAAATCTCTAAAAACGACAAACCTCATCAAACTCATTTTTGTGTCTTTGTACACGTTTCTTTAAGAGCCTTTCTCAAAATATTAGATGTTAGTCCATTCTTGTAGTGATGGAAACCACTATACTTCGACAGGATGCTGAGAAATGATTGATATTTTCCAATTGAATGTTGAGACGTACTTGTAAGAAAGTCTAAGTGAAAGTTCTCCATATCAAGATGATGCAAATGCTCATTTCCTCATACTTGTGGGTAGTAAGTTGAGTTTTTCCACTCGAATATGATAAAGTGTCTTTTCATTTAAAATCAATCGACAAACAACCCAACTTTTTTATAAACACAGATTTATAAGTGGTTACTGTTGAGTACAATGGACGTGATGGGTGCTAATATCTTCCCCTTGCATAACCAACCCCCGTATCCAGATCTCTCTCTCTCTCTCTCTCTCTCTCTCTCTCTCTCTCTCTCTCTATTTTTTTGTTAGCTTTTTGCTTTCTGTGGGTTTTGTTCAACCTTTTCCCTTTTCCCTTTGGAAACAATAAAGTTCGGTGGCGACTCTTACTTTTCTGAGTTGAGTTAATCAATGGCTTAATCTCAATCATTTTTACCGCCGTGATAATTATGTTATTGATATTTTTTTTTGCATTTTAAAAATCTAATATGAACATTACCAAGAAGTTCATCTTCTCCCTTAAACATAATCGTATGAAGAAGAAATCTCTCCCTTTGTTCTAACCTCTCTTGCATCCTGACTCACCCAGATTTTGCTTTGTAAGATTCAAACAACTTGTTGTATTTCACATGTGTTTGAAAGTTAGGGTTTCAAAATGAGAGGTAGCAGAGCTTCGTCAATTGGGAATTCAAATGGAAGTGATATACCCAGATGTGGTTGTAATCTAGTTATGAAGATGTGAGTTTCATATACACAGGAAATGCTAAAGAGAAAGTTCTAGAGATGCAAAACTTATGGAATGGCACATATTATGAAAATAGTTTGATGCATGGTATTTTAAATCTAATTATTCCCCAAACTATTGATGTAATCTTGCTTTTAGCTGTAGTCTGCTATCAATTTTGAGTTGTTTATCTGGGATGATGAACTAGATGATATGACTTGGAAATCTCAAAATCAAACCCTTTCATTAAGTGTAAAGATGGATTGCAAGAACTGTGATGCTATAGTTGGTTATTTGAGAGAGTTTGACAAGGCTATTAGAAAGGAGTTTGGAAAGGAATATGAAAATTATTCATGCTAAAAAAAGCTTGAAAAAAGTAAGAAGATGTAATTGTCTATAATTTGATGCAATTGTCAATTAGGACTTGATGTACCTTCAGTTAGGTTTATAATTTTCCATTTCATTGTAATGTTGGTAATTTTCCTTTCAATTTCAATGTAAGGTTTACGGTTGGTTTAATGAATAAACTACATATTGACCTTATATTTTTATATATATTTTTGGAATACAATTACTTTATGGTTAATTATGTTTCTGATTTGAACTGTTTCCCTCAAAATTAAATTACTATTAAGCATAAGATATGACAAATTATGAGAAATGTGATATTGTCAAATATAAATACGCATTATTATGTGCAACTTTCATTACAAACATAAATAAGCATCTGTCATTGTCATTATAAACATAATAAAAATATGTTATTGTCATTATAAATATAATAACCATATGTCATAACAAAGCAACATAAATGCATATCAATGTGCAACTGTCATTACATGCAGAATACAGATTCAAGATTTCATCCATTACAAACAAAAAAGTACATCTTTGGCCAACTATCATAAAATCAATTCATTAGCATCACTGAAAAAATCTCCTACGAGTATCATCTCAAGATCTCATAGCTCTCTAATAGATGTTCCGATCCTAGGGCCAGGTACAACCTCTGAAGGTTCTTGAGTCATAGTGCCCTGTTCATCTTAATTTATCACCATTGGTTCTTCACTACTTTCTCCTGGCCCTTTAATAATCCTTGTCTTCAAAGCCCTAAACATGTCACTAGACCTCTTATTAACCTCATATGACTTTCTCTTCAATTTTAGATTATTAGTTTGGACAAGTTTGTCAGCATGTGCATGCTTATTTGATGTAGTGTTTCTTGGTGTCTTTCTTGGTACAAACTCATTGTCAGTAGTCTCAAATACATTTCTTGGTGCCTTTCTTGGTGTAAGCTCATTCTCAATAGAATCAATAACATTTCTTGGTGTCTTTCTTGATGCAGACTCATTGTTAGCACATGCAATTTTTTTTGATGCAATGTTTCTTAGTGTATTTCTCTATAACAACAACATAGCACTTCTTAGTACACTAATCGTATTGTATGACAACAACATTGAAAAATTAAATTTTACCTTTCTTTTCAGTGCATCTCAATTCTCTGTGGTTTCCTTGTATCTTCTTGTGTTGTGGCCCATTTTGTCACATTTGGTGCATTTGTATGCCACTAAAACTCTTCTCATTCTTGAACCACCCTTTCCCAATTCCCTAAACCTTAAATGTTTAGGTCTTCCAAGTCCTTTCTTATACAATGGAGGTTGTAGCTTATCTTCCTCAACTTCAGGCCATGTATCATCCCATTTATTGGACTGGTAGGAAAATTGTAGCAGAGTGCATACATTTTCGTAGAATATCACTCATAAAAAATTCCTTTGATGTTTGTTGTCTATAGCTCAATGCTGCACAACTTCAATGACATCAAATTCATCATTCAATACAGTGGTTCTCTCATCTTCACTATCATCAAACTTAAGTCTCCTTGCATCATCATCACTTTCTTTTGGTTCATCTTCTTTGTCACTTGACTCAATCAATTCATTCAGATTAATGCATTGAGGCAAAACTACTTTTACATTGATGTCCTTCACATTGTGTTTAACATATAAACGTCCTTCAATATTATTTCAAATAGCATGCATCACAACATCTACAACACAATCATCCATCTTAACTTCAACAAAGGATTCATTTATACCTTCAAGTTTGCTCTAAACCGTAAATGCATTTTAATATAAATGTTTGTTTATTTCTTAAACCAACAATAACATCGTTGAATTTTTTTAATGTTCTACAAAACTTAAAATAACATCATAAATTATAATTGATCAATTATTTTTTATTACAAATACATATAAACAAGTGTGGGTATATGTACTTAAGTACCCCATATAGTACAAGTACGAGTACAAACATTGATATCCATACGAGTATGAGTTCGAATACAAAGATATTTTCAAACCGCATATATGTGAATAAGTAATATAGTACTCTTTTCATACCCTACCTATTACCGATACACAAAACTGATATTCGTTTCTTCATTGATTAAGTGAGAATGCATTATAAAAACACTTTTTTTTTATCAAATTAAAATAAAATAAAATGATAAAAAATAAAATAAAAAATGTTTATAAAAACAAAATTTATTTAACCTTGTTAAACTATTTGAGAAAACAACTTTACATGGTAAATTTGAGATTTTAAATTATCAGAAAGTTACTTGAGACTAAAAAGAAAAGGGACTGAGAAGTAGTTACGCGACGTCGTTTTGGAGCATCAAGACAGTGTTCTTTCTTCCTCTACACTCTCATCACTGTCACGATCTCATCACAAAAATGGCAAACAAATCAAAGAAGAAACACACACCACCACCAACAACAACCTACGACGATGTAGACAACGACAACACTTGGTCTTCCTTAATCCACAAAGGAACACCAACAACATTCACAACAATCGCTTTATTCGCATTACTGATCCGTTTCTTAGTGTCGTTGTACCCTTATTCAGGTTTCGGAAACCCTCCGAAATTCGGAGATTTTGAAGCGCAGAGACATTGGATGGAGATAACAATCAATTTACCGATTCGTGAATGGTATAGAAATGGAACCAATAATGATTTGAGTTATTGGGGTCTTGATTATCCTCCTCTCACTGCTTACCAGAGCTGGATTCATGGAGTTTTGCTTCGACGTTTTCATCCCATTTCTGTTTCGCTTTTCAGTTCAAGAGGTCATGAATCTTATCTTGGGTAAGCGTGCTTTTAAGTTTTAACCCCTTTTATATATTTGATTCATTAGTTAACAAGTTAATTAAGTGATTCCAGCTTAAGTGCTTATTGTATAAGTGATTATAAGATATAATAAATTTAATTGTTTTATTATATTATGAATTGTTTGCATCCTAGTTTTAAATTGCTATTGTGGGTGTTGTGATTGCGGTCATTGTGGTTGCTGTGATGCGCATTGTGGATGTTGCAGCGTGAATTTTGATTGAGAAGAGTGTGAAATACACCGTTAAAAAACACTTAATGTTGAGATTTTTCAGAAGTAAATTAAGTTTTGGGGTTTTGACGAAAATACTTGAGAAACCTGGGCGAAGTTGTCTGATACGGTTCCTAATGTAGAAGGCCGTGTGATTTCAAAGCATACCATAATTGTGGTTTGATGCGGTTGCGGAGACTACCGCATCAACAATATTGCGGACTGCAATTTAAAACCATAGTTTGCATAAGCTAACCTCGAGAGCTTATGGAAATAAGCTGAAATTAACTTATAGACATGTCATAAGAGGTTTTCATAAGTCATCTCAAATAGTCTTGCAAATGGTTAGAGTCTTGCAAATTGTTATGCTAGTAGATAAACTAGGTAAAAATAGGCCTAGTGATGATTAGAGTTTACTCAGTTGGTTTCACTGCTTAAGTGGTTAATCAGCTTCAGTTAAGATTGAATTATTCGCATAGTACCTTGGTTTGATCACTGGTTGAAACAATCCTTAGTGAGAGGCTTAGAAGTAAGTGCTTAATCCGCTTTGGTTAAAATCAAGTCACTTTGATAGTACCTAAGTTTGATATTGTGGGGGAAAATGCTGCCAATGAGAATTAGAATTTAATCAAGTTGTTAGAAGTAAGTGGTTTATAATTTTAGTTAAAATCAAATCATTCAATTAGTACCCGTGTTTGCTATGTGGTGACAATAATTCTTAGTGAGAACTATAATTTATTCAATCATTTGGATTATACGCCCCGAGTTTGAGCTCTGGGTTGAACAACACAAGACTTTACTTACCATCTCGTCAATTACCATACCCATTTTCCTTAAAAACAGGAGGGTTAAGACTTAAGTCAATAAAGTGATTGGTAGAATTTGAAAATGATAATGTTTCTGAAAAATTACTTATTTTTCAAAAATAATAGTTTTCGTGCTTTTTTGTTGTTATCTTGAATGAGAATACTACAACATTGCTATGAATTGAATCACTAGGATAAGTTGGGTCCTCATTTTTTAGTTCAAAAATGGATTTTACTCTTGTAAGGTGAACAAATGTGACCTACTTTTGCAGAAAACAACTGATGAGGTGGACAGTGATATCTTCCGATGCTCTGATATTCTTTCCAGCAGTTTTGTACTTTATTATTGCTCGTTATAATCAACCTTCACGGAGCCGTAAAACTGATATCGCATGGCACATTACTATGCTTTTGCTAAACCCGTGTTTGATCTTAATTGATCACGGCCATTTTCAGGTTTCTTCATAACAGAAGTTCATATGCTGTTTAATTCCCTTGGCTCTTTTCTTCTTTATCGGGCATACGTATGGAAGCGCCTTGATTTTTCAACGTTACATTTTGTTATATTTCAGTACAACTGTATCAGCTTGGGCTTTACTATTGCAGCCGTTGCTGCTATCCTCTCTGGGAAAGATCTTGTTGGCTCTGTTTTTTATTGTCTTGCCCTAAATCATAAACAGGTTAGTCTCCTTTATCATAGTTTTCGTCCATTGTTCATTTGTTTTTTTCTTCAAGCTATTCTACTTTGTCTATGTGATCATTAATAGTGACTTAGAGGTAGAGAGAAACCGAGATAAACTATAGGTAGCTAAATCATTAATAATGATTTAGAGGTAAAAAATTTATCTTTGAATCATGAACATGACAAGATTTAGGACGTCAATTGATTTATGTAGTTGAATCTGCCTAATGGGAAAAGGCTTTGCTGTTGCTGTTGTAGTTTTTTCTATGTCCCATCATGTATCATGATATAATGTTTGACCATACATACACTTGTTTGAATCAAATAAATTTTTTAAAGCTTAACTGCACTTTTGGTCCCCTATTTTATCAGGTTCATGAAAATTGTTCCCCCTTTTAAAATCAATCTTTTGATCCCTCAAGTTTCACATTTGTTGCAATTTTGGTTGCTAATCCAGCCTCCGAAAATGGCAATTCCCCCCTCCCCAAAAAAAACAAAGTGATGATTTATTGCCCCAGTTTGAACCTTAAGAAAAAATACCGCTTTTGTGGCAAAAAATAACCATTTTTTGAGCCAAAAACACGGGTTTGTACCAAATTTGCCACAAATGTGAAACTCGAGGGACCAAAAGGTTTGATTTTATAGTGGAGGGACTATTTTTGCGAGTCTGATAAAATCAAGAGATTAAAAATGCAATAAAGCCAATTTTAAACACTTTACCGAATCGGTTTGAAGTCTTTATGACTTTGATATTGCCTTTTTGTGTATTGTAACAAATAATTAACAATAAATTCTTTGGTTATTTAGTGTAATGTGGTCTTTGGCTGACAGAGCCATTTAGTTTCCCCAAAAAAATAATGTATTTGACACCCTGTGTTGGTTGATAAGCTAAGAACATCATGAACTATATCTAAAATCAAAACGACACACCCTATCATTTCTCCCCTTTACTTTCCTTCAAGATATGTTCTCTCTTTTACTTGTTCTTTTACAGATGAGTGCATATTATGCGCCAGCTTTTTTCAGCCATCTACTTGGCAAATGCCTGAGACGTGAACATCCGGTCCTTGAGGTGTCAAAACTAGGATTTGTCGTCCTAGGAACCTTTGCAGCGGTGTGGTGGCCTTATCTTTATTCAACAAATTCCTTTTTGGAGGTAACAGTGTTGTAATTGGCCATCATGCTTCCTTTTAACAGATTTTGGCAGTTTTACTCTTTAGTTTTTGAAAAACATAATCTTCGATTGATCTCCTAAAAATGATTACTGCACTTTTTCATGTTAAAACCTACACGGCACTTCTGTGATTCCTACCCTTTAAATTTCAATCCATTCAAAAAAGGGTTGATTTTTACACTTGTTATCTACATGTGAAACTTGTAACAGGTCCTCTCTCGTCTCGCTCCCTTCGAAAGAGGAATATTTGAGGATTACGTTGCCAATTTTTGGTGTGCCACTTCAATTCTCCTAAAGTGGAAGAGATTGTTTACAACAGGGCCACTGAAACTTATCAGCTTCTCTGCAACAATCATTTCATGTTTTCCTTCAATGGTTCAACAAATAAAGTCTCCAAGTAATCAAGGATTCCTTTATGCGCTGCTCAATAGTTCTCTCTCGTTTTACCTATTTTCTTTTCAAGGTTGGTACTTTTTTCTCGCCGGCATTTTAATCCTTGAAATTGTGCGCGTCGGTCAATTTAGTCCCTTAAATTTACGAAATAGCAATTTAGTCCCTTAAATTTAATGGTGCCTGTCAATTTAGTCATTTTCTCTAATTCAACACAATTTTAATGGTTATGCGCTTGCCTTGACACCATAGAACTACCTGAGTCAATATTTCGGTCTTTCAGTGGTTTTGATCCATGTAGCGCCGACACTTCATATTGAAAACATGTCCAATGTCCATCAGGCGTCAATGCTTCATCGGTTATGCTATATTTTTACTAAAGAAATATTTTGATAGTGACTAAATTGATTAATATTTTTTTTTATAGTAATGGAGTAATTTGCTATTTTGTCAATCTGAGGGACCGAATTGCTCGCGCTTCCAATTCGGAGGACCGAAAAATCTCATTACTAATTATCTTTGCTCCTGTGATGTCCTTACAGTGCATGAAAAGTCTATTTTGCTACCGCTTCTTCCTGCAACCATGCTAGCCATGGAAGAGCCCTTTATTTTCAAGTGGTTCACGAAATTCGCCATGCTCTCCATGTTCCCTCTAATCTGTCGCGACGGCTTGATTGTTCCATATTTCGCTCTATTCGCCCTCTTCATCCTCGTACTCAACACACCTGATCAACGCAGAGTTAGAGAGAACAACAACTATTTTGTTAACTATTTAGGTGCGACGACGATTCGCTTTATTTTATTTTGTTCTTTAACTCTTCACGTAGTTTACTTGACAATGCAAGCTCCCAAGAAGTATCCTTTTATTTTTGAAGCAATGATTATGAATCTGTGTTTCTCTCAGTTTGTGATTGTAACTATTCGTTGCAATATGAAGCAGTGGATATTAAACAAAAATGTCAAATTAGATGAAATAGAAAAGAAGCATATTTGACAATGGTTTATAAATCATATAAATTGAATTAAGAGATTGGCCTGCATTGACATATATTGTAATAGTTATTTATTATTATTATTTTTTAATTTTAGGGTTGTGTTTTTGTTGTTCTCATCACATCTATATTATTATTATTTAGATTTTAATTGTGCCACAAAAGTTTTAATTTGCTCTCATGTATCCTTCCGAGCAGGCAGTGTTGAAAAAAAAAATTAATTTACTTGAAATCATTCCCCTTCTTTTTTTTTTGCTACAACAAACTAAATAAATACTTGGTAACTTGGATACTACCTCTGTTTTTATTTATTATAGATTGTTGACATTTTTATACATATTACAAAAATATAGTGATTGTTGTATTAAAAAAGAGAAATTATAAGTTGTTTTACAAAATTATTTTTCTAAAAGGACAACCACACTTTGAGCTATCTAAACTTGTTTTCTCTACTCGCTTAGTTTCAGGATAAATAAAATTCAATTACAAAATTGTCTCTTGAGACATGATTGCTTTTGTAGGCTCCATATCGATCTAAAATTTGTATACATATGCCTTGTATGTTTGTAATAAAAACATCTCACAATTTCTCAATTTTGACATCTTACATTTGTTTACTTCAACGACCTGAGCCTTGATTTTGAATTTAGGATCACAAATGATATCTCTTTTATAGATTTGAAATCTAATTTGGATCATTTCTCGTGCTACCTAGACAATCAAAGTGTGGTTAAGATCGAGTACGGTTCACCCTCGATTGAAGATGAAGGAAATGTGAAGTTCAACAAGTTTGGGTTGAAGACAAATGGATTTTTAAGAGTTCTATGGAATACATTTCACCGTTACGCAACAAAGGGCCCAATCGAGGTAGATAAGACAATGGCGAGACAGACAACGATATTCTAAAGATGTTGAAAAGTCATCAACCATCTCTTGATCATAAAATGTCATGTTAGATTTATGTTAACAAAGATCCATGCAATGTTACATATTTTGTGTATGTGATAGCAAATATTTATGCTAATTTGTGTTTTCTACCACAAATTAGCATCTCTTGTCTGAAATTGCTTATGGTTTTGTGATATCAGGGTATATTTCGGATTTAAAAATTTGGATTTTTTTTTTAACATCATTCCATGTTGCATTCAGGATGAGTTGAGTAATATAAAGGAAGAATTAGAATTTTGACATCCAAACTCTTTTTTAACATTAGCTTTGGCGTGTTTCAGGGTTTGTTGTGTAGTTTGGGTGCGTTTGGATTTTAAAATCCGGAAGGTAAGGGTAATTTTTAGAATTTCGTCGGGGTGTGTGAGTAAGTCATGACGTGTATTGAACAATCCCCTTAGTTTTTAGTGTACTTATTTATTTATACATGGACCCCGATGATGTATTTAATGGTCCAATAAAGTGATTGTCCTATAGCAAATATATCACGTCCATTAATTACCAAGAAGATTAAAGGGCTCTCTCATCACAAGGCAAGATAGTTATAATGGCGTTCTACTCAAGGTCTAACCATGTAGGTACTCCCCCTCTGAATCACCGTATCAGAGATTAGCAACCTCAATTCATTATTGGCACCCATTGAAGACCTTGTTTCAAGATCAACATCTCTGGTTCAAGAAAAATTGTGATCAAAACCTTCGACCCACAGTGTCGTATCCACAATGCCGCGATTTCCACAATCTCATCCATTTCTGGTTCCGCAACAGAACAATAGCGTCGTCTATGGGAAACGACATATGATTCCTTTGATTTCCACGAGAATCACATTCGCTTTGTAAACACTATCAAACAAGCTTAAAAGCTCCAGATCTGAACTCCAATAGTTTAGATCCAGATCTTCGATTCGCCAACTTTCGACCTTCTCAGGACACCGAATTGAGAGTGAATCAACTTACGGCTTTTAAGATTTTCTCCTTCACCTTGCGCAACCTCCTCAAATTTCAGAATCAAGATTTTTTTTAGAAGAACGCAGAAATCCGCCGAGGACAGTTTAATCAATTATTACCTCTGACTCAGCATGTCAGAGGCAGCACCTCCAATTCCTTCAAAAACTCTGCAATTTAGAAAGAAGGAATCTCTCTGGAATATATTTAGGATTGCGCCAGGACCTAGAATTGATTCCCAAGGAAGTTGGGCGCAAAACTTACAAACCACCAACAGGTCGAAGAGTCTCATACTTTCTACCACAATGGGGATGATCATAAAAGCAACATCAAACAGGTACCGCAAGTTTGTAGTTAATGGTGCCCAGGTATCAGAAGTTCATTGTTAACGCCGAGCGCCGATCAAATATCAGTGGGCATCCCACATATACCATAGGATTTCCACTGGAGTCACTAGGGTTTCCACCGACTGGATAGTGAAGTAGGGGGTAATTAGTGGCTCCTAGTAGGAGATGCCTCATAATATGCCACTGGAAGACCAGACGGTATCCACGTCCCACCGAAGTCCTCTGGTTCTGTGTGAGAGGGGAATGAACTAGTCAGAATGTGTCATCCTTAGTCACCTGAATAATCCAAGCATCCCAGACGTCATGTAGAAAATCTGACTCCAAATATGGTGACCCAATCCAACCCCAAGAAGCAAAACCAGGACCATCCATCAAAGGCTGACTGTCTCCCAAGCGGAAGAACCCGATCATATAGATTGGTCGAATATCAGGCCACCATGACAACACTTCCAAGAACGAGCGATCCGTATACACTTGTGGCGATCGCAAGATTTAATTAATGTATTTGTAAATTATATATATATATATATATATAGTTTATTCTAGCTGCTTTGTGTTCTGCCTTGTCCTTTCTTCAGGAAACCCAACCCGAATGCACGTAACGACAAATTGGGGTAACACTAATGCAATTGATGCCCGACCTAAAGATTACAAGGGTGTTGTTGGAGAAACTTTACATGTTCGACAAAAGAAATCAAATCCCTTTAGCTCCAAGCGCAACTTCAAAGTCCAGGGGTGCTGTCTGAGATGCTTTGCACGTATGACCAAAGCAATCAAATTCCCTCAGTGTAGAGCATACCTTGGAAGTCTAGGGGTGCTGTCAGAGACACTTTGCATGTTTGACTACAACCATCAATTCCCTACAGTGCCTTGCGTGTAACACCAGAGGCCGGGGAAGGCGGGGAGTGGTTTTCGGTGCACAAGGAATAACAATGAGTGGCTCATGGAAGCTTCAAGGCAAAAACTGAATTCACATCAGAATGAGAGGGATCCTGAGGCTGTGCAGATATGAGACAACATGGTTGATGGAATACTTATAAGGATTGATTGGTAGTACCTATACCAACAAGATGCATATTCTTTTCGGTAGCCTAACAAATAAGAACTTTGTAGTTAAGTGTGCTTGACTTGGACATACTAAACATACTAAAAAGAGTCATGTTGTTTGTGGGGTCAGTCAGTAATCCTTGAAGCAGTCTAGGGCATTACAAATGGTATCAGAGCAGACCTCTCCCAATATGATGTGGTTCGGGGGACGAACCAAACGGAAGTTGGTGGGAATGTAACACCCGAGGCTGGTGAGGGTGGGAAATGATCGTTGGTGCACAAGACATGACAATGAGAGCTCCTAGCAGCTTTTAGGCAAAAACTGAATTCACATCGGAATGAGAGGGATTCTGAGGCTGTGCAGGTATAAGGTTGCATGGTTGAAGGAAGACTTATAAGTACTGATTGGTACCACCTATACGAACAAGACACATCTTGTTTTCAGTAACCTAACAAAAAAGAACTTCATGTTTAAGCGTGTTTGACTTGAGTAGTATTTGGATGGGTGACCTACTAGGAAGCTTTCCTAGAAAGCGTGTGAGTGAGGACAAAGCATGATGAAAAGAACCGTGTAAACTTTTGGAGTGAGTCACTAATCCTTGAATCAGTCTAGGGTATTACATTCTGCGCTAACAATTTAGGGGAGCTGTTAGAGACGCTTTGCACGTCTAACCACAACAACCAATTCCTCTAGAGGTGCTATCAGAGACACTTTGAATGTCCGAATATAACATTCAAATACCCCATGTCATAGACCTAAACGCAATTCAGTATAGCTAGTGTACCCCTTTCAGTTCTAGCTAATCTAAGGGACGTGAGTGGTGGATCCTGGAGACGTCCACCTCAAACCGAGCTAGCATCTTGGGGAGAAGGACAATGATCTTCTACCCTTGGTCAAGGAATGAGCTCTGTGACATGAAGCACTATTCAAAAAGCACGGCTGCATCTAGCTGGTTTCATGCCCCCTTATCTGTAAGTATGGTTCAAAGCATAAATTCATTTAACCAGACTCTTGATTTAGTTTTATTAATATGATTCGAATGATAGTCGCGCCTAGATGTTCCATTCTAAATCACTACAAGTGCAACTTAAAGTGTAAACACTCAAAGTTGAGCTCATGTCTCACCAACACAAATCAAACGGACGGACGAATCAAACTGAACCAATGCTTCTCTTATGAAAAAATGTTTTAATTACAGCCAGATCAGACTGGTTCAACATCTCTCCCATGCAATGCATACATATTAACGCAACACACTCACAAATGAAACAGCTATAGATGGTCTCACAAAAAGACTTAAGGTTATTTACACTTTAAGTGAATATTATTTACTACTCTCTGTAGCCAACAAATTGTGCAAATTGCAGGGTTCAAAAGCAACCCGTAGCTCTCCTTAAATCTCAGTCGAATGGAAGAAACAGTTGAAAAGAGCACAATCCAAAACTATAAAGCACAAACATGTAAAAGGTAGCAATATTATTAAAATATTAATATTTGTTCTGGACTTTCCCAATGGCTAGGCACGTCCCAATCGACTTCTGCTCCTAGAACGACCCAATAGCCTAAGCCCTGCCAGTTAAGGGCAAGAGGAAGCATTCTCTCCTCTGTCTCTCTGTTGAGGAAGGATGACCAGCTAACTGTAGCGAGCGATTTTGGACGCGGTTCTTAAGCGCTGGTCGCTCTCTGCGGTTTAAGCTTTGACTACAGGTCGATTCATTTTTTATCCTATTGTGAGCTGAATAAGGAAGGGAAATAGATGTCTCCAATTAACCCTGCTTTGCATACTGAGTTTAAACAGCGGTCTGTTAGGTTACGAATGCTATCAATGTGGGGGGGCCTTTGTACTGGTTATTTGTATTTTCGCCAATACTGTTTTCTTTCTTCTTTTTTCTTTTTAACCTGGGCAGAAGGTTTCTGGCGGGGAACAAGGATTAGGATATTAGGACTGATGCTTTTGAAATACTGCTTTTGATTGATGGAGATATGGGATTTGGGTTTTTTGTTGATTGTGCTCGCTAAGATCTTTTCTTTCGATCTTATGCCTACGTATTCCCGTTTACCGAAACAAGGAAATCAGAGCGTTCGTAGTTCCTCCTATTCTATGGGAGGAAATGGGTGTTTTTGGTGTTTTGGTGTCTTGTTCAAAGCCCAAGACGTGAAGCGAAAGGTGGTTTGTATCTTGTTCAAAGCCCAAGATGTGAAGCTGAAAGGTCTATTTGTGTCTTGTTCGAAGCCCAAGACGTGAAGCTGAAAGACCTCGACTTTAGAGAGAATTTGTCATCTCTAAAGAGGGGGGAAGGAGAATTACTTTAAATGGGATACGCGGATCCGAGCAATGCCATAATTTCTGAAGAAAGGGTTTTAACCTGAAGGAGAAGACTTTAACTCAGTGTAGAGCAATGTCATCTTTCCTTAGGAATTTCTCATGCTAAAAGAGGGACATTGGCATGGATGTAGATGATCCAGAGGCTTGCCGCTTACAGCGATTAGATGATGGGAAAAAAGTTGTTGATGTTTGTGTACTGTGAACGAGGCACAGTTTTGATGCTAAAAGGTTGATTGGATCAACCAGTGGTTTTCTTATACAAAATCCTAAGAGGAGGCTAATTTCCGCTAGGAAAATCATTATACAAAGCCTAAGAGGAGGCTATTTTGTGTCTCGTACAAAGCCTGAGAGAGAGGCTAAAAGTTTTTGACCCGACGATAGAGTCTTTGTGTCTCGTACGAAGCCCGAGATATAGGCTATTGTTTGTTTGACTCAACGAGGGAGTCTTTGTGTCTCGTACGAAGCCCGAGATAGAGGCTAAAAGTTTGACTCAACAAGAGAGTCTTTGATACTCAACAAGAGAATGTTTTTGTATCTCGTACGAAGCCCGAGATGGAGGCTAAAGGTTTGTTTCAGTTGAGTGACAGATCCAAAAAGAGAAAATCAGTTCTTATATGTGCAACACTGTACTCAGGGATTTGATTTGAGGACCAGGGATATTTCCTTCTCTTTGAGGAAACGGGAAATCCAAAGGGTATTGAGACTGTCCGAGTCTGCGGGTTTCCTTCCTATTTAACGAAGGGGTCACTTGAGAATGTCTTTGAGACTCAAGGAAGTTAGACTGTCCAAGTCTAGAGTTTTTTTCTTTTGTACTATGCTTTGAGAAACAGTAGTAGACTCTATGAAAGGACTGTTCTATGAGGATGACTAGGTTATGTTCCTATACCTCTAGGAGGTCGTCGGGACAATTTGTACGAAGCCCAAGAGGAGGCTGGAAACTTTTAAGAAGTCTACGGGTCCTTGTACGAAGCCCAAGAGGAGGCTATCAATCCCGAAGGAAGAGATCATTATACGAAGCCTAAGAGGAGGCTGTGAATACTTCTAAGAAGCCGTAGTGTCCTTGAATAATGCCCAAGAGGAGGCCGATGCTTTTAAGAAGCCCGTGGGTCTATCATCTCCTTTCCATTAGGAGAGATAACTCTTTTAAAGATAAAAACCACTGGTAAACGTGCGAGGTTTACTATCCAGCGACTTTTAGCTTTTAAAGAGGATTCCTTAGTTAAGGTCCAAGATTATGACCGTAGTGGGTACCCAAACCCCGAGACATTCAAGGCAAGCTATCCACAAGGGATAGATCAAGTCAGGAAAGTTTGAGAATTTGGAAGAAACTCAAAGATGCCATTCACGGAGAATACATTCATCTTGGGGAGTAGAGCTTCTTGACGATTCCTAAGGAGGACAGCCGAAGAGAAGACTGTATCTGGTGCTCCTATTGGGGATCTAGGCATCTATTTCTATGAATAAATGAAACGGCGTCACCTAGTTCTAGACGTAGTTGCCGGGGAAACTCGAAATATCTATACTATTATTACACAGTAGATATGAGTTTATGAAAGGAGACTTACAGTGAGCAGCCCCACAATACAGTTTATAATATGAAAGCAGTAAATGAAAGCGATAACCACTTACTCGGTTGTAGTGCTTCCATGCTGTTTGGTTACTTGTTCAACAAAGAAAGATTGAAAACAACAGTATATTCAAAATCAAAGGAGAAAGTGCTTTGAAAAAGAAAGATTTGGGGCTTACAGCTCAAGGAGAGGCCCAGGGTTTTATCAGTGAGCACACTGTTTGACTTTGTACAGCGGGACTTATACAAGTGACTGGGGCCCAAAAAGGTTTTCTGTACAAAGGGATGGGTCTTACACTCTCTCAAGAGGCCCAAAAAGGTTTAAAGAAAAGAGTGGGGCTTATAACACGAGGGTAGGCCCAAATGATTTTTCGTTTAAAAATGGCGATCGCGCCGAGGTTTTCTTTTAACGCAGAGGGACTTATACAATAAGTGAGGCCCAAAATGTTTTGGTTAAAAGGGGGATTGGGTCTTACACTCTAATAGAGGCCCAAAGTGTTTTGAATGGGTCTTATAGCTCAAGGAGAGGCCCAAATGATTTTTTTATTTTTAAACGGGCGACGATCGCGCCGTTTACTTGTACAGAGGGACTTATACAATGAGTGAGGCCCAACAAATTTTTGTACAAGGGGGGATGGGTCTTACACTCTCTCAAGAGGCCCAAGAGTTTTGAAAATGATTTATGAGGGTTGAATTAATCCAAAACCCTAATTTGTTTTCAAAATGTATTTAATTGAATAAAAATTCAATTAAAATGATAAAAAAATTGTTTAACACATGGAAAACAAATTCTGATCTTGGATTAATGCTTCAAAAATTAAGTATTGACCTACAAAATAATTAGAAAGCATTAAAAGTTGCAAAATCAATGTAGAAAAAATATTTAAAATGCCAAAAACAATCAAAATATTAATTCTTTGCAAAAATATCAATTATATGAAATAAATAATATTTTTGGGATTTTTTTTGAAAATAAAATATTTTAACATTTTTGTGAATTATTAAAAAAAGAATCAACTCAAAACATTAAAACTCAGAGAGAAATTAATTTTTGAATCAATTAAACAAAATCACAAAATTCAAATATTTGAATTTCTAAAAATGGCGCCAAGAACAAGCTGAAGAACACGCGCGTGTTCTTGGTTTCTCAGATTTGCATTTTCTATCCAATCTCCATGAATACGTAATCATATCATGCAATCCACATATCATTATGCTCGTCTCAACCTCACGATCATGTCTATGTATTTTAATTTCATTTAAATTAAACATACAACAAGAAATCACGAAGAGACCTCAAGAACCCTAATTTCTGCATGAAGGCTAGGATTTTTGATACACGATTCAAACAATGCAATTAATTGAGGGAAAACATTCCATGCATGATTATGAACATATGGCCAAATTATTGTGCGAGGAAATATGCATAGATTGAGAGATGACCAAGTATGTGCTTACCTCCAAGTCGTGACAGCAAGTTCAAAGTGATTTTTGATTTGGAGGTGTTACAGATGAGTGGTGATGATCTGAACAGCTTCCCTACACCCTATGGATTGTGTTTGGATGGTTGGACTTGATTGAAATTGGCTGGATCATTTTGTGGTACCTCAGCTGCACTTTGGTTAAAACCTTGAGCAACCAGCTGGTGATTTTGTGAAATTGATGTTTCAGAAGTAATCTAAGTGTTTGATCAGCTCATATGTGATGTATGTGAGGTGTGTGAGTGATTGGTTTGATTGGAATTGCTCTCAAACTCAAAACCCGATAGTGACTTTCCTTAGAAGGCAAAATTGGAGTGAAAGAAGAGATTTTGAGGAAAGCATCTGTTAGATGGCTTTGGTGTACTCAAACTGACCATAATTGAGCTCTATTTATAGTAGAGCAAGTTTGTTTTGCAAGGAATAGTGCATGGCAGCTGGTAAGTAGGTTTGGCCAATGTTGGCAAATGAAAATCCAAGTCTCCTCTAGCCATTGACTAGAGGTTAGGGCACAGAGCTTTGGTTCCCTTGGTCTTGGATAAGTCTTGACTGATTTCAGATGAGAATGGCTCAGTCCATGCCACCTTGATGGTTCCATTGAATGCCTCATTCCAAATTTGAAGTCTTGTCCCTATTTTGGCCATTCTAGGTTCAACATGCTATTTCTTGTTCCATGGACTTTGGAGGCTTGGCTCAGTGATTGTCCCCTTTAGATTCAATCCTCTGAGGTGTCCAAGTGGATAGCAGCAATTGAATTTGGCTGATTTTGGCAAATCGACCAAAGTTGCAAATTCTGCCTTGCCTTGACAGATTTCAGCAAGGCAACTTGGTAATGTTGTATCTCATGGTGTAGGTTGAATTTGGCAATGTTCTTGGCCATTTTGGAAAGCTCTTACATGATACAACAACTGTTTGAACAAGTTTGGTTTTGACCTCTTTTAATTCCAAGTGAAAAATCCCCCTACATTTGGCAAAAAGTGAGGCAGAATCTGACTTAGTGAAAATTTCACTAAGTGTTGGAAAAAATGACATTTTCACTTTTCAGCCACTTTGATCACTCCATAACTCAAAATCCTTAATGAATTGGAATGACTTGTAGTTGAAGTTTTTGTAGGTGATAATGAGGGCTACAAATCCATCTTTGGATGAGAAAAAATGGCCTTGTGGTTTAGGAGTTATGGTCCTCCAAAGTTGGTACCTTTGCCACTTTATTTTTAACTTAGAAAAATTTCTAAGTTTTATGGTTACCCCTTTTACAAGTTATCTCACTTTTCTTGATTTTTCTTGATGAATGATGATTAAAATCATACATTAACATCATTTTAGGGTTAAAAATCCATTTTGGTGGAAAATCTCAAAAAGTCAAAGTTGACTTTTGTGCACAGTTGACTTTTTATCAGATGAATTCCAAACTGTGCAATTCTTCAGGAAATCATGTCCTTGACCTAAATCAAACTTGATGGACATGTTCCATGGGTGTCATAGGGTATATTCAATCATGTATTAGGGTTTGGGAGCATGTCTTGGTCAAAAGTCAAAGTTACAGTTGACTTTTCTCTTAAAACCCTAATTGTGGTGCAGATGAAATTGAAACTTGTTGCCCAAGCTTCTTGGATTAATCCATTGTCCCAAATGGATCAATATGGTATATTAGAGACCCTCAAATCATCTCTTGAAGTCTTGGCTCATGGTTTATCCCAAAAGTCAACTTAGGGGTGAATTAGGTCAAGAAACCCTAATTCCTGATTTTTGATGAATGCATCCCCTGAGGCAAAATTGACTTGATGCATGGGTTCATGAGGTTCCATGAAGTATATTAGGTCATGTTTTGGATCATTGCCTTGTGCCCAGATGAAAATTTCCATCTGGAGGCCCTGGTCGACCAAAACCCTAATTTGGTGACACTGTCGATCTTGAGACTTGATCCACCTAGAAGGGAGCAGCCTTGTGCTTAATCCTTGAAGTGGGAGTCCTTTTTGATCCATTGTGGATGTTTAAGAGATTAGACAAATTGAAGATCATGTCATTTCTTGATTGATCCTTTGTCTAAGCACTCAGAGAGGGCTTGAAACCCTAATTTAGATTGTATTGGATGCTCACCCATCTTTGGGGAGACTGATGAAGCATGATGGTTCATCCATATTGTGATGAAGATTTTCACAATGATGGGAAATCTAAGTGGTCAAAATTTGGGGTATTACACTAACCTCCAGGATCAGCTGCCCTTCGTCACATTTGTGCCCATCACGCACGGTTCCACCATCCAGAAACAGTCACGACGTCCTTGCCCGCGACCACGCCCTTACCCGCAGCAACAACTAGTTCCGAGCACCTCTGCCCGTCCCAACATCTAGTTTCTAGCAGTTGCCTATTCTTGGGGAGCGAATATCTCGCCTCGAAAATAGGGACCAATGACCAAGCGTTGAGGGCATTATAAAAACCCTCTCATTTGAGAGGGTCAAGTATTAAAAAATCATCCTAAGACATACTCACTTTGTACTTGCCTTCTCTTCTCCCGTTTCTTACTTTAGCATCAGAGTGTCTTGCAGGTACACCTCTCCTTATCTTTGAAACCCAGCATCACAGGCGAAGTCTCTAGCCCACTTCAGGTTCTGATCAGCCCGTAAGATCAGTGGCGCCGTATGTGGGAAACTCTGTTCTCCCCGTCTTTCTTTCCCCGTAAATCCAAGACCAAAGCAGTTCTTTCAAGATTTAGATAATGGTCAGCCATGACAACGTCAACGATGCTTGCAACGCCGTCGTCTTCCCCGTCAGCAAGACAGACACTAACGAAGTAACCCCTTTCTTGGAGGCGACGTTCATCAGCAGAGGGATGGAGAAACCCTGTCTCCTTCCCCAATTCGCGCTGACAATGTTGAGGTCCAGCCCTCGGAGGACCACCAGCCCGTCCCAGTTCCGCCCAATGCCGATCCAGCCATGGCATCCTTACTCGAGGCCCTCAACGAGACAAACCTTCTAATCCTCTAGCAGATCACAAAAATTGGAGCCTTAGAAGAGACCCTCCGTCCAAGATCTCCTCCGTCGAGGCGAGAGCATCGAAGATCTCGGAGCCTTCTCCCAGACGAGGAAGAGACCACCGGGTGCCAGCGAAGCCAGAATATTTGGTAGTAAGGATGCACGACCATACTTCTCCCTGGAGCCAGCACTCCCCAGGGGCCAAGAGAACCAGAAGGGATCTACAGACAGAGCACCAGCGTTCGCCTCTGCCCAGATCCAAGGGCCGAGCACGGACTCTTTCTCCCTGCCGAGATCGCCGTCCTTCCCCTAGACGAAGCACCCGCTCTTATTCGCGGTCGAGCAGAAACAGTGACGATAAGCCTCAGGGCCCGTTGTCCTAAGAAATCATGGCCACACGCCTACCCAAAGGGCTGGAGAAACCCCCACCCCTGGGTACATACGATATCACTATAGATCCCGACGAGCACATCGAGAACATCGATACCCTGATCGACTACCGTGGCGTCGCAGGCGGCGTCAAATGCAGATTGGTCCCGACTATGCTGAGGAAAGGAGCAATGTCATGATACAAGAGCCTCCCCTTTGAATCCATCACATCGTGGAAGAAGTTAAGGAGGATGTTCTCCTGGCATTTCACAGCCTCTCGTCATTACCCAAAGACAGAAGCCTCCCTCGAGGCCATCATTCAAGGGAAAAATGAACCCCTTCGAGCTTATATCGAAAGGTTTAACAAAGAAGCCGTCCAGGTCTCCACGACTTACAATATGAAGAAGTAATCGCTCAAGCGAGGACTCCGTCCCCGCGGCGACTTTTCCATGGCGGTTGGCATTGAGACTCCATCAACACTGGACGCCCTCCTCCTCAAGGCTCAGGCGTACATCTAGTATAAAGAAAAGGAAGCTGCGAACACTGCCTGAGACTTGAGGCACCAAGAGAGTGCAAATCTTCCAAGCACGACGACTCCTCGTCAACTCGTCCGGGAGCAGAGAATAGACGGGATGACCGTCCACGGGAATCCCGAGATCACAAAGGGCCTTATGGACATTTTTACAAATACACTCCACTGACCGTCTCTCGCGAGAAGATTCTCTCCGAGTGCACCAACTCCGTGTTCCGGTAGTCAGGGTTCCACAAGAGCCACGGGCATATGACAGGTGACTGCAGATAAGGCGAAGTATTGCTGGTTCCACAAGAGCCACAAGCATATGACAGGTGACTGCATCCATCTCAAGGATGCAATTGAGATCTTGATCAAGGACGGGCACCTGAAACAGTTCACGAAGAAGAAGAACGTACCTCGGCAGGACGCCCAGGAGTCAAAGAAGGTCAAAGAAGAGGTGCCATCCTCGGACGAGACCAGTCTTCAGGTCGCCATGAGCATCTCGCTACCGAAAGACTTATATGTCTTCGAGGGGCTCAACGTACCTCCTTACTTCACTGTACACAGCCCATGGGAAACCTTCCCCTCGGCCATGGTCATCTCGGGAGGGGGATTCAACAAGGTGACTGTGGGATCCGTCAAGAGGAAGTTCGAGCATCTCATCAACACAAGCTTGAACCAGAGTTCCACCCTTGATAAAGTCCCGGGAGAGTCGGTTCCCATCACCTTCTACCACGAGGAACTCCTCGGCGGAGCTCCCAACTCCAGTATTCCTCTGCTCTTAAGGGCACAAATGGCCAACTTTGACATTCGACGAATTCTGGTTGACCAGGGAAACTCGGTCGACATCATGTACTCCCACTTGTTCTCCACACTTTAGCTGGACGAGACACACCTAACGCCCTACGTAGGCTCTGATCTACAAGGCTTCAACGGGTCAGTCACGAAGCCATGGGGGCACGTGGAGCTGATAGTCACCTTCGGGGTAGCAGAAACGACAAGATCCATCAAACTCCAGTTCCTGGTCATTGACTTCCCATCCCTCTACCAATGCATCTTCGGACGACGAACTCTGGCCGAATTGGTAGTCGTGCCCTCCAAAGTGCACCTGAAGATGAAGTACTACACTTCTAAAGGGCTTGTTGCCACCCTGCACGGAGACATAGAAGCAGCGAGAACGTGTTTCGAGGCAACCTTAAAAGGGCTGAACACCATCGCTGCCCGACCGAAGACTCCCAGCAAGCCTGCTCTGCCCTGTATCTTCGAAGAGGCGAAACCGCTGCCCCGCGTCGACTCCATCGACCTCGACAGCTGTTTTACAAGGATGATTTGGGGGATCAGAAACGGAAGGGGAAGGATATCCAACCAAACTCAAGCAACCCTTCCACATCAACCAGCAGCGACGAGACCGCCCATCCGATGCGGCTAATCCCAGATGGAGAGTTCGAACTAATCCTTCTCGGTGACAACCCCCACAAGGGAGTAAAGATTGGGACCGGCTTCCCCGACCTTGCGAGGAACCAACTGAAAGCCTGTCTCCCAGAGAATGCAGATCTATTCATGTGGAGCGCCTCAGAGATGCCCAGGCTGGATCCTTAGGTGGCCTGCCACCAGCTCACTATCAACCCTTCCGTTAAGGCAGTAGCTCAACGTAGGCAAAAACAGCCTCCGAAAAAAATGGAGGCTGTCGAACAAGTTATAAAAGACCCCCTAGAGGCAAATTTCATTTCGGAAGTCAAGTAAACTACTTGGCTATCCAATGTTGTACTTGTGAAGAAATCAAATGGAAAATGGAGAATGTGTGTTGACTATACCGATCTTAATAGGGTCTGCCCAAAAGACGCCCATCCCCTCCCCAACATAGACAAATTAGTTGATAATTCGGATGGTTTTAAATTATTGTCTTTCATGGACGCGTATTCGGGCTATAACCAAATAACCATGGCCAAAAGCGATAAAAGGTACACAACTTTCATGACCGAATCAGGCAACTATTACTATAACGTAATGCCCTTCGGCTTGAAAAACGTTGGCGCTACCTACCAAAGAATGATGAACAAAGTCTTCCGAGGAGAGATCGGAGATATGCTCGAAGTCTACATGGACGACATGATCGTGAAATCCCACAAGGAATCTGATCACGCGCTCTATCTAAAGAAAGTCTTCGATCAGGCCAGAAAGTACTAGATGCACTTCAATCCAGAGAAGCGCACGTTCGGGGTACGTGCAGGAAAGTTCCCCGGTTTCTACCTAACAGAACGAGCAATCGAAGTTAACCCCGACAAATGCAGAGCCTTCTCCAAATTCCCCATGCCAAATTCGAAAAAAATCAATTCAAGCTCTGAACGGGACGCTCGCCTCTCTGTCCCGATTCGTGGCCAAATCGGCTCAACACGCTCTCCCCTTTTTCAAACTCCTCCGCAAAAAGGCAGCCTTTGAGTGGATGAAGGAATGCGAAAAAGCCCCCCTCCACCTAAAACAAGCACTATCAAAACCGTCGGTCCTCTCTCGGCCAGATAACGGGGAGACTCTCTATCTCTATCTCGCCGTCGCGACCGAGGCTGTCAGCGCCGCCCTCATTCGTGAAACCTCTGATGGGCAGAAGCCCATATACTTCACAAGCAACACGCTACAAGGACCGGAACTTAGATACCAGCAGATCAAAAAAGTAGCCCTGGCCCTCATTAACACTGCGAAGAGGCTGAGGCACTACTTTCTAGCCCACACCATCGTGGTGCGCTCGGACCAGCCCGTGAGGCAACTGTTGGCCTACCCAGACATGGCCGGCAGAATGCTCATGTGGTCGTTGGAACTGTATGAGTTTGAAATCCAGTACGAGAGCAGAAAATCCCTCAAAGCTAAGGCACTGGCCGACTTCGTGGCAGAGATGACCTTGTCCGACTCCCCAACTTGTGGGGCTCGCAGGTGGACAATCTTCGTCGACAGAGCATCCAGCTAGGTAGGGAGCGGAGCAGGCATCATCCTGGAAAACAAGGAGGGTATCCTCGTTGAGGTCTCGCTTACTCTATCTTTCCCCACCTCCAACAATCAGGCAGAGTATGAGGTTTTCCTCGCAGGTCTACGCCTCGCCGAAGACCTGGGAGCCGAGGAAGTCGTAATCTGCACAGATTCTCAATTCATGGCCCTCCAGGTTCGGGGAGAGTATCAAGCTAAAAACGACAACCTATCCGAATACTTGACATTGGTTAAGGAAAATATGATGAAGTTCACGTCGGTGGAGGTAAAGCACGTTTCGCGAAAACATAATGTCTGGGCAGATGTCCTGTCAAAGCTGGCGAGCACGAAAAAGAATGGAGGAAATAAATCCGTCATCCAGGAGGTACTTCCTCGACCAAGCTTTGAGAAAACTCCCCCGACCCCCGACGTGAACGTCATTGGCGACAACAACTGCTAGATGACCCCAGTCTACAACTACCTCGCCAATGACGAACTACCATCCGACCAAAAGGAAGCCAGCATGGTCAGGCGCAGAGCCTGCTCCTATGTCCTAGTCGAAAATAAGCTCTACATGCAAGGGTTTTCCATTCCTCTTCTCAAATGTGTTGATGAAGAAATGGTCGCCCACGTCCTGTGTGAAATCCACGAAGGAATCAACACCCAACATCTCGGAGGAAGATCCCTCGCCAGGAAAGCCTTACGAGCAGGATATTCTGGCCGACCATGCAGAATGACGCGAAGGAGCATGCAAAGAAATGTGACAAATGCCAACTTCACGGGGACATACACTTGGCACCTCCCAATGAGTTCAAAGCAATGCCATCCCTGTGGCCTTTCGCATGGTGGGGCTTGGACATCCTACGACCATTCGTCGTAGGGTCAAATCCGAAAAAAAATACCTGATAGTAGGTGTGGACTACTTTACAAAGTGGATAGAAGCCTGGAATTCTGGCATAGAAGATAGCATATGTCCTAACACATGTCACGACATTGTTTTATGCATAACTTTAAAACAAGAGCAGATTAAACAAGCTAATATTCAGAATACCAACAACAGCAGCAAGGTAGATGTTTTGATATCTGTTACAACATGTTAATCAAAACTGAATTGTAAATTGCAAAATGATAACAACACAGAATATGATGACCCAGTTCGGTGCAAATCACATACATTTGGGGGCTACCAAGCCAGGAAGAAGAATCCACTATCAGTAGTATAGTTTTATGTAAACAACCTCTGGTTTACCTATCACCACCCAATGAAAACTTTATCATTAGAAGTCATATCTAATTGATAAGAGAAACCCATCTCACTCCCTAAATCACAATTTGTGATCACTAATAATTACAATCGACAGCAATTGTATCATCCTACTTGAAAGACACCTCTTTCAATACAAAGTTCAGTCGAGCATTCTGGATTTACAACATAACTCGGATTTGCTTCAAAGCTTCATCCAAGAATAATACATGATTCATTACCTATAGGTTTCAGAATCTGTACAAGCATCTATGTCTACCACAATGTATCAACCCGATACAGAGGGAGACTTACAACACAAGAAAGCCTACGACTCTCAAAACCCTAAACCCTTATTTCCCTTTACAAAAGTATTACAATAAGGATTCTTAAGTTTATTGTCTAACCTAGGTCTTGGTTTTCTTATATAGTCTTCTATCTTGGGCTTCAAATCTTCTTTCCTTGATCCACTGCTAATCGCGGCTTGAATCTTGGAACAAATTTAAAAACAAAACCTGTTGTGACAGTCATGATGTCGAGTCTTCATGTTGGACATTTCATTCGACATCTTTGGTCTGGGGAAGAAATCTTCATGTTGGAACATCTTTCACAACATTATGTTTTACCAAAATTTAGTCAAATCCTTGGAGTTTTCAATCTCCCCCTTTTGACAAATTTTGGCTAAAACATTCTTTAGTTTGATGGTTCATGCAGTGGGAAATCCTGAAGCAAGTGTTAAGGAAGAGGGAGAAGATAATTTATAGACCTTCTCCTCATTCATGTGGGAGAAAGAAGATAATTTGAAGACCCCCTTGTAGCGAGCGATTTTTGTCGGTGACGCGACCACCTTATCACTGAAGTTGGGTTTTCCTCCTTGAGGAGAAAGAGGTGCTACTTTCTGATTTCTTATTTATCCCATGAAGCTGGAAGGGAAAGGGAAGGTATCTAAAACTAACCTTGCACGCGAATGTTTAACTGAACAAACTCTTAAAGAGATTGGGGGGTCTGGGGTCAAGTTATACAATGGGCAGTTGTCAGTTACCCATCCTATATGTGGTTATCCACAGGATATTAGCTTTAGATTTTGCTTTGTACTTGATGGTGTTTATCCTTTAATGGATTTGGGAAAGTTTCTTGGGAAATGTGATAGAGTAAGATTGAGAGTTTTTTGATGATTTTGGTGAGGTATTGGACCTCAGTTTTGATTGATGTATGAAGGTACTGGATCTAGAGTTTTTGATTAGTATGCTCGCTAAGATTTCACAATCTTATGCCTACGTATTCCCGTTTAAACGAAACAGGGAAATCAGATCAATCGTAGTTCCTCCTATTCTAAGGGAGGAAAAAGATGTTTTGGTGTCTTGTTCAAAGCCCAAGACAGAGGCTAAAAGGAGTATTTGTGTCTTGTTCAAAGCCCAAGATTGAAGCTAAAAGGTTGACTGAAAGAGAATTGGTCATCTCTAAAGAGGGATTATTGATTTTTGTGTGCCTTGATCAAAGCCCAAGGTTAAAGCTAAGAGGGTGATTGACTCCACTGGGGAAGTCCTTATACAAAGCCTAAGAGGAGGCTTTATGAGACCGACTCAACAAGAAAATGGATATATTGGTGTCTTGTACAAAGCCCAAGGTGGAGGCTAAAAGAGACTGACTCTTTGGGGATATCATTATATGAAGCCTAAGAGGAGGCTAACAGCTTGACTTTTCCGATGAAAATGTTCTTTCTGTCTTGTACAAAGCCCAAGATTGAGGCTAAAAAGGATTTTTGACTCCATTGGGGAGCTTTATATGTGTCTTGTACAAAGCCCAAGACGGAGGCTAAAGGAGTTGACTCAACAAGAGAGTCTTTAATACTCAACAAGAGAGTGATTTGCTGTCTCGTACAAAGCCCGAGATGGAGGCTAAAAGGAGATTAACCCAACAAGAGAGTCTTGAAAAGTGATGGACGCAACAAGAGAGTCTGAAAAATGGTTGACTCAACAAGAGAGTCTGAGAAGTGATTAACTCAACAAGAGAGTCTGAAGAGTGATTGACTCAACAAGAGAGTCTGAAAAGGTTAGCTCCGCTGGGGGAGGATCATTGTATAAAGCCTAAGAGGAGGCTGACTGTATCGAAGAAATATCATTATACAAAGCCTAAGAGGAGGCTATCTTACTGCTGAGGATTAGATCCATAGACATGTCCAAGGATTGGGAACTCTCATGAGAGAGACCGAGTTTCTACTGGAGATTTATCCAGAGTGATCGGTGTTTTTCCTATGTTTGAAAGGAACTTGAGAATGTCTTTGAGACTCAAAAGGGGGTTTTAGACTGTCCAAGTCTACTGGTGTTGAAGAGTTTTATCTTTTGTAGGATGCCCAAAAGAGGGCAAGGGTCTTAAGGGATGAGAATCAACCCAAAAGTGACCAGAAGTTTGACACTGGAAAGGCTGCTCTAGCAAAGGATGACTAAATTCTGTCTTATACCTTTAAGAGGTCATTAGGGTCCTTGTATTAAGCCCAAGAGAAGGCATGGGAACTTCTAAGAAGCCGAAAGGTCCTTGTACAAAGCCCAAGAGGAGGCGGGGATGCTTTTAGGAAGCCTGTGGGTCCCCAAACCAAGAGAAGTTCAAGAAATGTAATTCACATAGAAGAGATCATTCCAGGAAAGTTCGAGTATTTGGAAGAAACTCAAGAGATGCTATTCACGGAGAATAGATCAACTCTGGGGAGTAGAATTTCTTTGACAATTTCTAAGGGAGACAGTCTGAGAAAAGGTCCACCGAGAATACTGCCTTTCTCTTTGTTCCATATTGATTAACCCCAAGAGAAGGGAAGACTGTATCTGGAAATCCTATGGGGATCTAGTTTTGTTTGTATTTAAAGAGTGATCAACGGGGCTTTACCTAGTTCTAGACGTAGTTGCCGGGGAAAACTCTAAATAACTATACTAGAGGCCCAAAAGATTTTTAAGAAAAGGAATCGGACTTATAGCTCGAGGAAATGCCCAGTTGATTATTTGTTCGAAAAAATGGCGACCGCGCCGAGGTTTGAAAACACAGTGGGTCTTATACGATAACCGAGGCCCAAATTATTTTGGTTTCAAAAAAAGGGGTTGGGTCTTACACTCTTTTAGAGGCCCATGAGTGTTTGAAAAATATTTGTGAGGGTGAAAATCAAAGAAACCCTAATTTGTTTAAAATGTAATTAATTTTGTTTAAAAATTAATAAAAATTATTGAAAATATGTGAAAAATGAGTGGTGATATTGGATCAATGCTTCAAAAGTCATGTTTTTATCCATAAAATGATTGAAAATCAATTAAGTTAGGAAAATCAAGAAACAAAAAATATTTTACATGTTAAAAAACAAATAAACATTAATTCTTTGAAAAAATATCAAATATATGAAATAAATAATATTTTTGGGAATTTTTGGTAAAATAAAATATTTTAACATTTTTGTGAATTATTAAAAAAAGAATCAACTCAAAATCATTAAAATTCAGAGAGAAATTAATTTTTGAATAAATTAAATAAAATCACAAAATTCAAATATTCAAATATTTGAAAAAAGGCGCCAAAAACACACCAAGAACACGCGCGGGTTCTGGGTTTGGCCTGATTTGCATTTTCTCTCCAATCTCACTGAATACTTGATAAAATCACACAATCCACATATCAATCTGCTCGTTTTCACCTCACGATCATGTCTATGGTCTTTAATTTCATTTATTTTAAGCATGGAATAAGAAATCAAGACAAAACCTCAAGAACCCTAAATTCTGCATGAAGGCTGAGAAATTCTATACACGATTCATTCAAAGCAATTAATGGAGGGGAAACATTCTATGCATGATTATGAACATTTGGCAAAAGTATTGTGCGAGGAAATATGCATAGATTAAGAGATGACCAAGTTTAGGCTTACTTGAAGGTCGTGGCAGCAAGAGCAATTTGATTTTTGAGTTGGAGGTGTTACAGATGAGTTGTGATGATCTGAACAGCTTCCCTACACCATATGGAATGTGTTTGAATGCTTGGAGTGATTTGAAATGGACTGGAACAGATTATGGCACCTCAGCTGCAACTTGGTTGAAAACTTGAGCAATTGGCTGGTGATTTTGTGAAATTGGTGTTCCAGATGTTGTTTAAGTGTTTGGATTACTTCTATATGATGTTTATGAGGTGTGTGTGTGATTGGTTTGGTTGGAGTTGCTCTCAAACTCAAAACCCGATAGTGACTTGCTTTAGAAGGCAAATTTGGAGTGAAAGAGGAGATTTTGAGGAAAGCATCAGTTTGGTTGCTTTGGTGTACTTAAACTGAGCACAAATGAGCTCTATTTATAGTAGAGCAAGTTTGTTTTGCAAGCAATATTGAATGGTGGCTGCAGCAGGCTGTTGGCCAATTGGATCACTTTGGAATCTCAAGTCTCCTCTAGCCATTGATTAGAGGTTAGAGCACAGGTCTATGGTTCTTTGATTCAAGGATAAGGCTTCACTGAAGTGTTCTTTTTTGCTCTAATACATGCCACCTCTAAGCATCCATTGAATGCTCCAAAACAAAATTGGAGTCTTGAAACATCTTTGGCTTTTAGGGGTGCCAAACCTATATGTAGTTCCAAAGACTTGGGAGACTTATGGATCAGTGTTTGTCCCTCCTTGGTCTCCCCTTGAAGTGTGCAGATGGATAAACTTGCTTGGCATTTGCACAAATTGATCAAATCGATCCAATGTGCACAAATCTGTCTTGTCATGACAGTTGCAGCTATCATAATTCTTAGCTCAGATGGAATTTGATGGAGTTCTTGGCCATTTTGGAAAGCTCTCATATGATAAAGTGGCATTTTCATGTTTTTGTCATTTTGGTCACTCCATAACTAAAAATCCATGAGGAATTGGAATGAGGTGTAG
Source organism: Lathyrus tuberosus (assembly GCA_022829125.1). Lineage (NCBI taxonomy): Eukaryota > Viridiplantae > Streptophyta > Magnoliopsida > Fabales > Fabaceae > Lathyrus > Lathyrus tuberosus. The sequence continues at coordinate 495,878 of JALAZF010000491.1, read as the reverse complement.
TTGACACTTTTAAAGTATGCCATGAGAGGTACAAATCCATCTTTGGATCATTCAAAATGGTTGCTTGGATCTCAAGTTATGATCCTTGGAAGTTGGTACCCTAGCCACTTTGTTTCATAACTTAGAAAAGTTCTAAGTTTTTTATGGTTACCCCTTTTACAAGTTATCCCACTTTCTTTGATTTTTATTGATGAATGATGATTCCAATCACACATTAACATCATTTTAGGGTTAAGGTACCATAATTGTGAAAAATCTCAAAAAGTCAAACTTTGACTTTTGTGCACAGTTGACTTTTTATCAGATGAATTCCAAACTGTGCGATCCTCTATGAAATCAAGTCCTTGACCTAAATCAAACTTAATAGATGGCTTCCATAGGTGATATAGGTTGTATTGGATCATGTCCCAAGGTTTGGGAGCATGCCTTGGTCAAAAGTCAAAGGCACAGTTGACTTTTTCTTCAAAACCCTAATTGTGGTCCAGATGAAAATGAAACTTGTAAACCAAGCTTTTTGGATCAATCCATTATTGCAAATGGATCAATGTAGTGTATTAGAGACCCTCAAATCATGTCTTGAGGTTTTGGCTCTTGTTTTGTCCCAAAAGTCAACTTAGGGGTGAAATAGGTCAAGAAACCCTAATCCCTGATTTTTGGTGAATGCATCCCCTGATGCAAAATTAGCATTGGGTCCATGAGGTCCCATGGAGTATCTAGGGTTATGCTTTGAAGCATTGGCTCATGCCCAGAGGAAAATTTCCATCTGGAGGCCCTGGTCGACCAAAACCCTAATTTGGTGACATTGGCGATCTTGAGGCTTGATCCACTTGGAAGGTTGCAACTTTGTGCTTGATTCCTGATGTGGGAGTCCTCTTGATCCTTTATGGATGTTTGAGAAGTTAGACAAGTTGAAGATCATGTCATTCCTTGATTGATCCTTTGTGTAAATGCTCTGAGAGGGTTTAAAACCCTAATTCTGATTGTAGTGAATGCTCAGCCCTCTTTGGGGAGACTGATGAGGTATGATGGTTCATCCATATTGTAGTGATGATTTACACAATGATGGGAAATCTTAGTGGTCAAAATTTGGGGTATGACACCCTCCTCATGAATGAGAGAGTGAGAAGATAATTTCCAGTCACCCTCCTCATTCACCTTGTGATATAGAGTACATAGATAATGTAACTCAGATCACAAAACACAACTCGCTTCCTAACTCTGATCACAAAACACAAGCTTCTCAAGATGTTAAAACCCAGAACGTTACAACATCCTTTAAGACATTTTTGCAGATCAGCAGCACAAATGCACACATACAACTCACAGTAGAAACCAAGTAGCCATTCTCCCCCTTTTTAGCCTAAAGTTGGGGAAAATGACTAATACAGACCCATACCCAGGCTGTGCTTACCCAAACACGGATAAAACCCATTTGCTCTCAACTTAACAAGGAAAATGTTCTGCAACTCAAGCAACACGAGCCTCCTTAAATATTGAAGAAGCTACATAGGCAGTGACGATCCATTTGGAAGAAACAAAAGACTAGTCAATGAATTAAGTAACCACTGACCAAGTTAGTTTTGAAAGTTTCCACTTTTTCTGACTTGTCCTTGAAACCACCACCCCTTTGATTGTCTTTATCTGAAACTGATTTTGAGCAATGTCTTGATACCTAATCTGACTTTATCAGTTTCTCAAGAATGACCCAAGGACCCATATTGACCAAGACCCCACATTATTATTTCATTTAGCACAGATAAAACAAGTTTATAAGGATAATCACAATCTTCTTCTCTATATTTTAAATCAATTCCTTAATCCAGAATTAGCAAAATTGATCACGACATCTTTAACATATCAACAGAGTGCTTCCATTGATCTTCCAATCTGCAATTCTCCCAGACACAAGCAATGACTCTCAGGACACTCCCAAGATGCTTGAACAACTCTGATTTAATCCATTGACACACAATGACATAAGCAAAATCAACCTGTCAAGTCCTCTCAGAACTATAACAGTAGCATAATTTCACGACATGTTGTTTGACGTTACACCCTCACCAGAGGTATTCTATCACAGACTGCTTAAAACCACAAACAATCTTGATAAACAACTCCACTACTGCAGTAACATATCCAAAACAAAAGTCCAACTCCCCCTGTCGTAGATAACTAGTGCTCCTTTGTAAGAAGAACACCTTAAAGTGAATGAAAAACATAAGACTCATATTCATGTCTTCAAGAGCGCACCCCCTGTTAAACACACCTGCTGAACGCATTCACTCAAAGCTCGATCCTCAACCAATATATGTACCACACTAGTACACTTATCAGACAGAAGTTCTCTCCCTATATTTCAGAACCGATGCTCCTTCCAACAAGAAACTCCCCAAAATCACCACATGATATCCCATGACAAACTTCATGATCATATAGTGAGAGAGTACCAGGATTACATCCTTGTACCACAACCAACAAACTCTTGGATTGAGACTAAAATCACCATTGATCCCTCTCATCCAGAAACCATCCATACCCTGTACAAATCCACCTTGAATTTTACAGCCATAGATATCCTTATTCCTTGAGATACAATCCAATTGAATCTGGAATGCTTTACATTCCTCAAAGATACATACAGAGTCCCTTAGTTTGTTAGCTCGCCCAGACGTAATTCACACTTGGAATACATATAATCCATGCTCAAGAAATTCTCAGCTAACTTGCTTCACTAGCACCAAACTGGTCCACTTCTCTAGCATGACTTGTAGCAGAAGAAACCACCTATCCATAAGCATTCTGACATCAGCAAGAGTCATCCATCCATATAAAAACCCCATGATTCAAGACAGTCTTCACTTCATCATTCTCCCATATGATAAGTTAGAACACTTCTGATTCAACTGGCGAATATCAGCTTCCACAATATGAAGTTCAAGTTCAGAAATCATGATGATGTTCTAACATCAATTAGGGCATCCTGATTATACCATAGACACCTTACACTATGGTTCTTGATACAATCACCACTGGACTTACTATCTGCATAGTAATCCAACTGAAGATCTTCAGAGAACATAGCTCCACCAGCTTGATCAATAAGAACTCCAGACAGCCAAAGAGAGAAATAAACTCTTATATATATATATATATATATATATATATATATATATATATATATATATATATATATATATATATATATCCCAAAAGAAGGTAATCTTTCATAAGAAACTTAGGGCTTCTACCATAAGCTCCAAGATATGAACAAAACCAGAACCTCCTTTGATTTTCAACCAACTACCCTTCTGCACAAGAGTAATTAGTTCCAAGCACACTGCTTGAATTCACATTAGAGATCAACCAAATGCCACTGTTTGGTTAATCTCAGATTTCTTTAGAGCTCTAGAAAATCTTCTGATCCACTGTAGCGAGCGATTTTAGTCGGTGACGCGACCACCTTATCACTGGAGTTTGGATTTTTATCCTCGAGGAGAAAGGGGTGCTACTTTCTGATTTCTTATTTATCCCATGAAGTTGGAAGGGAAAGGGAAGGTATCTAAAACTAACCTTGCACGCGAATGTTTAACTGAACAAACGCTTAAAGAGATTGGGGGGTCCAGGGTCAGGTTATACAATGGGCAGTTGTCAGCTACCCATCCTATATGTGGTTAGCTACAGGATATTAGCTTTAGGTTTTGCCTTGTACTTTATGGTGTTTATCTGTTAATGGGTTTGGAAAGTTTCTTGGGAAATATGATAGAGTGAGATTGAGTTTTTTTGTTAATGTTTTTGGTAAGGTGCTGGACCTAAGTTTTGATTGGTATGAAGGTACTGGACCTAGAGTTTTGATTAGTATGCTCGCTAAGATTTCACAATCTTATGCCTACGTATTCCCGTTTAAACGAAACAGGGAAATCAGAGCAATCGTAGTTCCTCCTATTCTAAGGGAGGAAAAAGATGTTTTGGTGTCTCGTTCAAAGCCCAAGACAGAGGCTAAACGGAGTATTTTTATCTTGTTCAAAGCCCAAAATTGAAGCTAAAAGGTTGACTGAAAGAGAATTTGTCATCTCTAAAGAGGGATTGTTGATTTTTATGTACCTTGATCAAAGCCCAAGGTTGAAGCTAAGAGGTTGATTGACTCCACTAGGGAAGTCCTTATACAAAGCCTAAGAGGGGGCTGTATGAGACCGACTCAACAAGAGAGTGGATATATTGGTGTCTTGTATAAAGCCCAAGAAGGAGGCTAAAAGAGACTGACTCTTTGGGGATATCGTTATATGAAGCCTAAGAGAAGGCTAACTCCACCGGGGAGGTACTTATCTTTCTTGTACAAAGCCCAAGATTGAGGCGAAAGGGGTTTGACTCAACAAGAGAGTACTTTTATCTGTCTCGTACGAAGCCCGAGATTGAGGCTAAGAAGGGTTGACTCAACAAGAGAGTGCTTTTTATCTGTCTCGTACGAAGCCCGAGATTGAGGCTAAAAAGGTTTGACTCAACAAGAGAGTGCTTTTTATTTGTCTCGTACGAAGCCCGAGATTGAGGCTAAAAAGGTTTGACTCAACAAGTGAGTACAAAAAGGTGACGGACTCAATAAGAGAGTCTATGAGAGTGGTTGACTCAACAAGAGAGTTTGAAAAGGTGATTGACTCGACGATGGAGTATGAAAGGGTGATTGACTCAACAAGAAAGTCTGAAAAGTGATTGACTCAATAAGAGAGTCTGAAAAGTGATTGACTCAGCAAGAGAGTCTGAAAAGGTTAGCTCAGCTAGGGGAAAATCATTGTACAAAGCCCAAGAGGAGGCTATATTTCCTGACGAAAGGATCATTATACAAAGCCTAAGAGGAGGTTAGCTTCTGCTGGGAATTATTGAGATCCCGAGGCAGGTCCAAGTGGGGAATCAACTCTTGTAGGGGAATCCAGAAGAGTTGATGGATCAGATACCTTGAGGTTCTAATTGGAGATAGTGTTATACTAGTGATATACTGACCTTGGGTTGGGGTTTTTAGGAGAGAGACGGGGTTTTAGACTCTACTGGAGATTGATCCGAAAGAACCGGGGTTTCTCCTATGTTTTGTAGGGAACTTGAGAATGTCTTTGAGACTCAAGGAGATTTAGACTGTCCAAGTCTATTAGTGTGGTCTATCTTTGTACAATGCCCAAGAGGAGGCCGACTCGTTTAAGGGATGAATATCAACCCAAAAATTAGTCTGAGGGCTTTTGTGACTCTTTTTAGAAAGACAACTCTAGCAAAGGATGACTAAGTTCTGTCTTATACCTCTAAGAGGTCGTGCGGGTCCTTGTATGAAGCCCAAGAGAAGGCATGAGAACTTCTAAAAAGCCGAAGGGTCCTTGTACAAAGCCCAGAGGAGGCAGGGATGCTTTTAGGAAGCCTGTGGGTCCCAAACCAAGAAAAGTTCAAGAAATGCTATTCACAGAGAATAGATCATTTAGTGAAAGTTCTATGATTTGAAGAAACTGAGGAGATGCTATTCATAGAGAATAGATCAACTCCGGGGAGTAGAATTTCTTTGACAATTTCTAGGGGTGACAATCTGAGAAAAGGTTCACCGAGAATACTGCCTTTCTCTTTGTTCCATATTGTTTAACACCAAGAGAAGGGAAGACTGTATCTGGAAATCCTATGGGGATCTAGTTTTAACTGTATTTAAGAGTGACCAACATGGCTTTACCTAGTTCTAGAACTAGTTGCCGAGGAAAACTCTAAATAACTATACTAGTATATATACAGTTGATATATGACAAGTATTTAAAGGAGTATGAAAGAAGAATAACCGTGCGCAGCTTCCCATAATACAATTATATATATTGGACATGTATTTAAAAGAATGAAAGAAGACTAACCATGCGCAGCTTCCCACAATACATTTATATATATTAAAGCGAGTAAATGAAAGCGGTTAAAAGCTTCCATCTAGTTTTGTTAGTTGTTCAAAGAAATTAAAGAAAGTTTTGATAACAACTGTATATTTGAATCTAAATCAAAAGAGAAATTGCTTTGAAAAGATTGTACTAGGACTTATAGAATGTCGGAGGCCCAAAAGGTTTTCTGTACAAAGGTATGGGTCTTACAACTCAAGGAGAGGCCCAAAGATTATTTTGAAAAAAAGAAAGATGGGACTTACAACGCGAGGGTGGGCCCAGATGGTTTGTTTGAAAACGGCGATCGCGCCGAGGTTTTTGAAAACACAGTGGGTCTTATACAATATCTGAGGCCCAACAAGGTATCTTATTTACAAGGAATGGGTCTTACACTCTAGTAGAGGCCCAAAAGTGTTTTTGTACAAAGGTTATTTTAAACTGGCGATTGCGCCGAGATTTTTTTATCGTGTTGGGACTTTTACGATATCCGAAGCCCAAAATGGTTTTGGTTAAAGGGGATTGGGTCTTACACTTAATTAGAGGCCCAAAAGTGTTTGAAAAAGATTTGTGAGGGTGAAAATCGAAGAAACCCTAATTTTATCATTTTTAAAAGCAAATTCTTAAAGAAAATCAATAGATAATGATAAAATACCAAATAAGCTTGAATAAACAACTTGTGATTTTTGGTTAAGATTTGAAAAATGATGTTTTAATCACAAGATGAATTAAAACTCATTTGGTTATGATTTTCAAGAGAAAAATTCACTTTTAAAAGTGTTTAAAACAATTAAAAATGAATTTATTTACAAAAATACCAACTATATTAAATAATTTATATAAATCTGATTTTTTTGTGGAATAAAATATTTCAACATTTTTGTGATTTTTTACAAAAAGAACCAATAAAAAATAATTAAAATTGAGAGAGTTATTAATTTTCCAAATCATTTAAACAATAATATGAAAAATAATAAAAATGGAAAAAGTGGTAAAAAAGAGGTCTGGGGCGAGGGGGATTCGAACCCCAGACCTTCCACTCCCTCAATACACACAAACCAGCTGATCAACCACTAGGGCGCAATGCCAATTCATTAAACATATGGCAAGGAAAAAATATAAGGCAAGTTAGGTTTGAAAACCTGAAGAATTGCGCCATGGCCATCTTCTTCCTTGGGCCAGATGCGTGAAGCTCTCTATCTCACTCATTTCTCAACCATTTTACATGATTCAAACACCAAATTTATGCATTTTTTAACAAGGAACATGATGGCAATATTTGATTTAATTTATTTTCAGTGTGTAGCAAGTTACATGAACATGAATGTATAAACCCTAATCTTGCAAAAGCAATCGTGCAGACATGTTTGTGAGTGCTATGATTAAATTTTTTGAGGGGAAACACTCAACATATGATGATAAGCAATTGGCAAAAGTATCATGCGAGGAAATATGCATGGATTATGTTATGAGAATTTGAGGCTTACCTCGTTGCAAGAAGAATTGAAACTCTGCACAAAGTGTGTTCCAGAAGTAATTTGATGACTCCTACAGCTTCAATGGATGGTATGGAGTGGATTGTAAGCCTTTGAACTTTTTGAAACTCCTTAGATAAGATCATGGTATCCCAACTATATAATGGCTAGGTTGAAGATTGAGATTTTGATTCAGGTGTTTCAGAAGTGGTTTAGGTGTTTGGACAGCTTCTATACATCATATTTGATGTGTTAGAAGTGATGGTTTGAGTTGCTTGGCTCTGAAACTCAAAACCCGATAGCACTTGCTCAAAAACAAAGAAATTTGGCACTTAAGGAGAGAATGAGAGAAAGCAATGTTGTAGGCTGCTTTGGTGTGATTTGAATGATCAGTTAGGACCTCTATTTATAGTAGAGGAGTTGTGTTGAAGTGGTTCTCTTGAAGCTCAAAGGATAAGGCCATGGTTCAATGGTCTTGGCTTTGCATAAATGCCTCTTGCACTAGGTGTAACAGCTGCCCCAAATAGCACAGCTATGTATTGACTGATTCCACATTCTTCAGTCATTTTAATTGTTGTTTAATCAGAGAACTTGATTGAGGAGAGTGAGAATTTGAAAGTGCACTATTCCACATTAGTCCCCTTTGAATTCAAGGCATATATGCCAAAAACTCTTCAATTCTCAAGGAAAAACATTTGGCATTTCAGTCCAAGTTTGTTGGTTTGATCAGATGCATTGTGATCAGATTGGATGAATTTGGCATAGTGATCCTTGGCTTTGACTCAAAAATCGTGTAAGGTAAGAAAACATGCAAACTGATTTTTCATGACAGCCTTGCCATGGTGTTTTGCAGCAGCCATAACTCTTGGCTCAAGCTGAGTTGTTTCATGCCAATAAGTTCCTTGGATTGTAGACAATATGGACAACAACTTTGATGTTTATATCTTGAATTGATTCAGCCTAAAACTACGTGAAACAACCCTCCAAGTTTTGGTGTTTCACTTGAAATCTGCCTTGGGCAGAATTTTTCTAAGTGTTGGAAAAAGATGCATTTTCATTTTTTTAGTGATTTTGATCCAATCATAACTTGAAATCTAAGAGGAATTGGAATGATATGTAGTTGACACTTTTAAAGTATGCCATGAGAGCTACAAATCCATCTTTGGACCATCCAAAATGGTTGCTTGGATCTCAAGTTATGATCCTTGGAAGTTGGTACCCTAGCCATTTTGTTTCATAACTTAGAAAAATTCTAAGTTTTTTATGGTTACCCCTTTTACAAGTTACCCCACTTTCTTTAGTTTTTCTTGATGAATGATGATTCCAATCACACATTAACATCATTTTAGGGTTAAGGAACCTTGGTTGACCAAAAAATCAAAAAGTCAAACTTTGACTTTTTGTACAGTTGACTTTTTCAGTAGATGAAATCTAAACTGTGCGGTCCTATATGAAATCAAGTCCTTGATCTAAATAAAACTTAATAGATGGATTCCATAGGTGTTGTAGGGTGTATTGAATCATGTCCCAAGGCTTGGGAGCATGTCCTGGTGAAAAGTCAAAGATAAAGTTGACTTTTTTCTTCAAAACCCTAATTGTGGTTCAGATGAAATTGAAACTTGTGAATCAAGCTTCTTGGATCAATCCATTGTTGCAAATGGATCAATATGGTGTATTGGAGACCCTCAAACCTGTCTTGAGGTCTTGGCTCATGTTTTGTCCCAAAAGTTAACTTAGGGGTGAATTAGGTCAAGAAACCCTAATTCTTGATTTTTGATAAATGCATCCCCTGAGGTTAAATTGACTTGATGATTGGGTCCATGAGGTCCCATGGAGTATCTTAGGTTATGCTTTGAAGCATTGGCTCATGCCCAGAGGAAAATTTCCACCTGGAGGCCTTGGTCGACCAAAACCCTAATTTGGTGACACTGGCGATCTTGAGGCTTAATCCACTTGAAAGGTAGCAACTTTGTGCTTGGTTCTTGATGTGGGAGTCCTCTTGATCCTTTATGGATGTTTGAGAAGTTAGACAAGTTGAAGATCATGTCATTCCTTAATTGATCCTTTGTCTAAGTGCTCAGAGAGGGCTTGAAACCCTAATTCTTATTTGTGGTAAATGCTCACCCATCTTTGGGGAGACTGCAGAGGCATGATGATACATCCATATTATGGTGATGATTTGCACAATGATGGGAAATCCTAGTGGTCAAAATTTGGGGTATGACATCCACAAATGAAACCTAATCTTCAAGTTACATGTTCCACCTACTCCACAGCGAGCCATCTGAGAAACTTCAAGACTCAGACATGTAACATCTACTCCTTCTTGCAGCACCCGCAAACTGCATGAGATAGATCTTTTTAAAGCATTAATTCCATTTATTTCTGAGAAGATCAAATTATCTTATGATGATGCGCCACAACATTAACTAAGACCCTGAAGTTTCCGCTTCATGTCACAACATCGGATCAGATATCCAGCTGGAGAGTTCAGTCCTTCATTCTACCACTTAGAAGAACCTCCTCCCTATAACAGAACAAGAGTTCCATGTTCTCATAGACTTGATTAAGGATATCAAGTTAGAGTAGACAACCTCCATCCTGCTTTACTGTACCACAACAACCACTTCGTCTTCAGAGAATCTAAACATGCCAAAGCTTGATTCTTCAGAAGAGATCAGTCACACAAGATCTTTACAAAAGGAATCCCGCTTTCCTTAAGTAGAGACTTCTACAGAAGATCAGAGATAACTGCCACTTATCCTTGACCTCCAAGATGAGCAAGATCACATGATCCTAGAGTGGATACAGGAACACCCTTACTGCACTCCAATGCACCTAGATCAGAAATAAACTGACCCAAGAGAAATGTCTTCATCTTCACTTTCAACAGCACTATATTCTAGAGAAGCCTTCTGCCACGAAACTTCCTAGTCAAATTTCATGCCTTTGCAACACCAAAATAAAGACAGATTCTACAGAGATCATCAACTATATCTCCTTTGCTCCAGAGATTCACTCCTTGAACAAACAGGATTCTGTACATACTCCATTGTCAAGATGTTTCAACATCTGATAGAACATCAGTTCCTTCTCTTGATTGTACCCATTCTCAAAAGAACAGATCCTTGAGCAAATGCAACTAGAGAGGTTGCCCTTCCTGATGTACCAACTTGACACCAATAATCTTGTACTCCAAAATACAAGGATAATCAATTAAATATTTATGAATTCCACAAATAGAAATTGACCTTAAATCCTTGTCCACAAAACCATTCATCCTTTAGGATATATGATCTACCAGATCTCAACACAAATGTGTCAACATCTTTCTAGTCAACCAACATGTTGAGACATTAAGTCTGTTACCCTTGACTCAACCTGCCTATGACTTTCCCTTGCTAATAGAATCCTTTCAAATCATGAATGGTGAAAATAAATCACCTCTCATTAATTCCAAGTTGAGTAACATCCATCAGCACCAGAGACCTTCAGAAATCCATCTTCAACATGAGAACCAGATTATCCTTCTGAAAGAGCTCTTAAACATGACCAGAGATGCCTTTATGAGTGGACTTGAGTGAAAACTCAAGTATCTTTGGCAACTTTGTCGAAAAGAATATTTACCAAATTCATAAATTTGATAAACACGATCTCAACTCACCTTCTCTTCAATTTGGCTTCAAGATACAAGATGGAACCAAACTTCCAAGTATCAAGTCAACATGACAGAAATCAACCAAAAACTCTCTCCATTCCATTGCTTCCGACTTTGGAACGACTAAAGCTTTCATAGATACTAATATCTTCAAGAAGGAGTACTTTGATTCGAAATCTTCAAGATGAAATATTCGCATCTGACACAGTTGATCCTTAGTTCAGGCGTACTGGTTTAGAAGGAGTACTTTGATTCTGGACTTTGAAGCACAAACACCTTTGGAGAAGCGATCGATGTTCTTTCGATGTTCAACAGTCAAAAGAGTTGCCATCTTTATTTTAAAGCAGAAAAAATTTGACAAGTAAATTCATTTTTGTTTTATTTCAAGAATCGTTAATCATGTTAAAACGTCGTCCTGTAAAGCTAAAACAAATAAGAATTGCAAACAAAAGCACAAGGGCTTAAATTTTACTGATAGGATGGAAATCAGCCAAACGCGTGATTCCATAGAGTATTTACAAAGTTTAGAAAACAGTAATTTAAGGGAACAAGGCGACATTGAAACATAACGATCGTTATCCTCTACCAACTTTGAATTCAGCGCATCCTGAGCTTCTGTCGAAGATGACCTTGACTGGAGTTTCCTGATGGATGACATGACTGCTACTGGGGGATTTGCCCCTGTTGGACGTAGTTACTTGCCATTATCACTAACTTTTTCCTGGATTGTATTTTGAGATTTCCAATCCTCCGGGATGATTTTTTATTATGTCTCTAATTTTTGCCTGGACCGCCCTTTCGGGTTTTCGATCCACCGAGACGTTTTTTATTTATTTTTATTTAGGCGAAGTATTTCTTGACTACGTCAACATTCGTGGGATAGGTAAATTCCCCTTCATCCATGGTTGCAAGCCTCAAGGCGCTGCCTGAGAAAGCTTTCTTGACCACATAGGGGCCGTTATAATTCGGAGTCCATTTGCCCCGAGAATCAGTGAGGAATGATTGTATCTTCATGAGCAGTTTGAAGATTGGCGCGCATGTCGTGGTCATAAGGAATATAAATCTGGAAATGTAGTTCAAACTTCCCAGGAATCCTCTGACTTATTTTTCAATTTTTGGAGAAGGCATTTCTTGAATGGCCTTGACCTTGTCAGGATCAACCTCAATTCCTTTCTGGCTGACGATGAACCCTAAAAGTTTCCCTGAACAGACACCGAATGTGCACTTATTGGGATTCAAGTGGAGCTTGTACTTTCTCAACCGCTCGAATAGCTTTGACAGGTGGGTCAGATGCTCCTCTTTTGTCTTAGATTTGGCAATCATATCATCGACATATACCTCGATTTCTTTGTGTATCATGTCATGAAACAGAGTAGTCATGGCCCTTTGATAGGTTGCCCCGACGTTCTTCAAACCGAATGACATTACCTTGTAACAAAAGGTACCCCATGGGGTAATGAAAGAAGTTTTCTCCCTGTCTTTCCGCGCCATTTTTATCTGATTATATCCCGAGAATCCATCCATGAAGGAGAATAGTCTGAACTTTGCTGTACTGTCAACCAGCATGTCAATGTGTGGTAAAGGAAAGTCATCCTTTGGACTGGCCTTGTTTAGTTATCTATAATCCACACATATTCTGACTTTTCCGTCCTTTTTCGGAAATGGTACGATGTTGGCTAACCATTGAGGATATTCTGACGTGGCGAGGAAACCCGCGTCAATCTGTTTCTGTACTTCCTCTTTGATTTTGATGGCCATGTCTGGACGAGTCCGTCTCAACCTTTGTTTTACTGGCGAATATTCTAATCTTAACGGTAGATGATGTTCCACAATGTTGGTATCCAACCCTGGCATGTCCTGATAGGACCAAGCAAACACATCGGGGAACTCTTTGAGAAGCTTTACCAAACCTTCTTTGATAGTTGGGCTGAGTAGTGCCCCAATCTTGACTTCTTTTCTCTCTTCTCCTGAACCCAAGTTGACCGTTTCCAATGGCTCCTTGTGAGGTTCAATGGACCTTTCCTCTTGTCTGAGTAATCGGGAGATCTCTTCTAGAATTTCTTCGTCATTTTCTTCTTCAACCTCGAATACCGGGAATTCAAAGTTGGGAGAAGGCATTGGATTGTACGTTTCAATGGGGTTTAAAACAAGCAATCTGCATGACGTGATGATTTATTTTAGAAGAGATAGAGAGAATGCAAGAGTGTGTGCAGTGTATTTTTTTATAACTGCTTGTTTTTATTATTGAGTTGTTTTTTAGGATTACCATTTTCTGAAAAAGCGAAAAGAGAAAACAACAATAAATGTGAAAATTACAGAACGACGTTATTTTATTTATGATCTTGTCGATTCTTGAAACTACAGCCCTATAAAACAAAACTCTGTCGCTTTACGCAAAGCGAAGAGGGAAATTTACAGAAAGTGAGCCCTATCAAAACAGTCGTTTCACCTGGGCAAGGTGAAAGGTTAAGATAAAGATAACAATTACTTAGACTTATGAACGGCTTTCGGGACATCGACAACAACCCATTGGCGGCGAACTCCTTGGTGAATCACAAAGTCTGGTACCTTCTTTCTTGACTTGTCTTCAGAAATGACGTTGATTTCTGGTGGAGCAAGATCGTTGGAATTTGTTTCCCAAGCAGAGTTGTCATAGACGAACACTTCTGTTGCATCTTGCATAGTATTTGTACTCTCAGGTGAATCTCCCCATCTAGTTGGCTGGATGTCTTCGAGCCTGACACGAGAGCTTTCAGGAGTGGTGTACTTGACCAAGAAGTCTAACTTACCACTTGGTTGTCCTAAGGTGTCCCACACTTCTTTGAAACTGGAGGAGTCATCCCTTTCGATGACGTTGACCTCAGGAAAAGCATAGTTGATGAATTCTAGTCCTGCAAGCTTTGAAAATTCATCGTTGTGCTGGATATTTTCTGAATTCCCTGAGTGAAGATCCCATGACATGGTGGGGACACAGGTATTCTTTTCGATAATGCTCAGTTGATATGCATCATTGGGCTGACTCTTTTGCCCCAAGTCTCCCAGGTACGGCTGCCAGATAGGCAGGCCATCCATTGGGCCATAATAGTCATGGTCAAAGTTGTCTTTCATCAGAGTGTCCTCCTCTAATGAGTTTGGCGGAGCACGACATCCTTTCGGATCACAATCTCCGTATATTATCTTGACATCTGATCTTGGTATAAATCTCAGACTCTGTGCGAGATAGCAAAATGGCGTAGGCACCTCTTCCTGAGACATATAACCATCCTCGTTAAGATAGGACTTCCACTCTTCATCTGTATCAGAGGGATCACCCTCGTTGATGGTATGCACTTCCTAAGGCACTGGGTGAAGGAAACCTCCAGTGTGGAAGAAGTTCTGAATGGGATGAAAACTTTCATCATTAGTAGCAGTCTGGGTACAGTTTGAGGAAAAACTGAGACCCTTCTTTGTTTTATTATCAGTAGGAATGACAAGTTGTCCCCACCCCTTTGTATTGTTACTTTTGATCACTTCGAGAGCATCTTTATACGAGGAAATCGATGTTCCCTTTTCTGATTAATTCTCATTGCTCATCGACAGTGCTTGGAACTGAGTTCCAACAACCTCTTCTGGTTCTACACAAGTAGACGACGATAAGCTACTCACGATCAAGGCTTGCTCTCCTCAGACTGTGACTAGTTGGTTGTTCTTGATAAACTTCATCTTCTGGTGCAGCGTCGAAGTGACTGCCCCAGCCTGGTGTATCCAAGGTCTTCCTAATAAACAGCTGTATGCTGCCTGGAAGTCTATGACCTGGAAAGTGACTTGGAAAGTGTGAGAACCAATAGTTATGGGAAGGTCGACTTCGCTAATAACTGCTTTCCGGGATTCATCAAATGCTTTGACGATGACCTCACTGCCCCTCATCTGAGATCCTTTGAATGATAGTCGCATTAATGTGGACTTCGGCATAACGTTCAAAGCCGATCCGACGTCTACCAGTACGCTGGCTAAAGCATCGTCCTGGAAGTTGACTGTAATATTTAGTGCCATGTTATGACTTTTTCCTTCTTCTGGCAGTTCCTCATCACTAAACCCCAAGTTGTTGCAGAAAGTGATGTTGGAGATGATGCTATCGAGTTGTCTTATTGTTACATCTTGTTCCACAAAGGTCTGCTCTAATAATTTTGGTAGAGCTTCCCTATGAGCTTCAGAACTGAGTAATAGAGATAACACATAGATTTTTGAAGGAGTTTGCAACAGCTGATCTACGATGTTATACTCACTCTTTTGGATGAGCATCAGCATCTCATCGTTGTTCTGTGAAAGGTCGGGACCACTAGACTGACTGAATGGTTGATCGGGAACTTCTGTTTGAGGTTCCTTTTCTCTGGTAGGCTCTCCAACTCCTCGGCTGAAGATTCGACCGCTCTGTGTTACTCGACTGATGTCTGCAATATTCAAGACGGAGGGTAATGGAACTTTTTTTCCATTCTCAACTGTTGTTGCACCGTACTTGTAAGGGATCGCCTTATCGGACTTGTACAATACTGGTCCTGGCAGATAGATAACTACAGGAGCCTTTTGATTTTTCTGACCATCGTAGCCGGCCTCAATTGGTTTGAGGTTGAGAATCCTTCCACTATCAAGAGTTACTCTTGATTCATGGAGTAAAGGGATTATGGCGCACACATCTTTGGCCACTTCTCGCTTAGGGATCAAGACAACATCCCTGCTTTGATCAAGATGATAGTTTGACATTGAACCAGAGCTTGACCATGGTTGAATTTCCTTATGGTCCCACTGAATTTGAAGGGCTGCTCGCACGAGGTAGCATCCTTGATTATTCTCCGAGCAGACTCTATAGTGCTCGTAGTTGTATGGTGGCACCCGACCACGTCCGCTTTGAATGCAGTGTAACCTCACTAGGTCTGTTTCCATTGATCGAACATCCTGATCGTGATGCCTAGTAGGGTTCCCATCGATCATACTGACGTGTTTTATGTATTCATCTAGATAGATTGGAAGCCACCAGTGGTTTAACAAGTGTTGAAGCGTCCTTTGAATGAGTGCACATCCTTGGTTACTTTCACGACATACGCTACAGTTCTGATACTCATGCGAAGTCAGAAAACCGAGCTGGACTTGCTTAGGTTGTAACTCCACCAAGCTGGTATTCATCAAGCGAATATCGAAGATTTGAATCATGTTGACCTTATAGGGATTTCTATCACGGTAATCCTGGATCCATCCAAGATCCATCTGACGCTGGAGGGCCTCTTGTACAAAAGAGCATCCCTGATTGTTTACCGAGCAAATCAGACAGGAATCATAATCGTGTTGTGGCAGATCATGATGTTGGCCTTGCCTTTAGTGCATTGCCACTAAGTTGACATTCATCGCACGCATGTCGTGATTTTGAATGATGTTGGAATTCGTATAAGTCATGTTGAACCCACGAATTCTGTGATCCTGGATCCAACTGAGATCCAACTATTCCTGTAGAGCTGATTGCACCACATGACATCCTTGATTATCTTTAGAGCAGATATCACACTGGTGATAATTATGAGGTGGTACATGCCCATATCTGCTCTATCTGCGATGCATCTTGACCAGGTCAGCCCTTAATAAGAGTACATCATGAATTTGATAGTTGTGGTTAGACTCTCCCTCTATCAAATTGACTGCAGATTTCTCGTGTTGCGGCAATGGGTTCGTCTGAACATTTGGATTTGTATCCTTGAAGGATAAGACCCCACTCCTGACAAGCTTTTGCACATCAAATTTGAAACTGAGACAATTTTCTATGTTATGCCCTGGTCCTCCTTGATGGTAAATGCAAGTCTGATCCGCCTTGAACCAAAAAGGCAGATTTTCCGGTACTGTAAGAGGAGACCTAGTTTGGACGTGCCCCTTGACCAGTAGTAATGGAAAAAGTTCTGCGTACAACATTAGTATAGGGTCAAACCCTGGTGGTCACGTTGTACGATTGTTGTTGTACTGAGGACGAGCCTGCTGAAGAGGCTGTTGTGTCCTTTGTGGATATTACTGTTGATTCGGTTGGCTCTGAGCAACCTGAGGTTGATACGTTGGAACGGGTGCAGGGTTGATAGCAAGAGTTAAAGCTGCTATTAGTTAGTACCGTCGCCTTTGCTTTCCGAGAGAGATATTGCCAATATCTTGCTCTTTTTTCTTAGGGAAAGCACTACCGTATCTTTTAGTACTGCTTGATGGTCAAGCATCTTTAATTAAACGTCCTTCTCAGGCAGCTTCCTCAAGACGAACTCCCATGCCTACCATCTCGGTGAAGTCACTGGGCGCACTGGCGACCATTCTATCATAGTAAAACGAACTTAGGGTTTTCAAGAAGATCTTTGTCATCTCTTTTTCCTCAAGAGGTGGACAAATCTGAGCAGAAATTTCACGCTATCTCTGAGCATATTCCTTGAAAGTTTCCTTATCCTTCTGCGACATGGCTCTGAGTTGATCTCTGTCCGGTGCCATGTCCAGATTATACTTATATTGTTGAACAAAGGCAGCGCCAAGATCTCTGAAAGTGACGATCTTTGTGCGGTTTAAACCCATGTACCATTTTAGTGCGGCACCAGTTAAACTATCCTGGAAATAATGGATCAGTAGCTGTTGGTTCTCTGTCTGCGTTGACATTCTCCGAGCGTACATCACCAAGTGACTTTGAGAGCAAGAGTTACCCTTGTATTTTTCAAATTCGGGCACCTTGAATTTGTGCGGAACTTTCACATTGGGGACCAAACAAAGGTTCGCGGCGTCTTTTCCAAATAGATCTTGATCGCGAATGGCTTGTAGTTCTTTCTGCATCTCCAAGAACTGTTCCTGGAATTCCTTCATTTTATCGTTCATACTTTCATTTCCACCAGAAGGTATCTGTGGAATCTGTCCTTCTGGGATAGTGTGTACCACGGGTGGTGGTACAGTCATTAGGGCAGTGACTCTTGGTGCTTCCCTTTCCCGAAGTTTGTAACCTTCAGGAGTTGCTGTCATGCCCCTTGCATCTTCGCTTTCCTGAAGTTTGTAACCTTCAGGCCCAGTGGCTCCTGCTGCAGTTTCTGGATCTTCCAAGATCCGCGGAATATATCCTTCTGGGATATAGTTGAGTGGCATGCCCCAGGGATGATCTTTTGGCATGTTATACCGAGGATCATACTTTTCCACTATAGGCGTCGATGTGATCTCCGAGATCACAATCCTTTGTTGTTGTATCTTGGCTGCTGCCAGAGCTTGCATGTCATTGTGAAGTTTCCTCAAATCTTCCTTCAGAGTGTCGATTTCTTCTCTCAACTCTTTGTTCTCTTCCTCGAGAGTATCCATTTTCTTTTTTTGATTGGCCCGAGTATTGTACGAATGAGACACTTTGACTCTAGAATCGAGACACAAACGTGAGATTCGCAGGTATGTTATGGGCGAATGATCAATGATATGCAATGATTAATTAATTAAATTTTTTGTTAATCAAAAGAAACTTCAACAATTGGATTGCAAATATCATACAGTGGGGAAACCCCATTTTATTGAATTCAAAGATTGCGGAAATGGGAACACAGTAATTTACAAAGTGCTGAAAAAAGAAATGTCTAAACTAATGGATCCCGAGTCCTCTATGAGGAGAGCTCAGGTGTTGGTTATGGTATTTTCCTTTTCTTTGACCGGGGCTTTTGAGCCGTTGTCAGGTTGTCATTCCTTTTCCAAGTGAAAGGAGCGAGCAAATTCCTTCGGTCTTCTTGATTCTCTACAACACGTTGCTCTAAAATCTCGATCAGAGCATCTTTTTCTATTAACAGTTATTGTATTTTGTTACACTCAACGTTGAGAATACGGTACTTGTTCCTCCACGACCTCTTCTCTTGTTGAATTTTGTTGAGAGTAACCTGAAGTTTTTCTGTATCAGACATAAAATAAAGGATAGATTCCCTTAATGGAAGAACGTCTTGACGAGGGTAAGGCATCCTCAGTTTGAGAGCTCTAGTTTGTACCCAGCAGAGATAAGGCTCCACAGAGATACAGTCTGGTTTCCCTAGAGACTCTCTTCCTTTTCTGTGAACATGTTTCCAAGCATGCACTATTTCTGTCTTTAGTGCCCTGTCGTTTTCTCCTTCCTTGAAGAAAAGACCTTCCAGATGAGCATTACGCGGGACATGCCTCATCGGGTATCCAAATTGACGACGAACTAAAACTGGATGATAATTGATTCCTCCTTTAATTCCTATGAGGGGTACATTGGGAAAGTTTCCACAACGGTCAATGATCCTGATCTTGTCATAAATTTGATTGTACAAATCGATGTCAGAGTTGGTAAGAGACATGATTCTCTGCGACCAACATAAAGTATTCTTTTGATCCCAAAATGCGGCAGACTTGGGTAAATGGGAAGTGAACCATTTGTATAGCAGGGGTACACAACATGTGATCATTCCTCCACTGTACAAATTCCTTAAGTATACAGAATGATAAACATCTGCGAGCAAGGTCGGTACAGGGTTTCCAATCAGAAAAATCTTAATGGCATTGATATCAACGAAACTATCAATGTTGGGAAACAGAAATAACCCGTAGGAGAGCAAAGCAAAGATGCTTTCGAAAGTAGGCATATTCCCTATACTAGCACAGTACATGGCTTTCTTTATCAAAAATTGGGCTGGCAAACCTTGGATTCCACCTTTAGTGGTCATATGAGTCCTAACCTCTGACTTGTCCAAATAAATTGTTCTTGTAATGGTCTGATCTTTTGGAATTTCTTCCAGTCCAGAAAAGGGAGCTTGGCCAGTAATAGGTAAATCAGTCAGGTGAGAGTACTCCTCTAGTGTTGGTGCTAGCTGATAATCCGGGAATGTGAAACTGTGATAGACCGGATCATAGAACTGGATTAGTGTGGACAGGATTCCTTCAATTACATGGACCCTTAACAGAGACAGCAGTCCTCCATACTTAGCCCTGAAAGCATCCTCGCCAATCCTCTTAAATCCTCTAATTTTGGAACCTTGAAGGTATACTTGTGAGTCCTCCTTCTACCAAAATCCATAACGCAATCTTTCTCTCTGACATTTGCAATCATTGTCTCAGTTTAATTTGAAAAAGAGAGACTATAAGAGAAAATTTTTCTTTGTTTTAATGTTTTTTAATGAAATGAATGCATGAATGCAACACACAAAAACATAGAAAAAACATGGGGTCAAAGGTTCGGTGTTATAAAGTCAAGGCTCTACCCATCCCCAAAGGTTATACTGGTGATTTTTTGTACCTGTCCGCAAAATCATTGACCCCTTCTGGGATAACAACAGCAGGCTGGTTCACCCGAGCGAGCTGATGTATCTTAGAGTAATCTCAAATGAGGGTAGTATCGCGTGACAACTATTTCCGATAGATTCCGCACTACAAAATAGTAACATGGTCTTAGTCTACTAAAATCCTCAGTTTCATGGACAGCCTAATCGAACAATCTGCTTTCAACAACCGAAGTCGTATAGGCATGAATCCGCAAAGGGTATCTCCACTGATTCGATGTTCTACCGGGACCTCTTATTCGGGAGTCACTCCATGTAAGATTACCCATCTCGTGCCATCACCTATCTTAGGTGTATACTCAATCTTTCCAGATATGGCATCACCCGCAGTCCCATTAGCAGAAAAATAAACACGGATATCAAGTAGGAAAAGCAATATATATATTCATTCCTAAAGCTAACATTCTAGACCTCTTAGGAGCTATAATAATCCTATTCCTAACAATAAAATGCGTCCCCAGTGAAGTCGCCATTTTACTGTAGCGAGCGATTTTTATCGGTGACGCGACCACCTTATCGCTGGAGTTTGGGTTTTTCTCCTCGAGGAGAAAGGGGTGCTACTTTCTGATTTGTTATTTATCCCATGAAGCCGGAAGGGAAAGGAAGGTATCTAAAACTAACCTTGCACGCGAATAATTAACTGAACAAATGCTTAAAGAGATTGGGGGGTCCGGGGCCAGGTTATACAATGGGCAGTTGTCAGTTACCCATCCTATATGTGGTTATCCACGGGATATTAACTTTAGGTTTTGCCTTGCACTTGATGGTGTTTATTTGTTAATGGGTTTGGAAAGTTTCTTGGGAAATATGATAGAGTGAGATTGAGTTTTTTTGTTGATGTTTTTGGTAAGGTGCTGGACCTAAGTTTTGATTGGTATGAAGGTACTGGACCTAGAGTTTTGATTAGTATGCTCGCTAAGATTTCACAATCTTATGCCTACGTATTC
This sequence comes from Lathyrus tuberosus, assembly GCA_022829125.1. NCBI lineage: Eukaryota > Viridiplantae > Streptophyta > Magnoliopsida > Fabales > Fabaceae > Lathyrus > Lathyrus tuberosus. Next base: position 474,617 of record JALAZF010000491.1, on the reverse strand, counting down.
CCGTTTAAGCGAAACAGGGAAATCAGAGCAATCGTAGTTCCTCCTATTCTAAGGGAGGAAAAAGATGTTTTGGTGTCTCGTTCAAAGCCCAAGACAGAGGCTAAATGGAGTATTTGTATCTTATTCAAAGCCCAAGATTGAAGCTAAAAGATTGACTGAAAGAGAATTTATCATCTCTAAAGAGTGATTATTGATTTTTATGTACCTTGATTAAAGCCCAAGGTTAAGCTAAGAGGTTGATTGACTCCCCTAGGGAAGTCCTTATACAAAGCCTAAGAGGGGGTTGTATGAGACCGACTCAACAAGAGAGTGGATATATTGGTGTCTTGTACAAAGCCCAAGACGGAGGCTAAAAGAGACTGACTCTTTGGGGATATCTTTATATGAAGCCTAAGAGGAGGCTAACTCCACCGGGGAGGTACTTATCTGTCTTGTACAAAGCCCAAGATTGAGGCGAAAGGGGTTTGACTCAACAAGAGAGTGCTTTTATCTGTCTCGTACGAAGCCCGAGATTGAGGCTAAGAAGGGTTGACTCAACAAGAGAGTGCTTTTTATCTGTCTCGTACGAAACCCGAGATTGAGGCTAAAAAGGTTTGACTAAACAAGATAGTGCTTTTTATCTATCTCGTACGAAGCCCGAGATTGAGGCTAAAAAGGTTTGACTCAACAAGAAAGTACAAAAAGGTGACGGACTCAACAAGAGAGTCTATGAGAGTGGTTCACTCAACAAGAGAGTCTGAAAAGGTGATCGACTCAACGAGAGAGTCTGAAAGGGTGATTGACTCAACAAGAGAGTCTGAAAAGTGATTGAATTAACAAGAGAGTCTGAAAGTGATTGACTCAACAAGAGAGTCTGAAAAGGTTAGCTCAGCCGAGGGAAAATCATTGTACAAAGCCCAAGAAAAGGCTGACTTTCCTGAGGAAAGGATCATTATACAAAGCCTAAGAGGAGGTTAGCTTCTGCTGGTAATTATTGAGATCCCGAGGCAGGTCCAAGTGGGGAATCAACTTTTGCAGGGGAATCCAGAAGAGTTGATGAATCAGATACCTTGAGGTTCTGATTGGAGATAGTGTTATACTTGTGATAGACTGACCGTGGCTTGGGGTGTTTAGGAGAGAGACGGGGTTTTAGACTCTACTGGGGATTGATCTGGAAGAACCGGGGGTTCTCCTATGTTTTGTAGGGAACTTGAGAATGTCTTTGAGACTCAAGGAGATTTAGACTGCCCAAGTCTATTAGTGTGGTCTATCTTTGTACACTTCCCTAGAGGAGGCCGACTCATTTAAGGGATGAGTATCAACCCTAAAATTGGTCTGAGGGCTTTTGTGACTCTTTTTAAAAAGACAACTCTAGCAAAGGATGACTAAATTCTACCCTATACCTCTAAGAGGTCGTGCGGGTCCTTGTATAAAGTCCAAGAGAAGGCATGAGAACTTCTAAGAAGCCGAAGGGTCCTTGTACAAAGCCCAAGAAAGGCGGGGATGCTTTTAGGAAGCCCGTGGGTCCCAAACCAAGAAAAGTTCAAGAAATGCTATTCACAGAGAATAGATCATTTAGTGAAAGTTCTGTGATTTGAAGAAACTCAGGAGATGCTATTCACAGATAATAGATCAACTTCGGGGAGTAGAATTTCTTTGACAATTTCTAGGGGTGACAGTCTGAGAAAAGGTTCACCGAGAATACTGCCTTTCTCTTTGTTCCATATTGTTTAACCCCAAGAGAAGGGAAGACTGTATCTGGAAATCCTATGGGGATCTTGACTGTATTTAAGAGTGACCAACATGACTTTACCTAGTTCTAGACCTAGTTGTCGGGGAAAACTCTAAATAACTATACTAGTATATATACAGTTGATATATAACAAGTATTTAAAGGAGTATGAAAGAAGACTAACCGTGCGCAGCTTTCCATAATATATTTATATATATTGGACCTGTATTTAAAAGAATGAAAGAAGACTAACCATGCACAGCTTCCCACAATACAGTTATATATATTAAAGCGAGTAAATGAAAGCGGATAAAACTTACAGGTGAGTGAGCTTCCATGCTGTTTTGTTAGTTGTTCAAAGAAATTAAAGAAAGTTTTGATAATAGCTGTATATTTGAATCTAAATCAAAAGGGAAATTGCTTTGAAAAGATTGTACTGGGACTTATACAATGTCGGAGGCCCAAAAGGTTTTCTGTACAAAGGTATGGGTCTTACAACTCAAGGAGAGGCCCAAAGATTATTTTGAAAAAAAGAAAGATGAGACTTACAACGCGAGGGTGGGCCCAGATGGTTTGTTTGAAAACGGCAATCGCGCCGAGGTTTTTGAAAACACAGTGGATCCTATACAATGTTTGAGGCCCAACAAGGTATCTTATTTACAAGGAATGGGTCTTACACTCTAGTAGAGGCCCAAAAGTGTTTTTGTACAAGTGGTGGGGATTACAACTCAAAGAGAGGCCCAAAGGTTATTTAAAACTGGAGATCGCGCCGAGATTTTTTTATCGTGTCGGGACTTATACGATATCCGAGGCCCAAAATGGTTTTGGTTAAAAGGGATTGGATCTTACACTCTATTAGAGGCCCAAAAGTGTTTGAAAAAGATTTGTGAGGGTGAAAATCGAAGAAACCCTAATTTTATCATTTTTAAAAGCAAATTCTTAAACAAAATCAATAAATAATGATAAAATACCAAATAAGCTTGAATAAACAACTTGTGATTTTTGGTTAAGATTTGAAAAATGATGTTTTAATCACAAGATGAATTAAAACTCAGTTGGTTTTGATTTTCAAGAGAAAAATTTACTTTTAAAAGTGTTTAAAACAATTAAAAATGAATTTATTTACAAAAATTCCAACTATATTAAATAATTAATATAAATCTGATTTTTTTGTGGAATAAAATATTTCAACATTTTTGTAAAAAGAACCAATAAAAAAATAATTAAAATTGAGAGAGTTATTATGTCATACCCCAAATTTTGACCACTAAGATTTCCCATCATTGTGTAAATCATCACCACAATATGGATGTATCATTATGCCTCATCAATATCCTCAGAGATGTTTGAGCATTCACCACAAACAGGAATTAGGGTTTCAAACCCTCTCAGAGCTCTTAGACAAAGGATCAATCAAGAAATGACATGATCTTCAACTTGTCTAAACTCTCCAACACCTATAAAGGATCAAGAGGACTCCCACATCAAGAATCATGCACAAAGTTGCTACATTCCAAGTGGATTAAGCCTTAAGATCGCCAGTGTCACCAAATTAGGGTTTTGGTTGACCAGGGCCTCTAGGTGGAAAATTTCCTCTGGGCATTAGCCAATGCTTCAAAGCATAACCTAAGATACTCCATGGGACCTCATGAACCCAATCATCAAGTCAATTTAGCCTTAGGGGATGCATTCACAAAAAAAATAGGAATTAGGGCTTCTTGACCTAATTCACCCCTAAGTTGACTTTTGGGACAAAACATGAGCCAAGACCTCAAGACATGATTTGAGGGTCTCCAATACACCATATTGATCCATTTGCAACAATAGATTGATCCAAGAAGCTTGATTCATAAGTTTCAATTTCATCTGAACCACAATTAGGGTTTTGAAGAAAAAGTCAACTATATCTTTGACTTTTGACCAGGACATGCTCCCAAACCTTGGGACATGATTCAATACACCCTACAACACCTATGGAACATGTCCATCAAGTTTGATTTAGATCAAGGACTTGATTTCACAAAGGATCGCACAGTTTGGAATTCATCTAATAAAAGTCAACTGTGCACAAAAGTCAAAGTTTGACTTTTTGAGATTTATCATAATTATGGTTCCTTAACCCTAAAAAGATGTTCATTTGTGATTGGAATCATCATTCATCAAGAAAAACCAAAAAAGTGAGATAACTTGTAAAAGGGGTAACCATAAAAAACTTAGAAATTTTCTAAGTTATGGAACAAAGTGGCTAGGGTACCAACTTCCAAGGATCATAACTTGAGATCCAAGCAACCATTTTGAATGGTCCAAAGATGGATTTGTAGCTCTCATTACACACTTCAAAAGTTTCAACTACATCTCATTCCAATTCTTCATGGATTTTTAGTTATGGAGTGATCAAAATAGCTGAAAACATGAAAATCACATTTTTCCAACACTTAGTGAAATTTTCACTAAGTCAAAATCTGCCTTACTTTTTCCAAAATGTAGGGACATTTTTCACCTTGATCCAAGTCAAACCAGGTATTGGGTTGGACATCAAAGTTAAAGTATGCCATGAGGGCTTTCTAACAAGTACCAGATCATCTCCAAATTCCATTTGAGCAAGGAGATACAACCCTTGAAACATGGCCTCATGAACTGATTCTTCCAAGACAGATTTGGCAGATTTTGTGCATTTTGCTCGATTTGATCAAATCTGACAAATCCAAGCCTTGTCATCATTTTAGACACATCTGAGGATCAAATCCAAGGGGGATGATCTGATCTCCAAGCCTCCAAAGTCCATGATTCTACAAATAGCATGCCAAACCTAAAAAGGCTAAAGATGCTTCAAGACTCCAATTTTGTTTTCAAGCATTCAATGGATGCACCAAGGTGGCATGAACTGAGCCTATTCCAACTGAATTTAGTCCAAGTTTATCTCTGAACCAAAGCTACAAAGCCTGTACTCTAACCTCTAGTCAATGGCTAGAGGAGACTTAAGATTCCAAAGTGATCCAATTGGCCAACAACCTGCTGTAGTTGCCACATGCTATTGCTTGCAAAACAAACTTGCTCTACTATAAATAGAGCTCATTTGTGCTCAGTTTAAGTACACCAAAGCACTACAACACTTGCTTTCCTCAAAATCCCTTTCTCTAGGCCAAAATGCCTTCTTTTGCAAGGTAACTCTGATTTTTTGAGTTAGAGAGCATTTCCACCACAGCTCATGATCCAAACACATCCAATATTTCATATCTAAGCTGTCTAAACTCTCACATGTGACATGTAACACCAAAATCTCAATGTCCCCTCTCAAAACCTCAACATTGGACTTTTTTGCATTTTTCAAGCCATGCCTTGATTCAGTCACTTTCAAAGCCAGATAAAACCTCAAACACACTCCAAATATCATCCTTGAACTGTCCCAAATGGTTCCCCACATCTGAAACACCATTTGAGAGAGTTTCCATATTGGTCACTTTTGCCCTTTTTGCAAGAAAGAGCTCAAACTTGTTCCTGAGGATTTCAGCTGGTTCCAACCATTCTAAAAGCTTCTAAGGGATCAATTGAGAGTTTCCAAAGCATCAAATTACTTCTGGAATAAGAAGCTTGGCAGATTGCACAACAAGCTCCTAAAGAGGTAAGCATCACAACTTGAACTCTTTGAAATATGCATTGCTTTGAAGTCCACTGATCATACACATCTCATACATGTTATATATGTTGTGTTTGAACCAATTCATCATGTAATTCATGCCTGTAACAAGAGGTAGCATAGAAAGTGCAATTATAGGCCTATTTCAAGAACACTATCGGGTTTTGAAATAGGAGCCTCATCTGAAAAAACCACCACCACCATTGGATTCCTTGTGAAATTATAGGCAAGATAAACCTAAATTTTGTCTCAATCTATGGAGAAATGAGAAAGTTACAAGCTTCACGTTTTTGGCCAAAACCTTGTCTTGCCTTGCCTTGGCCAGGCCAAAAACAAGTCATGCCTCATGTATTCATGGGGTGGTTTTGATACACGGATGTATCACAACCCTAGTGGTAGAAGGCGCACGCTACACCCTAGAGGTCTGGGGTTCGAATTCCCCTCGCCCCAGATCCTCTTTTTGCCACTTTTTCCATTTTTTTAATATTTGTTATATTATTTTAAATGATTTGGAAAATTAATAACTCTCTCAATTTTAATGATTTTTTATTGGTTCTTTTTTGCAAAAAATCACAAAAATGTTAAAATATTTTATTCCACAAAAAATCATATTTATATTAATTATTTAATATAGTTGGTATTTTTGTAAATAAATTCATTTTAATTGTTTTAAACACTTTTAAAAGTGGATTTTTATCTTGAAAATCAAAACCAAATGAGTTTTAATTCATCTTGTGATTAAAACATAATTTTTCAAATCTTAACCAAAAATCACAAGTTGTTTATTCAAGCTTATTTGGTATTTTATCATTATTTATTGATTTTCTTTAAGAATTTACTTTTAAAAATGATAAAATTAGGGTTTCTTTGATTTTCACCCTCATAAATCTTTTTCAAACACTCATGGGCCTCTAATAGAGTGTAAGACCCATCCCTTATCATATACAAACATTTTGGACCTCAGTCACTTGTATAAGTCCCGATGCGATTTTCAAAGCGACGGTGCGATCACTGTCCATCACATGGGCCTATCCTTGAATTATAAGCCCCATCTTTTGTATAAATAATCCTTGGGCCTCTAATAGAGTATAAGACCCAATCCCCTTTAACCAAAACCATTTTGAGCCTCAGATATTGTATAAGTCCTGACACGATAAAAAATCTTGGCGCGATCGCCAGTTTAAAATCACTTTGGGCCTCTCCTTGAGTTGTAAGACCCATCACTTGTACAAAAACACTTTTGGGCCTCTAGCAGAGTGTAAGACCCATTCCTTGTAAATAAGATACCTTGTTGGGCCTCAAACATTGTATAAGACCCACTGTGTTTTCAAAAACCTCGGCGTGATCGCTGTTTTCAAACAAACCATCTGGGCCTACCCTCGTGTTGTAAGTCCAATCTTTCCTTTTCAAAATAATTTTTGGGCGTCTCCTTGAGTTGTAAGACCCATACCTTTGTACACAAAACCTCTTTGGGCCTCAGTCGTTGTATAATTCCCGATATGATATTCAAAACAACGATGCGATCACTGTTAAACCTCGGGCCTCTCTTTGAGTATAAGCCCCAACAATCTTTTCAATTTTCCTTTTGATTTAGATTCAAGTATGCAGTTGTTATCAAAACTTTCTTTAATTTCTTTGAACTACTAACAAAACCGCATGGAAGCTTGCTCACCTGTAAGTTTTTATTCGCTTTCATTTACTTGCTTTAATATATAACTGTATTATGGGAAGCTGCGCATGGTTAATCTTCTTTCATTCTTTTAAATACATGTCAAATATATATATATATATATATATATATCTATATATATATATATATATATATATATATATATATATATATGTATATATATATATAATTGTACTGTAGGAAGCTGCGCATGGTTAGTCTTCTTTTATACTTCTTTAAATACTTGTCATATATCAACTGTATATATACTAGTATAGTTATTTAGAGTTTTCCCCGGCAACTAGGTCTAGAACTAGGTAAAGCCATGTTGGTCACTCTTAAATACAGTTAAAACTAGATCCCCATAGGAATTCCAGATACAGTCTTCCCTTCTCTTGGGGTTAATCAATATGGAACAAACAGAAAGGCAATATTCTCGATGAACCTTTTCTTAGACTGTCACCCTTAGAAATTGTCAAAGAAATTCTACTCCCCGTAGTTGATCTATTCTCTGTGAATAACATCTCTTGAGTTTCTTCCAAATACTCGAACTTTCCTGGAATGATTTCTTCTCTGTGAATTGCATTTCTTGAACTTCTCTTGGTTTGGGGACCCACAGGCTTCCTAAAAGCATCCCCGCCTCCTCTTAGGCTTTGTACAAGGACCCGTCGGCTTCTTAAAAGTTCTCACGCCTTCTATTGGGATTCGTACAAGGACCCTCACGACCTCTTAGAGGTATAGGATATAACTTAGTCATCCTTTGCTAGAGTTGTCTTTCTAAAAGGAGTCACAAAAGCCCTTAGAACAATTTTAGGGTTGATACTCATTCCTTAAACGAGTCGGTCTCCTCTTGGGCATTGTACAAAGATAGACCACACTAATAGACTTGGACAATCTAAATCTCCTTGAGTCTCAAAGACATTCTCAAGTTCCCTACAAACATAGGAAGAAACGTCGGATTCTCGATTAATCTCTAGCAGAGTTAAAACTTGTGGGTTCTAAAACACTGTCTCTCTCATCCCCCAGCCAGGGTCAGTCTATCACTAGTATAACACTATCTCAAATCAGAACCTCAAGGTATCTGATTTATCAACTCTTCTGTATTCCCCTGCAAGAGTTGATTCCCCACTTGGACCTGCCTCGGGATCTCAACAATTCCCAGCAAAAGATAGCCTCCTCTTAGGCTTTGTATAATGATCCTTTCCTCAGGAAAGTCAGCCTTCTCTTGGGCTTTATACATTGATTTTCTCCCCATCAGATTTAACCTTTTTAGACTCTCTTGTTGAGTCAATCACTACTTCTCAGACTCTCTTGTTGAGTCAACTACTTTTCAGACTCTCTTGTTGAGTTGATCACCCTTTCAGACTCTCTTGTTGAGTCAACCACTCTCATAGACTCTCTTGTTGAGTCCATCACCTTTTTGTACTCTCTTGTTGAGTCAACCCTTTTTAGCCTCAATCTCGGGCTTTGTACGAGATAGATAAAAAACACTCTCTTGTTGAGTCAACCCTTTTTAGCCTCAATCTCAGGCTTTCCACGAGACAGATAAGATCACTCTCTTGTTGAGTCAAACCCTTTTAGCCTCAATCTTGGGCTTTATACAAGATAGATAAGTACCTCCCCAACGGGGTTAGCCTCCTCTTAGGCTTCATATAATGATATCCTCAAAGTGTCAGTCTCTTTTAGCCTCCGTCTTGGGCTTTGTACAAGAACCCAATATATCCACTCTCTTGTTGAGTCGGTCTCATACAGCCTCCTCTTAGTCTTTGTATAAGGACTTCCCCAGCAGAGTCAATCAACCTCTTATCTTCAACCTTGGGCTTTGATCAAGGCACATAAAAATCAACAATCCCTCTTTAGAGATGACAAATTCTCTTTCAGTCAACCTTTTAGCTTCAATCTTGGGCTTTGAACAAGATACAAATAAACCTTTTAGTCTCTGTCTTGGGCTTTGAACAGGACACCAAAACATATTTTTCCTCCCTTAGAATAGGAGGAACTACGATTGCTCTGATTTCCCCCGTTTCAATTAAACGGGAATACGTAGGCATAAGATTGTGAAATCATAGCGAGCATACTAATCAAAAACTCTAGGTCCAGCACCTTACCAAAAACATCAACAAAAACTCACTCACTCATACTTTCCCAACCCATTAACAAATAAACACCATCAAGTACAAAGCAAAACCTAAAGCTAATATCCTGTGGATAACCACATATAGGATGTGTAACTGACAACTGCCCATTGTATAACCTGACCCGGACCCCCCAATCTCTTTAAGCGTTTGTCCTGTTAGACATCCACGTGCAAGGTTAGTTTTAGACACCTTCCCTTTCCATTTCAGCTTCATGGGATAAATAAGAAATCAGAAAGTAGCACCCCCTCCTACTATTGCTGTGAGGAAAACCCAGCTATAAGGTGGTCGCGTCACCGACAAAAACCGCTCGCTACATATTAATTTTCCAAATCATTTAAAAAATAATATGAAAAATAATAAAAATGGAAAAATTGGTTAAAAAAATAGGTCTGGGGCGAGGGGGATTCGAACCCCAGACCTTCCACTCGATCAATACACATAAACCAGGTGATCAACCTCTGGGGCGCAATGCCAATTCATTAAACATATGGCGAGGAAAAAATATAAGGCAAGTTTGGTTTGAAAACCTGAATAATGGCGCCATGACCATCTTCTTCCTTGGGCCAGATGCGTGAAGCTCTCTATCTCACTCGTTTCTCAACTATTTGACATGATTCAAACACCAAATTCATTCATTTTTTAACAAGGAACATGATGGCAATATTTGATTTCATTTATTTTCAGTGTGTAGCAAGTTACATGAACATGAATGTATGAACCCTAATCTTGCAAAAGCAATCGTGCAGACATGTTTGTGAGTGCTATGATCAAATTTTTTGAGGGGAAACACTCAACATATGATGATAAGTAATTGGCAAAAGTATCATGCGAGGAAATATGCATGGATCATGTTATGAAAGTTTGAGGCTTACCTTGCTGCAAGAAGAATTGGAACTCTGCACAAAGTGTGTTCCAGAAGTAATTTGATGACCCCTACAGCTTCAATGGATGGTATGGAATGGATTGTAAGCCTTGGAACTTTTTGAAACTCATTAGATCAGATCATGGTATCCCAACTGTATAATGGCTAGGTTGAAGATTGTGATTTTGATTCAGGTGTTTCAGAAGTGGTTTAGGGGTTTGGACAGCTTTTATACATCATATGTGATGTGTTAGAAGTGATGGTTTGAGTTGCTTGGCTCTGCAACTCAAAACTCGATAGCACTTGCTCAAAAACAAAGAAATTTGGCACTTAAGGAGAGAATGAGAGAAAGCAATGTTGTAGGCTGCTTTGGTGTGGTTTGAATGATCAGTTAGGACCTCTATTTATAGTAGAGGAGTTGTGTTGAAGTGGTTCTCTTGAAGCTCAGAGGATAAGGCCATGGTTCAATGGTCTTGGCTTGGCATAAATGCCTCTTGCACTAGGTGTAACAGTTGCCCCAAATAGCTCAGCTATGTATTGACTGATTCCACATTCTTCAGTCATTTTAATTGTTGTTTAATCAGAGAACTTGACTGAGGAGAGTGAGAATCTTGAAAGTGCACTATTCCACATTAGTTCCCTTTGAATTCAAGGCATATATGCCAAAAACTCATCAATTCTCAAGGACAGGCATTTGGCATTTCAGTCCAAGTTTGTTGGTTGGATCAGATGCATTGTGATCAGATTGGATGAATTTGGCATAGTGATCCTTGGCTTTGACTCAGAAATTGTGTAAGCCAAGAAAACATGCAAACTGATTTTTCATGACATCCTTGCCATGGTGTTTTGCAGTAGCCATAACTCTTGGCTCAAGTTGAGTTGTTTCATGCCAATAAGTTCGTTGGATTGTAGGCAATATGGACAACAACTTTGATGTTTACATCTTGAATTGATTCAGCCTTAAACTATGTGAAACAGCCCTCCAAGTTTTGGTGTTTCACTTGAAATCTGCCTTGGGCAGAATTTTTCTAAGTGTTGGAAAAAGATGCATTTTCATGTTTTTAGTGATTTTGATCCAATCATAACTTGAAATCTATGAGGAATTGGAATGAGATGTAGTTGACACTTTTAAAGTATGCCATGAGAGCTACAAATCCATCTTTGGACCATCCACAATGGTTGCTTGGATCTCAAGTTATGATCCTTGGAAGTTGGTACCCTAGCCATTTTGTTTCATAACTTAGAAAAATTCTAAGTTTTTTATGGTTACCCCTTTTACAAATTATCCCACTTTCTTTGGTTTTTCTTGATGAATGATGATTCCAATCACACATTAACATCATTTTAGGGTTAAGTAACCTTGGTTGACCAAAAAATAAAAAGTCAAACTTTGACTTTTTGTATAGTTAACTTTTTCAACAGATGAAATCTAAACTGTGCGATCCTCTATGAGATCAAGTCCTTGATCTAAATCAAACTTAATAGATGGATTCCATAGGTGTTGTAGGGTGTCTTGAATCATGTCCCAAGGTTTGGGAGCATGTCATGGTCAAAAGTCAAATATACAGTTGACTTTTTCTTCAAAACCCTACTTGTGGTTCAGATGAAATTGAAACTTGTGAATCAAGCTTCTTGGATCAGTCCATTGTTGCAAATGGATCAATATGGTGTATTGGAGACCCTCAAATCATGTCTTGAGGTCTTGACTCATGTTTTGTCCCAAAAGTCAACTTAGGGGTGAATTAGGTCAAGAAACCCTAATTCTTGATTTTTGATAAATGCATCCCCTGAGGTTAAATTAGCTTGATGATTGGGTCCATGAGGTCCCATGGAGTATCTTAGGTTATGCATTGAAGAATTGGCTCATGCCCGGAGGAAAATTTCCACCTGGAGGCCTTGGTCGACCAAAACCCTAATTTGGTGACACTGGCGATCTTGAGGCTTAATCCACTTGGAAGGTAGCAACTTTGTGCTTGGTTCTTGATGTGGGTGTCCTCTTGATCCTTTATGGAGGTTTGAGAAGTTAGACAAGTTAAAGATCATGTCATTCCTTGATTGATCCTTTGTCTGAGTGCTCAGAGAGGGCTTGAAACCCTAATTCTTGTTTGTGGTAAATGCTCACCCATCTTTGGGGAGACTACTGAGGCATGATGATACATCTATATTTTGGTGATGATTTGCACAATGATGGGAAATCCTAGTGGTCAAAATTTAGGGTATGACATCCACAAATGAAACCTAATCTTCAAGCTACATGTTCCACCTACTCCATAGCGAGCCATCTTAGAAACACCAAGACTCAGACATGTAACATCTACTCCTTCTTGCAGCTCCCGCAAACTGCATGAGACATACCTTTTTTAAGCATTAATTCCATTTATTTTTTAGAAGATCAAATCATCTTACGATGATGCGCCACAACATCAACTAAGACCCTGAAGTTTCCGCTTCATGTCACAACATCTGATCAGATATCCAGCTAGAGAGTTCAGTCCTTCATTCTACCACTTAGAAGAACCTCCTCCCTATAATAGAACAAGAGTTCCATGTTCTCATAGACTTGATTAAGGATATCAAGTTAGAGTAGACAACCTCCATCCTGCTTTACTGTACCACAACAACCACTTCGTCTTCAGAGAAACCAAACATGCCAAATCTTGATTCTTCAGAAGAGATCAGTCACACAAGATCTTTACAAAAGGAATCCCGCTTTCCTTAAGTAGAGACTTCTTTAGAAGATCAGAGATAACTGCCACTTATCCTTGACCTCCAAGATGAGCAAGATCACATGCTCCTAGAGTAGAGACAGGAACACCCTTGCTGCACTCCAATGCACCTAAATCAGAAATAAACTGACCTAAGAGAAATGTCTTCATCTTCACTTTCAACAGCACTATATTCTAGAGAAGCCTTCTGCCACGAAACTTTCTAGTCAAATTCCGTGCCTTTGCAACACCAGAATAAAGACAGATTCTAGAGAGATCATCAACGACATCTCCTTTGCTCCAGAGATTTACTCCTTGAACCAACAGGATTCTGCACATACTCTATTGTCAAGATGTTTCAACATCTGATAGAACATCAGTTCCTTCTCTTGATTATACCCATTCTCCAAAGAACAGATCCTTGAGCAAATGCAACTAGAGAGGTTGCCCTTCCTGATGTACCAACTTGACACCAATAATCTTGTACTCCAAAATACAAGGATAATCAATTAAATATTTATGAATTCCACAAATAGAAATTGATCTTAAATCCTTGTCCATAAAATCATTCATCCTGTAGGATATATGATCTACCAGATCTCAACACAAATGTGTCAACATCTTTCTAGTCAACCAACATGTTGAGACATTAAGTCTGTTACCCTTGACTCAACTTGCCTATGACTTTCCCTTGCTAATAGAATCCTTTCAAATTATGAATGGTGAAAATAAATTACCTCTCATTAATTCCAAGTTGAGTAACATCCATCAGCACCAGAGATCTTCAAAAATCCATCTTCAGCATGGGAACCAGATTATCCTTCTGAAAGAGCTCTTAAACACGACCAGAGATGCCTTTATGAGTGGACTTGAGTGAAAACTCAAGTATCTTTGGCAACTTTGTCGAAAAGAATATTTACCAAATTCATAAATTTGATAAACACGATCTTAACTCACCTTCTATTCAAGCTGGCTTCAAGATACAAGATGGAACCAAACTTCCAAGTATCAAGTCAACATGACAGAAATCAACCAACAACTCTCTCCATTCCATTTCTCCCGACTTTGGCCCGACTATAGCTTTCATAGATGCTGATATCTTCAAGAAAAGAAGCCAACAATCAAGATCTTCCACCATCTTTCTTCTATCACAACTCCAGAATCACATAAATAACAGAGTTCTCCCATCAGAAACATATGTAGCGGAACCACCAAGGAACATCTTCAACATGCCCTAATAAGATGTTAGAACATCTTATAAGACACCATACAGGAGAACTAGCCACTCCTCACGCAGTTGCTGTAGAAACTCCTCAAAAAACTTGAACAACCATCAGTAGTTGTTACCTTTTATCCATAACATCCATCAGATCCATTAATACCCTTGAGTATGTCAGAATGAATGATCTGATCGCACACACACCTTGTTTAAAAACCAGAAAGTTTATCCCAAGATCTCATCCAGAAATAGGCAGGATGCCTGCTCTGATACCAATTGAAATTCTGGCATAGCAGATAGCAGATGTCCTAACACATGTCACGACATTGTTCTCTGCATAACTTTAAAACAAGAGCAGAACAAACAAGCTAATATTCAGAATATCAGCAACAGCAGCAAGATAGATGTTTCGACATCTGTTATAACATGTTAATCAAAACTGAACTGTAAATTGCAGAATGATAAACAACACAGAATATGATGACCCAGTTCGGTGCAAGTCACCTACATCTTGGGGCTACCAAGTCAGGAAGAAGAATCCACTATTAGTAGTATAGTTTTATGTAAACAACCTCTGGTTTACAGTAAACAACCTCTGGTTTACCTATCACTATCTAATGAAAACTTTATCATTAGAAGTCACATCTAATTGATAAGAGAAACCCATCTCACTCCCTAAATCACAACCTGTGATCACTAACAGTTACAATCCACAACAACTGTATCATCCTACTTGAAAGACGCCACTTTTAATACAAAGTTCAGTCGAGCATTCTTGACTAACAACACAACTTGCAATTTCTTCAAAGCTTCATCCAAGAACAATACATGATTCATTACCTACAGGTTTCTGAATCTGTACAAGCATGTATGTTTACCACAATGTATCAAACCGATACAGAGGGAGACTTACAACACAAGAAAGCCTACGACTCTCAAAACCCTAAACCCTTATTTCCCTTTACAAAGTGTTACAATAAGGATTCTTAAGTCTATTGTCTAACATATGTCTTGTTCTTCTAATACTTAGTCTTCTGTCTTGGGCTTCAAATCTTCTTTCCTTGATCCACTGCTAATCGCGCCTTGAATCTTGGAACAAATTTAAAAACAAAACCTGCTGTGACAGTCATGATGTCGAGTCTTCATGTTGGGACATTTCATTCGATATCTTTGGTCTGGGGCAGAAATCTTCATGTTGGAACATTTTTCACAACATTATGTTTTACCAAAATTTAGTCAAATCCTTGGAGCTTTCAAAGCCGAAGTTCTGGCCAAAATAACAGCCCAAAACATACTCCCCTTCTATAAATGAAACATTCTTGCTCGCCTCAGCATCCCCCAGGAAATTGTCACCGACAATGAGACACAGTTCACCGGACAAATAATTCCAGGAGTTCGTCGCCCAACTGGACACCAAACAATACTTCGCGTCCGCCGAGCACCCGCAGACGAACAGCCAAGCTGAGGCAGCCAACAGGGTAATCCTGCGAGGTCTCAGCAGCCAACAGGGTAATCCTGCGAGGTCTTGAACGAAGACTGGACGAAACCAAGAAACAATGGGTCGAGGAGCTGCACAGTGTACTCTGGGCCTACCGTACTATGCCCCTCTCTTCGACCGAGGAAACCCCATTTCGTTTGGCATACGGGACTGAGGCAGTAATCCTTATCAAAATACATGCGCCCTCTAAGCGGACCGAAGCTCCCCTGGACGAGGAGAACAACAGCGAGGCACTAAGGGAGGAGCTCGATCTTGTAACACCACACTTTCCCATTTTTATAAAATAAAGAATTATTACTAAAATAATCAGAGTTTACAACAAATAGTATGATGTCACATCATTAAAAACCAACAACAAAACTCCCTTTTCATTAATGAAATAAAACAGCGAAAAAATAATTATTTATTCAATTCACGGCCACATGCCAACGTCAAAAATCCACATAAAACGTGGTCCACCATAAGTTCAATAAAACAAAACGATACGTAACCAAATAAATAACGAATAACGAATAACAAATGGTAAGAATTCCCCAAAATCCCGTTTTGCGTATCAGAGCGACTCCTAAGACTCGATCAAGCAACACGCACTCCATGCACACTCAAGTACCTGGATTATCTGTACTTCCAAAGAAGCACAGACGCAACAAACAACAAAGGGGTGAGAACTACATTCAATAAATAACAGTGCATAATATATGATAAGGGTAGTAATTCCACCATCACACATAGTCACATAATATCACGACACACTTGTCAACTTCACACATAATTCAATAGACATAAAAAGATGCAATGTGACTCGACAACTGACACAATGCATGTGGTACCTAAACACCATGGTTCATTCAATCGAACCCGATTCATAATAGAATCCGGATAGATCACATACACCCCTACTTGGCAATGATCTATCCCACCATACTCCACCTTGGAGTCCAGATGAGCCATATACACTCCTCTTGAGCAATGACTCATCACCACCAATACACCATGTATGCATGACGATATTTATGCATACGACTCACGTGTACAATATTAATTACACATCCTCACGATCCTCCTGATCATACATCAGATGTATATTCACCAAGATACGCACCACAACAGAAAACACCTCCCACGCCAATAATTAGTTAACTATCTAATTAATTCATCTAAAATTACTAAATCAATTATTTTTATCACCAATTCTACATTTCTCAGGTTCTGACATCTATTCCCAACCTCTCAAACCAAAAGAAACCGCTTCGGACGCGAAAACGAGAAAGAAATAGCGAACACGGCAAAATTATGCACTCTCGCTGGTCATACGCGTATTGCCCTGGGTCGTACGCGTATTGCCCAGCTCGCTCGCCCATCCTGTTGCGTATCATACGCGAAATGCCTCTCCTCCCGCCCTGCCATACACGTATTGCCCTACCTATTACGCGTATGGGCAGAGAGGTTCATTCTCTCAAAAATCCAACTTTTCAGATCCAAATACGTGTACTCCCTCTCATACGCGTAAGGCCAGATTCCATACGCGTACCATTACGCGTACGGGCAGAGGGCCGTGTCACAAGTGAGCCCCATACGCGTATACCCCTCATAACGCTTGGCCATACGCGTAACAACATGCCTGTTATGCGTATTGCCCTCTGGCACGCAAAGCCATACGCGTAACGCCTTCCCTGTTACGCGTATGGGCAGAGACTGTGAAAAATCCCCATTTTTCATATCAGTCCGAATTCTGCCACTTTAATCTCTCTTCCACACTTCATATCAGTCCTAAAATTGTTTCTACAACAGTTTTAGGCCTGTAATCTACATTACTTCTTTCATCTAATAATACTAGTCAATTGGGTATTTTCTATGTCTAAATTCGTTACCCCTCACCTGCAACGAAACCAGATCCGCAACAGATGCATTCAAACAACAACAACAGTACAGAAGCATACACGACATTCATACTATCATCAATGATTTCACACCAAGTAGCAACAAAATATTCACACCAGATTAAAATTTCAACAATAATGCAGGCATACGAAAATCCTATGAGGGAAAGGACCCCTCCCTACCCTTTTCATGGCATTATCACCTATACTGAACCCATTCTCCCCCCTTACCTCGAATTTGGTCTGAATTCCTGCAAATTTGATGAATAATTCTTGCCCTAGCACCCTTGTTCTTCCTTCCCTAGCTCTTTCTCTTTTCACGTGGAAATACAATTACTCCTCTAAAACTCACTAATTCAGATTAAGGGGTTTTACTCTCCTTAGTTATCTCCCTTAATTTTATTAATTAATAAAATAAAACACTCATAATAATAATACTAATAATAATAATATTCATAATAATAATAATAATAATAATATTCATAATAATAATAATAATACTAACCATATTACTATTATTATTTTTATCCCTTATTATTACTATAATATTATTATTAAACTAAGGTCTTTAATTCCCATTATTCAAATAATGACACTACTCTTCGCTCACCCGATCCTAAATACTCCTACCCAAGCCAATACACACAAAAATACACATGACGATTTAATTATTTTAAATGGGGTGTTACAACTCTCGACCACTTAAAATATTTTCGTCCTCGAAGATGTACCTGGTGTAAATAGCTCCGGATACGACTCTCGCATCTTGCTCTCCAGTTCCCATGTCACACTCCCTCCAGCAGCTCCTCCCCAAGCTACTCTCACCAGAGGTATCTCCTTTCCTCTAAGTTGCTTCATCTTATGATCCTCGATCCTTATCGGCATCGCCTCCACAGTAAGATTATCTCGAATCTGCACCTCATCCCTCTGGATAACATGAGATGGATCCGATACATACTTCCGAAGTTGCGACACATGAAACATGTCATGCAAGTTCGAAAGTTCAGGCGGCAACGCCACTCTATAAGCAACTGTACCAACTCTCTGCAGGATCTGATACGGTCCAATAAACTTAGGATCCAGCTTCTTTGATTTCAATGCACGTCCCACACTGGTCACTGGGTTAACTCTAAGGAACACGTGATCACCTTCATTGAATTCCAAGTCTTCTTTCCGATTATCATGATAACTTTTCTGCCTACTCTGGGACGTTTTCATCTTCTCGCGGATCATCTGAATTGTCTCAGTAGTCTGTTGCACAATCTCCGGTCCAAGTACCACATTTTCACCAGTCTTATACCAACACAGAGGCGTCCTATACCTTCTACCATACAAAGCTTCAAAAGGTTCCATCCCAATACTCGAATGGTAACTATTGTTGTAAGTGAACTCAATCAATGGTAAATGAGTATCCCACACACCACCTTTCTCCAACACACAGGCTCTCAGCAAATCTTCCAACGACTGAATAGTCCTCTCTGACTGACCATCGGTCTGTGGATGATAAGGCGAGCTCAACTTCAAATTAGAACCCAAAGCTTCTTGCAAACTCTTCCAAAATTCTGAAGTAAACCTCGGATCTCTATCAGACACTATGCTCGACGGAACACCATGCAACTTCACAATTATTCTGATATAAATCTCTGCCAGCTTTGACAACGGAAAGCTGATGTTAATTGGTATAAAATGTGCGGATTTCGTAAGTCGATCCACCACTACCCAAATAGCATCAAAGCCTCTCGCCGTATTTGGCAAACCGGTAACAAAATCCATAGTAATACTGTCCCACTTCCATTCCGGAATCTCTAACGGTTGCATTAACCCCGAAGGCTTCTGGTGCTCCAACTTTGACTTCTGACATATCAAACAAGCATAAACAAACTGAGCTATGTCCCTCTTCATACCAGACCACCAAAACAAATTCTTTAAGTCATGATACATTTTCGTAGCTCCCGGATGAATACTCAAGTTACTCCGGTGACTCTCCTATAAGATTTCCTTCTTCAATTCCACATTATCCGGTACACAAATTCTGCCCCGGAATCTCAATACTCCAACATTATCCACTTTAAAATCACCATCGGGACCATCTCCTCCTGTAGGCATCAAGTCCACTAGCTTCACATCAAGTTTCTAATTTTCTTTAATTACATCCAAGAAGTCATTATTCACCTTCAGCATACCCCGCCTAACACTCTCCGGCGTAGTTTCACAAACCATACTCAAGTCTCTGAACTGTTCAATCAACTCCATTTCTTTCACCATTAATGTCGACATATGAATTGTCTTCCGACTTAGAGCATCTGCTACAACATTAGCTTTACCCGGATGGTAACTCAAATTAAAATCATAGTCTTTCAAGAACTCTAACCATCTTCTCTGCCTCATATTCAATTCCTTCTGATCGAACAAATACTTCAGACTTTTGTGATTGCTGAATACCTCAAATCTCAATCCATACAAATAATGTCGGCAAATTTTTAATACAAAAACCACCGCAGCTAATTCAAGATCATGAGTAGGATAGTTCCTCTCATGCACCCCCAATTACCGCGAAGCATATGCCACCACCTTGCCATCTTGCATTAACACACCGCCTAAACCCATCTTAGATGCATCACAATACACCACAAAAGGTTCACTTGGACTTGGTAGAATTAACATCGGTGCCGTAGTCAATTTCTTCTTCAATTCTTTGAAACTTTACTCACACGTTGCATCCTAAACAAAAGCTTGATTCTTTTGAGTTAAATGAGTCAATGGTAACGCCAAGTTAGAAAACCCTTCAATGAATCTTCGGTAATAACCTGCCAAACCCAAAAAGCTTCTAATTTCCGTTGCTGTCTTCGGAGGCCCCCACTGAAGTACTGCACTTACTTTAGATGGATCCACCGCTATGC
The DNA here is from genome assembly GCA_022829125.1 of Lathyrus tuberosus. Classification (NCBI taxonomy): domain Eukaryota; kingdom Viridiplantae; phylum Streptophyta; class Magnoliopsida; order Fabales; family Fabaceae; genus Lathyrus; species Lathyrus tuberosus. Next base: position 454,398 of record JALAZF010000491.1, on the reverse strand, counting down.
CATCACCAGAAATAACATGACCCAAGAAACTCACGGTCTTCAACCAGAATTCACATTTCGAGAACTTTGCAAACAATTTATTATCTTTCACACCTGCAATGCAATTCTCAAGTGTCTTGCGTGATCTTCGTCAGACTTAGAATAAATCAGTATGTCATCGATGAATACTACAATAAACTGATCCAGATAAGAGTGAAAGATACGATTCATATACTCCATAAACACACCCAGTGCATTAGACACTCTGAAAGGCATCACTGCATATTCGTAATGTCCATAGCGAGTTCTGAACAGAGTTTTCTAAATATCGTCTTCTTTTACTATAATCTGATGGTAACCCGACCTCAAATCAATTTTGCTGAAAACACGAGCTCCCACAAGCTGATCCATTAGGTCGTCAATCCTTGGAAGTGGATATTTATTTTTAATGGTCACTTTATTCAACTGACGGTAATCAATGCACAGACGCATACTACCATCCTTCTTTTTCACCAACAACACTGGAGCTCCCCACGGCGACACACTCAGTCTAATAAACTTCTTATCAAGCAATTCCCCGATCTGAGTTTTCAACTCTGCCAATTCTGATGCAGACATCCTGTACGGTGCCATAGATATACGTCTGGTACCAGGAACAAGATCAATGGTAAATTCAACTTCTCTCATCGGAGGCAATTCTGTAATGTCATATGGAAATACTTCAGGAAATTCACTCACCACCGGTAACTCATTAACTGACGTCTTGCTTCTAACAGATAATGAGGCAAACACTGCAAACATCTTAGCTTCATCCTCCAACAATGTCCTCAACTTTCTGCTGGACAAAGAATCCGCTAATGCTTCCTCTTCAGGAGTAAGGAACAATAACGTCTTCCTAAAGCAATCAATGTAAACCCGATTGAATTCCAACCAGTTCATCCCCAAAATAACATCGAGATTAGCGAGTCGCAAACAAATCAAGTCCACTCTGAAATCCCTACCAAACATAGTCAACGGACACTTCAAACACACTAAGGAAGTGACCACCGAACTAATAGATGGAGTCTCAATCATCATCCTTTGATCTAGAGTAAACGACACAATTCCTAATCTCTTCACACATTCAACAGAAATGAACGAGTGGGTTGCACCCGTGTCAATGATAGCAATCAAAGAAATGTCATTAATAAAACAAGTACCTTTGATGGAACACTCCTCATTGGTGGATTAGGCCCTCACCAAGGCAAACACCTTCCCACTGGCCTAAGATTTCTTTGGCTTCTCACAGTGAGTGCTGATATGACCCTTTTCTCCACAGTTATAACAGGTAGGCATATTGGCCTTACAATCTGCTATAACATGACCTGGTCGCCCACACTCGAAACACTTCTTCACTTCATTCGGACAATTATTAGCACGGTGACCCGTGCCACCACATCTGAAACACTTGAGAGTATCAGGAACCACTCCTCCCTCTTTTGGTTTCTTCCCCACAACAACTTTCTGTTTTCCCTTATCAGCTGGAGCACTATAAGGAGTACCCCCAAACTTCTGCTTACCCTTCTGGTCACTCACAGCCTTGTAATGAGCAATCTGGGCCCTGTTATCATTATCATAAATTCTGTTTCTGCTAACCAGTTCTGGATAACTCCTTATCTTCTGACAACCAATGCCCTGTTTGATCTCGGGACGCAGCCCATTCTCAAACTTCAAGCACTTCGAATTCATAACTTCTTCCGTATTGTAATGAGCACAATACTGTACCAACTCTTCAAACCGAGCAACATATTCAGCAACAGTCATGTTACCCTGTTTCAGTTCCAAGAATTCAATCTCTTTTGCACTGCGAATATCTTCCAGAAAGTTCTTTTCCAGATACTCAATTTCAAACACTGTCCAAGTAATCTCAGTACCCGCAGCTTCCAACCTCTGACGACTATTGTCCCACCAGACTTCAGCCTCTCCTTCCAGCATATGAGTACCAAACCCTACTTTCTGAGCATCACTGCATCCCATGGTCCTGAAGATCTTCTCAATTGCCTTCATCCATTTCTGTACAGCCTCAGGATCCAGAATGCCTCCTTCAAAAGTAGGCGGCTTATTGCTCTGAAACTGTGCTAAGTCGCGGAACTGCGCACCCCCATCCTGATTGGTGTTCTCTACCGCTTGTGCCATAGCTTGCATATCAGCAGCAAGAGCAGCATCATTCCTTCCTGCCATACTGTTCAACAATCAATATACGGTTAGAACACATAATCGACTCCTATTCTAAGAACAGACTCTACTACTAAACCTGGCCGGACGGACCGACCTGCTCTGATACCAATTGTAACACCCCACTTTCCCATTTTTATAAAATAAAGAATTATTAATAAAATAATCAGAGTTTACAACAAATACTAGGATGTCACATCATTAAAAAAACTCCCTTTTCATTAATGAAATAAAACAGCGGAAAAATAATTGTTTATTCAATTCACAGTCACATGCCAACAACGTCAAAAATCCACATAAAACATAGTCCACCATAAGTTCAATAAAACAAAACGATACGTAACCAAATAAATAACGAATAACAAATGGTAAGAATTCACTAAAATCCCGTGTTACGTATCAGAGCGACTCCTAAGACTCGATCAAGCAACACGCACTCCATGCACACTCAAGTACTTGGATTATCTGTACTTCCAAAGAAGCGCAGACGCAACAAACAACAAAGGGGTGAGAACCACATTCAATAAATAACAGTGCATAATATATGATAAGGGTAGTAATTCCACCATCACACATAGTCACATAATATCACGACACACTTGTCAACTTCACACATAATTCAATAGACATAAAAAGATGCAATGTGACTCGACAACTGACACAATGCATATGGTACCAAAACACCATGGTTCATTCAATTGAACCCAATTCATAATAGAATCCAGATAGATCACATACACCCCTACCTGGCAATGATCTATCCCACCATACTCCACCTTGGAGTCCAGATGAGCCACATACACTCCTCCTGAGCAATGACTCATCACCACCAATACACCATGAATGCATGATGATATTTATGCATACGACTCACATGTACAATATTAATTACACATCCTCACGATCCTCCTGATCATACATCAGATGTATATTCACCAAGATACGCACCACAACAGAAAACACCTCCCACGCCAATAATTAGTTAACTATCTAATTAATTCACCTAAAATTACTAAATCAATTATTTTTATCACCAATTCTACATTTCTCAGGTTCTGACATCTATTCCCAACCTGTCAAACCAAAAGAAACCGCTTCGGACGCGAAAACCGGAAAGAAATCGCGAACACGCCAAAATTCTGCACTCTCGCTGGTCATACGCGTATTGCCCTGGGTCGTACGTGTATTGCCCAGCTTGCTCGCCCGTCCTACTGCGTATCATACGCTGAATGCATATCCTCCCGCCCTGCCATACGCGTATTGCCCTACCTATTACGCGTATGGGCAGAGATGTTCATTCTCTCAGAAATCCAACTTTTCAGATCCAAATACGCGTACTCCCTCTCATATGCGTAAGGTCAGATTCCATACGCGTACCATAACGCGTACGGGCAGAGGGCCGTGTCACAAGTGAGCCCCATACGCGTATACCCCTCGTAACGCTTGGCCATACGCGTAACAACATGCCTGTTACGCATATTGTCCTCTGGCACGCAAAGCCATACGCGTAACGCCTTCCCTATTACGCGTATGGGCAGAGACTGTGAAAAATCCCCATTTTTCATATCAGTCCAAATTCTGCCACTTTGATCTCTCTTCCACACTCCATATCAGTCCTAAAATTGTTTCTACATCAGTTTTAGGCCTATAATCTCACATTACTTCTTTCATCTAACATTACTAGTCAATTGGGTATTTTCTATGTCTAAATTCGTTACCCCCCACCTGCAACGAAACCAGATCTGCAACAGATGCATTCAAACAACAGCAACAGTACAGAAGCATACACGACATTCATACTATCATCAACGATTTCACACCAAGTAGCAACAAAATATTCACATCAGATTAAAATTTCAACAACAATGCAGGCATACGAAAATCCTATGAGGGAAAGGACCCCTCCCTACCCTTTTCATGGCATTATCACCTATACTGAACCCATTCTCCCCCTTACCACGAATTTGGTCTGAATTCCTGAGAATTTGGTGAAGAATTCTTGCCCTAGCACCCTTGTTCTTCCTTCCCTAGCTCTTTCTCTTTTCACGTGGAAATACAATTACTCCTCTAAAACTCACTAATTCAGATTAAGGGGTTTTACTCTCCTTAGTTATCTCCCTTAATTTTATTAATTAATAAAATAAAACACTCATAATAATAATACTAATAATAATAATATTCCTAATAATAATAATAATAATAATAATAATATTCATAATAATAATAATAATAATCATAATAAAAATAATAATAATAATAATAATACTAACCATATTACTATTATTATTTTTATCCCTTATTATTACTATAATATTATTATTAAACTAAGGTCTTTAATTCCCATTATTCAAATAATGACACTACTCTTCGCTCACCCGATCCTAAATTTTCTTACCCAAGCCAATACACACAAAAATACACATGACGATTTAATTATTTTAAATGGGGTGTTACAGATCTCGTCGAAGAGGTCCGATCAGGGGCAGCCCTCTGCGAGGCCTCGTTAAAACAAAAAAATCGTAATTAGGCATAATGCCAAAGTCATACGACGAGACTTCCAAGTGGGCAGTCTTGTCCTAAGGAGAAATAAAAAAGATTCTCGTGAAGGAAAACTCGCTGCAAACTGGGAAGGACCCTATCGTGTTCGAGCAAAAACAGAGAATGTGGCCTACTACCTAGAACAACTCAACGTGGAAGAACTCGCTCGACCATGGAACGCCGAAAAGCTAAAACAATATTATAGCTAAGGCCACAACTGTCGGCTTACTCCGTCGACACGACGAGCATAATGTACCTACCAGAAGTGCGCGCCCCAATACAATCGTCGCATACTAAAATAAATCAAGGCAGTCTTTTGCTCTAGAACGAACAAAACCCGTGCCCAACAGTGGTCCCTCGACCGAGCCCGCCATTGCCAACGTACCAAGAAAGGCAGAACACCCATCTCACGATGGGAAGTTAACGTCGTGAACTCAGGCCACAAACGCGACCTGAGCTCCGCTCTCATGCCTGGAAACTACCCAGACCTTTCGACCAGTTCCTCTCACCGTTGAACACCAATTTGTCGAGCAAACCTCGAAACATAATAAAAAACGTTCACAAAAATAGTCCATACAACGGGCACAGGTGACGAGCAGCGTGTGACACTTAGCAAAGTTAAGCAAAGTAAAATCATGCATACACAAACGTTGAAAACAATTCACAAATAACCGACCACCACGGTTGTACATAAATATTATAATATTAAATAGACACGAGGACCGCAATTGTACTGATTACATCAAAAAGGGTCCAAGCCCAATCCAAAAAGATAAAATTACAAAGGTACGACACGCAGGCCAGAAGTACAAAAAAGAGAAAATCAGTCGGCCATAGGCTTAGGCTCCTCGTGAGAAGGCTGCTCAGGCTCCTCACCAAACCTAAGGAAGTCTGGGACGACAATCTGGCTGTCCACCACACTATTGAGGAACCCGGTCCCCTCGATAGACAGCTCGACCCCAGGGTTCGCAATCTTCAATTGCTCCACTGTGTTATTGAAAGCATCTTCGAAGACCCCTAGGCAATCCTCCTCAGCCTGGCTGATCCGGGCAAAAAGCTCAGCTCAAGTCTTCAGACTCTTCACCTCATCGCTTTCATCCTCAGCGGTAGCAACGACAACCCTCAATGACACAACAATGTCCTCCGCGACTTTCTTCTCCGCGGCCAGGGTATCCCTCTCCTCGGTGACCTTGGCCAGCTCACCCTTATACTTATTCGCCACCTCCTTGGTGGCCTTGGCCAGTTCCTCCATGGACTTTTTCGCCGCCTCCTCCGCAGCCTTCAGCTTCTCCTCCAGAGCTACGTTTGCGGCCTGTGCCTTCTTCAACTCCACTTCTTGGAGGGCCCCTTCCTCGGTGTAGACCACCACCATGCCTAAGACCCTCATCAGGGCAGCGACATCCTGGGCCAGCAATGTCCTCTTGCTCGGCCGGGCCAGCTCCTCAAGTGCCAAGGAATCCACCCAATGAAGTGCTAGGGAGGAGCCTTCGAAGAAACTCCTGTTGTGGAAGCAATGAGGTAGCTTGAATTTGCTTTTCTCCCCCTCGTTGGTAAGGTCGAGGACCTCCTCCGCCCGAGGGTGCTTGGGCCTCAAGGTTACCTGCAGCGGGGAAGTCTGGGTGGCTACGACTCCGAATGATGAGGTCCCTGACCCTGTCGGGGGCGGACCCGCTTGCTCGCCAAGGCGGCTTCTCCCGGTCTTATTGTCCACCTTGAACTTTACTTGGGCACTCCTCACCAAACGCTCCTGGGTCAAGGACATTTTACCTGCAAAACAACAGACACACGTTAGTAAACAAAAAATAACAATACGAACAAGCTAAAAAAAATAAATGGCTACCCAGAAGTTCCAGAGCCTCCTCGCGAGTGCCACACTCGAGGATCTCCTTCGTATTAATGTATCAGGTCTCCACCTTAGGCCCCTCGTCCGCTTCATAAATGATGTCCCCGCTCCTGGTCACGCACTGGGCAGGAAGGAAGCCATCTACAAAGGCCACCAACTTGCCGTAGCTGACCTGATCATCCTCCTCCAGCATATGCGGATTGAAAAGGTAATCCTCGGTCCCCCGGGTGAAGTGGTCCTCACTCTAGGAGAAACGGAACCTCAGCAACCTCGACCCCTTTATCTTGCCCTGCTCATCGATGGGGGGCTCCCCGCTTTCGCCTGTCGAAACCTCCCAGACAAACGAGGATTCTTTGGCCCTCTCCGACACGGGCTCAATGATATAATACCTCTCCTTAAACATACTGATGGACTCGGAGAAGGCCTTGAATAATTTTCTCCCATGCTTCAGGGAAACCCATCCGAACTGCCTCCCAACAACCTGGCGTTGGAGGTGGAAGACGGTGAAGAAGAGGGGGAGAGTGGCTCCAATCTTAAAAAATTCACAGGTAATCTCGAATGCCTGAATGAAGGCAATCGAGTTCGGGTGTAGTTGGGAGGGCGCCAAGTCTAGGTGTCCAAAAACTGCCACTTGAAAATCCGAGAAGGGCAGCCTCAACCCGATCTCCTTGAACACAAACTCGTACATGAGGAATATTTCTCCATAAGCTGAGCGTATTCGCTCGTCCTCCTCATGGAAATGGACCTTCCAGTCCTCCTCGACCCCCACCATCGTGAAGGCATCCTGAGTGTGAAAAGCAAAGAGGGACGCATGTTCCCGAGGCTCAGCAGCAATCCATTTTCCCCTGGTGCTACTGGGAGCAGATGTTTCATCAGCATTTCGGGGAGCGAAGGTTTCATCAACACTACTCTCCTCCGAAAAAGTCTCCTCGGAAAGCTCCCGCATAACTTCATCCTCAGAATCGCGAGACATCTCCTTTACCCGAAATAAAAAGGACGAAAGTGAATTCAATGACAAAATCAAATCCACCCTTCCACCACTAGTCAAGTGAAAGGGCGCCCGAAGGCCCGAGGATAACGTTCCCGACCTAAGCCCTTACTGAAACAACGCAACAACGGTGCAAGGAGATGCTCATGGAAATCCCTCAAACCCACACGGGGAGATCCTCCCCGGTGCGTTACCTAGAATTCCATTGAAGGTTCACCGGAAAACTCATGAGTACACCGGAAAAAGCATAAGCTCCACCAGCGACTGAAGGGTCCTTAGTTTTTTATTGACATTAATTTTGGTAAAACAAACCTGACAGAAACATGTTGGACAAGATGTCCTAACATGTAGCAGAACTTGAAGAACAAGATGTTTTGACAAGATGTCCTAACAGGATTATTCAACGTCTTTGTCTGTTACAATTTTTAAATCTGGTTTGAATCTGTTAATTTAAATTTAGATTGCAGAAGATCGATTGTTATCCTAGATGGCGTTCAGATTAAGGAATCAGAGATTCTCTTGGAATTTGAAGATGTGCCGTTCTCTAAAGTGTGGAAACATTTTAGGAAACTTAGGATTGAAGAAACTATTCTTGAGGAGAATATTTTGCAGATTCTGAGGAACAGAATTGCTGTGTTTTTGAAGCCCAAATCCAGTCTTCTTTATGGTTATAAAGAAAGACCTAGTCATAGGGCAGAACAACTAATCCTTTGTAACACTTTTCAAAAGGGAAATAAGGGTTTAGGGTTTTGAAAGTCTTAGGCTTTCTTGTGTTGTAAGTCACCCTTTGTATCGTTGTATATTGTTCTTGGATGAAGCTTTGAAGCAAATCCAAGTAGGTTTGTTAGTCGAGAGTGCTTGGTTGAATTTTACATTAAAAGAGGATTCTTTCAAGTAGGATGATACAGTTATTGTGACTATAACTATTAGATATCACAGGATGTGATTAAGGGAGTGAGATGGGGTTCTCTTATCAATTAGATGGGATTTCTAATGATAAAGTTTTCGTTGGGTAGTGATAGGTAAACCAAAGGTTGTTTACTGTAAATCAGAGGTTGTTTACATAAAACTATATTACTGATAGTGGATTCTTCTTCCTGGCTTCGTAGCCCCCAGAGGTAGGTGATGTTGTTCACCGAACTGGGTTAACATATCTTGTGTTGTTTATCATTATGCAAATTTACAGTTTAATATTTGCTTATTGATTAACATGTTGTAACAAATGTTGAAACATCTGTTGTAACCTTTTTGCTGATATTTAGAGTATCAGCTTGTTTATTCTGTCCTTGTTTTAAAGTAATGCAGAGATCAATGTCTTGACATGGTGTTAGGACATCTGTGATCTGCATGCCAGAATTTCAGTGACAAACTCGCTCGTTGTCACAACGATGCCGGAATCGACTAAAACCCTAAATTCATAAGGCTCTGACGATGGTGCCAGTGGCAGAAAATGGCCTAACCACCACCAGCCACCAACATTCACCAGAAACCACCCCTACTCTACCCAGTTTCATCCTAACCACATGAGATCTAAGAAAAACAAGGATTAAAATGTGTAAAAAAAATGGATGAGAAAACTTACGTGGTCGAAGAAGAGGAAAAAGGTAGTCGGCGAAGTCTGGTCGTTGCTCGTGCGGCGGCAATACGGTGGCGGACGACGAAAACGAGGATAGCAAAAAGAGAAGAGAGAGAAGCAGAAAGTAAAAATGAACGCTTCCTCCCTCTTTTTATAGATAGATCAAAGGCACGAGCACGCGCGGCATAGGGCCATCATCATGACCCTAGCATAACCATCATTATGCATTAAATGCGACACACAGCTCGATGCATGCGTGGCACTCCATCCCTTCAAGTCCCATCAACCGTTGGGCTTCCCGTTCGTCAGACACGCAGGACAACGTTTCAGGTTCCTCGGGCATAGGTACCCTCGAGCACCACGAAACAACCCCGTCTCAGTAACAGACGCCGACCACGCTTACTCCTCCTCGTGACCACAGACTGCCCTTAAATCATCACTCATATGACCCAGGAGCAACGACTTGGGAGGCTCCTATTCCGAACTGGCCCAATGGCTAGGCATGCCCCAATCCACTTATGCTCCCAAAACGGCCCAATACCCTAAGCCTCGCTAGTTAAGGACAAGAGGAAGCATTCTCTCCTGCCCCTCTGCTGAGGAAGGCTGGCCAGCTGACCTCTAGGACCAGCTATCCTTCGTCATATTTCTTCCCGTCACTCACGGTTCCACCATCCAGAAATAGTCACGACACCCTTGCCCGCGACCACGCCCTTTCCCGTTGCAACAGTTAGTTCCGATCACCTCTACCCATCCCAACGACTAGTTTCTGGCAATTACCTATTCTTAGGGAGCGAATATCTCACCCCGAAAATAGGGACCAATTGCCAAGCGCTAGGGGCATTATAAAAACCCTCTCATTTGAGTGGGTCAGGTATTAAAAAATCATCCTAAGATATACTCACTTTGTACTTGCCTTCTCTTCTCCCAATTCTTACTTTAGCATCGGAGTGACTTGCAGGTACACCCCCTCCTCATCTTTGAAACCCAGCATCGCAGACGAAGTCTCTGGCCCACTTCAGGTTTTGATCAGCCGGTAAGATTAATATTGTTTACAAATCGAGGCAAAAGCCCGACAAAATCTTACTAGAGCAAAACAAAAATAAAAAAGGGGAACACAAAAACCTTCAAACATCAGCGCCAAACTCTGAAGCGTCCGATCCATCTCCGGTATCCTCTCTATGAAGTACACGAAAAGGATCTAACTGATCGGCAGTGACATAAAGGGTGGGATAAATTTCTTGCGCCTGCTCCAATATCTGATTCTGGATCCGATAAATGGATGCCACAACCCGTTGAAAGGACTCCTGAATTTCTGCCGAGCATCGACCACTTCTTCTTCAAAGCTTTTTCAAAGCATTAATGCGGTCATCCTTCTTCTACTGAAGAATAGTTCGATCCACCTCGAATGCACTCCACTCCGCTTTGGCCAAAAGCCCAATAGCACGAGGCCCATTTATTTCATCTTCTCTATTAAGCCCAAGGCATAAATACCTTCACAATGGGTTTTTAGGTACACAATCTCTAATCTCCACTTTGACCATAATTATCTTGAATCCACTACAAGAAAATTGGCAGATTGCGACGGTTTTTTTGGCAGGTTACGACGTTAAAACTGCCGTAATTTGCAACGCACGACGGTTGTAGCACTGTCGCAGAAACGTGTGTCGCGAGGCCGTTTCGCATCGGTTATCAAAACCGTCACGCAAACCGTCGTTATCTTTCGCGGCTGGTAGGGAACTGACGCATTTTGCATATTACGTCGGTTATTAACCGTCGTAAATTTCCATTTGTTTTTTATTTATTTTTTGTTGATTACGACGGTTCAAACCGTCGCAACTTTCTGTTCCACAAGTACATCTGCAGGTAAATTCGTAAGAAATATCCTTTCCACAGGTAAATCCGCAGGTAATTTATTTTTAAAATTAAAAAAAAATATTAATTGTAGAAATATGAACAGAATGGGACAAAAAATCACATATTCTTCATTCAACTAAACGTATATATCATATTATATTATATTTATACAACTCTATATTCCAACTAAAAAATAAATAAATTCTATTAATATTATTTTAAAAAAAATACAGTAGTGACTACAAGCCTTTTCAATGGCAGGTCTCGCAGCTAATCTTCAATACTATGATGTCCCACTGGATACGATACTGCGCTGCATCACAAAGAAAAAGGTGCAAAATAGAAGTTGTTTGTTCAAATTGAAAAATGATGATTCCAATCTATATGATGCGAACCATAAAACTGAAATAACAACACATAAACCAGAGCTGAGTTGCACATAGAATTAAGCGGAACAAAAAAAATAATGTTGAACCGAAACTGAGTCAAAAACTAACCGAGCAGAACCAAAAAACGAATTCCATTCAAAAGCCAAACTGAATCGAAAAAACGATCGAACCTGAACCAAAAAGTACCAAGAACTGAATTGAAATTGTGAGCTTGAATCCGAGTATCCATCGCATCACCACCATGAAACTCATCACTCATGGCGTTTCTTCGCTTCCTTCCACAACCACTAAATTCATTATCATCCACTGATTTCCTTCATCATCATCATCACCGTCTTCCCTGTCCTCAACAACAACAACATCGCCACCGCTCTCTCAGATTCTGATCCTTCTAGAACCTTACTTGGTTTGTTATTATCTGCAAACTTTATATTCATACTTTTTACACTATCTTAATTATCATTAATATTATGCTAATCATGATTAATTCATTCTAAAAAATGAAATTTATGATTTCACATTGTAGATTCTAAAACTCATGTGTTTGATGTTGTTCCTCTTTTATCTTCCTCCCAAACACTTCAGACTTTCATCGCAAACACTTTTTAATTCTACATATACTTGAAAATAATCATTTTTTAAACAAAAGTGAGGGCTAATACGTAGAATTGAAGTAATTATTTGAAGTATGTGACACTGATGTTACTAATAATACATGTTTTTACTCCCTCTTTTGCTTGCATAAGACCTATGAAAGGATGAAAGCATTCAGAGAAAATATAAAGGGAAAACAGCAATACCTTTCCATGTTTTCTAGTATTTTTGGTGGGATAACAACTGATCCAGCAGTTATGGTTATTCCTATGGATGACCATATGGTCCATAGGGGCCATGGTGTCTTTGATACTGCAACAATAAAGGACGGGTTAGTGACTTTCACCTCAAACCTAAAACTAGTATTTTTATATGGATTGAACATGACAACTTCACTATTATAGTGTTTCGAAATTAATACCAAGATCTTCTAAATTTATACTATGAGCATCACAAAAGCAATAGCAGTAACTGCAATAGCAAAACATGGAACTAATGTCAAGTGATATGAATGGTGTTTTCCCTTTAGAAGGTTCATAAAATAGATGGAAGTAATGATTATAAATACATGAAAACAACTCAAGAAACTGAATAGTTTTGGACATGAACTCATAAAATAGATTTGAATTCAAAAAGCACTAGATTAGACTTAGACCATCATGAACAAAACTTTAAGTCAAATTAAAAGTACTTCATGAGAGATAAAGAACCAAAGCTTCAACTGAAACATCATGAGTTTGGAGAAAGTACAACAAAACTATGATTACCTTGAGTGTCATTATTCACAGCAGAAGAAATTAATGTTGTTCTAAAGCAGTTTTGAAAACCAGTTTTATCATGTATTAAATCGTGTATTGAGTGTTATCATGTATTGAATCATCCCCATAACAATTTGAATTTGAAAACCAGTTTTGCAAACAAACAATAAGCAAACTAGATGTCCATAATAATTTAGCAGTTTTGCAAACCAGTTTTGCAAACAAACAATACAGAATAAGGCACTGACCTCAGCCTTCGCATCAGAAACCTCATGGAGTTCATAGGGCACTAGTGAATTGGACCTCTGCTGGATGGTTTTAATAGCATGATTTGCTGCATCCTGAACTGCAGGGTCTTCTGTTGGCACAGACTGCCACCCCGGCTTGTGGCCCTCTGATAACAAAAGCAAAACAGCAGAAGATAGTATTAGCAAACACCTGAACTTTATGCATCAATTATTTTAACATATTTTATATATTATGAAGACTCTTGAACTAATTTAACTTTAACATATACGCAATAGAAAGCAGACATAATATTTATAATAAGAATAGGTGTGAATGAAAAACAACAATAACTGGTATTCATGAATAGCATAAACCTTTTATTGAGCTTCAAACAAAGCCTTCTTTTGCCTTTTTGTCAAGGCCAAAACTAGGATTTGTATTTCACAAAATAGTAATCGCAAAGTTACCAACTTACCACAAGATCTTTAATTAGACATGTTATGTTAGTGATGCTAATAAAGCTGAAGTGTACCATTCCCTGTAAAGCTACAAAACAGATTTTGTATACTGCATCATCCTAAGATCATATAGAATAATTATGTTATTTTTCGTGGTTTCAAATTGAATATATAAAAATCTGAAATAATTGAATTAATACATGTAATAAGTACGTACTATTATTTCAATTGGCTTATCTCCCAAAACTATTTGTATACCAATTTCCTCTGATATTAGGATTGAACTACATAATAGACATTGCTTTCTATTTGTCAAAATGAGTTATACTTCTTAAGACTACAAATATTAAAGACTTCGAAACTATTTCATCACTAAAAGGGTTGTTAATATTTGAAGATATCTTTGATGAAAAATAAGCCAAAAGTAATTTCAATGTTAAAGTAGTTTGACCACCTCATATGTAAACTATAAACAATAAATATTTCCCTTATAGATATTAAATAGAGATGTGAAAACAACTCATGATAAATAATAAACATGTATCTCTTTAGTTTGGTTTAGATCAAGTGGAGCTAATGTAACGTGTCTTTAAATTACTAGGATTCCCCCTGTGAAAAAAAAATAGACATATAGAACAAAATTGTGCTTACCATAGTTTATGCAGCGACCAATCTCTCTGAAACAAAACACAGTTTCACACAAGGAAAATGTAATAGACTTTCACTATTTGTCAAGTTGGTCATCATTTGCATACACGATCCCAGCTCTGGAAATGAAATCTGCAACTATCTATGTTATGATGTGGATTGACAATATATAATAACTTTGAATTTAAATTATGATGCAGATGCAAAATGACAATCTGCAACAAAATTCATTTACATAAAACTTTTCATGATTTCAATGAAAACAAATTGGACTTGTTTCATCAATTACTGAGATGAAAGACAAACAATGAAAACAAATTAACCTGATTTTTCCTGCTCAAATATTGTATTTATCTCCTGAAACAAGTTCATATTGGCAGCAACACTCTACATAAGATACTATCAGTAACAATAGCATAAATGGCCGTCTTCTTTTATCACATCAGAGGACTGTGATAGAAAATACTTCACACTTGACTAAAAATAAATTATTCTTAGTTTTGAATAAATTTAACAAATCAAAGATTTTTCCCAAAAATCAAACTAAATAAACACCTTAGGACAGTCAAATTAGAAAATAATTAATAGAATAATCAGTACCTTAATAACTCATGAGACGATGCTACTTGAACAAACATTCGAAAACTGGGACACCGCACTATCTTCCAAAATAGAAGCTTCAACAACTCCCATGAGTCAAAAACTGTTAGAAAACAACTCTAATTTATGCATCATGTTCAATATGCAGTATTGTGAAATGAATAACTCAAAAGAAACAATGAAACATGAAAGTTATTTAATGGCACCTCCTAGTATTTCTTGCAACTAAAGAACAATCCTCCTAGTATTTCTTGCAACTAAAGAACAATCATTGATCACCTATCCAAATGAAAAACAAGATCTCCCCTTCTTTGTATTCAATTAAGTAAACATTGAAGTAGGAGCCAAGATGGCAGAGGTGGACCATCAAGATTCAATGTATGACATCCTTCATCTTTTCAAATCTGAATCAATGTAAGGCATCCTTCATCGTGTCAAATATGTCGCTACATTATTGCATCAAGTGGCAAAGAAACACATCTAAGCAGTGAAATAAAATTAATCAAAGTTCTCGCATAGAAACAAAACCTTGTCAGCATCTAGCAAGACTAAACATTAATATAAATGAAATATAATAATACAACACAACAAATATAACACACAATAAGGATGAGCTATAATACCACAACAAACTTCACCAATCCATTTTCAATTTGTTTTAAGTAATAATCATTCAGACCCAAATCACCATAAAAGACATCATAATAGAATCCCTAAAGAAAAATATCCTAAATTTCCCATTCCCTCTCATGCAACAAAAAATCAATACAAACAGTGAACACTACACAGAAAACAAAACTATGAGAAATTAGGTTAAGTGAAAAAAAGGGAAAATAGTGGAAAAAAAACAAACATGATAAAAGTGAGAGAAGAAAAAAAAATAATAGTAGAGAGTAAGCTTGAAATTTGACACGAATGAGAGATGCATAATACCAAGAGTGAGAGAAGGTGAAAAGAGTGAGGTGCGGATCTGGGTGACACCACCAAATAGAACAATAGAGAAAAAATATGGAAGGAAAGAAAGGCTTAGCTGGAAACCCTTTTAGAACACCTTAATCCCTCTCAATATTGAATGTCGGTTGTTAATCGATTTTTTAAAGAGGTAAGTAAACAGAGAGGAACATGAGAAAATAATTTGAGAGGAAACAAAAAGATTTGTGAGCATAGAAAGATTTGAGAGCGCGGGGTTAAAGTGTGAGAGGGAAAGGGAAAAAAATGGTTTGAGAATGAGAGGGAATCTGAAAATTTTAGGCTAAATTAAAAATGAGAGAAGTGGAAAAACTAGTAAACAGACGAACTATTATTCTTTTAAAGTTTTTTTCAAATAAAAAATTATTTTAAAATTTTTATATTAAGTCATTTTACTATAGAATATAAAATAAATATTAAAAAATAAAAAAAATACTAGTATTTATTAAAAGGGTTAAATAAGTTTTTAGTCCCTATAAAGTTTGAAATTTCATTTTTAGTCCCTCCCTATCTTTTGACAACAGTTTTTACAAAAAAACCGTTGCCAAAACCAGCTAAAACCGTTGCCAAAACTCAGGAGGGACTAAAAATGAAATTTCAAACTTTATAGGGACTAAAAACTTATTTAACCCTTATTAAAAAATTTATTTGATTATTATGATAGAGATTTTTATTTTTATTTGATTATTATGATAGATTTTTTTATTTCTATTTTTTTTATAGAATGTTGTAGTATGGATATTGTAAATAAATAATTATAATAATTATTTATTAAAATTAATTAATAAAATTGAAAAGGTTGAAAAATAAAAATGAAAGAAAAAAGTGGAAAATTAAAGGGAAAAAATAGTGATTATGATTGGCTAAAGTAATTACGACAGTTTGCCTTAACTGTCGCGAGTGTGGAAAGAGAGCGGTTCTTTGGTAATTGTCACAATTATTTTATACAACATGCCTAAAAAATCTGCAACGGTTGGCTCAAACCGTCGTGAGAACTGTCGTAGTCCAGGAATAAGGACAGTTTTTTGATAATTGTCGCAAAAAATCTACGACAGTTAACCCTAACTGTCGTGACAACCGTCGCAATTCAGGAATAAGGACAATTTTGTGATAACTATCGCAACTCAAGTGTCGTAAACCTCTTTTTTTTTCTAATTAAAAAGTATACTATGATATTGCAAAACCACACTTTAGTTACAAATACTCAAATATTGCAAGGCAATTAATTTTATAAATAAGTAACAAAGTTTGTTAATATCAAAGTTTGTTAATACGTATCCTAAGGGGCGTCCACCATATAACTTTAGTAACTAAGTTTATTAATATAAAAGAGAAGTAAAATAAAGTACATATATAGTTAGATGGAATGGAGATATTTCCAAAAGTACTTTTATGCATAGTTTTAAAAACCGGACCGGACCGGCCGGTCGGACCGGTTGGACCGGAAACCGGCCAGGTAACCGGCCGGGTTCGCTTGCTGGATCGGCCATGTCGTCGAACCGGTGAGAACCGGGAGAACCGGGAAAACCGGGAAAACCGGCGAACCGGCGGTTCAACTTCTTATTTAAAAAAAAAAAAAAAAAATTTAATTTTTTTTTAATTTTTTTTTTTAATTTTTTTATTAAATTTTTTTTACTCAAATACATAGGAACTTTTCTTCAAGAATAATAGTAATCACTCATTTAATTCAAGTGATACACAAATTAAGTTTTTTAATATCCACAAAACTATTTTTACTATTTTGTATTTATATTGATTGAAAAACCATCATACAAATATTTGTATAGAAATTTAAGAACACAAATTAAGAAACTAAATATAATATAATTTTAGACTTAACTGATTTCCATTATATATATATATATATATATATATATAGACTTGGAAAATTTATTATTTAAAATAATGTTAATATTTGTATTGTTTTAATTATTAACATTAAAACTTATTTTTTATTAACATTAAAACTATGAATTTAAATTAGACTCTATTTAATTTAGACTCTGTTTAAAATTTACAATTAGACTCTTTTAAAATTTGAATTTAAATTATGAACCTGTGAATTTATGATATGATCTTTTCAAAAAATTTAAGTGCTAGTTATAGTTTTTAGAGACTGAATCATCCGGTTCAACCGGTTTTACCGGTTTTATACTTATTATAATGACAGGTTTATTCAACCGAGTTATCCGGTTTAATCCGGTTTAATCCGGTTTGGTCATGCGGTTCGACCGATTACCCAGTGATTCGACCGATAAACCAGTGAACCAATACCCTCACCGGTTTGATGAACAGTCCAGTTTTTAAAACACTGCTTTTATGAAAAGAACTCAGGGATGTGTAGTGATGTGCCATAACTATGACCAAAGGGGAAAAAACAACTTTATGAGAGACCCTATTTGATTAAGTTGAAATGTATACGCAGAGACAAAGGAAAAAGTAGCTTTTGGACAGTGTTTAAATGTATACGCATAGCAAAGGAAAATAGCTGCTGAATTCCTCAAATTGGTTATTGCGTGTGAAATTAGGAAAAAGTAATATTATAAACATTATAATGTGAGGTAAAGCAATGATATTGAAAAAAAGTAACCTATGTAAGCTATAATGTAGTAATTTTGCATTGGGAACATACAATTTTGATGAACCAAGCATGCTAGTGTATCATTATAAAGGAGTAGAGTATGGCACAAATTTCTAGCAAGGAAATTCACGTGATATTCACACATATTGAAGGGTAATAGAAACTTTAGAATATCATTGCATTTTCGCACTTGCTGAATATAATAAAAATATCAAAAGGTACCTCTCATTTTCACACATATGTGTGAGGACTATTTTGATTGAGAAAATATATTATTATTTTAATTACATACAAAGTAGCTAATAACTTTAAGGGTGTGTTTGGTATGAGAGAGTTTGAGAAGAGAGATTAAATGAAGAGAGAAGTATGAGAGAAGTGAGTCACTTTTTCTGCTTGGCAAGCAAAGAAAGAGAGAAGAGAGATTCAAAATCAGTGGGGTCCACAACTTTTTCAATTCTCTTCTAAGATGCGAAGAAAGGCAGAGAATAGACTTATTTTTTATAATTTGTCTACAATACCCCTGTTACTTAAGATGACTATATTTTAAATATAAAAGGTACATGTTTTGTGCAACTTTATCTTCTAAAGGTAACTTTTAACTATCATATATATATATATATATATATATATATATATATATATATATATATATATATATATATAATATATGGTTTTATATGAAAAAAGAAACACGGTTTTGATTTTGTTTTTAGATATAAAACTATTTTCATTCTAGTATACAAGTGAGAGTAGAAAATTTGATTTGATTTAACATAATTCAAAATTAATGTATAAAATAAGAAGTAATTATTATGTTTAATTAAAATTAAATAAAAAAGTAATTATGTAATTATAAAAAAATTAAGTATAAATTAAAAATCAAATTAAATTGGATGAATGTTTTTTTATATAATTGAGGGGTATATTTGTACTTCTACAAATAATCAAAATTTCTCTCTTCTTTAGTTCTCTTCTTTTTCTCTTATATCAAACAATACTTCAAATCTACTTTATTTCTCATCTATTTCTCTCTTCTCACACTCTTTCTCATCTTTTTCTCTCTTCTTAATTTCTCTTCACAACCAAACACACCCTAATGGTTGGTATATTAAAAAAGTTGGCCTAAACTCTACATGCAACATGTATTTAGAAATCTAAAAATTGTATATAAAACTAGCGGGATACCCGTGCCTTCGCACGGGTACCCGTCGGTGACGCGCATTTGTCTATATTTAAAATTTAAAAAAAAATTAATAAAAATTAGTAAATATAAAAAATATAATTTATATTTAAATAAAAGATAAGATAGAATCAATACCCGCGGACACTGATTGATATTTTTTATAAAAATATTTATGCAATCATTTATAAAAATGTTTTGATGAGTAAAAAACTTGTTCCCAATTATAAAAGTATTTGGATCATCCATACACTTTTTTCATATATAAAAATAAAGTTCAATCTTTTCGTGTATAAAAATATTTGTCTCATATGCTTTTCTATATTATCAATGACTTCATTTTCTCCATTTTAGTAGTTCCGTTTTGTCCGTAGATGTATATTTTCTCTTACAATCTCTTAATTTATGTAAGTATTATTAGCATTATATCTTTTGTGGGATACCCATAAAGATCATAATTAAGTAATAAAATTTTAAATAATTAACAAATTTTGAAAATAAAATTGAAATTTCAAATATTGATATTTGACTCATTTCTAAAATAAAATGTTAAATTTATCAATATCTTTCATAAATATTTAATACATAATAAAATATATTTAAGGATATAGTTATGCTAAAGAAAAGAACCTCATAAAAAGGTGATGTATTGAGTTTTACGTTGAATCCAAAAGAAGGTAAGATGTATGTCTAAAACAAAAACAACTGAAGTGTTACATCGTATAAATCTGTCATAAGTATGTTTAATTTCTAATATGACTGTCTATGTTATAATTATGTATTGATGTTGCTAATGTATTTAAGATGAATTGTGTATTAAAGTTGTAATATTGAAATTATGGAATGACTTATGTATTAAGTGCCGAAAAATATGAAAGAAGATGATTTGTAAATAAGTTGTACCTCGTAACATTATATTTTTGCTACATCTTGAAATTTGGACATTAATCAAACTACACACCCATCTATCTCTGTCCCTGCGCACGAATCTGTCTTTCTCCATGTGGTAAAAAATTAATATAATAATGTAACGTTTCGAATGCATGACAAAAAAAATAATAATGTGACTTTGTTTACATAAAGTTTGTAGGTTCAATGAAAGCTGTCAAATCTACAGGTTTGTGGTGGTCCACCCTTTTCATGTGTTCATCACATATAAATCAAAATTGCTCCATATAGTTTCTTTAAAAAAGTATGAATGATAGTCACCTAGTGTATAGAGATTGTAGAGTAATTATCATACTTTTTGGCAAAGTTATTTGGACACATTATGATATGCATGCATCTCGAGAATGCCATCAATTTATTACATGGACCAGTTGATAATTCAATGCTATCAAATGTAAAATACTTAGTTCATTTGTAACCGATTGGAAGAAAACTCAATCTGTGCCTTTATTATGCATGCAAATATCAGAAATTATTTGTCTATATGGAAGATGTACATTCTTAATATTCGTTTTGTATTGAATGCATACTTTTTTTCAAAAAACTCATTACAAAAAAAAAAAGGTATATTGGTCACATAGAAACTTATATTTTAATACAATTTTATAACACAAATCATATACTTTAAAAAATATATATTTATTTTACATTCATAGAACTTAATTAAAACTCATTAGATTCTCCCTCACCTAATGGGCAGAGGGTGTACTTTGTTGATTTGTTTGCAAAGTATTTACTAAATTAAACATACTACTTTTGAAACATAAGTTTTACTATTTCTCAGTAAAAATAAAGTTCTACTATTTCAATTACTATAATTGATTTAATTAAATTTAAATTTAAATTAAATTAAAATAAAATCAATACTCAATCAAGTCCTAAAATAAAAGAAAGTTTTAAAACATTTATTAAATTTAATAATTGAATTTTTTTAAATATAGCATAAATGATATATTTTATTGCTTGCATTAATTATACAAAAATGTAATCTTTATTGTAATAAGTGTTGTATAGTATAAATGGTAAAAATTAATATTAAATTCTATTTATAAAATTTATTGATATCTTGAGAATGGTTTATAATATAGCCATAGTCTAAAGTGATGCAGTATGAATTGAATTATAATAAAATTTCACATTAATATTTTTTAATTAAAAATAAATGTTATTACTGTTATATTTTTATAAAAATTAATACATCAGATCATTATAAGAAACATATATTATTTTTGTATTCGAATATTTAAATTAATTTATATGAAATCTATATTTTTCTCGTATTTGAATAAGTAGTAACACAATCATTATTTTAAAAAGCATACATTAAGTTTTAGCTGGTATCAAATAATATATTTTATTTGTTGGTGTGAAATGTAATAAGTAATTATTCTGTGTTAAATTTATATCGAAAACGTATCTTTTTAACAAATTATATCATAAACATTTATGGCAATTTTTAACAAAATGTCATATTATTATTTTTTACAACATTTTCTTTATTTTACCTAATAATATAAAAAAATTATATTATTATATAGTTTTAATATTATTAATTTATAATGATATCCAATATTTTCACAATAATATTTTATTTTTTTAACAATAACATGTCAAATAAAATTATTTAAAACTTGCCATGTGAATATTTTAAAACAATATATACTAAAATTGTTAATGAAATATTTGGATATCAATTTTTTTTTAAAAATTTAGGGGATAAAAAATGAAAATTATTATACTTAAAAGATCAAAATTGTATTTAACTCTATTATTTAATGTAATTGAATCAAATTTAAACTAAAAATAAGTATTTCATAAAGTTGATTAAAATGATTATGAACATATTTACTATTTCATTTAACCCTCTTCAACTTTACAGCAAAAATAAATCATTGGGTTCCATTTGTTTTAATATGTTGTCAAAGTAGTCATACAATTTTGTTAGACTAATCTAATTGAGTTTAGGGGGTTGATCGCATTTCAATGGTTTAGAATTTACTCACAAAATTCAAAAATCAATGGTTAATACATGTAAATCAATGATAAATTAAGAAGCAATTGATTATGGTCTAAGACATAGCATAGTACATATAAATTAAGTGTTGCAAGTAAGGTTGGAAAAAATAATGGTTGTACAGGTTGTAATTATGATTTGTAAGATGAAAATAATAATAAAATAGTCATAGATACTACTTTGATCATCACATGGTTGGTATTCATAGGTAGTGTAGAAGAAAATTTTGATCAAAGTTGGATAAAGAACATCATTATTTCGTGCAACAAATGACACTTTCAATAAACTAAAGTAGGCTGAATGACTATCATTTATGATGAGTTGACTTGCTGTATTGATCGTTTACCAAAAAGTAAGAGTAATCCACCCTGTCACCTTTTGGTTTGATGTTTGACAGGTTAATAAAATGTGTTACAGCATTCCACATTTAGGGCTGGACAACGGGCCGGGTTGGGCGGTTTCGGGCCCAAAAGCCTCAACCATCCTAACTCGCGGTTGAACAATATAGACCCAATTTCGACCATTTTCTTAATCGGTTTGGCCGGGTTGGGTTAGGACGGGCCACGGGTTAATATAATCGGTTAAATCGGGTTATTGGGTTGATTTTTTGTTAAGCCCAATAACACATTTTAAGATACAAACTACTACAAACTGAACCCAACATAAATCCAAATTACAAAGAATTTAAATTCAACAAAGCCAATGACCTATCATTCAATATTCTATCAATGACCTCAATAAAATTCAACATAAATTCAAATTACTTCCAAATAGATTCAACAACAGTATAAATCCAAATTACAACAAATTACTACAACTTATATATATATAACTACTATCAATGGCCTTCCATATTTATCTTCAATCAACTTTCCCAGGGCCAAGTTGTTCTTGCTGTGATTATGGTTGGACTCTTGTCCAAAGTTTCTAGCATTAGCAAGCTGTATTACATATGAAGTAAACATCCAAAGTTACTAAAACATATGAAGTAAACATCCAAAATTAGTATGAACAAGAGGGAACAATAAATTTCCCAAAATTCCTCATTTGATGCTTCATCCAAGTCCATAACAAGAGATGTTATTTAACTAACCTGGCTTCACTTGTTTGACCATAACAAAATTTAGAATAATAGGTTTATTAACAGAATAACAAGTAAAGTAAAGTAAAGTAAAGTTCATATTAACAGAATAACCTGGCTTTTTATATGATAATACACTCTAATGAACTAACAAGTAAAGTTCATAACTAAATTTTCATGTAAATCATTTAAAGCAGTAATGTGTTCCCTTTACCTGCAGAAGCTTTTCACACCCATTGTTATTCAAAAGCTTCTTCTCATGAAACTTTAGCTTCCTCATGAAACTTTAGCTTCCTCATGAAACTGTAATAACTTCAGAAAATTTAACTCAATGTGCCAGAAAATTCTTGACCACTGAAGCACAATTGGAGCCATTATTTCCTGAAAATTAGGCACATATTCTAGATCAGAATAAATGTGTCTTAGAAGCAGTCAGAAACATTGATCGGCGTCATTGAAGAAACATTGATAATAGAAATAAACTCTTGAGGATGAAATACTTGAACTGTATAAATTTAAAATCATAGCACAAATAGGAGATAAATTTGCAAAAGCAACATAATGTATTTACTTCATAGAAGAAAAGTAGACAACAACAAGTTACTTGTCAATATTTACTTCATAGAAGAAAAGTAGACAACAAGTTACTCATCAATATTTGCTATGTTTGTCTAAAAACAGATAGAAATATTATCAAGAAACATATGAACAAAGAAAAAAGCTTCTAATATAAGATAAGGACAAACGTTTCACTTTTGTGTAATAATGCCAAGGAACAGTTGGCACATGCGTTTCAAAAGCTTCTGCTAGGACATGCGTTTTGAACCACTTAAAAACTTCAAATTCTGCTCCTCTCTTTCCTTCCATTCTGCTCCTATCTATGCATAAACAGTAAGAAAAAATAAACATGATTGTTCATCAATAATCCTTCAAAATCTACATTGGAAAAATCTATCATTGTACAGACTCCGCCATTGTACAGAAAATGCCATTGACAAAATATATATTGTACATAATCTACATTAAAATTAAAATTCTACATTAAAATTCAAAACTAAATGAAGCACCTGTTATTGTATAGAATCAGCCATTGACAAAATATATATTGTGCATTTGGCCATTGAGTAGTGACAAAATATAAGTCACATATGACTTCAAAAAATATAGTTGAACTGAAAAAATTAAACAAGAAAAAGATTAAGCTTAATATAGTAATAGGTAAATCAAATTAATAAAGTAAATATACCTCCATATTGATCAAGCACAACCAGAAGGTTGTGGCTGAGACTGTGAAGTTCCTCTTCTTGCTGTAGAAGAAATTTCTTCAAACTCTGAAATCATGAAATAAACATTTTTTTAGAAATATTTAAAATTTATGAAATAAAGATATAACATTTTTTAGAAATAATTTTACCTGCTATAATATCTTCAGAAAGTTCAAAATCTTCCATGAGGTTAATGTCTTTAAAATAGGTAAAAGACGGGTTTAACCAATTCTGGGTGCAAATTAATGCCTCTGCCATTTCAGATTTTAGGGAGCTCCTATAAGTTTCTAAGACTCTCCCTCCTGTGCTGAATGCACTTTCAGATGCAACTGTAGACACTGGTGTGGCAAAAATATCTTTAGCTATTGTCGATAAAATAGGATATTGTGCTGAATTGTGTTTCCACCACACAAGAAGGTCAAATTTAGGATCCTTTTTGACACACTTACTAGAGTAAAAACTCTCAAGCTCATTTTGTTGATCAATCGAGTCTTGTTCCTCTAAATGTTGCTCAAAAGCATCATCTCTAGCCATTAGTGAAGGACGGCCAGCAGCTATTTCTTCATTAGAAACATTGGTTTCATCACTACCAAGAGGTTGTCTATTATGCTTTTGGTCATAAGCTTGCTTATACCAATCATACATTTTTTGTAAGCTATCTTTTATAGACGTAATCAACCCGGTAGCAAACACAGATCCAACTCCATACATATCCTTAAAAGTCCACTCAATATAACTCAACTTGTATCTTGGATCCAAAATAATTCCAAAATAAATCAACTTGTTCATCTTAGTAGCACATCCCCAATATCTATTATACTTTTCCATCATGTCCCCGCCCACACTTGCAAAAACACCATTCAAGTTCATAGTAGCTTGCTTCAACTCACAATAGATTGCAGATATTTGGTGAAAAGCACTATGCAAACTCACACTTTGAGAGGTGGAAAAAACATTAGTTGCTTCATAGAATAACTTTAGAAAAGAGATAAAAGCTCTAACAATTTCCCAATCATCACTACTAGGAGGACTACCTTTTCCAAAGAACTCCCTATAGCTTGACTCTTCATCCTCAAGCATATCAAAAGCAACTTGAAACTTCTCTGCAGCCTCAAGCATCAAGTATGTCGCGTTTCAACGAGTTGAAACATCGAGACATACTAGTTTTTTACAAGTTATTCCAGAAAATTCAATGCATTCTTTAAACTTGGCTGCCCTATGAGGTGAGGACTTGACAAATCTAACAGCATCCCTAACACTAGTAATAGATAAATGCTTGTCTTTCAAACCCTCATTTACCACCAAGTTCAATATGTGGGCAACACACCTCATATGAAAACATTTTCCATCCCCCATCATCCCATTCATAGTTGATATTTTTCTATGCAAATATGCTACAGCTACATCATTTGAAGTTGCATTATCAACAGTTATGGTAGACACATTCCTAATTCCCCAATCCCTTAACACCTCTTCAATCTTCCTACCTACCGTGTCACCTTTGTGGTTCGGAATAACTGTGAAGCTTATAATTCTTTTTTGATAGCTCTATTCGTTATCCACAAAGTGTGCAGTAAGGGTCAAGTAGTTTTGATTTTGGATAGAAGTCCAGCAATCAGTAGTAAGTGCTACTCTATTGCAGTCGGACTTGAAGAAGGCTTTAAGCTTTTGTTTCTCATCCAAGTGTAGCTGAAAACAGTCTCTAGCTACTGTACGCCTAGATGGAATGGTAAACTGGGGCTGCATTACTTTAGAATAATACTTAAAACCCTCGCCCTCAACTGCACTAAATGGTTGTTCATCTAGAACCACAAAAATTGACAAAGCTTTTCTACAAGCTTGTTTGTCAAATTTGGAGCTAACATGACCCAAACTAGATCCTTCTACAGATGGGTATGTTAGAATAGTTTGGGTGGGATCAATGGTTCTAGGCTTCTTTGCACATTTTAAAATATGATGGTTCATGTTAGTGGTGCCATGAGTCCTAGGGTCACATAAGTATTTTTTGTGACAGTGTTTACAAGCAGCCGTTGGTGTATCAACTAAGTCGTCTGGTAATCTAATAAAGTGTTCCCAGCAAGCAGATGATTGCCTAGACCCACTTGCACTAGCTTTCCTCTTCTTTGAAGGTTGAGTATTAACTAATTCAGGTCCAACAACTTCAGTTGTTGCTGCCGAACCAACTTCATTCATGACAAATTGAGTAGGTATAGTTTGATTAGGCTGACCCATCACTGAAAAATGAAGGAGCCGTAATCAACAAACCATCACAGAAAGACAATTAAATAGCCGAACACAAGTTTTATTTGGACAGGCTAACTGCACATTTTATTTGGACAGGCAGCACCAGAACACAAGTATATAATTGCAGGTCTATACTACTGCTACTGCACATACTTTAAAGAATCATTGCACTGCACATTCTTTAATCATATCTCAAGTCTATACTACTGCTACTATTTTTAGTCCAAACACCACATGTGTACATAATTACAAGTTAGTGCTTATGCATACAACATCACACAAAGTCATATGTTACTGCTTATGATTCACAACACAAGTTTCTCAAACAATAAATCACAACACAAACTATCCAACAATAAATCACATATAATCTATGACTTCAGTACAAGATGCATTCACTGGTTTCACTAACAAGGCAAGACCACTTTCCTTTTTCCATTTGAAGTTCTACATTTTGAGTTTGGACCAAATATTAAATTCAATTAATGGGTTAAAGTTGTGTCTAAACAAACTACTGAATTAACAAATTATATCACATGGGATTTAAAGTGTCAAAGTTGTGGGATACCACCATATTATCTTGTTACAGTAGTCTTTACATTCTAAATTATTTATACAATAAAATAAGATTACGTGTTTGCAAATCTTTATTAACCATATAGTGATTATTATTATTAATTTTTTGAAAGAAAGCATTATAACTTATATAGCATATATCTATAAGCATGTTGCGTCTTTGCAAATCTTTATTTCTAATTTAGTATGAGCATGTTGCGTCTTTATTGTGGGTGATGGCAGAGATGAAGTGGGGACTGGTTTATCTCGCTGTCTCTCTTTCCTTCGTCCTTTTTTTCTAATTTTTTTCTAATAGAATTCCAATGTCTTTTACACACAATATATACTACTAAATTCCAATGGTTGATTTGGTTTACAAGTAATTGTCAGGACCAACATTGTATACTCACAGAAGTGAAGAATTAGTATATCCATATTGATGATGTCAGATATTATTTATAGAGATTAGACTATTGATTCTTGTGTAACAATAAGAAATTTTGTTGTCTGTGTTAGAAATTACAAGGACTGGAGATATTCAAATCCATTTGTATCATTCCTATCTTCCACATTTTTTTCATACAGAATGTCATTCCTACTGTTAGGTTTGAAGACAACTTAATTAGACGTCAACTAATCAAATATAATCTATGACTTACAGTTAAATTGTCCTCCACTTTGACCGCCACTTTGACCTTGATCCATCTATCCAAATCAAAATTTCTATCTAGCTCAATCCCAACCTAACAGTTGAAGTGAAGATAGTAGAAGTCAAAATTACTTACTAATAGTTACATTCACAGTAACAAATCCGAACGAAAACACAACAGAGAAAATAATACAAAACAAAAACAATCCAAAAAAGTCTTCAAACCTTTTGCTATCCCTATCACCAAAAAAATTTCAGCTTGGATTCAAACTTCCATTCAAATCTTTAGCTATTCCTAACACTAAAAAGATCAGAACTTTGGTAAGAAATAGATAGAAATTACAAGCCACAAAATCATACTAAGCAAAACAATCAAAAGAAAATGTTCAAACCTTTAGATGAAAAAGTCTTCAAACTTTCGATGTCACCTTTGATTCAAATGTCCAAAACTCTTCAAACCTTCATAAGAAATCACAAAGATGAGTTAGAAAAGAAGTGAAACGGATTGATGGATAATAAGAGTCAGAGATGTGAGTTAAAACCTCAAGCGAATCAGTGAGCGAATCGGTGGCGATCGGTGAGAAGAAGGGGAGGGACGGTGGAGGTCAGCTAGGGTTTCTTTTCTTGTTAGAGAGAAAACGAGAGAAAGGAAATAAAAGTGGAATGAGGGAAATGAATGTTGGTTGAGTGTATTACCCTTTCCACTTACAAAATAAGACACTATTACCCCCTACACTTGGGCGGGTCAGGGTACCCGTGGGTCAGCTTTTAGTACCCAACCCGCCCATATTAACCCCCTAAAAATCGGAAATAGCAACCGCCTGACCCGTTGGGCCGAATTAACCCGCCCAATTTTCATTTTTTTTTCGGTTTCAAATGGGTTGGGCCAGTTGGGCGGTTCTTGTCCACCCCTATCCACATTAACCAAAATATCTTAAAAACCAGCAAGTTGCATATATTATTTATAATTACCTAACTTTAATATAGTTTTCTTTAGTAGATGCTTGAAGCCTTCTCCGATAGATATACTTTTCCAAAAATATGACAATTGGAGAACTATTTGCTTAAAGCATTCATGTATCGGGTTCTGTTTATATACATGGCATTGTCTCAATTGCCATTACTTTTGGAACGACACAACTTGTATGTTGTTTATCATCATGAAGGACATAAAGAGTATTAAATTGATAACCACATTCCCACATGATTATTTTAATCTGTTTAAAAATATGACATAACCACTGCCATTCAAATATTTAATATCACCAGGCCAATTGAGATGATAGAAAAGAATGAAAATATTTTAATTATATATATATATATATATATATATATATATATATATATATATATATATATATATATATATATATATATATATATATATATATATATATATATAACACCAATGCTTATGTAGGTATTATATAATATTTTCTAAATATATTTTTAAAACATGATTATTTTAATATTTTCTATTATTTTAATCTATTTAGAAATATGGCATAAGCACTGCCATTCAAATATGTAGGTACAAAAATTATTGTTTAATACCTGTGTGAACATTACAACATAAGCATTGTCATTTAATTATAACTTTTTTTTTTCATTTTCCAGTGGATGTACATCAAGGTATAGAGGTTGTTATTAATCTTTACACTTTAATGTTAGTGGAACATTACAATAGCCTATGGTTCATTTTTCTCTTGTAAGGCAATTTGTTTATGGCACATCAATTTCTTGCTTCTATAATGCAGTAATTATAATCCTCTTTTGCCAACATTGTATGGCCATGAAATGTTATTTCCTTCATCCCAAAAGCAGACTTAGACATCTAAGTGTTGCAAATGCTTATGTCATGTGATAAAATTTGGTTCATTAGCATTTGCAAGGTTGATGTGCATTTGTTAAGTCCCAATGCCTTACAATAATGCAGTAATAACAATCAACTAAAATTACAATAATGCAGTAGTAATGTCAAGCCTTAAGATAATGCAGTAAATACATATAATGCAGTAGTAATGTCAAGCCTTAAGATAATGCAGTAAATACATATAACGCAGTAAGACCGGATGGGTTAAAAACGGCAAAAAAAATTAGAACCAAATTTAACATAAGATGTTGTCTTCATCATGAATATGTTACAACAGGCTGGATGTTCAGCATAAAACATCTAAATGATATTAAACATGAAAATGCAACAGTCTACTATAATTTAACCAAAACATTAAAGTGCAGCAAGTACTTAACATTACCACAGTCAACATTACAATCTACTATAATTTAAACAAAACATCAAAGTGCATCAAAAAGATATCCTTGTCATGTATGATTACTCCTTCTTGATGTGTTTGACCTTGGTTGAAAAATGCATTGATGTTGTTGATTAAACGACATAAGCGTAAAACATAAAGCAACTAATGGCCAACGGTTACCTTTGAATCTTGTTTGACCATTTCAACATGTTGTAATCCACTTTTTTCTCTGACATCACATAGGTCAACAAATCCTTAATGAGAATAGGTGGCCTTGACATTGTAGGTTGTAAGCCTGTCCAAAAGAAAAGAAACGGGCATATGAAGAGCTGTTAGATGCAATCATGGAACACAAAAAGAGAATATCAAAAGAAAGGTGATCCACAAATAAAATAAACAACATGTGAATGTTCATTGTTCCAATTTCACAAACAAAAATTTCCAGACAAACAAAAAATATCGTCTAACAAAATACACACGAAAAAAAAACGAACTTAAGCATCAAAATCATATCATCAACACACTCATAAAGATGAGATCAAGCATGAAATGAAGCATAAAAGTACGTTGATCCACAAAACACATAAACAACATCTGAATGCTCAATGTTCAAATAAGACAAGCAATAATATATTGATAATTTGTAAAACAAAAACAAATACGGAGGAAAATACATAAAGTGAGGAAAATACATAAACCACCATATATTGTAAAACCCAAAAACTTGTAACACACAACAACTTGTAGTATATTAAAGTTATAAACTCACATAAACTATGAAAACGACGACAACAACCTTTAACAGACCTTTCCAAATTTTTTAGCTTCAAATCTCATACATACTTGCTGCAAAATAAGAGCAAAAACTTAGATTCACATAATCAAACTATAGATCTAACTTCTCAGATAATCAGAAATCATGAAACACAAACAAAACAAAACTCAAACCAATGTCGTTACAGTGTAAGTAACCCATGTAGCTTCCCAACAACTCGTTGATGAAATGGTTTAGATCGACCAAATCTAATTTATCAAAACATGCAACAACAATAAAAAATATCAATAACAACATAATCGTCGATCTTTTATTGATCTAAGAAGAGAAGGATAACAGTAACATTTTTGTTGAAGAAAAGGAAGACATAAGAAAGAAGCATAAGAATAGAGAGGAAGCAGAAGATAGAAGACGGAGAGAGGAATAGAGAGGTAGAGGAAGACATATGAAAGAAAAAGAGGAAGAGAGAGAATGTATATATGGGAAATAAGAATATTTAATAGAAACCATTGAATATTATATTGTAAATTTTTTTCAGATGAAGTTGTGCTGCATACAAATAATGTGGCGCATGAAGTTGTGCTGCATACAAGTAGTAATTGATGATGTAGCGAAGCAAAACGGAAGAAGCGTTTTCAAGCCAGCCACGTGGAGCGTTGTGTGACCAGCAGGGTAAAATAGACATTTCCAGAACATCTACCTTTCTTATATGGTAGATATTTGGGACCTTTAAATTGAAAGAGTGAGTTGAAACATATTTTAAAAAAATAGATCACTACATAAATTAAATTAATATTCGATGTGACTAGGGCAATTTCAAGAGATTCATTTGGCTTACATACTACTTTCAGCATTTATATTACAAAAGGCATATTTGCCACACAAAATTAAATAACAAAGATAGACATTGAAAATAAATGCTGCATTGTAACATTACTTATTTCTTCTCAATCTTGACATGCTTGCGACATAGACCGATTGAAGATTGTTCTCCTTCAGCAAGTTCTTTAATAAACACAGAGTCGCATGAAGCATGAACTACAACCCTTTTACCCGAATTGATTGGAGTAACTTGTGGTGGTGTTGTTGCCTTTGCTTTTTCATTGATTGGAGTAACTGGTTGTGTTGTTGTTGCCATAACTTTTTGAGGGGTCTTAGAGTTATGAAAATTATTCAACATAACCAAAATTGAACCACATTATATATCCATCAACTAATAACATATAGTCTACATGTCATAACAAAAAAAACAAGCTCAATCATGAATGGAGATGGAACAGGAGGTGAAAATTGTGAAATCAATTTGGAGGTGATTTCCAAATCCTTCAACCTTAGACACATTGAATTCATAAAGGTGTATGCCAATAAACAAATAAATATACATGTGCATATTAGGATTATGAAGTTGTTCTTACATTTATGATATTCCATTCCTCAGCCAATATTATCTCATTAACACTTTCCCTTATCTAAAAACATAGAGATGTTATGAGTATAACAAAATAAGGGATGGATTTTAGTCAACGAAAGAAACAAAAGACTTATCATCAAGTTTATAAAATATTTGGTTAACTTGTTCATCAATAACTTCAATCGAAGAAGGCTGATGGAAAAAAATTCCACCATTTCATTTGAATTAAGACACATATATATAATCCAAACAACATAATAAAGTAATTCTAAAATACCTTAGAAACTTCCCATTGAGAAAGCAATTTATAATTGTCTCTTTGTCACTTTTGGCATCCATTACACTTGCATTTTCCCATCTAGGTTTCCATTTAACTTTGAACACAAATTCATGACCAATTAACTTATCAAGGTCCAATGGAAAATCAAGTGGATCTTCAACACCATCCCATTTGAAATTAAAATCATGTAAAGATATATTCCATAAGTAATTACTTGGAAATTGCAAATATCACAACTGATCGTACCTGGATCAGACAGTATCTGGTGGCCAACAACGTCATCTAGGCTTCAGCTCCGGTTCGGTTGAAAGACGGCCGGGGGGGTGTACCTGCAAGGTACTCCGACGCTTAAGTAAGGTAACTGTCAGAGAAGATACCAAGTACAGAGATGAGAGTGAGAAAGTGTGTATGTGTAACCTGGCCCTCTCAAGTGAGAGGGTATTTATAGAGAGCCCCCAGCGCGGGGCCAACGGTTACTTGCATTGGGCTCGATTGCCAGGCCCAATCCAAGTAACTGTCAGGGCTTACGTGGCTAGTGAAGACCAGCACATGGTCTTCGCCCTGGGGTAACCGTTCCTAGATCTCCGGAATTAGGGCAGACCGATTCCATCAGGAGTGGGTGGTTACATGAGAACATGTCCTCACGGGGAGGAGTCATGCGTGTCGGGGAGAGACGTGTCCTCGTGGGGAGGACTCTTATGTGCAGAAGGAGGTGGCTCCTCGCTGGAAGGAGCACCTGAGTGCCGAGGAGGGGCGAGATCGGAGAGGCTTAGCGCCTCTGCCCGACGCTCTATGCCGCGTGTGCCCGACACTGTTAAGGTGGCCTGTGTTCGACCTTGGTTGTGATAAGAGGCCTTTGTTGGGCCGCCTCAGGACGTGTGGGTTGGGCCTGCTCGACTGAGGAGCAGACCCCGGCGCAGTCCAGAATAGGAGCCCCCAAGTCGTTGCTCTGAGGTGTCGGAGTAATGACTTAAGGGTCAGCTATGTCGAGGACTTGTCTTGTCGGGGAAGGGATTCTAGACGAGGAGCGGTTAGCAACCCGGCATAAACGAGTAGACTTGCTCGTGGACGGGTGTAACGCCCCAGTGTTAGTATTTTTATTTAATTGAGTCGTTTTGATTATTTTATTATTATATTATTTTACTTCTGACTTTTATTTGAAAATATGTTATTTTTCATTGAGATTATATTTTATCGCGTTTTGGGAGAGTTTGCGAGATATTGAGTGTAGGGGTATTTTGGTCTTTTGTTTGGGTAGATATTATATTTTTCATATAATAGAAATAGAAAGAGAGAAAATAGAAAGGAAAGGAAAAAAAGAGAAGAAAAAGAGGAAGAAAGAAAAGGAGAAAGAGAGAAAACTTGGAAATCTAGGAACCGATTCAACCGACTTTTCAAACGCGATTTAATCGGGTAAGGGTGCGAAACTCGATTATACTATGCTTGTGTATGATTATGTATGTGTGTATTGGATTGTTTGTTGTGTTTTCATAGTTTTCGATTCTAGGTCGATAGAGAGAAATCGATGTTTTTGCGGTTGGAAATCGATGTAAATGCGGTAGAATACTTGTTATCATGATTAGATTAGGTTTTGATTGTTATATGTTGGTTTGGAAATGTTTTGGTTGAGAAAATATCATTTTGGGTTGTGTAACAGCGTTGCTGGGATTTCTGGTTTTCGCAGGTTCGCACTGCGAATCCCCTAGCGAAGGGGAAAGAGAGCATTTGCTGGCTGTTTGCACTGCGAATGTGAGGGCGAGCATTCGCCAGAGGTTCGCACTGCGAACTTTGTGTTATTTTGTGTTGTTTTCTTTCTGCCACTGTTCACTAGGGAACTCGCACTGCGAATGGGGAGGCGAGCATTCGCTGGATGGTTCGCACTGCGAACTTTGGGGAATTTTTCGGCTATTTTTGCTTCTGACTTGGTTCGCTGGGACATTCGCACTGCAAATGAAGAAGCGAAGGACTCGCTAGGAGCTTCGCACTACGAATGTGACAGTTTTTCCCAATTTATTTTCTTTATAACTTTTAATCCGTAAGCCGGTTTGAGGCGCGGTTTGGTGCGTTAGAAAGCTTTTGGCATGTTCTTTCTTATATTAATGGTTTCGAGATTGTTGGTTGATTTAATTATGTCGAGAATTTGGAATGTGTCGTTATTGACTTTTATCGTTTTAATGGTGTGCATTTGACGTGTTATTATGCAACATACGTATGATATGTATTGTATGACTGGTGTGATGTTATGTAATGTGAAGGTATGTGTTTAGATGGTGTGATGATGGTTTGTGGCCGTATGGCAAATAAATGCATTGTTTTGGGCTTGAATTGCAAAGCATGATTTTTGTTGATTGAGATGGTTGCATATATGTGTGCATTTGAAAGTCATGAGTCATTGTATGCCAAGCATCATGATATGCATTCTTGTGATGTTGTGTCCCCTAGTGGGTGTGAGCAACGAATTGGTTCCAGAGGGAATCTGCTATAACATTGTGCGCCTTAAAAATAAGAGGACTTAAAGCGATCGGATGGGATCGTGCGCCTTAAAAATAAGAGGACTTAAAGCGATGATTATAGACGATCGTGCGCCTTATACAAAGAGGACTTAAAGCGATCGGATCATGCGCCTTATACAAAGAGGACTTAAAGCGATCCATAAACGCCGTGCGCCTTATACCAAGAGGACTTAAAGCGACGGGGAACATCGTATGCCCGACGGGGAGTTACACTAAGTAACGAGCGATGGTTCCAATAGTTCCTGAGTGAACTGGTGTGGAGAAATGATGGAAGTCGGTACCGCATGTGCATTGCATAGAGTCGTTGTGTCGGTCTCTGTGCATTTGCATAAATCATGAATGGATTGATTGTGTGAGAATTGTGAATGTATGCATTATGTGTGGAAAATCATGAATGGATTGATTGTGTGTGGAATTGTGGATGAGATTGATGAGTTGATATATGTATATATATGTTGATGATATCCGTATTGTGCTTGGTTGATATACTTTGTGTTGTTGTGTCTGAATTCTGGTATAAGTGGTGGTGAGAATATTTTATATGTGTATTTTTGTGTTAAACATATAATTGTATGCAATTATATTATGATTGTGTTTCTCACCCTTCTGCTGTTTTTAATGCTCTATGAGGCATTGCAGATTAGATGTTGGAGGTCTTTTTGTGAAGCTTAGGTCTTCATTCTTTTGTCGGCCGGCTCTTATATGTAGCACCGGGTAGTCGGGGTGATCGAGTGTGATTATTTTGTATTATGTATATATGTATCTTTTGGATTGTACACGTATGATGTTGTATTTGACAGACAAACCCTTTATGTGATATATATATATATATGAGTTTCAGTACAGATTTTCCGCTTTTATTATGTATATGAATTGTGGGTGTTAGGAACTAAGTTCCTTTGTTATGTGCTACCTGAATTGTTGCATATCTATATGAGCAGGTGTATGTGTATTTGTTTCAATTGATGTGACCCCTCGATCTATGCCGTGAATGGTTTAAATATACTCTGGTGATATTTTAGATTTTATTTATCGCTTTAATAGCTTGGGGGTATAGATTGAGGGTGTTACATTAAGTGGTATCAGAGCCAGTCCGTGTCAGTTTGTGTCAGTCCTTGTTGGTCTTTATGGTTCGGTGAGTTGTTTGTTTAACCATAGTTGTTGTTATTGGAAATGAACAGAATATGGCTGGTAGGAATGACGCTGCTTTGGCTGCTGCTATACAAGCTATGGCTCGGGCTGTGCAGGGTGCACCTAATACTGTGGGTAATGATGAGTTCAGGAAGAACAAACTGCCTATCTTTAAAGTGTGATATGATCCTGATGGTGCACAGATTTGGCTGAATGAGATTGAAAGAACTTTCCGAGTGATGGATTATGATGAGGATCAGAAGGTGAGACTGGGTACTCACATGTTGCTGGAAGAAGCTGATGATTGGTGGGTTAGTACACGTCATGTGTTGGAAGCTCAGAGGAGGAGATCACTTGGGCTGTGTTTAGCATTGAGTTTCTGAGGAGGTATTTTCCTGAAGATGTAAGAGGAAAGAAGGAAATTGAGTTCTTGGAGTTGAAACAAGGTAGTATGTCTGTTGTTGATTATACGGCTAAGTTTGTAGAGCTGGTGCAGTTTTATCCACATTATGCTGAAGCGACTGCGGAATTTTCTAAGTGTGTGAAGTATGAGAACAGATTGCGTCCTGAGATAAAGCAGGCAATCGGTTACCAAGGGATTCGAAGGTTCTCAGACTTGGTGGATTTTTGTAGGATTTTGAAGAGGATAGTAAAGCTCGTTCTACTCACTATAAGAGTGTGAGCGAGAGGAAAGGGAAGCAACAGTTCCGTGGTGGTCCTTATGTGACACCGACTGATAAGGGTAAGCAAAGGGGTACTTTTGATCGAAGGCCGAGTGGAGGAGGTATGTCTAATTCTTCGAGATGTTTTGGGTGTGGTGAATTAGGACATCGTCAGTTCGAATGTAAGAAGGGTACGAAGAAGTGTTCTAATTGTGGAGGTTTTTGACATGTCGCAGCTGAGTGCAAGAGGAAGAATGTGGTGAAGTGTTTCAACTGTGGGGAACCTGGTCATATTAGTACAAAGTTTCCGAAACCGAAGCAAGCTCCAGGTGGTGGGAAAGTTTTTGCCTTGGCAGGAACTCAGACTACAAGTGCAGACCGTCTGATCAGAGGTACTTGTTTAATTAATAGTACGCCTTTAGTTGTTATTATTGATATCGGAGCGACTCATTCATTTATTTCGTCTGAGTGCACGAAGCGTTTGAATCTTGTGTTGTCTTCGATGGGTGGTGAGATGGTTATTGATACTCCAGCAATGGGGTCAGTAACTACTTCTTCGGTTTGTCTAAGTTGTCCTTTGACCATTTATGGTAAAGACTTTGAGATGGATTTGGTGTGTTAGCCGTTGGAGGGTTTAGATGTGGTTTTGGGAATGAATTGGTTACAATTCAATCGGGTTCATATTGATTGTTATCATAAGCTGGTAAGGTTTCCTTCTCTTGAGGAAGACGAAGACTTGAGTTTCTTATCTACCAAAGAGTTGAAGAAAATTTTGGCGGATGAAGCTCAGTTGTTTGGGTTGTTTGCATCGTTGACTGTGGATAGTCAAGTTTCACTTGATGTGTTTCCTGTTGTGAGTGATTTTTCGGGAGTGTTTCCTGAGGATATTTCGGACTTGCCACTAGAGAGAGAGGTGGAGTTTTCTATAGATCTAGTTCCTGGTACTAGACCTATATCGATGGCACCATACCAAATGTCGGCATCTGAGTTGGTTGAGTTAAAGAAGCAATTGAATGAATTATTGGAGAAGAGGTTTGTGAGACCAAGTGTGTCGCCTTGGGGTGCGCCTGTTTTATTGGTAAAAAAGAAAGATGGAAGTATGCGATTGTGTATTGATTATCGCCAGTTGAATAAGGTGACGATTAAGAATAAGTATCCTCTTCCAAGGATTGATGATCTGATGGATCAGTTGGTGGGTGCGTGTGTGTTTAGTAAGATTGATTTGAGATCAGGGTATCATCATATAAGGGTGAAAGAGGAAGATATTCAGAAGACGGCTTTTAGGACATGATACGGTCATTATGAATATTCTATGATGCCGTTCGGGGTTTCTAATGCGCCAGGTGTGTTTATAGAGTACATGAATCGTATTTTCCACGAGCATTTGGATAGTTTTGTTGTTGTGTTTATTGATGATATCTTGGTTTATTCTAAGTCTCGGGGGGAGCACGCGGAGCATTTGCGTATTGTTTTGCAGGTTTTGAAGGAGAGGAAACTTTTTCTAAATTGTCCAAGTGTGAATTCTGGTTGTCAGAAGTGAGTTTTCTTGGACACGTAATTTCAGGGAATGGTATCGCAGTGGATCCATCTAAAGTAGAGGCAGTTCTACAATGGGAGGCTCCGAGATCCGTTACTGAAATTCGAAGCTTTTTGGGATTAGCTGGATATTTCGAAGGTTTATTGAAGGTTTTTCTAAGCTAGCACTTCCTTTGACCCAGTTGACTTGTAAAGGCAAAGCGTTCATTTGGGATATTCAGTGTGAGGAAAGTTTTAATGAGCTGAAGAGAAGATTGACTACAGCTCCGATTTTGATTTTACCAGATCCTAATGAACCGTTTGTGATCTATTGTGATGCATCTTTGATTGGTCCAGGTGGTGTTCTGATGCAAGAAGGTAAGGTGGTAGCTTATGCTTCAAGGCAATTGAGAGTGCATGAGAAAAATTATCCTACCGATGATCTTGAATTAGCGGCTGTGGTTTTTGTGTTGAAGATTTGGAGGCATTATCTCTACGGTGTAAGATTCGAAGTCTTTAGTGATCATAAAAGTTTGAAATATTTGTTTGATCAGAAAGAGTTGAATATGAGGCAACGTAGATGGTTGGAATTCTTGAAGGACTGCGACTTTAGCTTGAATTACCATCCGGGTAAAGCTAATGTGGTAGCCGATGCGTTGAGTCAGAAATCGTTGCATATGTCAGCTTTGATGGTTAAGGAGTGGAAACATTTAGAATCGTTTAGGGATTTGAGTTTGGTATGTGAATTAACATCGGTTAGTATGAGGCTTGGTATGTTGAAGGTTACTAATGATTTTCTGTTGAAGGTTAATGAGAAACAGAAGATGGATGTGAAATTTGTGGATTTGATGACGGTTGGAGAGAAAAGTGTGAATAAGGATTTTAAAGTGGATGATAAAGGTGTTTTGAGGTTCCGAGGTAGAATTTGTATTCCGGATGATGCGGGGTTGAAAAGGATGATTTTGGAGGAAGGACACCGGAGTAATTTGAGTATACATCCAGGAGCGAATAAGATGTACCAAGATTTGAAGAAGATTTTCTGGTGGTCGGGTTTAAAGAGAGATGTGGCTCAATTTGTGTATGCATGTTTGACGTGTCAGAAGTCGAAAGTATAACATCTGAAGCCTAGTGGTTTGTTGCAACCGTTAGATATTCCTGAGTGGAAATGGGATAACATTTCTATGGACTTTGTGACAGGGTTGCCGAACACTCAACAGGGACATAATGCGATTTGGGTGGTTGTAGATAGGCTGACTAAATCGGCTCATTTCATTCTGATTGACATCAGTTTTTCTTTGGAGAGGTTGGCCGAGATTTAAATCAGTGTGATTGTGAAATTGCATGGGGTTCCGTTAAGTATTGTTTCAGATCGAGATCCGAGGTTTACCTCAAGATTTTAGGAAAGTTTACAAAAGGCTTTGGGTTCTAAATTGAGATTGAGTTCGGCTTATCATCGGCAGACGGATGGGCAGAAGGAGAGAACAATTCAGTCGTTGAAAGATTTGTTGCGGGCTTGTGTTCTTGAACAAGGTGGTGCGTGGGATAGTTATCTTGCATTGATTGAATTCACGTATAATAACAGTTTCCATTCGAGTATTGGAATGGCACCGTTTGAAGCGTTGTATGGAAGGAGATGTCGAACACCGTTGTGTTGGCAGGAATCTGGTGAGGGTGCGATGGTTGGACCGGA
Source organism: Lathyrus tuberosus (assembly GCA_022829125.1). Classification (NCBI taxonomy): domain Eukaryota; kingdom Viridiplantae; phylum Streptophyta; class Magnoliopsida; order Fabales; family Fabaceae; genus Lathyrus; species Lathyrus tuberosus. Next base: position 414,013 of record JALAZF010000491.1, on the reverse strand, counting down.
GTTGGTGCAGCAGACTACGGAAAAGGTGAAGCTTATTTGCGAGAAAATGAAAGCTTCTCAGAGTAGGCAAAAGAGGTATCATGATCGAAGGAGGAAAGATCTTGAGTTTCAAGAGGAAGATCACGTATTTTTGAGAGTTACGCTGGTAATGGGTGTTGGTCGTGCATTGAAATCGAAGAAGCTTACTTCTCGGTTTATTGGTCCTTACCAGATATCCACGAGAGTTGGTGTTGTGGCATATAGAGTGGCGTTGCCGCCGAGTCTGTCGAATTTGCATGATGTGTTCCATATTTCACAGCTTCGGAAGTATGTTCCGGATCCATCGCATGTGATTCCGATGGACGAGGTTGAGGTAAGGGAGAACCTTACGGTTGAGGCATTACCAGTTAGGATTTTGGATCGCGAGTTGAAGCGGCTAAGGGGCAAGGAAATTGCACTTGTGAAAGTGGCGTGGGGAGGCACTGCTGAGGGCAATTTGACTTGGGAGTTGGAGAGTCGGATGCGAGAGTCGTATCCAGAGTTGTTCGTCTCAGGTACTATTTTCGAGGACGAAAATTTCTAAGTGGGGGAGAGTTGTAACGCCCCAGTGTTAGTATTTTTATTTAATTGAGGCGTTTTGATTATTTTATTATTATATTATTTTATTTCTGACTTTTATTTGAAAATATGTTATTTTTCATCGAGATTATATTTTATCGCGTTTTGGGAGCGTTTGCGAGATATTGAGTGTAGGGGTATTTTGGTCTTTTGTTTGGGTAGATATTATATTTTTCATATAATAGAAATAGAAAGAGAGAAAATAGAAAGGAAAGAAAAAGAAGAGAAGAAAAAGAGGAAGAAAGAAAAGAGAAAGAAAAGGAGAAAGAGAGAAAACTTGGAAATCTAGGAACCGATTCAACCGACTTTTCAAACGCGATTTAATCGGGTAAGGGTGCGAAACTCGATTATACTATGCTTGTGTATGATTATGTGTGTGTGTATTGGATTGTTTGTTGTGTTTTCATAGTTTTCGATTCTAGGTCGATAGAGAGAAATCAATGTTTTCGCAGTTGGAAATCGATGTAAATGCGGTAGAATACTTGTTACCATGATTAAACTAGGTTCTGATTGTTATATGTTGGTTTGGAAATGTTTTGGTTGAGAAAATATCATTTTGGGTTGTGTAACAGCGCTGCTGGGATTTCTGGTTTTCGCAGGTTCGCACTGCGAATCCCCTAACGAAGGGGAAAGCGAGCATTCGCTGGCTGTTCGCACTGCGAATGTGAGGGCGAGCATTCGCCAGAGGTTCGTACTGCGAACTTTGTGTTATTTTGTGTTGTTTTCTTTCTGCCACTGTTCGCTGGGGAACTCGCACTGCGAATGGGGAGGCGAGCATTCGCTGGATGGTTCGCACTGTGAATGTTGGGGAATTTTTAGGCTATTTTTGCTTCTGACTTGGTTCGCTGGGACATTCGCACTGCGAATGAAGAAGCGAAGGACTCGCTAGGAGCTTCGCACTGCGAATGTGACAGTTTTTCCCAATTTATTTTCTTTATAACTTTTAATCCGTAAGCCGGTTTGAGGCGCGATTTGGTGCGTTAGAAAGCTTTTGGCATGTTCTTTCTTATATTAATGGTTTCGAGATCGTTGGTCGATTTAATTATGTCGAGAATTTGGAATGTGTCGTTATTGACTTTTATCGTTTTAAAGGTGTGCATTTGATGTGTTATTATGCAACATGCGTGTGATATGTACTGTATGACTGGTGTGATGTTATGTAATGTGAAGGTATGTGTTTAGATGGTGTGATGATGGTTTGTGGCCGTATGGCAAATAAATGCATTGTTTTGGGCTTGAATTGCAAAGCATGATTTTTGTTGATTGAGATGGTTGCATATATGTGTGCATTTGAATGTCATGAGTCATTGTATGCCAAGAATCATGATGTGCATTCTTGTGATGTTGTGTGCCCTAGTGGGTGTGATCAACAAATTAGTTCCAGAGGGAATCTGCTATAACATCATGCGTCTTAAAAATAAGAGGACTTAAAGCGATCGGATGGGATCGTGCGCCTTAAAAATAAGAGGACTTAAAGCGATGATTATAGACGATCGTGCGCCTTATACAAAGAGGACTTAAAGCGATCAGATCGTGCGCCTTATACAAAGAGGACTTAAAGCGATTCATAAATGTCGTGCGCCTTATACCAAGAGGACTTAAAGCGATGGGGAACATCGTATGCCCGACGGGGAGTTACACTAAGTAACGAGCGATGGTTCCAATAGTTCCTGAGTGAACTGGTGTGGAGAAATGATGGAAGTCGGTACCGCATGTGCATTGCATAGATTCGTTGTGTCGGTCTCTGTGCATTTGCATAAATCATGAATGGATTGATTGTGTGAGAATTATGAATGTATGCATTATGTGTGGAAAATCATGATTGGATTGATTGTGTGTGGAATTGTGGATGAGATTGATGAGTTGATATATGTATATATATGTTGATGATATCCGTATTGTGCTTGGTTGATATACTTTGTGTTGTTGTGTCTGAATTCTAGTATAAGTGGTGGTGAGAATATTTTATATGTGTATTTTTGTGTTAAACATATAATTGTATGCAATTATATTATGATTGTGTTTCTCACCCTTCTGCTGTTTTTAATGCTCTATGAGGCATTGCAGATTAGATGCTGGAGGTCTTTTTGTGAAGCTTAGGTCTTCATTCTTTTGTCGGTCGGCTCTGATATGTAGCACCGGGTAGTCGGGGTAATCGAGTGTGATTATTTTGTATTATGTATATATGTATCTTTTGGATTGTACATGTATGATGTTGTATTTGACAGACAAACCCTTTATGTGATATATATATATATATATATATATATATATGTATGAGTTTCAGTACATATTTTCCGTTTTTATTCTGTATATGAATTGTGGGTGTTAGGAACTAAGTTCCTTTGTTATGTGCTACCTGAATTGTTGCATATCTATATGAACAAGTGTATGTGTATTTGTTTCAATTGATGTGACCCCTCGGTCTTTGCCGTGAATGTTTTAAATATACTCTGATGATATTTTAGATTTTATTTATCGCTTTAATAGCTTGGGGGTATAGATTGGGGGTGTTACAATGGGCGACATCGCGGGGATGAACGGGAAGTTGGGAACGAGGTGAATGAAGAGACGCGTGTTGGGGAATGAAGCGACACGCCTGGGGGAGTGTGCGCCACGTGTCGCAGCTCATCATTGTCTAGGGTGGCTATGCTAGGGTAGCGCAATCGATTACCTAGGAGCCCTCGAGACTTATGAGAGCCCCCTAAATAGGGGAAGCCCGTGTCATTTGCATGTTTTTCGCTCTCCCTTTGCTCTAACTTTCCCTTCCTTCGTTCTCCCTTCCACCGCCGTTCGCTTCCGTTCGCCGCCGCTGACAGCCGTACCGGAACCCTACCGGAAGCACTTTTTGAAGTAAGTTCTCTCTTTTTTCCTCTAGTGCTTGCATTTGTAGGGTGAATCTATGGTGAACTGGTGAAGTTCCCATGGAAATCACGAAATATTCGGCGACAACGGCGGAATTTTCTAGTTTAATCATTGAACCTCGCGGGGAGAGATGATGAAATCCCCGAGGACATAAAGAACGTCTTGGGGTCGTGAGATAAACTTTTCTCTGTTCTTTTTGTTGAGTCTCACGGGGATATCTGGCGAGTTCCACGGGAACACGAAGAATGTTACGGGGACGTTGGTCGTATACCTGGGGTCACGCCCAATTTTGCTCCCCACGGACCTGAGGATGGCCGCGGGTTCGCGTTCCCCAACGTTCCCTCCTTGCCGTTTCACTTGATCAGCGGTGGAGGGGGTGGATTTGATATGGGTCATCGAATTCACCATTTCCTTATGCTTTTCAGGTAAATGGATGTATTGCCAGTGGCCGAGGGGTCTTTGGATATCTACGACGGGCCTGGTTCACCTATGGCGGAGACAACCAGCGTCGGGGATAGGACGCCCAACGAGTGGGCCTGCGAGGAGGCAGTGAACATGATCTCCGAGTTTGTCGACCTGGACGAGGAGGGAATATTTTGTACCGTCGAGCACCGCCTAATAGGTTCACCGAAGTCATGGAACGTGTTTAGGCCTTTGCCACATCATCGAATATGCTCGACATATAGCGGGATGCGGTTCTCTTTCTTTCTTTTTCCTCCTCGTCTGGGCGGAGAGTCTTCGTCTTTGTGGCCGCGGGGGCCTTCCTTGCATCTCGACTCAAGGGCGACCTGTGCTGCCTCTGACTCCTCGAGCTTGATGTACGACTGAGCTCGTTGGAGGAGGTCCTCCAGACGGTGGGGTCTGCGGAGGCCCACGGACTTGGCAAAATTAGATCCAAAATGTAGTCCATGGATGATCAAGTATTTCTTCATGTCGTCGGTCGTATGAACCTCGACAACCTCTCTGTTGAATCTCTCTATGTAGTTCCGGAGAGATTCGTTCTTCCCCTGGAAGATGCTCTCTAGGGCAGCCTCTGTCTTCAGGTGTTGACGAGACGCAGTAAAGTGTTTGGTGAAGCGTTGTCTTAATTGCTTCCAGGATGTGATCGACCCGGGTTCTAGCCCTTTGTACCATGTCATGGCTCCCTTCCGCAAGGTGGTGGGGAAAAGCCTGCATCTAATGTCTCCCCTGATGTTTCTGAAGTCGACATGACTTCGAAACTTTCGACGTGATCGTCGGGGTCGGCCAGACCGTCGTAGGTCCCCAGTGGTGGGGGTTTCTCCATACCCGCGGGGATTGGGGCGTTCATGATCTCCCACGACAGAGGGGTCCTCTGGTCGTCATTGTCGCTTCTGGCTGGGGATCCTGAAGGGGACCGGTGATGCTGTGGAGGGGAGTTCCTCGAACGGTTCCTCGGTCTTTCCTCGGTGGTTTTGGACTTCTTGTTATTTGCGGAGGGCCCGGGTTCCTTCCGGAGTGGGGAACAATGGCGCTTCTGGGAGGTCGCCGGCTGGGGGCGTTTAAGGGGTGGACGACGGACGTCGCGCACCGGCGAGGGGGTTCGATATTCTTCGGGTGGAGTCCTTCGCGGGGAAGGGGAGCGGCGAGGTGAGGGCGGACGATGATGTCTTCGCGGGGAAGATCGTCGTGTCCGCCTTCGCTCTAGTGCTTCAATCCTGGTATTCTGGTGTTCTATCAGCTGATTAGTCTGATTGATCAAGGCAAATAGGGCCACGGTGTTCGGATCCGCATTGGGCGGAGGAGCAACCGGCTGAAGGACGGCTTGTTGGTCGTCCTGCTGGGCAGCGTGGTAAGCCGTGTCTTGGGAGTCTGAGGAGGCGGTATGCCCGTCTCTCACGTCGTCTTCTTCGACGTGGAGGGCGGCAGCGTCTTCGCGGTGGTTCTCGTTCTCGAGTTGTCCGAGGACGGTGTCCAGAGCCTTGTTAGCAGATGGGTTGCTGGCCATGATGGTGATGAACGAGAGTTGCTTTGGTTTATCGGAAGAAAAATGGGGAAGCAAAGGTTCCCACAGATGGAGCCACTGATTGTACATGGATCAGACAGTATCTGGTGGCCAACAACGTCGTTTGGGCTTCAGCTCCGGTGCGGTTGAAAGACGGCCGGGGGTGGGGTGGGTGGGTGTACCTGCAAGGTACTTCGGCGCTTAAGTAAGGTAACCGTCAGAGAAGATAGAAAGTACAGAGATGGGAGTGAGAAAGTGTGTGTGTAACCTGACCCTCTCAAGTGAGAGGGTATTTATAGAGAGCCCCCAGCGCGGGGCCAACGGTTACTTGTATTGGGCTGGATTGCCAGGCCCAATCCAAGTAACTGCCAGGGCTTACGTGGCGTAGTGAAGAACAGCACGTGGTCTTCGCCCTGGGGTAACCGTTCCTAGATCTCCAGAATTAGGGCAGACCGATTCCATCGGGAGTGGGTGGTTACATGAGAACGTGTCCTCGTGGGGAGGAGTCTTGCATGTCGGGGAGAGACGTGTCCTCGCGGGGAGGACTCTTATGTACAGAAGGAGGTGGCTCCTCGCGGAAAGGAGCACCTGAGTGCCGAGGAGGGGCGAGATCGGAAAGGCTTAGCGCCTCTGCCCGACGCTCTATGCCGCGTGTGCCTGACACTGTTAAGGTGGCCTGTGTTCGACGTTGGTTGTGATAAGAGGCCTTTGTTGGGCCGCCCCAGGACGTGTGGGTTGGGCCTGCTCGACTGAGGAGCAGACCCCGGCCCAGTCCAGAACAACAACCATATAAGCAAACCTGAACCATTGTTTGGTGGAGTTGCGAAGCAAATATTTCCAACAATTCATTACATTCACGATCCCAAAAAACAAAAATTGCTGAACTTCCATTATCAACAACTTCAATCTCAATTTTGTACCTATAACGTTAAAAACTTTCAATTAAAAGATGTTTGAAATAACTTATGAAATTGATTACATGAAAAGGTAATCTATATCTATATAATATATTAAATCTGAAGCGGCGAATTATATGACGACACATACTGACATTTCTATTCCATTTGTGCCACATCATCCCATAGTCCTATGTGGCACATCTAAGATCTTATTTTCATTTTTTAAATAGACAAATACTATATTTATTCTCTATTGGAGGTCACGAGTTCGAACCTTGGCAAAAACGAAAAAATCTCATTTTTAACAAAATTGATCTAACAAGACAACTACTATTCCAACTATCTATATTCCCCTAAACATTAAATTAAAATTATGTCTTATTTGAAATCATAAAGAATATGAACACTAAAAATACTTAAAATAATTTTTTTTAATCTCAAAGTAATTATAATAAAAAATATATTAACATATTAACCTAACAATTAATTACTAACTTAGATAAATATATTATTTTCATAAATACATATTACCAAAGTGAATTATGCTTTATCATTTCCTTTATAATAGTGACCATAGAAAGTATGATAAAAAATATTGAGAATAATGTCTAAAAAAAGAACAATCATGTTTTAAAACTTATATATCATTATTTCTTTTTCATAAAATAATTTTTGACTTATAAAAAATGTAAAAGTTGAACCAAATGTCTTTACTGTCAAATTAGTTATTACACAAATTTTAAAGATTTATCACTATTTGTTAATATTAAAATATAATAGAGTATGCAAAATGTTATAATCATATTTATATACTTTATTATTATATTCTTCATATTATGACATACCAGAAAATTAATGACAAAGAATAACATTATTGATTTTTTACATATAATTGTCAAAAAGTATGAGGATAAAAATATTAAAAATGACCACAAAAAATATATTTTAGAGTTTTATTAAAATTTACAAAAACTAAATTCTTAATATCGTTGTCAACTTACAAATATACACTTTTTTTTCAAGAAAAATGTTTATTTTTCTATCATATTGTTTTCTATATTATAATTCATAATAAATTATTATAGCATATCTTTTTAACCATATATTTAAAAATAATAATAATTAAAATTCAATATAAATCAAATAAAAATTATTTTACAACCGCACATCACGCGGTTCTTAATCTAGCACCTATAAATTTCGGTCTCTGTTGAATGATCATCAACACACACACACACACACACACACACACACACACACATATATAAGGGGGAGTGTCTCCCTTAGCTACTTTGGGACACTTGCAGCATGCCTGATAGTACCAATCGTTTGCGGTTGCTTTCAATTTCTTTGTGGTTGCTACGGTTACACACCATGACATCTGGTTCATGTGATATTAATGAATTAATGGTAGAAAATAATAACATCGTTGCATACATTTTATAATTTAAACACAACCAATAAAATACTTACATCAAGAAGGTTTATTAGATCTCGTAGACAGAGAGGGGTAGCATTTGACATGAACTTATCATATATAGTAATTTGAGAACCAAATGAGTTTTGTGACCACATATTAGATTGTGTGCACTTGCGTTGACTTGAACTTCCAATGTTGTTGTCCTTCAGTAGCCTTTCAAACTAAAGAATAACATGTTCATGTTGTTGTGCTTTGGTAGAATTTCAAACTAAACAATACCATAAAAGAGAACAATGTTTTTCTAAAGTACTTGTACATTGAAAATATTACCTTTTTAGAAATTCAACTATATTCGGTACGCCTAATGAGCAGATTTGTGATGTTGTACGTGTTCGATACAGAAAGAGAATACTTCCCTATTTAAAAACAAACTTTTCTTATTAAGTATGGCATAATATTAGTTGACTAAATAGAATTAACGAAATCTGAAGAATATTTATACCTTCGGCTTTCACCCTCGCATATTGTAATAATATAATTGTAGGACCAAATTCTTTGTTCGTTTGGACAAAGTTCATGAACTTCAATGCATATGTCTCCCAAAGAGTACAATTCAAAATGGCATTCCTTCACATGTTAAAAGATTAGATTAAACACAACTTAAATAGTACTATTGGGATAACACTTAAAGCATAAAAAAAAACAAACATAAAAATTTATTAAAATGGAGAACATTTACCCAAAGTCTTTTAAAATTAGGTTGACCTGTTATTTCTTGCCAGCACTCATCTGTGTATACCCAATCTCTTTACCACTCCAATAACATCTAACGACAAAGATTTTATTAGTCAACAACATATTAATATTAACTACAACTAAAACCTCAAAATAATTTAAGAAAAATGTTTTACCTATTAACATATCATTCCTCCAGTTCATAGAAATAATTTCTGCAAACAACTTCAATTTCAACTTTTTACTAGGTATTTGATGTTTGTTTATATCATAGACACGAGTTCTAGGTGTAAATCTTATAACAAAAGGATGTTCCGAGGTTTTGAACACAAGATGATTTATTTGAGGCATGAAATTTGTTACAGTATACGTGTTGTTAACCAACAAAACAACATCAAATGTTGCTTTCAAAGTTGTTGGTACTATAACATGAGCATCTATGCCCTACAAATCCATTACAACCATAGCTTATGTTTAAGACATTACCAAAATGAAGTTAAATAAAAATAAACAATTCGAACTTACGTTAGCATCAACACATATAAGCTCAATGTGCTCTTTGTTGTTAGAAATTACAGCCCATTTATGGTGTACTTTATTGCAATTTTCCATAGCTCTTTTGTATCATTAATATCAGCTATCCTTTCAAATGGCATTGCCATTAGTTTAAGCCTGCATTTTTTAGCCTTGCCATTAGTTACAGATTTACTTCATAACTTCAATACTTAGTATCATCTACCAAAATAATGCAACAATGAAATATATATATTTTTAGTATCATAAACTTAAACACAACGAAATCTTAAAAAAAACATGTCATTAGTTTCATAAATAGAAATTAAATTAAACACTTGAAACATATTAACATACAGTACGAAGTGGTTAATGTTGAAGAAGAAGAACAAAGATGAATATCACTGTTAAACAAACCATGAAGAAGTTGCATGTTCATCTAATTTCATCAAACCTCACCTTTAAATATGCGAAATCAGTGAAGAAAATAAAGCTTTTTGAGATGTTGGATTGAATAGAGACAAAATAAGAAATTGGAGTTGGAGAGAGAGATAGAGAGAAACAAGCAATGAAGATGGAGAAGACGAAAAAGAGATTATGAAAAGCTTTTCATTTGGGAGAGACGAAAAAGTGAGTTGGTAGTACTTTACATTAGTACCAACAATTAGTTGACTTTATTAGTTCATCTAGTTTCTTTGAAATAATAAATATTTAGGCGACATAAATGTTGAGCACAATTTCAAAGAAAGTGGTAACTATATTTTTTGAAAAAATGATTCGGTTAGAAAAAAATATTATTTGGACACAAAAGGTCTCTAAAGTGATGAAGTGGTAATTTCTAAAGCAATGACAAAGTTGATTTTTTCAGAGCATCTAATTTTCTTATATTATAGATACCATAATAGAATTTTCTTAAAAGAAATTTGAACATTCCAAAAAAGATAAATAAAGAAGAAAAATGGGAAGATATCTCGAGTTAGTCACATATGTATTGAATGGCCTGAATATAAGCCTAAAGTACAACATCATGAATTTTTACAAAACCATAAAAGGTGATAATTTCATGGATCTTTCTATTCCTACATCAACTACCATCTTCAACTCTCACACTAGGGAGGAGAAGAAAAGAGAGACCATGGAAGCATAAGATTGAACCACCATTCATGACATAAGAAATAGTTATTCAAACACTATTACAACGCTACAAAGAATATAATAGGCCATATCCAAAAATTGACATATAGCGGTCTTAATCAAGAATTTGAGTATCAACAACTGCATTTCCTTAAGGGTGCGTTTGATTTGCAAAATAAGAAGCACTTGACAGAACAATACTAAACAATACAGAACAGTACAAGACAACTTTTTGTTTTATACTATATTTGATGGTCGGTGCCTTGAACAACTTTTTGTCTATTTTATTTGATATATCTATGCAGTAAATAATATAATTTTACTATAATATTTGTATTGATATATAAAATATTAATATTCATGAATCAAAATATTAAATAATGAGAAGAGAAGAAAAATAATGAACAAAAAAAAAATTACTCAACTTTGTTTGATATGTCTATACATCATACAAAATAGTATAATATTTTTTATTAATGAATAAAATTATAATATTATATTTATAAAACAAAATATTAAATAGTGAGAGATTAAAAATTATATTTTGATATTTTTTGATAATTTGTGTTTGGGACAAAAAGTTGTCCCATGGTTTAGTGAGGGACAAAAATTCATGTTTTTATCGTGTCTTTTGCCATATATTTTATCCTGTCCCATGATAAGTTTATGCATTAAACAAGGTGCAAAAAAAGTTATCTTGTCCAATCCCTCAATTTTTAACAAATGAAACGCACCCTAAGAGAACACTCTCAACTGCCCGAAGAGTCAAAATGTATCACAATCCAACAGTTATCGGATATAGGTTCGAAAGGACATGAAGGGGACCAATAAGCAAATATCTCACCATTTAGAAGGATTATGCTCCCCTTAAAATATCAATATGTTTATGGTTCCTATAAAGTAATCAGCATATGCCCCACCATGGGCTACCTACTTTTGAATTTGTAATTGATATATTAGAGAAAAAAATTATAGTCAGAAATGTGAATCTATGTGTTTGCATGTATGTATCTAATGAATTTGATGTTATTGATTGACTTGTTGTTTTAATAATGACACCACTGATGCTTGTTGAATTCGATAAAATATCTTTCCAACTCTTTGATGATGGTAAGTAAATTGAATATATCTCAAGACTCATCAAGTAGAAGATTCAATGCTCTAGTGAAGTGCTTATATGATCGGTGCATCAGACTCTTTATTTTCTAAAATATCTTGAAAATCTTTTTAAGTCCTAGCCAATTGATTAGGTAGTTATCTGATCAATTAGGAGTTGTTTTACAACTAAATAATCTATTATCCCAGATTCTAATAAAGTATTTTCCATAAAATGCTCAGAATCAATTGGACGAAATCTTTTAATGATTTATAAAAACTAAATATCAAAATTTTTTATTTGTGCCTTGAATAATCAATTAGCCTAACCGATTATCCCATTAATTCGACCCTGAATTATTTCCTTGTTGAGCCTCATTTTCTCCTATATAAAGGAGGTCTCTCATATTCAAAATCACACCAGAATTCAGAAATTTCCTATTTCTTAACATTTTATTACTATTTTTTTCTCTCTTTAAATATTCTCTTCACCAAACTGTTCTTAGTGCCTTATGAGTGAAAATAACGTGTGAGGAAAGTGTTGTATTGGTGTCGTGCCACTATTTTATTTCAAGAGTATGATAATATTGAAGATTGAGTTTGATTCTTAATATAAAGCATTAAGAAATCTCTGTTTGGTTAGAACTCATCCTGGTAAAAGTTATGTTTGGTTATACCTTTCACATAATCAACATGGCATGCAAAAAGTTCATCATAATTAATAACCTCTCTCACATGAAATTTCTAACCTAGCATAATTCCTACCCCAAACAGGTTCTAACTAGGAACTCACCTTGAAATAGAACCTAAAACTTGAATAGAGATGGAGAGATGGTGTTGATTTAGCTCTAATATCCTCTTTCCAATTGGATTGCATGCAAACAATTCCATGCGTATTTCCTCTCTTTCTTGCTCTTCCTCCCTTTCTCTATTCTTCTCTAATTTTCTGGTTTCTTGAGAGTTGAAAGAAGTGATAACTTGGGGAAATTCTCAAGGTTTGGGGTTTTGAATACTCATTTGACACAATTACCATCTTACCCTTCATTTGAATTCCTCAATTACCAAAAAAGCACCCCAACCACTAATGACAACGTTTCCTCTTCTAATCTCCCATAATACTACTCCCTCCGTCCCACAATGAGTGATCGAGTTGACTTTTCACATAGATTAAGAAAACAGGAATAAATGAAGGAAAAAGAATGATATTTTTACTAAAGTACCCCTATGATGTATTGGGAATGATGAAAGTAATATTAATTAGAGGGTAAAATAGGAAAAGTTGCATTGGAAATTGAAATGGGTCATATATTTTGGGACACCATTTTATTCCAAATGGGTCACTCATTGTGGGACGGAGGGAGTACTAATTAAATAAAGGGTTAATACCCATTTTGCCCCCTGCCATATAGGCGCTTTTCGAAAAACCTCCCTGTAAAAAAAAAAACTTGCAAAAAAAACCCTAACATTTGAAGATTCTCTCAATTTTGACCTTCATCACATTCAGTCACTAAAAATGCCAAAATGGCAGGGATCAAAATAAAAACGCTGCCAAAATGGCAGGGGTCAAAATGAAAACGCCGCCAAAATGGCAGGGGTCAAAATAAAAACCCTGCCAAAATGGCAGGGGTCAAAATGGCAGGTTTTTGGTGACTGAATGTGATGAAGGTCAAAATTGAGAGAATCTTCAAATGTTAGGGTTTTTTTTTGCAAGTTTTTTTTTACAGGGGGTTTTTCAAAAAGCGCCTATATGGCAGGGGGCAAAATGGGTATTAACCCTTAAATAAATTCATTTTAATTAGTAAATAAAAGGAAGGTGTAAATAAAAGGAAGGTAAGTAACTTAGACAAAGTGTTGGGTTATTATTTCCTCCCACTTGAATTGAAATTCGTCCTTGAATTTCATCTAAACAAGACGGTGAAACATTTCTTACATCTTTCTCCCTTGGCAAAAAAATGACTCCAACTAGACGCGACTCTTCGCCAACTGCACAACTTCCTAATATTCCCAGCTTCTAGTGCCTCCTCATTGGCAGTCTCCACTTCTTCACGATTTCTGGAATTCTTCTTGGTATTTCGATCCTTTTATTCATGATGACCTTCCGGTTCTTTACTCTTTTACAAATTCTTTTTGGTAATTGAGGAATTCAAATAAAGGGTAAGATGGTAAATGTGTCAAATGAGTATATAAAAACCAAAACCTTGAGAATGTTCTCATTTCCTCACTTTTTGCAACTCTCTAGAAACTAGAAAATTAGCAAAGAATAGACAGAAAAGGAGGAAAACATGAAAAGGAGGAAAGAAGTAAGGAATGGTTTGCATGCAATCCAATTGTGAAGCTTGAAATAGGAAATAAGAGCTAAATAAACATCATCTCCTCATCTCTACTCAAGTTTAGGTTCTATTTCAAGGTGGGTTCCTAGTTAGAACCTGTTTGTGGTATGACTCATGCTAGGTTAGAAATTTCATGTGTATGAGGTTATTAATTATGATGAACTCTTTGCATGCCACATTGATTATGTGAAATGTATAACTTAATGCATGTTAATAAGAATCTTGTTGACTATGTGTGTGTATAAACCCCCATGACATGTTTAACTTGCTATTGTATGTTTTCGATTCGTACATGATGATTTGTACCCATTTGATTAGGGTCTAGAGTGAGAAATGGTATTTTCTAGGCTGATTTTGGATAAAATGTAGCATTCAATCAGTTGACATATGCAAAATTAAAGAAATCTGAGTTTTTCTACTATATCAATCGATTGACATATAATGTTAATTTGTTCACATACCCTCATATTTCATTTTTGGCCTAGCAGGCCTATGTCAACCTGTTGACATATCATGTTAACATATTGACTTACCCAAACTTCTTTATTGGCTTGACATGCCTATGTCAATTTGTTGACATCCTATTTTCTTTACCTTTTTACTCTCAAGGAAATGATGGTGGGAATTCCATCTCTTTTCTACTTTTGAGTCTTGCCTTTATCAAGAATTGATCAGGAAAAAGCCCCATCTTTATCCTACTTTTGGGACTCACTCATTCGAGGTTTATAAAGTCTAGGGAATATATATTTGCCTAACATCTCAAATGTTACTATGCCTTATCCTATTAATTGGATCCATTACATCCTAAGGAGACTTGCTTACCAGATATCATCTTTTAGGTATGCTTACACCCATGGTTATTAGGACTTTATCTTCACCAATATGACTACTTAATGGGAATTTAACATATTCCTAAGATGCTTGTCACATGAATATTAAATGTACATTTAAGAGTATACCAAGTGAAACTGTGTATATACATGAGAAAATGAGTAAAAAGGTAAAGAGACCAGGATGTTAACAGATTGACATAAGTATGCCAAGCCAAAATATGAAGTCTGGGGGTATGTCAACAAATTAACATATGTGTCAAGAGTCATATTAGTATGATATTAAATCCTTGGTACTGAAAAAATACAAAAGTGAATAAATGACATTCCAAAATGTATACATCACAAACTACATCAAAACAATGTATACAAGGAGAATGTCTGCAATAAAACTACAAAGGAATGCACAGCGGAACTGAAGTCTACATGAGTCTTCATGCCATCTAGTCACCAAGGTTTCTAATCTCTGATTTCAACTGGTCGCATGTGTTAGACGAAGGCAATTGATCTAGAAGAGGGGGGGGGGGGTTTGAATAGATCACTTCTTTTTAAGTGTGATTCGGCGCTAAAATTTGTTTTTAAAAATATTTTACCGAAGCGGCCGAGGATAATTCGTCTACACGAACTGAGTTACTGAGAGGATCGGATATACGTAAGCTAAATGGAATGAAAGGCTCGAAGAGAAAAATGGAATCACAACTTAACAATTAATCAATTTTCCAAAAGCACGTAATATGGTACAATCTCCAATGAGCAGTAAAAAATTAAACCAAAACTTGACACTATATCAAACACCTTGTAAGCGTTTAATCTATCGAGCACTTGGAGTGCATAAAACTCCAAGATAAACCTTCTATGATAGTTGATGCAGAATTTTCAGTAAGCACAATCCAAAATGATTGTGCAGAGATTTTCAAATTAATTTTCTGCACTAAACTATACCAGAATTTTTCGATCGATTGAACAATCAAAAGCGTAAACAGTTTAAAATATAAATGAGATAAGGAAAGAGAAACGAAATCAGGTTTGTTTAGGTAGTTCCCCTTTCATCCTCGCTTCGGGTACATCTGCCCCCAATTCTAAAAACTAGAATTGAGATATCTATAACTTGTTTACAAATGCTTTTACAAGAGAAAACTTAGCTATCCCACACTCAAGAAACTTCGTTGATGCAGATACTTTATCTTCTCTTCCCTTGATTCAAGTCAAATCAAGTGCCTCGAACTTGTTGGAAGAACCTCCATTTACCGTTACTAGATTGCAAGAACACACATGTCTTCAATCACATTCACTCGGCTGATTCTGATCCACACATAGTTCGATCCTCAAACCATGTTGCACAATCCTCCAGTTAACACTACAAGATTGACAAAACCCACCGTTCTTCGATCACCTTCGCTTGGCTGAATTCAATGCACACAAGATCTAATCCAAAAACCTCCAAATCCAATTGATCTTGGAGGACACAACCCTAGATGTTTTATTCAAGAACAAACCCACTGAAACACTCACCCCAAACCAAGATACAACTCTATGCTTTGGACGTTATCACTTCATGATGCAGAAAATCAACAAAAATGATTATGTGTATTTGTTGAGAAAGGTGCAAGATGGAGATGAAGGTGATGAGAGAAAAGTTTCAATGTATTTCTTTCACTTGTTCTTGTTGTTCATGTAAAAAGTGAGGAACCATCTATTTATATGAAGCAAGGACCAACAGAAATTAATAACAGTATTTTGAACAAAGAGAAAATCAGAAAAATTAGTTACTAACAACGAGCGGTCGACCAACCATTAAAGACCGTTACAGGGCCATGCGTCGACGCATGGCTGAGAAAAATGCATAATCAGAAATGCCAGTAGCATGCGTCGACCGTAGGGTAGGTGTGCGCTTACCCGAGCGAAACACACACCCTATCAACACTTCATGAGTCGACCGGACCTCAGCTTAGGTCGACTCAAGCTTCAAAAACACTCAAAAATTGATTTTTCGACACGTTTTCATCTATTTAGGCACAGTTTATGCATGCCTAATACTAATACCATGATCACACACATGTAAGGGATATGCAAGACTCCACCAATATGTTTAGACTCATGATTATACAATGCAAAATTAGAATGCCGACACTAATGAGATGATGTCGTCCAAATTACAAACTACTAGCTAGTATACATTTTGACATCATTAAAATAAAGGTCAAATGAGAGAGGCACCTTGCCCTCACATCATGCTTATTGGAGCCCTAAGTTAGGGGACAATAATAGGCCGACACACGACCTAATATGTATAAATCTTGGTGCCATATCTCTAACCCTTGATATGTGTTTTCTACACCGTTATTTTAGTCGCTTTTCATTCTGTTTTAGTCATTTAAATTTGTGTTTTTTGTGTGTTATCTGTTTCTCAAGAAAAAGGAACTTTTGGAATAAAAAGGATCGAAAAATGAATTGTCTGGTACTATTTTCCAACATCCAACACGGGTAGGTCGTGCCTATTAACACACTCATTTTATCCAGCAAAGCACTTCTTCCATACAAGGCACCAGAGACCAATACGATTGGGTTGTGTTGCTCATCACGAGTCGTGTTGGCCATCAGTAGTAGAAAAAGAAAGCAACACAGTTGGGATGTGTCAGGCAGCACGGGTCGTGTTGCTCACCACCACCCCCACGTGTCCAACAAGATAACGTGCTCGTCTCAATTTTAGTGCTAACTTTTGGGCTTTTGTAACATTTTTAATGATATTTTGGCTCCCCATTTGTTTTAATACATGGATGAATGATTCATGATTGATCTTTATGCGAATTTACTTAGTCTTGATTGTAATAATTCTATAATTAGCCTAGAATCTCTATGAGAAAGACACCTTATGCCCTAGTGTACATTACAAACTCTTATTTTCTTTTGCAAGTTTATTTTCTCTATAAGTTTGTTTTCATTTCAAGATGTTGTACTCTCTCTATTGAAGCTCTTACTACTTAGTTCAAGTATTCTATTTCTTTTTATTTTGTTAATTATATATGTGATATCCATGAAAGCTTTACGTATCATTTCATTTGTTGTGTCTGATTAGTCAATTAGAAGATTAGGATAATGAGGATTGTCCTCATGTAGATTTCCATATTACTTGTTATGAGAACTTACTTTATTTTGTTGTTTTTGGTTTAAAACTTTGATATTCTATGTGAAAGTAAGAATAATTCAGATATCACCTATACGTTGAAAGGGTGTAGTGAAATATCAAAAATATAAGCAGCGAACAGTCGAATCGAGACGATGAAAGTGTCTCAAGTATTCAATAGAGAAAGAAATTTTTACAAATAGGTGCTTCGAAAAACTGACTCTGAGCAAATATACTACGCTGACGAAAGTAGATAGCGTATTTGATCACAGCAAGATGACATGATGATGAAAGTTGTTGTTGTCTATCTTTTCCATTTCCTACAAAATTAGATTATTTCTCGTAACAAATAGGGGTTTGCAAGAGGATAAGAGGAATTGCTTAGAGTCCTAAACTCTTCTTGTTTTAATTCATTTTATCTCTAAAAGCAAAAATCACCCATAAACTAAATTTTGATCATTTTAGCTACACATAGATAAAATAAAATTTGATAATTAGTCATTTGGTCTATGAGATTCGACAACTTTTTATACTAATTGATATTTTCGTACGCTTGTGGCGTGTCAACCCTATCTCTTTAAACTCATTTGTAACACACTATAGTATTTTTATATATCAATCATATATATATATATATATATATATATATATATATATATATATATATATATATATATATATATATATATATATATATATATATATCGCTTAAATAATGTTTTCGTCCCTGTAAGTTGGCGAGTTTTTGGTTTTGGTCCCTGAATCTTTTTTTTTTCTGTCCAAGTCCTTAACATTTGATTTCTTTTTGTGATTAGTCCCTGACGTCAAACTTCCGTTACAGAAATGATGATGTGGCTAACGGTGATGATGTGGCAGGGATGATGTGGTTCCTACCGCTGACGTGGCGAGGTGTTTTTTCATTTTTTTTTAAGTCTTCGTCAGCATTATTTTTTTATTTATTATTTTTTGTGTTGATTTAAAGGCTAATGCAAAGTTTAAAAATGGTCCCAAAAGGAGTTGAATCCAAGACCATTGGGTTCACATGATAGTACATAACCACTACACCAACTTAGATATTTGGTTAATTCATTGCAACAAATTTATATAGAATTTAATTGATATGCACTGACAGTGTAAAGATTATTTACACTGTCAGATAATCACAACTGTTGATTTATTTGAATGGTTTGACTTTTATTTTAATCACTTGAAAAGTAATACCAACGGATGGTTGTGATGCATTGACAATGTAAAATTTTTTACACTGATAGTGCATAACAATTAATCTCATTTATATATTACATAAATGATATAACTAATATATTACTAAACCAACCTACATATTTCAACTAATAATAAGTTTAATAAATATTTCAGCTATTAAATAATGTAACTAATAATTAGTTTATTAATTATTTTATTAAATATTTAATAATATTTCTTCCACTTATTTAAATAGTTAAAATATTGAATAAATTAACTAAGTTAGTTTAAATTATTTGAAATAATAGTTGAAATAGTTAAGTAAATAATTATTTAATGATATTAATATTTTATTAATATTTAATAAAATAATTAAAATATAAATATTAAATAAACTATTTTATCTATTTAATAAAAATTAAAATATAAATTAGTTAATAAATTATTTTAAATAAACTGTTTTATCTATTTATTATAAACTATTTTATCTATTTAAAATATAAATTAATTAATAAACTATTTAATATTTGAGATTAATTGGAATACACTGTCAGTGTAAAACTACTTTAAACTGTCATCCAGTTAGAATTAATTATTTTGACATATATTTATGGAATTAAAAATAAAACAATTACATTATAAATAAATCATTTTAATAACAACTTCTTCCTTGTTTCTCTCTTCTTATGTGTCAAAATAACTAATTCTAATTAGATGACAGTGTAAAGTAATTTTACACTGACAGGATATTCCAATTAATCTCATATTTAATAAACTATTTAATATTTTAATAGTTGAAATATAAATTACTTAATAACATATCTAATATTTAAAAAACTATTTATCAAGTATTTTAAAAATTTATTTAATAAACTATTAAAAAAGTATTTTAAAAAACTGTATAAAAGTATTTAATAATGTTAATTAACTAAATAGTTGAAATATTTAATAAACTATTTAATAATATTAATATTATTTCATAAAATCAATAAAAATATAATTAAAATATAATAGTTGCAGTATGTAGTATTATTTCATAATATTATGAAAATAGTTGAAATAATATAAAATAATTGTTTAATATTTAATAAGTTGAGTAAAAATTAATTATTTAATCATTAATTACCATTTATTAATTACTATTTATGAATAAAATAGCAAACTTTGTGAAGGGATTAATTATTGTGGTAGCAAAGCAAACAACTATAACCAGTTTTTATTCCAGTAATTAATCAAATATATTAATTAGTTTATTAAATAATATACTATTAAATAATCAGTTTTTATTATAGTATTATTAAACAATTTAAACTACAACATTATTAATTACTGAAATAATTACAGTATTATTAATTACAATTTTATTAAATAATTTCAATTATATTATTATTAAATAATTTTAATTTTAATATTAATCATTTTTATTAAATAACTACAGTATTATTTACTAAATATTTAATAAAATAATTATTTTATATAATAAATATTGCAACTATTTTACTAGTTTAAAGACTAATTATTTTATTAATTAATAATTATTTAGTTTAATAAATATTTGGTTTAATAATTTTACTATTTCAATTATTTTACTAGTTTAAAGACTAATTATTTTACTAATTAATAAAATAATTATACTAATTATAATAAATAATTTATACTAACAGTATATATAAATATTTATATTAAATAATTTTTATTTATATTAATAAGTATTAAGTATTAAACTCTATAAAATAATTTATATTATTAATATAAAATAATTTATACTAATTGTATTAAATAAGTGCAGTATTTTAAATATAAGTATTAAATAGTAAATATTGGATTTATGTAATATATAAATTTGTTGCAAGTAAAAACACAAGTGAGTTGAATGGTCTAGTGGCTAAGAATCATGTTGTGGAAGCAAAAGTCATGGGTTTAATCCTCTTGGGACCAAAATTTGAATTTTTGCCTTCTTCAACTACAGGGACCAAAATCAAAATGATGATGTGGAATTATTGGAGGTTAAAATAAATGAAAAATGATTAAAAAAACTTGCCACATCATCACCGTTAGCCACATCATCATTTTTGTAACGGAAGTTTGACGTCAGAGACTAATCACAAAAAGAAATCAAATGTTAAGGACTTTGCCCGAAAAAAAAAAGATTCAGGAACCAAAACCAAAAACTCACCAACTTACAGGAACGAAAACATTATTTAAGCATATATATATATATATATATATATATATATATATATATATATATATATATATATATATATATATATATATATATATATATATATATATATATATATTTTCTTGATTTATTAATGGTTCAAGAATTTGTCTTGTGTGTATAACAATATTTTTGGATTATTTATAGTTATAATCATATTTTAGTTATTTATTTTACAAATAAATATCTTGACAAATTAATAATATTGTTATTTATTTTCTTTATTTGTATAGTTGTCACGTTTCTGTGAATATATATATATATATATATATATATATATATATATATATATATATATATATATATATATATATATATATATAAAGTTGGGTTAATTATATGATTCCCCCTACCATTAGGGCGAGATTTGGTTTTGCTCCCCTCAAGTATTTTTTTTTAACGCCCCCTTATAAAATAAATAATAGATTTTTACCACACCCTTTTACCACACCCTTTGTCTATGTGTCATTGACCAATCTATGCGTGGACCCCACCCTTCACCTTCCTTCTTCCTCATTACCCTCCATGACAACCACATAACTCACCTCTTTAAATCTTCACCATAAAAACCTCACCCATCTTCCATGAAGCTATTGGGATTTTGAAAACTAAAACCACTTCAGCTTCAATCCACACATTAATACCGCTTTCCTTTCTCCTTCATTTTTGTACTTAAAAGAAAAACAACATGCTGCCAAAGCTTATATAAAACCAACAACACACTTCTCAATTCATTTTCAAAACAAAAAAATAGGTTTAAAACTTCAGTAGAAAAAGGATCTTCACATCATCATTCATGATACCACTCACCTCTCCATATTAATAAGCTACTATTTTCTTTTTTTCCACCATATAACTCCCTTCATCGTGGCTTTATTTACATCGTCATCACCTATACAAACCGGTTTAGCAACAAACAGAATTTGCGCGACAACATCGACATCTCCGCGATAATTTTAGAAAAATAGATATTCTATATTTGTTAAGTGTTAGATCAGAATAATTTTTTGACAGAACGTTAATGCAACACAAATTTACACTTTCATTGTTAGTATTGTTGAAACAGGATATGTGCATAAAAGATGTCATGTTCTCATTCAATCATGTTTTTGGTAGTGTTTGTCTCTGATTCTCAAATGATAAGTTTGTGTATTTTGTTACTTTGATCTGTTTTTAAGAATGTCATGTTCTTCTTTAATATCTACATGTAAAAATGGCAAACTTGTGTTGTTTATTGCTCACACTCGTTATGCTATTCCTTCCTGTAATAGTGTTACCAGAAGGCTCCCACTCAACCTTTTTTATGATTTGTATATTGGTAGCCATTCTGTTTTTTATATTTGTAAATTTCTGTAGAACATTTAAAAAATTCGAAAGGGTGCGTCTAACTAACTCGACGAGGTCTGTCTAACTAACTGTTAAGCTTTTAGAAAGGGTGCGTAAGATCACATTTTTTATACTGTTGAGATCAATCAAACCTTCTCGACGACGTGAAGCGCGGCACCGTGACCACCAACACCGGCACCAATAATCAACAGAAACGGAGGTTTAGAGGTTTGGCAGTGGAGAGTGGGAGAGAGTGGTGTGATCCGGAGCATGTGGCAGCGGAAGTGGTGGGGGAGAAAGTGAGGGATAGAGAGGAATGCATTTGGTTGAGGAAGAAGAGAGAAAGAAAGTGAAAATTATATTCAATCCTTGCCCAATCATCACTTTGGATACACTAATTGCACAGTCAGCAGGCCCAGTCACCAACATCAGTAAAAGGGTGTGGTAAAAGTAGGTTTTTGATTTTATAAGGGGGAGTTCAAAAAAAAAACTTCAGGGAGGCAATATCAAATCTCGTCCTAATGGCAGGGGGTTTCATATAATTAACCCTATAAAGTTTTATAATTTTACAGTTTCAAACAACCTTATTTTAATTTCTTATTTAGACTATCATCAAATTATTTAAATATAAAAAAAATTCAATATTGAAAAATGATAGATTATGTATTTGTATAATAATTATGTTTATATTTATATTCACATATATACAAATAAAGTGTTATTTATGCTTGATATAATTGACTGCAAAAGTGGCAATAATATTAATTGTGAGAAATATATTATTAGATGGTAACAAATGCAATAGATTTTACAATAATATCATGACTGATGTTTGATATTTTATGAATTATAGCATATATTCTATATTTAAAAATTTTAATTGCAAATAAATATATTACTAAATCGTTTAATAGTTTTAAAAAAATATTTTTAAGAAGAACTTTGGATACTAAGAGATGAAAATCAATTTATTTATCAAGCAAATGGATTTCAAATGTCTTCACTTCAGCAATAAAATTCACGTTCTTTTTGTATACCTCATACATACATCTTTCTCTTCCTGTGAATTTCACATTAAATTATTTTTGGGTGGTTTTTTTTTTGGTATTTTCTAAAATTCAATTCACAATGGTCATAGGTACTAGTTGTTGTGAAATGTTCCTGGAGTGAAAGGGTTCGAATTCCAACACCAACAATTTTGCATTTATTGTGACATAATGGGCTTGACCTTGTATATCACCACAGTTTTTATAATCAACCGTGTTGTAAGTTGCAATCATTTCATCACAGAAATCTTATGCC
Organism: Lathyrus tuberosus; assembly: GCA_022829125.1. NCBI lineage: Eukaryota > Viridiplantae > Streptophyta > Magnoliopsida > Fabales > Fabaceae > Lathyrus > Lathyrus tuberosus. The sequence goes on along the minus strand of JALAZF010000491.1, from coordinate 390,453 downwards.
GAGAATAACCAGGAAAATACCTACTGCCAAGGTCTACTAGAAATCTTCTGTCGAGAATAACCAGAAAAATACCTACTGCCGAGGTCTTCTGGAAACCTTCTGCCGAAACTTGCCAGGAAATAAAATAGAATGCTAAGCCTCCCCTCGCCTCGTGTCACAAGCCACTGACTGGTCTCAGTTTCTTCTTTAATCAAGTATTCCACTTGAAAAGGGTAAAAATAAATCTCCCCTCATCTCGGGTCATAAGCCACAGACTGGTCTCAATTTCTTCTTTAATCAAGTATTTCACTTGAAAAGGGTAAAAATAAATCTCCCCTCGTACCGGGTCTTGGACCGCGGACTGGTCTCAGTTTCTTCTTTGACCAAGCTCCATTAGCTTGAAAAGGGTAAACAAACCTCCCCTCGTACCGGGTCCTGGACCGCGGACTGGTCTCAGTTTCTTCCTGGAATGGTGAATACTTATGGGAGAGCATTTTTCACAGGGAATTGGAACGTCACTGGACATCTACGACATCAGCGAGAATCCATAAATTTCTGGAGATCTGGAAGTATCACCAAGGATCTTCAAAAGAGATGTAAGTCAACTTTTTTTTGTAAGCACGTATTTCCAAATAAAGAGAAGCAAAGTTGACTAGTGAATTCAATAGGGAGAACACCACTGTGGGGAAATGTTGTTGTAGTTGAAATTCGTTGAAGCAATAAAATTCTTGTAATAGGGATTCTCAAATAAAGAGAAACACCTGGAAGGTCTTCAATGAACCTTTCTGACAGATTTTCGACGAGATAATATTTGATGGAGAATAGTTGATAACCTTGACAACTTCACTGGGGATAGACAAAATGTCTTGAAGAGACTACCATTTGTCATCCAGATAGAAAACTGAGCTCAAATAAAGAGCTACCACTTGTTGTCTGGTATGAATCCACGAAAATGTTGTAATGATATTGCTGGAGAAATACTTTCTGTCTTCCATGGTGATCTTCCAATAGATTCTTCCTAGGGAGACAAAGTGCAAAATAAATGCACGCTCAATCTATAATCAAAGCCTGGAGAGATTCAAAATTGTGATTGTTAGGGACCAAAGTTCAATTCAGGAAATAACTGAAAAGAAACGGTCAAACAAGACTCCATCCGATGAGGGGTGAACTCAACTGGGGAATGAAATAAACACTCACTTCGCTGGGGAAGGTTGAAGCCAAAGGTTATTCACTAGGGATTCTTAGGCTGCCAACTGGGGAAATTTTGTGTCAAACCTGCCATAACTGCGTGAAGTATATTCACCGGGGAATGATCGTGACTACCTGAAGTAAAGACTTACTGGGGAGTCATCACACAACTTGGGACAGAAGCTCTTTGGGGTATAGGTAAATAATGTTGTGAGAATACTGTAGTTCTGCATTGATGACCTGCATGGTAGCCGCCATTTTGAACAACAGTTGTTGTGAATGGATGAAAAGTAATCTTCACTTCTCAAAATGCCCCAGATCACATGGTTTATGAGAAGAAGTAATCTCAAGAGGATCTTACAGAAAACTTGGCATCCAACTGTTCCAATGTATTCCAACTCTTAGAGATTTATCGAATCTCGATGTAACTGCCCCAGGTTAACTGAACTCTGTATAACCGAGTCTTCAAATTTGGAGGGATTTATTAAATCTCGACATAACTGCCCCAGACTGGCGGTGTTTTGAGTCTTCAAACTTGCTCCCTTGGGGCCATACTGTGAAAAACAACTAGGAAACCACTTGCCCCTGCTCAGCAAAGTTTTCAGGTAACATGCCCCTGGATATGGTCATCCTTTAGAAATGATTCGCCGTTTACTCGTCAGAACTTTCAAGCCTCAAAAGACTTAGCTCATCGCTGATGCTCATATGCAAGCTTCTATGATATCAAGCAATGTTAGCAAGCAAAGAAGTGTTAATTCTGAAACTGCTAATGCAACATATGTTTGTCTTGAAGTTTTTTTTTTTGAAAATATATCGCAATAACTCGTGACCCAATCGCTAGTTAGGATATGAAATTGATTAATTTTACAATGCCAACACAAATTTGAGAATAACTCATATAGGAGTAGGAAACGTCATCTTAATGAGTATGCTTTCAAAGGAACCTTGCTTCAATTAGGACTTTTGAGGGTTGTAATCGTGGTTTGGTTCACGGTTTAAGAAACAAAGGATATGAGGCTCAAAGTTTATTTGTACCTACCCCTTCTTCACGATATTTTACTCCATTTTTGTTATCTGAAAAATCGCCCTGCCCCAGGTTAAGAATGAGGGTTTTTGATTTGGAGAAGAAAACTCCTACTTCAAAGGCTCAAAAGGGTTAACGAGGGTCTATCTCCCTTATACCTTAGGTGTTTAGGGATTTGAAACAATGTCTTACATCACTAGCAGAGTTTTGTTCAAAAGCATACGACAGGAGAGATTGCGTTTGATTTCGTCATCCTCCTTCCAATTCTCTGCCAAGGCAAGAGATTGGGGGTATTATTGGCATTATAAAATAGAAAGAATATTTAAAATGAGTGAAACGAATAGATTTCTTCAAGACAAACATTATTCATTGCATCAATTATTCAAAATAACACGTTCTTACACGCAAATAACAAATGCATTAACAAACAAGGAGCATTACATGCGAAAAGCAGTAAATTAACTAAAGCTTTGAGGAGACTGACTCAGTCTGAGCTTATGGTTTTCTCATTGGGTCTAGAGTCTCCAAAAGACAAGACACCACGTCGCATTAGCCTTTGTACTTCATGTTTCAAAGGAAAATAGTCTTCGATGTCGTGTCTGGGCGCACCTTGATGGAAAGCACAACGAGCCTCGGGCTTATACCACCACGGGAGATCCTCCGGGATGGCTGGCGGAGCTCGTGTCTGCACCAGATTCCTTTGTATCAAATACGGATACAATTTCGCATAGGTCATCGGAATCGGATCAAATTGTCTTTGAACACGGTTTTGATGTATTCTCTTACGAAATTGTGGTTGACAATTCGGAATTACCTGAGTGGCAGGAGCAACATCAGCAGAACCCTTCTTACCACCTTTCAGCATGGTAGCATCGTATCCATAAGGAACGGGAGAAAATTTCTTATTGTCAACAGTAATCACCACTGGTCCTGGCATATTAAAGCGCGGGACTACGACACTCATCCTTTCTCTAGGTATATGAAAAAGTTCCTGATCCAGCATATCTTGGAGATCCTTCTTCACGACAGAACATCCACGGGGATTCCTCGAGCAAATTTTGCAAGAAGCATGGTTATGCTCGTAGTGGGTAAGCCTACACAAATCGACATGCATATCCACCAAAGATCCTCTTATTGAATTCACGTCAGAAATACGGTATTCTTCGAGACATTCTTCCCCAGGGCTTTCATACTTGGGCAACAAACTTGTTGAGATGTTGGGCCCAGAATCCTCAAAAGACAAAATGCCGCTTTGCACTAACTTCTGTACTTCAGCTTTTAAAGCATAATAGTGTTCAACATTATGACCGGGTGCCCCTTGATGAAATGGACAAAAACGATCAGACTTAAACCACCATGGGAGATTCTTTGGGATAGTCGGCGGTTTCCTCGTTTGCACCAGATTCTAGTGTACTAAAGCATAATATAACTCAGAATAGGCCATTGGGATCAGGTCAAACTGATCCACGTGTTGTTTACTTTTGCTACGAGATCCTTTATACTTTTCTCGCGAAATGGCATCAGCAACTTGTACATTCTTCTTGAGCAAACCCTATCTAAGATCCTTAGAGTTGTTAGGAATGTTAATGGGAGCCATGGAAATCGGCACTGGCGTGACTTCAGAAATCTCGGTCCCTTGAAACGGAGTCTAAGAAATATGAGGAGAAGGTTAATTTTGAGTAGCAATCAGAGTTTCAACCAAAGTAGAGAGCCTTTCCATACTAGCCCTCAAAGCAGTCACCTCCTTACGGAGTTCACGGTTTTCTTGCTCAATATTATCCATCTTCTTCCTTTGATCGGTCTGAGTATCGTCGGATGATTCAGCTTGACTGAGAAGAGAATCACAAATGAGAACCTGGAATGCAAAGGAATGCAAATGCAAATGATGCGTATGATGCAGCATGAACTTCAAGGAACTCGAAAGTGTATTTGTAAGCATTGTAATCAGAAACTCGTTTTATTTATTAAGTTTTAAAAAGTTTTACATAATAGCTAGTACACCTTCAAAGTTTATTACAACGAGCAACATAACATAAAAGGAATTAGGAATCTAATCCACTAGACGACGACCTTTCTCTTCCACGGAGTTGTTTTGTCAACTTGTCGATATGCTCTTGCATCCTTGCCTTATCAAGGGTAAGCTTCTCTATTTCCACCTTCAACTTCAAAACTTCACTTGAGTCAGTCACAGGAGGCTTGGGACGAGGATAGGGTATCATCAAGGTGAGAGCCTTTTCACGTGCCCATGCTAGGCAAGCTTCAATAACTGTGCAATCAGGATTCTCTATTACGGTCATTCCTTGCCTCTTTATGCGGCGCCACGCATACACAATTCCGGTTTTCAACTCAAGATTCTCTCCTTGATAGGGGAAAATTATGGTCAGATCTTTCGAATCAGGTACTTCCTCCATTGGATGACCGAGTTGTCGACGAGCAAGCACATGGTTATAACTGATGTATCCCTTTGTGCCAAGAAGAGGCACATTGGGAAAGTCTCCACAGCTATGAATCATGAGAATTCCTTCATACATTGGATCATGCCATTCAATGTCCGAGTGAGTGAGAGCCATGAGTTTCATGGGCCATTCTGTACCATCCTTCACGTCCTAGAAAGCTGTAGACCTTAGTAGGTGCGAAATAAGCCACCTATAGAGAATAGCAGTGCAGCATGTAATCCGTCCTTCTCCTCTCAGAACTTTCGAATGAATGGCATGATAGGCATCAGCCAGCAGAGTAGGCACTGGATTTTTGTGCATGAAGATTTTTATGGCGTTGACATCAACAAAATCTTCGATGTTGGGAAATAAGAACAAACCATAGGCCAGCAGTGCGAAAATGTTCTCGAAGGCTTCTGTATTCCCCATGTTAGCAAAGTGTCGAGCTTTCTCGAATAAGAATTGGGCAGGCAGACCATCGATTCTCCCTTTGATTGTCATGTGAGTTCGGATATCCAACAACTTTATGTGGGATGCTCTCGTAATATCTTCCTGGCTAGGCATTCCTTCTGCGTCAGAGAATGGAGGTGAGTCTTTGACAGGGATACCCAAAAGAGCGGAATACTCTTCCAACGTAGGCATCAGCTGGAAATCATAGAAAATGAAATAGTGATAGATCGGGTGGTACAGTTGAACAAGTGTTTCTAACAGACCAGCAGCCACTCGAATCTGCAGCAGCGGGAGGATCCTTCAATACTTCTCGGTGAATGCCTCAGGATCTTTGATCTGATCTTCTAGTTCCCTTAACTGTTCGACATCAGGAACCTTGAAGGTGTATGGAAAAACTCTTTTCTTTCCGTAATCCATCTTACAATGCCTACAAAACAACTTTTAAGTTCCTTGAAGGGGGAGAGAATGAAAATGCAAATGCGATGCAACAAGATTCATGGAAATCAGCTATTTATAATCATCAAGGAATACCAAAAGATTCATTTTTTTGATTAAAAACGGTTACAATCATTAGTATCAGAATACTAAAAGATTGATTTATTACAAAATTGATTACGAACGCGTCTGTACGCCTTACGGGAATCATGTCATAAAAGCTAAATAAAAGCTAGTAGTGATGGATCTAAGGAGACTCTTCCAACGATCTTATCTTGAGTCATTTGACTTCTTCTTCCAATTGAGGTTCCAAGGTATTGACTGAGGACTAGAGTAAGTTAAGTCTTCTGGTGTTTTTCTATTCTTGCAAGAAGTAGCTTTTTCCAAAATTTCCCCTTTTGTAGTCATATTTGCTCGAATATTAACCAAAGATAGAAAATGAATACTTGTCTTGAATAAGTAACTCCATCAGCTGAGAATATTCTTCAAGGGTAGGCACCACCGGTAATCAGGAAGTGTAAACAGTCATGGGTTGGGTCATAGAACTGCAGTAGAGTAGGAAGAAGTCCCTTATCAATCTTCCCATTCAGCAGAGATAACATCTTCCCCTATCTTGTCTTAAACCCTTCTTTATCTGCCAGCAAGGTCTCCAGTCTCCTTAGATCGTCCAGATCACGACTCTTGTAAGTGTACTTTAACGTTTTCTTTTTTCATGAGTCCATGATATCCCTATGATGTTTACAAACAAAGCTAAGTTCCATGAAACTTTATGATATGATGCTTATGAATACATGGATGCAAACACACAGAGAAACACAAAGCACACATAAGCAAGCAAACAGACAAAGAGCCTTCGGTTTGAAAGGTCATGAGCGTGGGGCCAAGGTCTGCCCATCCCAAGAGGTGTGCATTATGGTTTTAATTGTACATGCAGAACGGGTTCTACAAAGTTCCCAGAGTCTACGTAAATCCTTCGGATATTATCGACCTACACGACTACTCGTGCGGGTTAATAATATTCTCACGATAAACTCGTCTGAGTGTAGTATCGCGTAACAACCATTTGGGACTACTCCCTCAAGGACATCGCACTACATCCTAAAAAGGCCAAGTGGGGTAAAGGTAACTACGGTCCTCAGTTACACGGACTCCCAGGTCGGAAAGAGTGACATCAATACCACTACTCGCATCAGACATCAACACTCCCAAAGGGGCCTCCACTGAGCGTGGTCATCATATGCCAAACTTGTTAGGACTACTCCCAACAGCCGACTATTGATTACACCACAATCCTATCATATATGTGCTCTCAAGTCCGGGTTAGGACTTATCTCACAATGTAACAACCCTGCACATAGAAAACCCAAGCAAGCAGACATCAACAAATACAAGCACAAGTATACAACAAATAACATAAATAAACAAGTTAGGGGAAACCCTCAGATACCGATCCCCAGTGAAGTCGCCATTTCTGTCGCGGTGAGAATTGGATATCAAGCTATTGGTTAATTTGAATCGCAAATCGTTTATTCACCACTGGTCTTTGATTTATCCAAGGGAAGGGAGAAAGATTGAATAACCCACAGTATGCAATGCAAATGCAAAGCTAGAGAATCTAAGGTTCGGGGGTTGGTTATACCTAGGGAAGGTGTTAGCATCCTAGATATCTGTAGTACTCTACAGGAACCTCTTGTTTTACTTATGTTATTTGCTAATTGTTATCTGTTTGCTAAGGGTTTAAAGGATAGGAAGACCTAAAGTTCTATTCCTAAGTGTGCTCGACAAGATATCACATCTTGTGCCTACATATCCTGTCAGGAGTGGAATCAGATCACTTGTAGTTCCTCTCTGAGGGATACTAAAGTTTGTTTAAAAGTCTAGGAGAAAGATGAGTCATCATCTTAAGAAGAAAAGTTTAGATCACCACAGTTTTATGGGAATGGACCTTTTGTTTCATCTTAGGAGAAGGGCTCCAACTCAGATATATAATCGACGAGTATGCCTCATACCTCTCCTAAGTAGAAAAAGAATCCACATCTTGATTGTATTATGAGGTATGAGATTGTATGTCTCTTCTTTGAGATGATTCACATCTAATTCTCTTGTGTGGAGAATTAGGTGAGCTACAGTTATTTGATTGTCTAATCAAGATTATGGGGGACTTTCTATCCTAAAGTTGTCTAAAAAACTTATCTTAAAGGGTATAAAACCTATGGGGAGGTATGAGATGCAAATGAATATGCACCATGCACGATAAATGATCATCATGCATGGGGTTTTCCCTTGGATATAATGCAAGCAATTGTAAATATAAGAAAAAAGCATAAAGCATGAAGCAAAAGTTAGACGTCATTAATTAATCAAAACAACGAATTGAGTTTTAAACGTGTGCACTAGCAAAGTGGACTAGCCTTGTGTATAGTGACCAAAAGGTTGACAGCGATGCTTAAAAACAACCGACTTACATGGGTGGGAAAGTGGCTCGACGATGGATCGAGAATTTTATATTTTTTGAAAAGGTTTAGAGCACAATCAAGACAAACAAGTAGAGTGCATATATCACATAAAATTATCTATTCAGACACAAATTACCAAAAAGAAAATTTAGGAGAAACTTTAAAAAGGCTCACTGAGAAGGGTTTCTATCCTAGTTAAGGAGAAGAGGTTATATTTGAAAGATTTAACTTCTAAGTACGAGTGAAAAAGTTTTCTAATATTAAGAGAAAAAAATCTATTATTATTTTAAGGGAAAAACATTTTTATACTTTTTCATTAATAAAAAGTTAAGAGTTTTATTAGCTTTGATCTCTTAAAAAGAAACCGTTAAAGAAGTTATAATCATTTAGATGAGGTTGTTTTTTATTATTTTAGGTTGTATTACTTAAAAAGATTTAATATCATTTTCAAAAAAGATTAAAGAAAGGGGTATTATTTTAAAAGTTACTTATTTTTAAAACAAGTTTATTATAAAAAAAGGTTCTTATTTTTAAAAGGGGTATTAATAATAGGTTTATTACTTAATGTTATATTATTAAAAAAGGTTAAATTATATAAAAGTTAGATTAAAAAAAGTTAAATTAATATAAAAAGTCAAATTATAAAAGTTCAATATTAAAAGTTAAATATTATTAAAGTTGAATATTAGAGTTAAGTTATTAGTTAAATTAAATTAAAAGTTGAATTAAATTGTTTAAATTAAATTAAAAGTTAATTAAATTAGTTAAATTAAATTAGAAATTAAAAAAAAGAGGGGATGAAGCGCAGGTAAAGGGGGTCCATCGCGGATCCCCTGATCAGATCATCACATAGCCGTTTGATCAGGACGGGTCAAAAGTTGACCCTGATCAATGTCATGGAATGAGGGTGCACGGTGATACGGACAAGGGTGCGTACACAGGATTATCAAGAATGAAAAAAATAACTTCTATCTCACACTCTTCTCCGTTTTCTTTCTCTCGTCTCTTACTCTCTCTTTTTTTTCTCTCTCGAACCAAGTTCGCCGCCACAACGCCGCGCCGGAGGCGGCCGTTCACCCTAATAATACCACCAAGATCAAACTTATGACCTCCTCTATCACAACCCTAAACCAATTTATCCTAAGTTCCTCATAAACCTCGTTGAATTGAACGGAGCCAAAGGGAAACCCTAAATTCTAGAGTGTAAGTTCGACGGAGAGGAAATCAAACAAAACGGCGAAACCCTATCCCCAACAATCCCTAAACCCCAATCCACTAATTTTTGAGATGATTACAATGTACATTCTGAGATCAAAGCACGGAAAAAAGTAAAAAAGAAGGGGTCTGCCACTCCTTGATCTATTCTTCGACCCGGTATTCACTCTTATGATATCTTCGAATACTCTTCCTTTCTGTTGTTTGTGGATCAATTCCTTGAGTTGTGTGTGTTGTGTTTGCTTCACGTCTCTGATTCCTTTCTTCTTCTTCAATTTATTGGGTTAATTTGAGTAATGTGTTGTGGTGTTCCTCTGATGCAAGGTCCGTCAGGAAGTGCGGAGATGGAAACGAACGGGGATGCGATCGGAGCTTCCTCACCTTGAAGATAAGTGATTTATTTCAAAATTTCCTTTACCTCTGCTTTTTGAAATAATGTGTTTGATGAGTGTGATAGAATTCTGGTATGATTTTCTGGTTGTATATGATGGGATTTTGGTTGATATGTATATATTGGTTTTGATAATGAAATTGGCTGTGGATTTTCTGGTGATGAAATGGTTTTGTATGATCTGGAGAATTTGGTATGTTAGATTTGAAGGACTTCTGATATGTTTGTGAATGGTGGATGTTTGGTATGTGCTCTAATTCTCTTCTTCCCCTGCTGTGTATGTGTGGTTTGTATTGATGGCTTATTGGTTTGCAAATGGTTGTATAATTTGTGAATGGTTGTATAATTTGAATTTCTGGTGGTTGATGGATAGTTTGTATAAAAGTTTGTTCTGCTCTCTTCTCCTCCTCTGCAGTTGCGTGAATTCTGGTGTGTGTATGTTTGTGTCCCCCCTGTGTGTTATGAATCCTTCCCGTTTTATAGCCATCTGCGAAGTGTTGTTTTGGAAGGTAATGAAAGGTGTTGGGAACATGTTGGGGACAAGTTAAAAACATTCCTTTTCTGCTTAAACGTGTTTGAATGTCTTGATTGGCAATTGTTGATAGTTGTCTGGTAGTATTTGGAAATGTATGATAATGTCTGATATTATTGTTTTGGTTTTGGGAACATTCAGAGATTGTCTAAAACGTGTTTAATTTTTGTCAAAATATTCTGATGCGTTTGACTCTTGCCCATAAACACTTTGAACCGTGCTCTTCTATGTGACTTTGGAATACCTTTGAGAATGATAGAACCTGGTTTGGAAAAGTTTAATGGCTGCTATGAATTGTTATTCTTGTTTGAAAATGTGCTTGATCCTATGATTAATGATGATCTTATTCTTTTTCAGATTGAATCACATTCAGGGGTGAAAGCACAAGCTGTTATTGGACGTGAGCTGTTCATTATCCATGATAATTCCGACGGAACTCACAACGTTCATACCCCATGCTCCAAAGTTTGATATTAAAGATGATTTTTTTTCGCTCTCCATCTTGTTCTCTCGGTATGTTATACTTTAACAAGAACTGCAAATTAGTCAATATAGATACTGATATAGGATTGATATACCTTTGAAATCTAACAAAACTTAGCATGATCAGCATGAGATTTGAAACTGATATCACAAGACCTATAACTTTGCAGGAAGTACAAGCAGGGACATGTCAATGTAGGGGGCTGAGATATCTATCACCATCGCCGTACTGGAATTGACGTCATTCTCAACCAAGTGAGGGAATTGAAGGTTGGCAGTTGCCGACCCTTTGTCTTCATTGATCGAATCCTTACTGAAATGGTATCAAACTAATGCTGCTATTTCATCTGATTTCTCTGATATCTACCACATTCCGTTTGATATTTGGTATGCCAAATCATGATGGATTTTCATACTCTTATGCCAAATGATGGGAATTAAACTGAGCCATGTGTTCAGGTGCGACTTGGTCTTGCTGTCGTTTTATATTGGAGGGCTGGTACTGTACACTGTGCTATTGTTGATTCAATTGTCCACTGAGCTCTGTAAGAGCAAAGCAATGCTACATAACACCTGATGGCTTCATAAGAAAATGCACATTGACACTATTATTAAACTGTAAGCGCATTCTGTCACGCGGAGTTCATGTTGTTGTTGGTACGTGACTGTAGACGGGGATTACGGGATTTAAGCATTCTTTCAGCTGGAGGAATACTCGCACCAATACTTGTAGCTTTTTGCTTGTTTTACGCTAGTTTAGTAAACCAAGTTGAATTGGTCAATCCTAGAATGAGAATTGGACGTTAAAAGATCTCTGTGTCACTTGGCCTCTTTGGTTATGGACTTGTAGGCTGCTCTTCCAAGTGCGAGTTCCTATTGATTTTATGTATTAGTCTTACCTTCTGTCTGGTTATGTGTGTGAACATGAGCTTCCTTTTGGAGTTCGATTTCAATCTTCAGTTTTCACTTCAATTGTTGTGATTCAATTCAATGACAACTTGAACACTTTGTATTGAATTCTTGGACACTTGGGGTCCTTTGGATTTGTCTTGTGAATTTAATAAAGAACATGGGTTTGATTAAATGTTGGGTACCTCTAAAACATGAACTTGAAGTGTTGTCTTTGAATTGAAGTACATCTTTATGAATTCCATTCACTTCCTTGGTTTTCAAATCAAAATCTTGCACTCAAACTCTTGAAATTTAAACTTAAACCTTGAATTTGTGACAACTTAGACCCCTATAATGAATATGAACCTTGGAAAGGAAAATGTAACTTGTTCTTATGGCTTGGAAATTCAATGTAAATTGAATTCAATTTGAACCTTGCATGTTTTGAAACTTGAACTTAACTTTAGGAATTAAGTTTTTGGTGCTAAGCTCCAATGAAGGCCTTACAAAAATCTCTTGAGACTCAAATAAAAGGCTTGTTCATTTAAAATGAACATATGCATTCCTTGAATTTTTAGAACAAAAAACAATGTCGTTCGTGTACATTGCAAATTGATTAATCCTTTACAAACAACATGAACTTGTATATTGATCTAGATCTTGAATTTGGAGATCCAACCTTGGATAATGAGTTTTGTAACCAAGTCTTGAGAATTTGTGAGGATTCTAAATCTTTTACCAATGGTCAAAATATCTTGAACATCTTGAATTCTAAATGATCTTCAAACTTGCTTGAAGAATACTCGATAACTTGAAGAAACAAATATTCTTCTTGAAACAGAGGGCATGAGCTTCACACTGGAACCAAATGAAATAGAGTCATAGGAGTGATGTAGGAATTCCCAAAACTTGATCTTGTAAACTTGTGACAACAATGGACCTGAACTCGTACTTTGAATTCCAAATTTCTACTTCCTTATAAATTGAACCTTCCTTGATGAACCATCAGTAGAGCAAACAAACATCTCTTAATCTTGAGGAGCTTAAATGGGGGGAAAGATGCCAACTTGCAGTATAACTTTGACACATAACCAGTGACCAGCCTTTAGGGACCAATCAGAGGGTATAAGGACATAATATTCCGTGGGGGGAAAACTGAGGAGAAAAGGCTTGGTAGTGGTTTAGGGATCAGAAAGGGTGCAGACACGAACTCATAGGAATCCACACACATCTTGCAAGGACCAGGGAACCCACACAAACACACATAACACAACCTTCAAAACCTTGAACTTTCTGCAGCAGCACCTGTACTCATAAATGAAACAAACAGACAACAACTAGGTAAAGCAGTTAGTTATGCACGGATGATTGACCTAATATGTTATGCAAAGAGCAAAGCGGAGATCTTAGAGTAAAAAATTAGGGTGTGACAGGTAGGCCGAAGATACTGAAGAGAGGTGATATGAATACGAGAGCTCAGGTTCTTATGACCCTTGTCCTGCATAACATCTCTCGAAGGAGTCATACCTCCTCCATTTCAGTCGACATTGCATGTATGCTGTACTACATCATGGAGGAGAGGCAGGTTGATGTGGCGAGGATCATTTCTAATGAGATCAAAGCCATAGCCGCTAGTGGACATTGCTTGGGCACTAAGGTCCCGACTATTTTGGTTTTCCCAGGACTTATTATGGGCTTGTGTACACGAGCAGGTGTCCCGATCCCAGGTGTGGTCCATAAGACCATTAAGGGGGTAGTGACAAACACTTGGATTCAGAGTCACTGTATGTTGTGACTGGACCAGCCACCACCACCACCGGCCTACCCAGATCAGCCGCCACAGCAGCACGACAAATTTCCACCTACTGACCAGGCCTTTGATGAGCGTGTTGCATGCATGTACACATAGGACATTCATATGGCTCATCAGAGGGCCTTTTCCTTTTTGCACTCATCTATGCGAGATTTGCATTTGCAGATTCGTGAGCCGCAGGTTGAGTACCCTTTCTCGACTCAGGAGGACTTTGATGCTTAAGTAGCTTGGCCTGGGGACATGCCTTATCATTTTTAGAGGGGGCATGTTCCACCTCAGGAAGCTCAGGTGCCCCAACCAGAGGCTGCTAGAGAGGATGAGGATGCAGATGGTGCAGAGGATGTTGCGGCAGTAGTGGATGACGACGACGATGATAGCGGGGAGAGCACATGAAAGATTGGTTCTGAGGCCAGTTCTGAGTAGTTGACCACGGGTTATCTTATCTTTTTTTTATTTTTATATTTATGTTTGAACTTTCTGGATTTTATTGTTATGTTTTTATTGTATTTCTGGATTATTTTGTACCATCCTTGGAAGGATGAGGAACACATGTGCGGCACCATTGTTTTGGTTATCGCAAATTTTAGCATTATGATATTATGTTGGTATTTTGAGTAGTTTTTTTTTGCAATTGCTAATTTTAGTAGAAAATTTTTTTATTTTGTTTTATTCCTAAGTTGAAAACTTGAAGTAACTTGTGAACTAATGTCAAGATTGATAAATCAATAAGCAATTGAGTGGTAATGATATGACCGGGTAAAGGTACCGCGCAAGGTACATTTTTATCCCTTTCTAAACTAAGCATGGAAATGAAACTTGTGATGAGTGTAAAACTTGTAGTCATTACTTCTTTTGAAATACTTGTTCATATTTGAATCATTAGAACATTGCCTTTGTGAGGAAGCTTTAATTGTATAAAATATGTAGGATACTGACATTCTTGTTTGACTTGTTCTTATTATGTTGAAATCATGCATGTGTGTTAATTTGTGAAAAAGGAAGAAAAGGATCAAGGCCGTTTTTGTGCATTTTTGAGAAAAACCACTTGACCAAATAAGAATGATCAATCTACCGTGCGAGTGAGCGAGTATTTGATAACCCCTTTGAGCCTTTGTATCAAGATCCGTGTGATTAATCAAAATGTTTAAATATTATGCATGAAAAAGAAGTAAATTTTGAAAAGGATCTTGGAATTTTGTTGTGAAACTTTTTGAACCCCAACTTAAGTATCGTTGCTTAGTTTGTTCCTTGCCTTAGATGTGTGAGAGCATTCCTAATTATCATGTTTTGGTTGTGTTCAAAGTTGGGGAGAAAAAGGTAGATTAAGGCATCATGAAAAAAAATGTGGTTTTGAATGATGCAAGAGCTTGAAAGAAAGAAACAAGTGAAAAAGAAAAGAAATTGGGCATGAATTGCCAACAAAAAGCTCAAAGTTGTAATGATGCTTCCAAAGAAAGAAAACAAGAAGGTTAAGGTCTTGAAGTGATTTGATATTGAGATTGGAATGCTCTTTAGGAATAGGCAATTTTGTTTCAATGACTTTGATAAATGACACGTCCTTGTAGCCAAGCCAAGTTACAACCATAGAAGACCTTGTGATTCCTTCTTTTTCACTCATTAATGTATGTTGTTTGTTGAATGCATAATTGGTTCCGGATGTTTGCATGATTGTTTGGTGAGTGATAAAACCTCATTTTGTTTTCATCCATTGATGAATGTGTGCCTAGGTGTGATTCAATTTTGAACTTGTATTGCTCAAGAAGTCTTGAAGCGTGTTGTTGCACTTAGCAATAGTTTCATCTTCATGATGTCTTTGGAGTTTGATAAGTTATCTTGTTGTTACTTTTACTTTTTGAACCATGAAATTGTCGTTGTTCTATTGAGTTGATTCAGATTTCTTGTGCGGGTTTTCGGGTTCGTTTCTAGTTCAAGACACTTTTGTTTGAGGACAAGCAAAATAATAAGTTGGGGAGAGTTATTAAGGGCCAATTTGTGCATACTTTTGACATTATTTTATGGCCCTTTCAATTGGTTTCCTTGTTAATTTAGTAGCATATCTATTAGTTTTAGTGTAATTATGCTAATTTCTGATTTTATTGTAAATATTGTGAATTATGATCATTTTGATGCTCTTTGACAGGTCTTCATGCTTATATTTGATGATAGGAACAATTGGTGAAGGAAAGAATGCCTAAAAGTTGATTTTCGAGGAGTTCGTGTCGGTAACTCGCGTTAAGCGAGCTTTTCAGCGTGCTATCAACGCCTTCTTTCTGTTTGAGGCAGTAGCTAAAGTCTCCAACCGCGCTAAGCGTCCTGCTACCACGCTTAGCGCGCTTTCTGGGAAATTGTCTCTATTTTTGCTGACCGCGCTTAGCGCGCTCCTGATGGCGCTTAGCGCGGTGCCACTTACTGCACTTTGTGCACTTGCTATAAATATCTTCTTTTGGAGATATTTTCAAAAAATCTTGTACTTTACACTTTTCAGCATTTTTAGAAGATAGAAAGGGTTTTCTTGGTCAAAAACCTTAGAAACTCAAGGAGAAGTGATAATCAAATCTTTGGAGCATCAATCCTTGATTCTTCGACTTTGATGCTAGCAAAGCTTCTTTTCTTACTTGTTGATCAAGCTACCAAGGTGATGGGTAGCTAAACACTTTTGTGTCAAGATTAGAGATAGTTAATCTTGCTATTATGTATTTCTTTTGATCTTTTGTATGTGAAAAAGGTTTATGATCAATAGATGATGAAGATCTTTGCTTTTAATGATGTATTTATGGTTTGAATCACTCTAGACATAGATTTTCCAAGCCTTGATCTAATTTCTTCATCTATTAACCAACAAACTCTAGACATAGATTTGAAAGTTAATATTTGCTTTGTATCGATCTTTATGTTTATTGTTTCGATTGTTATTTCGAGAAATCATCTAGCGATTAAAACAATAATATTCACGGAGCCGCTTTAGAATAAGCGGATTCGCGAGGATACGCGATTGTATTGATCGAAACTAAGTTCACATGCTTGATTAATCGGATACGTATGAAAAGAATTAACGAAATCTAATATTGACATGCTTTACTTAAAACAAAACATCTTTTGCCCTAATTTACTCTTTGCAACAAATTTATGTTACAAAACAAGAAATCTTTGAAAACTCTTTACTTAGAACGTTAAACTATTGAACGGCGAGCATCTATATATCTTGCGCACAATCCCTGTGGATATGATAAAACACCCACCTAAAATACTTATCAACATAGATAAAGAAATATAAGGATTGATATAATAAAAATGATTGTACTTGCAAAAACGAGATGGTCATCCTAGATGGTTAATCTTGTTTCACTATAGTCATATGTTAAAGTAGAAAGTAAATAAGGAGTTTTCCATAACCATGAGGAACTCAGCTTTCGTAGTGCTCCACATAGAAGAATTGATATGATGTTGAATACAAGAAGAAGATCTAATGGCTCTACTTCAAATAATTTTAGCCAATACTTTGTTGGAGTTTAAGGACTTCCAATAGAGAAGGATATTAGAGGTTTCATTGAGGGTAGTTAAGAATTTTAATCCTAAACCGCCTTCCTTGAGAGGCAAGCAACACTTCTTCTAGGCTATAGTCACGAGTTTTCTTTGAGAAATATCCACGACCATTATGAAGTTTCTAATCCAGCGCTCAAGGTCCCTCAAAAGAAAGAACGACCACGCGTAGACTTTGATGGAATATGTTAACATACTTTGAATCACAGATTTGGCAAGCTGTGTTCTGCCAGCAATAGAGAGAAACAAAGCCTTCCAAGCATCTAATTTACCATTGATCTTGTTTGTAATAGGCTGTAAGTGTGCAACTTTAAGTTTCCTTGTGAAAATAGGGATGCCAAGATACCAAAAGGGTAAGTTGCCAATTCTAAAGCCAAGGTACAGGGAAATTTTGTGAAGCCTGTCACGAGGGATGAAAAATGCAAAAATAGTAGACTTATCACCATTAACAAATTGATCATAGCAAGAAGCATACCTATAAAAACCTCCATCAAGGAAATAAGGTTAGATTGTCTTCCATTGTAATACTCCATAAAATCGTCGTCATAGAAGCAATGAGAGGGCAAAGCAATGAAATTGGCACCCTAAACAGCTTTAGATGGACATCAAGGACAATATTGGGAATGGCTATGCTCAGAACATCTTCAATAATACAAAAGAGAAGGGATGAAAGGGGACCCCTTGTCTGACGCCCCTATATATGGAGAAAAACCATGGATAGAGCCGTTGACACAAATGGATAACTTTGTAGAGATTAAGAAAGATTAGATCTAAGAACAGGACGTGTCATTGAAACCAAGCGTTCAAAGCACCTTGATCAAAAAAGGCCATTCAATTGTGTCAAAAGCTTTCGCAGTGTCAATCTTCAAGTCCATGTTTCCTCCAAATACTTTGTGATTTAGTAAGTTTGTAGCTTCAGAGGAAAAAATAGTGCAGTCTTTAATGGATCTACCACGGATGAATCATTTTTGCTCTTTGGAGATTATCATTGGAAGAATAGTGAAAAGTCTGTCAGCCAAGATTTTAGAGATAATTTTGAACTTGAAGTTGTCCATCAGAATTGGCATGTAGTGGTCTATAGAGTCAATAGTGTTGGACTTGGGGATGAGGATAAGAGTGCTCGAGTTAAAATTTGGCATGAGCTAGCTAGTCATGAAGAAGTCAATCACAACCAAATATGCATCATGGTGAATGATATCCCAATAAGATTGATAGAAATAGGGGCAAAATCCATCAGGCCCAGGGGCACCATCCTTACTAAAGTTAAACACAATAGCTTTTATTTCCTTCACATAAAGGATCATAGTAAGTAATATATTCACTATGTCATCAACAAGGTTAGGGATGTCCTCATCCGCCATGGACAAATCCTTAAAAATAGAGTTATTAGAACTAAAAAGATTAGAGAAATGTTGAACAATATGATAACCAATTTCAATATGACAGGTGGATACTCTATCACCAATTCTCAGAGAGGAAATGATCTTGGTTGTACTTTTGATCTTCGCAAGCCTATGGAAGTATCTAGTATTTCTGTCACCATCAAGGTGCCAGTTAGTCTTAGCCTTTTCCTGCCAGAAAAACTCTTCACTTTTCAAAGATGCATCAAGCTTCTTCCGAGCCTTAAGCTCAAGCTCGCTAAGCATGTCATTCGTGCTACTTCCCTGAATTTTCTCTTGGATACGCTGCAAGAAAGATTCAACCTCTTTGACATTAGAATGAATGTTACCAAACACAAGCTTGTTCTTGACCTTGAGTCTGTCTTTAAGCATATTGAGCTTGTGGTCCAAGTATCCAAAATAAGAGATCTACAAGAATCATTAAAAGTCCACATCCTCATGAATCTGAACTAAGAAATAATAGCATTAGAAGAAACTTGGAAACCCATCAAACTAGGATGATGATCTGATCTTCGGCCTCGGGTGTTACATGTAACCACTTTCTCACCCTCGGGTGTTACATGTAACTACTCTTTTCCCTGTTTGGCCTTGGGTGTTACACCACCTATTAGGAAAATCCTAAAAGGACATCCAAGGTTCAGTCACAATAACAATGTAAGGTTTGTTAGAAAGTGTAACTTTTTTTAGAGTCAATTTTAAGGGTTGATTAGGTAAACACCTAATGTTCTAGAATAGGCACTTCATCTAGAATGCTTAGAGTTACATGTAACCACTCCCTCTCCCTTGGGCATTACATGTAACCACTCTCTTCCCTCTTCAACCTCGGGTGTTACACCAACTATTAGGAAAATCCTGAAAGGACATCCAAGGTTCAGCGTGATAACACCGAATTACACCGCATTTTTGACTCAAATTACACATGCTTCTTAGGATTTTTATTATCGCTTTCTTGTATTATGCTTGTATTTTGTCTTGTTTTCAGATTCTAGGTGTTTCCAGAGCCATCCACGAAGAAATGAAGGAAATCGAGCAAAAAGCCAACTTTTGAAGGAATTGCACACGTGGCACCCAACATGGCGGGCGCCATGGGGTATGCCACAAGTTGGAGGGGACTCAACTGCTGACAACTACCACGTCTCCCACCACTTTCTTCCCTAGTTCATGTGGCGGGCGCCATGAGGGGGGTGGCAGGCGCCACCTTTGACGGACATTTTCCCTCCCAAAAGAAGTTGGAGGGCATCCTTGTCCTTTCATACCTTTTCCCAAGTCTATAAATAGAGGCTTCTTGTTCATTTCTTGGCATCCAAACTTAGTTGCAAACACCTTAAGCATAAATAATCGAGTTTTTGCAAGTGATAATCTTCTCACATCGGGAAGTTATCACATTTGTGTGATCGAGTCTGTAATCGAGTTTGGAGCACTTGGTGGAAGTTAATCCTGCCGCCATTTTCCTTTCCAGTTATTTTCTTGTTGTTTTCAGAATTAAAGCCTCCGATTAGAGCAGGTTTCTATTTATGAATTAAGCTTTTTACTTCATTTATTTCTCGCACTCGCTTTACTTTCTTTATTTCTCGCACTCGCTTTTTCTTTCATTTATTTCTCGCTTCGCTTTTACTTCATTTATTTCTCGCACTCGCTTTTACTTTCATTTATTTCTCGCTTCGCTTTTACTTCATTTATTTCTCGCACTCGCTTTACTTTATTTACTTTTCGCAATCGCTTTACTTTATTCGCATTATTTACTTTCAAAACCTTTTATTTCAAAAAGACTTTAGTTTGACATGATAAAATTAAATATGTCTGTTTACGTTTCCATGTCTGGCTAAATCTTAAAGGTTAGAATGTAAAGATCACGGTTTAAGTATCATTCCACATAATGCATCGATAGAAACACTTAGGGGCTATTTTGGTCTTTAATACGAGTTTTCCGCACTTAATTTCTGTTGGGTAAGATCGAAAGCCGTCCAACCTTTAGATAAACTTGGTTAGTCTTACCTGTACCAAGGAAGCGACAACGCTTTGCACAGTTAAGTAGGAATTTTTAATACTTTAGAAAAATGATTTTAGAACTATTTTCGGACGCGTTTGTAGGTTTAAAATTCGGTTTGTATGAACCTCTTTTGTTTAAAAGTTTTAGATCAAAATACTTTTCAACTAAGTCAAGAAACTATATTTCTTAAAAATAGGTTTTTCACTTTAACGCAATGTGCGGCTTTTTATAAGTGACAATAAGAGGGGTTGTTTAAAGGTTAAACTCGGTTCTGAATATGCGTAAGCGACAGTTCCCGTTAAATTAGTTCTTTTCATAAAGTAGAAAACATTGCCCATAAGTAGTTCTGTTACTTACGTTGGAATGTTACCTGACTGTGTGAATTACATTCAAGCCTGTTGCTTTCATTTGAGTATTATATCTTCGTACTTTGCTTCACTCTACTTTTACTGTGCACTCATAAATCCCTGAATTAACTTGCCTTAGATAAACACCGTAACTATAGGAATCGATAGATTGACGTTTGGTCTCTGTGGATCGATAATCTTTTGTATTACTCTGACGTAATTCGTATACTTACGAAAACCACGCATCAAGTTTTTGGCGCCGTTGCCGGGGACCAATTTCGTCAAATTTCGTACCCTGTTGTTACACTGTCTAGACTAAGGTTTTACCTACTAGTCAATGCGAAGAACTCGTAGCACCGGTAGTCTTGTAGATCCTTTAGCGGAACCTGAGCGTTACGCTAGCGCACGTCTCTTACTTCGTAGAATTAAGGAAAATATGGCCGAGGACCGTAACCAAAGACCCCTTAAGGATTTCGCTCAACCATCCGATGACGAACCCAGTTCTAGTATAGTTAACCCTAATATTCCTGCTAACAATTTCGAACTGAAACCCTCCCTATTACAATTAGTGCAGCAAAACCAATTCGCGGGTCTCCCATCTGAGAACCCAAATCAACATCTAAAAGTCTTTATCCAATTAGCAGACACTTTTAAAACCAATGATGCTAGTTCTGAGGCGATTCGTCTAAGACTATTTCCTTTCTCCCTCAGAGACAAAGCTCTTACATGGTTAGATTCCCTTCTAGCCAACTCTATAACAACTCGGGAAGACCTTAGGAGAGTTTTTCTTGCTAGATATTTTCCCCCAAGTAAAACTGCCGTCTTTCGAAACCAAATAACCAGATTCACTCAAAACCAACGTGAATCACTCTTTGAAGCTTGGGAGAGATATAAAGACCTATTGAGAATATGTCCACATCATGGCCTGGAATCATGGCTAATTATTCATACCTTCTATAATGGACTTCATTATAACACTAAGATGACCATCGACGCCACCGCTGGTGGCGCTCTGATGAATAAACCTTACCCTGAAGATTGCGCTCTCATCGAAGGTATGGCTCAAAACCATTGTCAATGGGGAACAGAACGAGCAACAGTGGAGAAGAAAGAAGCCCAAGGAGGAATACATGAGATAAGCTCTATAGACATGATGCAAGCCAAAATGGACGCTTTGGCCCTTAAGGTCGAACATATGTACGCAAACCCAGCCACTGCAGCAGCAGTTTCCTCAGAATGCAAATTATGTGGAACCAAAGGACACCAATCAGCGGAATGCAATCTGTTGAATGAAACTAAATCAGACCAGGTCAACTATGCCCAAGGGAACCCATTTTCAAACACTTATAACCCTGGATGGAAGAATCACCCAAAATTTTCCTACAAAAACAATAACCCTATCCAAAACCCTGCACCTCCGAGACCACCCGGTTTTCAAGCCCAGAGACAAAACCAACCTATGCAAGCTGTGCCACCTAAGCCGAACCTTGAGAAAATCATAGAAAATTTCATCTCAGCTCAGACCCAGCAAAACAAATAATTCCTAAACCAAACATTCATGTTAATGAAATGATTACCCAGCTAGAAACTAAGGTAGACCAAATAGTCACCCACAATAAGATGCTTGAAACCCAGATCTCTCAGGTAGCTCTAAAACAAGCTCCCGAAACCACACCCGGAGGACAGTTTCCTGGGAAAACTCAACAAAACCCCCGAGGTCAAGCTAATGCAGGTACCTTACGAAGTGGGACCGCTTATGATGGATCGGTTAACCCGGCATTGAATGAACCCAAAACTTCTAAGAAAAGCATCGTGCCCACGGACGAGGTAGAGGGACCAAAGGAATCTGAAAAGCGGAAAGATCAAGGAGAAGCTATAAACAAAACTTACGAGCAACCCCCGCCATACAAACCTCCGATACCATATCCACAACGACTTAAACAAACCAAGATCAATAACCAATACCAGAAATTCCTTAAAGTCATAGAGAAACTTCATGTGGAAATCCCTTTCACAGAAGCCATCACCCAAATACCATCTTATGCAAAGTTCCTAAAAGACATCCTCACCAATAAACGTAGACTTGACGATCCAAAACCTTTGGAATGCAATTCCATTTCCGAAAATAAACTTGCTAAAAAGGAGAAAGATCCTGGAAATTTCTCCATACCTTGTATTTTGGGAAGTCATGTCATCGATAAAGCTTTCCTGGACTTAGGAGCTAGTGTGAGCTTAATGCCTCTAGCAGTTTGTGAAAGGTTAAAACTTAGAGAACTACAACTTACTAAGATGTCTCTTCAATTAGCCGATAGATCTGTCAAATATCCAGTAGGCATATTAGAAGACGTCTCTGTTAGGATCGGTCAGTTGTTTATCCCTACTGATTTCGTTGTCATGGACATTAAAGAAGATGACGACATCCCAATCCTCCTAGGTAGACCATTCTTATCAACCGCAAGAGCCATAATAGATGTTAAGAAAGGAAAGTTGACTTTTGAAGTAGGTGATGAGAAGATAGAATTCATTCTGTCAAAGTTTCTCATGGCACCAGTATTGGGAGACACATGTTATGCCATAGACGTCATTGATGAATGCATTAGGGAAATAGAAGAACCTATAGAAACAATTAAATTGCCTTCAACCCTCATTAGGGAAGATGATGGATTTATAGAACCCTACATCGATGCTAACCTTCACGAATGTTTATCCCTTACCCCAGATCCAATACCATGCTCCAAGAAACCAACTTTAGAACTCAAGGAATTACCCAAGAATCTAAGATATGAGTTTTTGGATGAGGAAATGAACCGCCCAGTTATAGTCAGTGCTACCTTGGGCCAAGAAGAAACAAACCAACTCTTAGATGTTTTGCGAAAATATCCCTCAGCCTTAGGATATAATATCTCTGATCTAAAAGGTATAAGCCCATCCGTGTGTATGCACCGGATTTTACTTGAGGAAGATTCAAAACCCTCCAGAGAACATCAGAGAAGAATAAACCCTATAATGAGTGATATTGTTTAGAAAGAGGTTTTTAAGTTGCTAGAAGCAGGTATAATCTGTCAGATCTCAGACAGTAAGTGGGTGAGCCCTGTGCATGTAGTACCTAAAAAGGGAGGCATCACAGTCGTGCAAAACGAGAAAGGCGAACATGTAGCAAAACGGATAGAAGGAGGATGGCGTATGTGTATAGATTATAGGAAGTTAAACAAAGCAACTAGGAAGGATCATTTCCCTTTACCATTCATAGACCAAATGTTGGAACGTCTAGCCAGTCACTCCTACTTTTGTTATCTAGATGGATATTCGGGATTCTTCCAAATTCCCATTCACCCAGAAGATTAAGAAAAAACAACCTTCACGTGCCCTTACGGAACCTTTACCTATAGACGAATGCCATTCGGCCTCTGTAACGCTCCAGCTACTTTTCAGCGCTGCATGATGTCAATCTTCGCTGACTACCTTGATGGAATTATGGAGGTATTCATGGATGATTTCTCGATATGCGGATTTGATTTTAAAAACTGTCTTGTTAACCTTGAGAAAATCCTGAAAAGATGTGCGGACGTAAACCTAGTGCTAAACTGGGAGAAATGTCATTTTATGGTTACCGAAGGTATAGTTTTAGGACACACAGTCTCTGAAAAGGGTATTGAAGTAGATAAAGCTAAAATAGAAGTCATAGAAAACCTAAACCCACCTAAGACCATTAGAGAAGTCCGAAGTTTTCTTGGACATGCTGGTTTCTATCGGCGTTTTATCAAAGATTTCTCTAAAATAACCAAAACTTTAACCGGCCTTCTGATGAAAGATGTTGAATTTAACTTTGACGAGAAATGCATGGAAGCATTTAACCTCTTGAAGCAAGCGTTAATTTCAGCACCCATTATGCAACCCCCAGATTGGACCGAACCTTTCGAGATCATGTGCGACGCTAGTGATTATGCTGTAGGAGCTGTTCTAGGTCAAAGAAAAGATAAAAAATTGCATGTAATCTATTATGTTAGTAGAACCCTAGATGCTGCTCAGCTTAACTACGCAACAACTGAAAAAGAACTCTTAGCTGTAGTTTTTTCCATAGACAAATTTCGATCTTATCTGGTAGGAGCTAAAATTATAGTTCACGCTGACCACGCTGCTATTCGTTACTTACTAAGCAAGAAAGATGCCAAACCTAGGTTACTTCGATGGATCCTTTTATTGCAAGAGTTTGATCTGGACATTCGAGATAAGAAAGGAACAGAGAATGTAGTTGCCGATCACCTTTCTAGACTTGAGTACCTAAAACCAGACTTAGTGCCTATAAATGACGATTTTGCCTATGACAGGTTAATAGCTAAGATAGATGCCATTGAAGAAAACGACCTAGATCCTTATAAGAACCCTAGAAATTCCTTAGCAATAAGTAGTGTACCGTGGTACGCAGATTTTGTCAACTACTTGGCCGCTGATATTATACCCCCTGACCTTAACTATCAACAGAAGAAGAAGTTCTTTAACGATGTAAGAAATTTCTATTGGGACGGACCACTTCTTTTCAAGAGAGGTACAGACGGGATCTTTCATCGTTGTGTTCCAGAAGAATAAGTAAGAAATATTATAGAACATTGTCACTCTACACCCTACGGAGGACATGCTAGCACCTCTAAGACGCACGCTAAAATTCTTCAAGCTGGCCTTTTCTGGCCCACAATGTGGCGTGATATTCATGCTTATATAGTCAAATGTGACCGGTGCCAGCGCACTGGAAACATCTCGAGACGTGACGAAATGCCCTTAAGGAATATTCAGGAAGTAGAGCTCTTTGATGTTTGGGGTATCGATTTTATGGGACCATTTCCACCCTCATTAGGAAATAAATATATCTTAGTAGCCGTTGACTACATGTCTAAATGGATTGAAGCCATAGCCTCACCCACAAACGACACACGAGTGGTGATTAAGCTGTTTAGGAACTATATATTCCCTAGATTCGGAGTACCCCGTCTTGTTATAAGCGATGGTGGATCGCACTTCATATCAAGGATTTTTGACAAACTGTTAAGTAAATATGGAGTTAAGCATAGAGTAGCAACACCCTACCATCCACAGACTAGTGGCCAAGTAGAAGTGTCTAATAGGGAGATAAAACAGATCTTAGAAAAGACCGTTTCTATATCCAGAAAGGATTGGTCTCAGAAGCTACAAGAAGCACTATGGGCCTATAGAACTGCCTTTAAAACCCCTATCGGAACGACCCCTTACCAGTTAGTTTATGGAAAATCCTGTCACCTACCCTTCGAGTTAGAACACAAAGCCTATTGGGCAATTAAAACCTTGAATTTAGATTATCTAACTGCTGGTGAAAAACGTATCCTTGACATTCATAAGTTAGAAGAACTCCGTCAATCCGCCTATGAAAATGCCATTATATACAAAGAAAGAACCAAAGCATGACACGATAAAAGAATTATAAAAAAAGATTTCAATATAGGCGATCCAGTTCTCCTCTTTAATTCCAGGTTGCGGCTTTTCCCTGGAAAACTTCGTTCAAGATGGACAGGTCCTTTTGAAGTTTCCAAGGTCCTAAAATCCGGAGCAGTTGAGATCAAGAATAACTCTTGTAGTCCATTCATTGTAAATGGACAAAGGTTAAAACATTACGAAGGAGGCGACATTCCTATTGACTACTCCAGCCACACCCTGATTGATCCAATGCCCACTTCAGATACATGAGTTCTACTCGTCAAGCTAACGACGTTAAACAAGCGCTGCATGAGAGGCAACCCACGGTTTTATTTATTTATCCTTATTTTTCTTTATTTTCCTTTTTATTACTTTTTATGTCTTATATTTTGTTTAGTTTTAAATGTTTATCTGTATAAACTGACCTTTCCTAATATGTATGTTTTCAGGTCCTTTTTCTCTAACCCTACTTTTCAGGATGTAGACCTTCGATGACATGCATGTTACCTTCAGAGACAATGCTCAGAGGCAGCGCTACGTAGTCCTCTATCAGCGTCCTATGGCACCTACACGTTATCCTGATCAGGCCTGCATGGATGCTTTGGGTATTGAGCCCAGTATACGGTTTCTTTGTAGCCAGCTCTAGTGGGACGAGTATGCTGATGAGATGCACTCGACCTACAAGAATCTCACCCTGGAGTTCCTCAGTTCGTTC
The DNA here is from genome assembly GCA_022829125.1 of Lathyrus tuberosus. NCBI lineage: Eukaryota > Viridiplantae > Streptophyta > Magnoliopsida > Fabales > Fabaceae > Lathyrus > Lathyrus tuberosus. The sequence continues at coordinate 363,724 of JALAZF010000491.1, read as the reverse complement.
AGATATGAGCCGTACGTTGATCAGGTCGGGCGCGTTACTTTCAGGTTATTCGGGACAGAGTATGCCTTCACCCAGAAGGAGTTCAGTGATTTGTTAGGCTTCCAGACCACTCCTGATGCTATTCCAGATTTGCCTATGGGATATTTTATGAGTCGAGACATCGAAAAATTCTGGAGCGACATCACAGGTGGAGGGGGTCATGATCCTATTACTCAGTTATCTCCTATCATTCATAATCCAGCTATGAGATACTTCCAGATGATCCTAGCACACACCTTCCTGGGGAAAGCCGATCTTGACATCCATGTTAGTGAGGAAGAGATTTTCTTCCTCTTCTGCGCAAATCAGTCGCGTCCAGTTGCCTGTGGGAGTTTTCTGCTTGACAACCTTGGGGGTACAACCAGATATTCCGAGGGGATTATTCATGTAGGAGGGATATTACACAAATTGCTACTGCTTTGGGGCTTATGAGCAAGCTACTTCATCTGACCCGTTATTGCGGGTACACCACATTGGACATCGATTTCTGTTTGGACCGCGAGTTGATGAGGAGAGCTTCCTTCCATCCCGACCAGTTCAAGCTACTGATCGATAATGAGATTGTACATTTCTTCACCCTACCAGATCCCATGATGACCAGTGTGCACGACCAGGCCAATTGGAGTTATACATTAGAGGGCTTTGGTGAGACTGTTGATGAGCCCAGGACTCCACCAGTGCCAGAGTACCATCCTACGCCACCATCTCCCAGGATTACTATGCTATCTAATAATCATTCTTTGGAGAGACCTGACATACAGACCCAGATTGCTGAGCTTCGTATGGAGACAGCTAGACTCAGACAGGAGGTCGCAGATCTCACTTTGCAGGTCCATGTATCTGATCTGACCCATGCAACCGGGGAAGACTATTTATATCAGGAGATTGCGGATCTTCGCAGAGAGTTGGCAGCAGTTCGTGGTTCTGACTAGGCAGAGGAGCCTCCGGCCCCATGATGATACTACTCTCTTATTATTGTTATTATATTTACCATATTTACGCATTTTCATTCCCAGACATATATATATATATATATATATATATATATATATGTTTTACATTATTCATATTTGGTTTTCATGTTGTTCATTATGTACTCTAGTACTTACATATATTTAAGCATGTTTATTTCCATTTTCTTATTTTATTCTATTTTATTTTACTAAATTAATTATATTATTGCATATGTATTTTATATCTTCCTAACAAAAATAATGCAAGTGCCCAAAAAAAAAGGCAGTGCTAACAGCACCACCAAAATAAAAAAGGAGGAGGAAAGCCCAAGAGGACCAAGCATAAGCCGGCCCAGAAGACTTATTCATGTGGCGTCCGCCATATAGACCATGGCGCCCGCCATGGGGTCTGGTTTTATATGCGGGGCAGAACCACCCCAACCACCATTTCCTCATCCAAAACCTCCAAAATCTCCATTTTTGAACTTCCATAAACTTCCCTCAACCTCCAAAAAGTTCATAACTCTCCAAACTACTCACCATCCCATTGACATCTCCAAACCCCATTTTCAAAACCATCCATAAAACTCCCTAAAACCTCCATTTTCTCCATTCCTCCATAAAACCCATTTCCATCTTCTTCAACCTCAAACAAAAAAAATTGCATCCATGGAATACGACGGTTACACCCTCCGCCAAGGAAAGCCCGGGGAGAGGCAAAAGAAACTTCTCGAGAAGTTGCAAGAGCGAGCCATAATCGCGACCCGGTATGTAGACGTCAATTGTCTTTACTCTCTTGGTATTTATCATAGCATTTTTCATTTCTTAGATATATTAGGAATGCATGATGTATTTGCTAGAAAGGAACCGACCTTTGAGCGATTGACTCGGGAATTTTTGAGTTCCCTAATTTACACTGTCAGTCCTAACACTGCTAGCACAGTCGGTACAATGAAATTCCGGATGTTTAATGTTGAATATGAATTCACTACCGACGAACTAGCAGAGCTTTTAGGAGTACCTTTTGGAGATGACGCTATTTGTGAAGCACCTTTGGATTTCGATTGGTCTGTTGAGGCATTCTCCTTTTGGAACAAGCTGTCAAATCATACAGCCATTTCTTTTGAAGGAATCCTTGCCTCAAGGATCCATAACCTGGCCATCCGTGTGTTTCGTTATATGTTGGCCTGTACTGTTTTTTCCCGGGTGAATCCAAACAAGGTGAATGCTAGAGAACTCTTATTTTTGCAAGGGTGCCTCACAAATAGGAGAATTAATTTTGTTCCTTTTATGTTTGCCCATATGACTGCTATTGTTAAGAGTACAAGAACCATTGCTTTCGGAGGACTGATCACGTCTATTGCTAGGGCTCTCAACCTTGACACTGAGATAGCCACCTTAGCACCTCTCCCTCCTCGCACAATTAATTTAAAATTTCTGAAAGACATGAAATTATGCAAGACAAGGAGAGAGGGGGGCTTTGAACTTATGGTTCATGGTGTAGCTATCCCATCTGTTGTGTTACCCTGCACTAGACGTACTGATGTGCGAGTGGAGAGGAACTGGACCTACGACTTAGACGCTTCACCTTTTACGGGTCCAGTTCATCCTAATGTTCCTGCTGGGGATGGACATGAGACTGATGATGAGTTTGACCATCATGAGCAGTCTCCTGATCATCATATGTCACCCCATGTATCACCTACACACACTGCACCATCTTCTTCTCACCTATCTACAGGTACCGTTCCTGGTTTCTATATCACTGAGCAGATGTGGCGCGAGCAGCTGGCTCGAGAAGAGAAGTGTGACGGCTTGCTTGTTGCTATCCAGTAGCAACTTACCGATAACATGAACTTTATGCAAGAGACACAGCAGCAAACAAACCGTTCCATCCAGACCATCATGCAATCTCAGGCTGCCCTGAACACCAGATTCGACGAGTTCGCCGCTTCTCAGAGCGATCGTCGCGGCAGCAGATCCCAACACCCTAGGCGTTCACCGCACGGTGACGGGAGTACCAGTAGCATACCGTAGAGTCACCAGGTTACATCTTCTCTACCTTATTTCGAAACATTGGGGACAATGTTCGATTTAAGTGTGGGAGGAGATTTTATTCGTTTTCTTGCAATTTTATTTCCTTTTATTTTTACTGCTTTCTAGTTAGTTTATTTTTAGAATATGCATCTGCTTGACGAGTCATCTGTATAGTGTATCCTTATTTCCCCATTTCTTTAGCCATACCAAAAATTTTTGACAAAAGAAAAGTGAATCATTTTGAAAAATTTGGGCTTTAAGACAAGTTCGAGTTAGGATGCGGATGACTTGGGAAATCTTTTTGTAACATCGGTATCGTTTTTACACCGTAAGCTTCGTGAGTATAAAAATTGACCCTGATACCCATATACCATGGCCTTAATTGTCTTTTTAGTAGGTCCTTAGTAGTTTATCCCAGCAGTCAGCTCCGGCCTAAGCATGCTCTACGTAGGGGACCGATGAATATAAGTGAATGATCTGTATGCTGTGCTTTATAGAAAATGCAACTCGGGATAGGTGACCCTCACAAGGTCACTTAACTCAAAAAGTTGTAAAAATTTGCAAAAAAAAAAAAGAGAAAAAAAGAATTAAAAAAAGAGCAAAAAGTTACCATTGGTAGTTGGTTCAGAGGTGTCTGGTGCTGGACTTGGTAGGGCGGGTTACGATCTGATCCCCCACAACTACAATAGGGTCAATAAAAGGGGTTACACTAGTTTGTGTACCAGAGCCCCTGTGTTTGAGATCAGAATCACTAACCGGTCACTTTACTATGAGTATGTACGGATAACGGGCTTAGTGTGATTACGATATCCATGTTTCATCTAGTTAGTACCTATCTCTTCATCCTGATTTGAACTTAAAAGCCCTTTTAGCCCGAATCATTCGTTGATATCACTTCTTTCTGTCACGAGCCTTACGGTGTTTTGCTTGAGGACAAGCAAAGGTTTAAGTGTGGGAGAATTTGATAACACAGAATTACACCGCGTTTTTTACTCGAATTGCACATGCTTCTTAGGATTTTTATTATCGTTTTCTTGTATTATGCTTGTATTTTGTCTTGTTTTCAGATTCTAGGTGTTTCCAGAGCCATCCACGAAGAAATGAAGGAAATCGAGCAAAAAGCCAACTTTTGAAGGAATTGCACATGTGGCACCCAACATGGCGGGCGCCATGGGGTAGGCCACAAGTTGGAGGGGACTCAACTGCTGACATCTGCCACGTCTCCCACCACTTTCTTCCCTAGTTCATGTGGCGGGCGCCATGAGGGGGGTGGCAGGCGCCACCTTTGACGGACATTTTCCCTCCCAAAAGAAGTTGGAGGGCATCCTTGTCCTTTCATACCTTTTCCCAAGTCTATAAATAGAGGCTTCTTGTTCATTTCTTGGCATTCAAACTTAGTTGCAAACACCTTAGGCATAAATAATCGAGTTTTTGTAAGTGATAATCTTCTCACATCGGGAAGTTATCACATTTGTGTGGTCGAGTCTGTAATCGAGTTTGGAGCACTTGGTGGAAGTTAATCCTGCCGCCATTTTCCTTTCCAGTTATTTTCCAGTTGTTTTCAGAATTAAAGCCTCCGATTGGAGCAGGTTTCTATTTATGAATTAAGCTTTTTTACTTCATTTATTTCTCGCACTCGCTTTACTTTCTTTATTTCTCGCACTCGCTTTTACTTTCATTTATTTCTCGCTTCGCTTTTACTTCATTTATTTCTCGCACTCGCTTTTACTTTCATTTATTTCTTGCTTTGTTTTTACTTCATTTATTTCTCGCACTCGCTTTACTTTATTTACTTTTCGCAATCGCTTTACTTTATTCGCATTATTTACTTTCAAAACCTTTTATTTCAAAAAGACTTTACTTTGACATGATAAAATTAAATATGTCTGTTTACGTTTCCATGTCTGGCTAAATCTTAAAGGTTAGAATGTAAAGATCACGGTTTAAGTATAATTCCACATAATGCATCGATAGAAACACTTAGGGGCTATTTTGGTCTTTAACACGAGTTTTCCGCACTTAATTTCTGTTGGGTAAGATCGAAAGCCGTCCAACCTTTAGATAAACTTGGTTAGTCTTAACTGTACAAAGGAAGCGACAACGCTTTGCACATTTAAGTAGGAATTTTTAATACTTTAGAAAAACGATTTTAGAACTATTTTCGGACGCGTTTGTAGGTTTAAAATCCGGTTCGTATGAACCTCTTTTGTTTAAAAGTTTCAGAACAAAATACTTTTCAACTAAGTCAAGAAACTATATTTCTTAAAAATAGGTTTTTCACTTTAACGCAATGCGCGCCTTTTTATAAGTGACAATAAGAGGGTTTGTTTAAAGGTTAAACTCGGTTCTAAATACGCGAAAGCGACAGTTCCCGTTAAATTAGTTCTTTTCATAAAGTAGAAAACATTGCCCATAAGTAGTTCTATTACATGCGTTGGAATGTTACCTGACTGTGTGAATTACATTCAAGCCTGTTGCTTTCATTTGAGTTTTATATCTTCGTACTTTGCTTCACTCTACTTTTACTGTGCACTCATAAATCCCTGAATTAACTTGCCTTAGATAAACACCGTAACTATAGGAATCGATAGATTGACGTTTGGTCTCCGTGGATCGATAATCTTTTGTATTACTCTGACGCGTTTCGTATACTTGCGAAAACCACGCATCACAGTGATAATAACAATGTCAGGTTTGTTAGAAAGAATAAAGTTTTTTAGAGCCAATTTTGAGGGTTGAATAACTAAACCCTTAAAGTTCCAGAATAGGCACTTCATCTAGAATGCTTAGAGTTACCAGTCTTGGACCTGGTTTTATATTTAGATTTGTGTGTAGTAGCAAAAAAACCTCTCCTTTTGGAAGCTGTCTTAGAGGACTCAGGAGAGATGGAAATAATGTAGTCTTCTTCTACTTCAATGTCTGCTAAATTTGCTCAGGATTCCTTTAAGAATTCTATATTCACTTTGTGCCTTTCAGATGTTAAGACATCAAGCGAGTCCTTAATACCTCTGTCATCCCCAGGATTAAATTGAGTTGCATCAACAGACTCACTTTCGTGAAAACTGCCATCATTTTCCTCATCAATGTCTTGAGAAATAAGGGCCTCAAAGATATTATGTTGATGGATATCAACATTAATGGGATTCTTCTAGACAAAAATCCCCTGAAACCCTGTGTTAGTATCCACAATATGATCTTGTATAATCGTGTTACTTATGTCCCGAGGTTTCTCTTGTTCTTTCCCCAACCCAATAGAGTTCAAAGGATTGGGAACCTGGACTATATCTTCCACATGACTTTTCTCAGGCCTTCCATCCATAACAGGGACAAAGTTCTTCGGTTAGTATTTTTTAGCATTATTTTTTTAGGTTGCTTTGCTTCCATTTTTGTATTCATCTTGTAGCAGGAATTAATATCATGGCCAACCATCATACAGTGAGTGCAAAAAGCTGGTAAATTCTCATAGTCTAGCTCAATAAAAAAAGCAAAGTTCTTCCATTCTACTGACACTTTGTGTCTTATGGTTTGCGTGAGATCCATTTCAACTAACACTCTAACATAGTGTCTGAATGTTCGATCAAACATAGGTTTTACAGTTGTGGCATCAGTGTAGATTGGAGTACCAACACTACTCGCAATAGCGAATAACATCTGTGGCTTCCAATACTCTTGGGAGAGGCCATAAAGCCGAACCCACACCTGAGCAAAAGTATTCCTCTACAAGTTAGGGTTAAAGTCCCCCGTCCAAGCAAAAAATTTGAGGTAGCTAGGGTCAAGATTCTAAGATGGGGAGGATCTAACCCTTCTCACATCTTCAAGAGACGAGAATGAGAACTCATAGAATCCCTTTCCTAACAAAATGACTCCCCACTTGGATAAATCTTTCCAGTAGAGGCCTAATTTGGTCTTTAGAGAGGCAACGGTTAACAGAGACGTACCTTTAGGCCATATGATAAGTCCATGGAGGTTATGTTTGCAGGCTTCAACATCTGCAATGTATTCGTCATTTGGTATAACAATGATTAACTTGTCACCCTAGAGGCAGGGTTGAGGTACCTAAGACAAGGGAATGTCGCAGACATTCGAGAGCCCTTTAGTGAAGGTTTTTGTTGTCTTCAATGTTTCTGGAGGTTTAACTTGAGCCATAGCGAGCTTTGGTTCAACAACAGTTGGGGAATCCAAGCAAGACCCTGGGATTTTGATAGAAGGCATGGTGACCGGAGCAATTTTAGGAGTCGCTGGAAATCTCCTTTTCAATAGTCATTGCTCTATGGTTTTAAATTGCGGTCCGCAACCGCAATTGAACCCGCAATATTACGGATGCGGTTGCCTCCGCAACTGCATCGGAACGCAATTGCAGTGTGATTTTAAAATTACACCTCCAGTTATATTTGGAATCACATCAGACAATTTCAATCATGTTTCTTCATGTACTTTTATCAAAAATCAAAATATTAGAATCCTAAAACTCAATTTAATTCTTAAGTAATGAAAAAACTTAATATAAGTATTTTTCAACATTGTATTTCAAACACCTCCCTATAAAAATTTACACCGCAACGGCCACAATGCGCATCGCAGCACCCGCAATGACTGCAACTGCAACTGCAGCACCTGCAACCGCAACCCCTGCAACCGCAACCGCATCCACAGCCGCAACCGCAATTTAAAACCATGCATTGCTCATTAAGACTTATTTTAACAATACTAATTAATTTTTATATTAGTTTTTTTAATTAATCAAATGTATCATTTATTTCGTATTTTACTAACATTTATATAATAATATTATTTATAACAACTTTGTGCAACATTACGAGTATTTACTGCTATTTATTTCCTAATGTTCTTGGTTCGGTTTGAATTACTTTGGAAGTAAGAAAATATTCAATCTAACAAATAAAACTATATATGATTTGATTTGGTTTAAATAAGTTATATACAAAGTATATGATATGATTTGATCATATTTAATACTACAATGTAAGTTAAATTAATTTTTTGAATATTTAAATTAGAAATTAAAAAAATTATATTATATCAAAATTACAAATTCAATAAGTACTAAAAAAGTAAGAGAGAGAGACCCTTCCATCTCTAACTTTTCTTCCTTCCCGTCCATTTGTCACCTATCCGTATCATTCCAGAATCGATGATCCAAGTACATTAAGGCTGGTTTCACATGGATTTAACTCGGTGATACAAGGAGTGTTCGGTTTAAACTCCTAATTTTCGAATCAGGAACCCTCACAATTTGTATTTTCTGGGTTTGTCTTTGTGTTTGTCAAGGCCGGTGTTCTGCTGTTGGTGTGGTTGTTTTTTCATCATGGAATGGAATAGGGTGTCGAGAAAAGGATTTAGGCATATTGCTCCAAAGTGGGACTCTTTCATCAAGGGGGGAGCTAAGTGGTTAGAAGATAGGGAATCGTTGTCGTCGTTTTACTTCTCGGAAATACCGGACAAAATAAAAGCGGTGGATATATCAGCTTTGTTCGGGTGCATTGGTGAGTTGGTTGAGGTGGTGATCTCTCCTAGAAGAAACAATTTCGGTAAGAGATTCAGGTTTGCAAGATTTAGGGAGGTGGAGGATGAGAGGAGGCTTGCTATCAAGCTTGATAATGTTCGGATCGAAGGTATTAAAATCCATGCAAATATTCCTAGGTTCAATAGAGGGAAGCGTTTTGCGAGTAATGTTGTTAGAGGTGGGTTTAGGGAGGTTGCTAGGCCTCACCCTCATCTTCGTTCTGTTGATGATGATAGCCGTGTGCGCCCTTTGGAGGGTGGCGCTTTGAGGACTTTTGCTGAAGTAGTTTGTAGGAAAGAAGAGAATATTCAGAAGGAGCTTCTCGAGGGTAATAAGGTGACGCTGGAATATGAATCTGAAAGATGGGAGTTGGATAAGCTTCGCAAGGCGTATATTGGTGCTGTGTTATCACCAGGGTCCGCACACGATATTCAAACGAAACTTGAAACTGAAGGGCACTTCTCTATCAAAGCTACGCCACTAGGTCCAAACTTATATTTGCTTGAAGAAGATGAAGAGGGAGCTATACATGATTTGATTGTGGATGGTGAAGCTTGGTGGCACCACTGGTTCAAAACCATTAGACCTTGGAAAGAATCAGATGTGGATACCGAAAGGGAGGCTTGAATTCGTATCTATGGTGTTCCATGCCATGCATGGAATCTGAACTTATTTATGCAGTTTGCGAACTCTTTCAGTGTTTTCATTGGAGTGGATGAGCATACTTAGGCGGGGTCGTGTAAAGACGTTGCTAGAGTTAGGGTGATGGTTCCGAGTTCGAAGGTTTTTGATGCCGCTATGCAGGTAGTGATTGATAAGGTGAGGTATGAGATTTTGATTAAAGAAGACTTCCTTGGACCTTTGAACAAGCAGGTGCATAAATCCTATTATGATGCTTCGAGTTCGTATTCGCATAGATCGGAGGATGAAGAGACGAGTATCTTCTATGCTGGAATTGAAGATGACACCATTGAAGCTTTTGAAGGGTCAAATGAAGAAGTTTTATCTCCAGCTAGGGAGGAGGGCGGTTAGGCGGTGATTGGAGTGATGAAGAGCTCTTCGGTTTGTCTTCAGATAACCAAGTCACTGCACCGGGGCAAGCTTTTTCTGACGTTGAAAGTGACAAGAGGAGGGTTGTTGAAAATGAGTCAGAGGGGTGGGGTATTTGAAGCGGCGCTATTGGCTTTAAAAGGCAATTTTTGTCAACTTGTGGTGTTAGACGTAAATAGGGCAGGTGGGCCAATTCTTAGTCGTAATAATGACTCTTTTGTTCCTTGTTCTGTGTCGCTTAATGAGGGTAGGGAGCACACTAATGTGGTAGATGGAGGATTATCAGTGGGCCCTTTCACTGATCCAAAAATTTGTACTAGTAGGGAAAAGGCTTTGAAGAGCATTAAATTAAAACATCTTTATGGTGTTGGTGGGTCCCTCAGAGGAATTAATAAGTCAATGAAAAATCATTCTAATAGAAAGGGGAGGTTGAGTAAGGAAGAAAGGGGAGGTTGAGTAAGGAAGTGGCAGTGAGATCAACTATTGTAGTGACCGCTGGTGGGAATTCTTTTTCATCTACTGCAATAGAATGTCCGCATATTTCTGGTTCGGTAATGAGGAAAACATTTCACGGTGAGCAATCGAATGTGTCCGGAATGGATAGGTGTAATTCGAGGATTAGGGAGAATCTTGAATCCAATTTGGGTGTGAAGCTTTGGAATGCAATTTCTGATTTAGGAGTTATGAAGGGGGAGTCCAAGGGAGATTATCAAAGGAGAGTTGTTGAAATTGAATGAAGTGATAAAGCTAAATTGTTAGGAAGGAAGGAGTCTAAGAAATTGTTTTGATGATTTTGGGATCTTTGAACATTAGATGGGGCGGTAGTAGAGTTAAGAGAAGTAGAATAACTCAAATTATTTCAAAAGGCAAGGCGGATATTTTTTTGTTACAAGAGACAAAGATTCAAGACTTGTCCGATAAGGTGGCTCGGAGTTTTTGGTGGAACGAAGATGTGGAGTATTCTTTTTCTAATTCGGAAGGGTTGTCAGGAGGTATGATAATTCTTTAGAAAGTCAACACGGTCGAGGTTCTGAGTAGTTTTAGAGGTGTTGGTTATTTGGGAGTTAAGGTTATGTGGAAAAATAATTTGTATTATATTGTGAATATCTATTCTCCTTGTTCTCTAGAGTTAAAAAGGAATTTGTGGAGGAGATTGTAAGAGTTAAAGGTGGCCTCGACGGATGGAAAGTGGGTAGTTGGAGGAGATTTTAATGCGGTTACGAAGGCTCACGAACGAAGAGGGAGAACCGCTTTTAATTCGAGGGTGGAATGGAAAGAATTTGAAGAGTTCATTAAAGAGGGTAGTTTGGTGGATTTACCTTGCAAGGGGAAGAAGTTTAGTTGGTATGAGGGGGATGGTAAGGCCAAAAGTAGGATTGATCACTTTTTGGTATCGAATGGTATTATTGATAGTTGGGGTGCGGTGGGACAATTGATTGGCATGAGGGATATTTTGGATCATTGTCTAATTTGGTTGGTGGTGGATAAAGCGGATTGGGGACCGAAACCTTTTAAAGTGAATAACGAGTGGTTCTCCGATAGGCGTTTTATTCCTTTTGTTGAAAAAGAATGGAAAAATCTTGTTGTGGAGGGGAGGAAAGATTTTGTTCTCAAGGAGAAATTACGCCTTTTAAAAGATAGTCTTTAATGGTGGAACACAAACATTTTTGGGAGGATCAATTTGGAGATGGAGGATGGGGTGAGGGAGTTGAATATAGTTGATGATGTGGAAGCGGATTTTGGGGATGTGGAGGGGGAGGAGGAGTTGGTGTTGAAGAAGAAGTTGGCAAGTGGGAAGTTTTGGCTTAATCTTAAGATTAAAGAAAATATGCTCATTCAAAAGTCAAGACTAAAGTGGTTAAATGATGGCGATACCAATAGTAAATTTTTTCATAGAGTTATGAAGGAGAGGAGGAGGCGCAACTTTTTAGGTTCCATTGTCACGGACAACGGAATAGTGGACAAGGTGGAGGAGGTTAGGAGTCATTTTGCGGCCAAGTTTATTGAGCTGGATGTTGAGAGACCCGCCCTTGGAGGTCTTGAGTTTAAAAGTATTAATGGTATGGAACAATCTCTTCTTGAAGCTCCTTTTTCGGAAGAAGAGATTAGGGAAGCGATTTGGAGTTGTGAGGGATCTAAAAGCCCGGGACCTGATGGATAATATTTCTTTTTTATTAAAAAGTGTTGGAATTTTATGAAGGAGTTTATTAGTTGCTTCCATAGTTTTCTTTCCGGTGCTTTGTTTTTGAAAGCTTTCATTTCCTCTTTCTTGACTTTAGTGCCTAAATCCCCTAACCCGTTATGTTTGGATGATTATAGGCCTATTTGTCTTGTGGGTTGTGTGTATAAGGCTATCTCCAAACTCTTGGCGGCTAGACTTAAAGTGGTGTTGAATTCGATTATTTTGGATTCTCAAAGTGCTTTTGTGCCGGGAAGACAATTGTTAGATGGAGTTGTGGTGGATAATGAAATGGTGGACTTTGCTAAAAAAGAGGGAAGCAGTTGCTTGCTCTTCAAAGTTGACTTCGAGAAGGCATATGATAAGGTCAGTTGGAGTTTTCTTAGTTTTATGTTAAGAAAAATGGGCTTTGGGGAAGTTTGGATGAAGTGGATGGAAGCTCGAGTTTTTAATAGTAAAATGTCGGTGTTGGTTAACGGAAGTCCCACGAATGAGTTTGTTGTGGAGAGAGGTTTGAGACAAGGAGATCCTCTTTCTCCTTTTCTTTTTATGATAGTGGCGGAAGGGTTGAGGGGGTATGGTTTCAAAGTCGGTGGAGAATGAGGAGTTTGAGGGTTTTAACATAAAGAGGTGTTTTGTTGAAATCCTTCAATTCGCGGATGATACTTTACTTGTAGGGGAAGGGAGTTGGAAGCATGTATGGGCAATCAAAGCGGTGTTAAGAGGTTTTGAAATCGTCTCTGGTTTGGGAATTAACTTCCACAAGAGCATACTCATTGGAATTAATATTAGTGACCGGTTCATGGAATTGGCTTCTTTTTTCCTTTCTTGTAGAAGAGAGGAGTGTTCTTTCATTTTTCTTGGAATTCCTATTGGTTTCAAGTCTAATGGTCCTTCTTTGTGGTCGGATTTAGTGTTAAAATTGAAAAGGAGGCAATCTTGTTGGAACAACCGGTTTCTTAGTTTCAAAGGAAGGATAACTTTGTTAAAATCGGTTCTTTCTAGTTTATCGATTTTCATGCTTTCTTTCTATAAAGCTCCTGTGAAGATTATAAAAGAAATAACTAGTATCCAAAGTAATTTTCTTTGGGGAGGGAAGGAGAGTGAGAGGAAAATTCATTGGGTTAGTTGGAAGAAGGTGTGTCTTCCGATTGATAAGGGGGGGATTAGGTTTGCGTAGGGTGGAAGATTTTAATTTGGCTCTCCTTAATAAGTGGAGATGGAGGATTCTCTCGGAAAATAAAGCTTTATGGTACAAAGTTCTAAAAGAGAGGTACGGTGATATCAATTTGAGGATAGTGGATTCTGGGAATTGCATTAAAAAGAAGAGTTGTTGTTCCTTTTGGTGGAGGGATTTCATCGACTTGGAGAAAGGTATTCCGAAAAATTTATTTATTTCTAATTGTAGATTTACAATTGGAAACGGGTATGCTTCCTCTTTTTGGCACTCTTGTTGGTGTATTAATATTTGTTTTAAGGATAAATTTCCTCTTCTTTATGAATTATCTTGCCTTAAAGAAGTATCGGTGGCTTGTATGGGTGGTAATAGTAGCGATGGATGGTATTAAGTGGATTTTGGCATTGGAGTTAATGTTGAGGGTGGAGATGCCACCGATTTGTTGGAGCTGCGGTCGGTTTTGCAGCACTTCTGACCGGTTTCGTTGGGGCCGGATTCAGTCCATTGGTCCGTGTGCAATTATGAGGCTTATTCGGCTAGTTCTTTTTACTCGCTTGTTAGTTTTATTCGAATTCCTTACGGTCCTAGGGAGAATTATGATGAAGCCTTTTCTTTGGTATGGAAGGGGATTGTTCTGTTTAAAATCAAAGCTTTTGGGTGGAGGTGTTTTTTAGATAGGCTCCCAACAAAGGATTCTCTTTCTATTAGAGGTCGTGTCTTTCCGAATAGTGATTTGAATTGTGTTTTTTGCTTGTCCGAAATCGAATCTTTATCTCATATTTTGTTGGGTTGTCCGGTGGCTAGAATGGTTTGGAAGGAAGTTGTCGATTGGGTTGGTTTTGAGGAGGTTGGAACTAGTGTGTTTAAGGAGAGTTTCTTAAAGTGGTTCTCCTTTAGTAAAAGGAATAAGGTAAAGAGTGGTAAGGAAGGTGTTATATGGTTGGCGACATCTTGGTCTTTGTGGTTGTTGAGAAATAGAATTATTTTTAGGAATGATGTTTGGAATATAATAGATGTGGTGTGGAATGTCAAGTTGTTAATTTGGAGATAGTCTTTTATAGGGAAAATTACCAATCTCAATTACAGCTTTTATGATTTTAGTAAGCTTCCTTTGTACTATTTGTCTTAAGGCCTAATTGGTTTGTAATTTTCTTTTGCTGAGCATCGCCTCGCTTTTTGTAAGAGGGTTCGAGAACCTTTTGTTCTCGGTTTATTGAAATCCTTGCTTATTAAAAAAAAATCACGAGTATTTCCTAGTTTAAGATAGCTGCAATCAGGTACTGTTAAAAAAAACTGCAACCAGAATTAGCAAAGAATAATGAAATTTTTTTTCTAATCTCTTCCACCCCCTTAGGATTAACAAACAAACAAATATCATCATATTTTTTATAATGTTATTATATTATTAGTGAGTAAATTGTCATCGAATTTGATTTAGCTTTCTGTTTTCTTCCTATAGCTCCAGCTTTGATTTGATTTACTTGTTTTTATTTTTTCTGTTTTGTTTGGTTTATGTATTTAGAGTTTCTCTTTTTTTTGGATTTTTTTTTGTTTTCTTTTCTGTTGGCTTGTTTTTTCCACAATTATTGTGCTGTTTATTTGGTGTTATGTTGTATTTTTAGGCATGTAATATCTCATTATTTATATATAGTTCTATTTCTTAAGAAAAAAAACACTCAAGCATCAAATATTCATTCTTCCATAACTTCTATCAAATTAATATGTTCATAATCCTAACCCGTTGAATCATCACTATTTCACTAAGAAAATGATGATTCTCACAACCCTTTTGGTTATTTTTGTGACACTAATGATTAAAGTTTTTTATGATGCAATTTCATGTTATTTGCTTAATCCAATGAAAATCAAGAAGATTATGGAGAAGCAAGGTGTGTTTTGTCCTAAACCTAGGTTTCTATCAGGCAACCTTAAAGAGATCTCATCTTTTGTTTCCAAAGCAACTTCTCAAGACATGAAATCAATCAACCATGATGTTGTTGGTCGTCTTTTGCCTCATTATGTTGCTTGGTCCAACCAATATGGTATGAAAAATGAATAAATACATTGCCATCCATGATTTTATGTGTTTTTTCTTTGTAGTATCGACACTTTGAAAAAAAGGCGTGATTATATTTAATCAATTAAATTTTTAAAATTATAATCAATTGTCGTGTCTGAATTTATCTGCTTCGTAGGTTTGTTGATATAATAGTTTTAAAATTATATTATTTTGCAGGAAAAAGATTCTTCTATTGGAATGGAATAGAGCCAAGATTGTGTCTAACAGAAACTGAATTGATCAAGGAATTTCTTTCGAAATATAGTACAACATCTGGGAAATCATGGCAGCAACAACAAGGATCTAAGAATTTTATAGGAAAAGGTTTGTTGATGGCAAATGGTGTCGATTGGTATCACCAACGCCACTTAGTTTCACCAGCATTCATGGGAGAAAAACTTAAGGTATTGAAAATTTTAGAAAATTCAGTTCGCTGCTCTACATATAACCCTACATTCTAAAATTTATAAGACATGCGGATTTTAAAATCCAAATAAATTTCATTACCAAAAAAAAGAAATCTGATGAAGTGACTCTTTAAATTCAAAGTATTCAAACTGCAATGAATCTTAGTGTTAAACAAATTATTTGTAAACTACACTAACTTTCTCATTAATTTAGAGTTATGGTGTGCACATGATGGAATGCACTAAAGAGATGCTTGAGTCACTTCAAAATACAACATTAGAGTGTGACAAAAAAGAGGTTGAAATTGGAGAATATTTCACAAAACTCACTGCAGATATTATTTCAAGAACTGAGTTTGGTACAAATTATACAGAGGGAAAACAAATATTTCATCTTCTCACACAATTACAAGCTCTTTGTGCTCAAGCAACTAGAAACCTTTGGTTTCCTGGAAGCAGGTTTGGTTTTTTTTTTAAGCAAATTTATTAAAAGTGATTAAGGAAATCTCCAACTAACAGAAGAAACAGCTTACAAAGTAAGGAGGACAAAGGTCAAAACAAAGCAACCTAAACAAACCCAACCAGCCTCCAACAAAAAGACACAATTATAAGACGTCTCAAGGGAACTTATACCAGTCATATATAGGGGTGGCAATAAAATTTATTAATAGAATATTCATCCAATCCATCCAAAATTTTATCTATCCAATCCATCCATTAAACAAAATTTTAGTTAATGGATAGAATCCAATCCATCCATCTAACCATATGGACGAATCCAATCCATTCATTTCATTTTATAAATCCAATGAATCATACATTATAATTTGTTTTATTTTTAAAAATGTCACAACATGTTATTAATTTTTAATCCTTTTTTTCAACAATTTATTTTATTTTTTAAATTTCACAATTTTTTATTGAAAATTCCTCTTTCTTGAGTAATTTTGTGTTTAAATATACATTTTAAAAATTAGGGTTAAATATACAATTCCCTTGCAATGTTAGCGAATTCTCATTTTAGTCCCTGTAAATTTATTTTTTTTAAACACCCCCTCTTAATATCCAGATTCTCTCACTTAGCCCCCTGACTGCCACATGGCTGCAAAGATTCATTTCTCTTTGCTTGCGTGGCAGCCAGGTGGCATTTTTAATATTATTTTTTTATTTTTTTTATTTTTTTATTTTTTTTAATTTTTTTATTTTTTTTTAATTTTTTTTTAATTTTTTTTTAATTTTTTTAATTTTTTTTTAATTTTTTTTTAATTTTTTATTATTTTGTTTTATTTTTTGTTTTATTTGTTTTATTTGTTTTTATTATAATTTTTATAATTTTTTTTCTTTTTTTTTTAATTTCTTTTTCGCCTTGCAACCGATGTAAAAACATATATTTTAAGAAAGATAACATACATTTTACATCGGGCCAGAAAGAAAACCGATGTAAAAAAAAAACATTTTACATCGGGCCAGAAAGGCAACTGATGTAAAAACATACATTTTACATCGGGCCAGAAAGGCAACCGATGTAAAAACATATATTTTACACCGGACTTAATAGTCAACCGATGTAGTAGATGTATTTCACATCAGACTTAATAGTCAACCGATGTAGTAGATGTATTTTTCACATCGGACTATGGCCCGATGTAAAATGTCTTTGATTTACTACATCGCTTGGCTTTACATCGGACCCAGAACCGATGTAAAATGTGTTTTTCGCCCGATGTAAAAAGTCTTTTCTGCACTAGTGTAATTTTTAAAATAAAAATTTGTTTAAAATAGAATTAAAAATAAAAATTAGGTCTAAAAACGAAAAATAAAAAAAATAAAAAAATAAAAAATATATAAATAAAAACGAAAAAGAAATAAAAAAAAAGAAAAAAAATTATAAAAATTATAATAAAAACAAATAAAACAAATAAAACAAAAAAGTAAAAAAAAAATTAAAAAAAATTAAAAAAAAATTAAAAAAAAAATTTAAAAAAAATTTAAAAAAAATTAAAAAAATTTAAAAAAAATTAAAAAAAATTAAAAAAAATTAAAAAAATTAAAAAAAAAAAAAAAAAAAAAATAAAAGAATAATAAAATAATAAAATAATATTAAAAATGTCACGTGGCTGCCACGCAAGCAATAGAAAGGAATCTTTGCTGCCATGTGGCAGCCAGGGGCCTAAGTGAGGGAATCTAAATAAGATAAGGGGGTTTTTAAAAAAAACCTTTGTCAGGAGCTAAAATGAGAAATCGCTAACATTGCAGGGGGTATTGTATATTTAACTCTAAAAATTATATACTGTACCTAAATTGATATTATATTTTAATAGTTCATATTTTGCATTTGTCACTGTGTCGAGATTTTTTTTTTGACAAATTTTGTATCGCACCATAATTGAATATTTCAATTGTTTTGAAGCTTTAGCTGTATCAAATTATTTCATTTACGTGCATTTTATTTCCATATCTTTTACTATTAATTTATTTACAATTATTATTAAACATTAATTACATTGTTGTTATTATGTTTATTTCTATTATTTTTTTTTTAATAAACAAATGTTAATGGGGTGGGGGAATGTTAAGTTTCCAGGATTTGAACTCTAGAACTCCTACTTGCAACTCCTTCATGTCCCTTATTTCTATTAATTTGATTATCTCTTTCTCCTACTGTTTAGAAACAATGAATTTCGTACTAAAGCTATATAATGTTTTAGATTAGATAACATCCAAATCTTTTTTTATTGACCTGAAATAGTGAACAGTAAAAATGAATTTTTAGTAATGGTACTGAAGCAAATAATACTATTTTTGTTTTTTATTTTAGAGAGAGATAATATATTAGTACTAATTGAGAAGGAGAGAAAGAGAGATTTTTAAAAATTAATTTAAAAAATATTTTCTGTGAAATTAAAAAAAAAATATTCATATTAATTTTTTGGATGGATGGATATCCATCCATTGAAAATAAATTAGTGGATGAATTGGATGGATTATATTTTTAATGGATGGAGTGGATTGAATATTTTTAAAGTGAGTTTAATAGATAGTTAATGGATTAATGGATTATTTTGATCCATCCACTAACATCCAAATCCATATACATTCAATTCATCCATTATACTACCCCTAGTCATACAGCCTACATTTCATCCTACCTCCCATATATAAGTTTATTAGAATTCTCTTTATCTTCATTTTCCGATGTTACAATATGCAAATTACGGGTGGGCATTAATAATTTTTTTTGAAACTTTTAATATTTAGGGATACAAGGTTCGCATGTCTGTCGCACCCGTCCTCTTTCTTTTTTTTTTCTTTTTCGGAAAGTGCCGAGATTTTAGTCTCGCACCCTCACTTATGTCTGTCCCGTCCTATCTTATTTTTTTTAATAAATTTTGCAAGCCAGACCTAAACAGAACATGCATATTTGTTTGTCACCTCTAATACAAAATAGACGTACCACAAAATTTAAAATTTGCCACAATTAAACCGTGCCAAAATAAATGCTCATAACATATTTGTTAAGGTTAAATTGAAAATAGAATATTTTTATTTTGTCACATTTGAATTATTGTTAAACTATACAAGATCTCTAAAAATTTAAGACATTTTTTTGTTATAGGTGTATGTTTGTTTTGTGTAGATCTGCATTATATATAGGGATCCTCAAATTAACCAATTACTTGAATTATCTATATTCTAATTCTGTTTTTAAAAATTGATTAATTATTAATAGTATTTTAACTAAATTCATATTTTGATTATATTATTAATATAGTGTTAACAAAAATATATTGGAACAAAAACATAAAATTAAATAAGTGATATACACATCTTAATTCATTAAAAGAAAGATGCATAAAAATGTATTTATTGCTTAGTGTTATAATATACTTTGCTTTTTCAAAAAAAATATAGGTTTTTTCCTAGTACTTATAATAGAGAGATCAAGTCATTGAAGATGGAAGTGGAGAGACTCTTGATGGAGATAATACAAAGTAGAAAAGATTGTGTGGAAATGGGAAGAAGCAACTCTCATGAAAATGACTTATTGGGACTGCTTTTAGATGAATATCAAAAGAGTGGTAACTTAAACCTACAACTAGTTATGGATGAATGCAAGACATTCTTCTTTGCTGGACATGAAACAACTGCACTCTTACTCACATGGACTACTATGTTGTTAGCTAGTAGTCCAACTTGGCAAGAAAAAGTTAGAAGTGAAGTTAAAGAGATTTTCAATCAAGGAGTGCCTTCTATTGATCAACTCTCTAAGCTCAATGTGGTTAGTACTCTCTCTTTTTTAAATATATATATATATATATATATATATATATATATATATATTTTAAAGAATTTATGTTCTTCGTCGTAATTATTTTTTGATTAAGAGAAAAAAATAAAATGATGTATAAATAGTTAGTAGTATTATAAAATAATTAAATAATTGTGTCATGAATAATAAAATTTATTATTGTTTCGAATGAGTGTAAATAACCCTAAAAAATAATTAAAAATGAATTAAGATAGTAACAAATTATTCTTTTGTATTATTCTATAGCATAAATAAGTTAACTCATAACTTATAAATCCAAAATTTAAATATGGTTTGGTAACAATTATTTTATCATGAATTTATAACAATTTTTTATTAGTTTATAGTATTTTTTAAAATAAGTTTTATTGAATTTTATTATAAAGTTTATCTATCTAATGAGTATATGTTGATATTTTTTATTTTTAATATAAAATTATTTACGTTTTTTAATTTATGTGAAATAATTTTTTTTATAAAAATCAAGCTGAAAGATCTTAACTAAGATATATACGGAATATGATTTTAGTATATTAAAAAAAAAACAAGTGTTTGACTCTATAAACAAATAAAGTAAACATAGTTGATTAAATATATATCACATATAAACCTTCATGAGAACATGTAGTTTCAAGAATATATTTAAAAGGTATCTTACTTTTAGAGTATCCAAAAATACTCAGAAGTGACAGATTATTTAATTCATTACAGCCATACTTCGAGAAGAAAAATTATGAAAAAATAGACACTTAATAAATATCTTGTATTAATCAAATTATTATATTGCATAATCTAATATACAATATTTTGATAGTTATTGTTAAATTGACACTCTTTAATTATGCCATTAAAATGATATGGTGTTATGGCTACCCACTTCATTCATATTTTATTATACTTGTTCAACTCAGAGGTGAGAAGGCACAATAGAAAAATCAAAGAGTGAAGTATACTAATGATTATTTTTAGTAGGCTATAGATTTTTCAAAAGATGGTCAAAGAATCAACATTACCTTAAAGAATTATAACTATAAAAAATGAAGCATCTTTTGCACAAAAATTATATAATAGGAACTTACATATGTGAGGGCAACCACTCTTTCCATTTAAAATATTTTAATACTTCTATATCCATGGCTATATTCCAACCTAATTTTTTTTATTAAATTAGAAGAGATCTCGAACTATCTCATCGAAATACTCTTAGATAGATGAGTTTAAGTTTTTGAAAATTCTATGACGACTAATTGTGGTTTAATCATGACATAACAAATGGAGTATCTATTTAATGACTGTTTAATCATGACAAACATTTTATGAGGTTCTATTTAATCACAGTTGTATTGTAACAAATTTTGGATCATGTGTGATAGCCTACTTTGCATGTTTTCAAAGACGACCTTTCTTCGGTGCGATTGTATTCATGTATTATTATTTTTTCATTAACAAAATACTAATTTATAATTTAATCTTTGCAGATGCATATGGTAATCAATGAGTCAATGCGACTTTATCCTCCAGCAACCCTACTTCCTAGAATGGCTTTTCAAGATATTGTTTTAGGTGATCTTTATATTCCTAAAGGCTTATCAGTTTGGATTCCAGTATTGGCTATTCATCATAGTGAAGAATTATGGGGAAAAGATGCAAATGAATTCAATCCACAAAGATTTGCTTCAAAATCATTCATGCCAGGTCGTTTCTTACCTTTTGCTTCTGGCCCAAGAAACTGTGTTGGACAGTCATTTGCTATGATGGAAGCTAAGATTATATTGGCAATGTTGGTTTCTAGGTTTAGCTTCACTATTTCTGAGAATTATAAACATGCACCAATCACTGTCCTTACTATTAAGCCTAAATATGGTGTGCAAATTGATTTGAAGCCTTTAGATTGATAAGGTTTTCTTCAACCACTAGAAACTCACACAATTGTGATAGTCATGATTTGAACTTTAGGGTTGGCGTCTAACATATCAATATTGTTATTTTACCCCTTGAACTAAGATTTGTGGAGTGATAAGATGTATTACCATTACATTTTCTAACTATATAGTTATTTTCATTGGAGAGGTTTGTTTAGCATTTTATAATTTTTTTTGTTTGCTCAGATTTTGTAATAAAGATATATATGTGAAGCATTGATTGTAAGGATTAGAATGTATACAAATTAAAATATGAATTATAAATTATAAGCTAATTTATTTTACTTGTGAAAGGTTCCTTACATATGATATTTAGATAAGTTTTATGGGTCATAAGCAATGTTTCAAAAATCAAATACGTAATTAAACAAGTGAAGTAATTTGGTCACTGTATGAATAAATCAATCTCTATAACAAAACTATATGATTATTAAATCGATCGAATCTAATGACTTGGTCTCGAAAAAAAATCATGACACCTAAATTTTTTGAAAATATCATAGTTCCACAAGATATAAAAAAAAGAAGAAGATTATTATATAAAAAATGGTGACTAAGGAAAAAACAAAAGTATACAGGACAATTTAAAAATTTAAAGATTTAAATGGTTTGGAAAATTTCAGAATCATATTCAATGGAATGCTAATTGACAATGGACTCTTAGTTTTAACGAAAACTTCATCAAATGCTAATACAAAATTTGTTATAGTCAACAAGTTTTTCTTCATTTCTTCATGACAATTTCATCAAAGGCTTGAACTATAATTTAAATTCTGGACTTATATATGAAATTGTTAACATTGCTAATGCAATAAAAGTCGGTATGATATCTACTACATAAAGACGATTAACAATCTCCAATATAGCGAATATCAACTCATATGATGATTAATTGCATAATATTATTTCCTAGTAATTGGGGTGTGTATTTCTTGCTTAACAATGAGAAACGTGTAACAAGTTTAAAAATATTTTGAACTTGCCACTAGTGACTGACTTGGTCAACATATAAGTTGCATTTTCTGAAGTGTGGACCTTTTGAAGTAATATCTGTCTTGATATCACCAACCCTCTGATCTTGTGGAACTACACATCAACGATTGGTCCTAGCACGATACACTTGATTATTTTCCAAATAGATAACGCTCTGACTATCACAATGCAATTACACTTCACTTTGCTAAACACACAACTCTTTCACTAACCCTAAAAGCCACAATGCCTCATTGGCAGCTTCAGCTACAGCCACATATTCTGCCTCAATTGTACACATAGCTACTATGGATTTAACTGATGATATCCAGCATACATACCCCCCACAAGAGTAAAGACATACCTTATTGTAGAGTTTTTATCATCTATATCACTTGCATAGTTAGAATCCACATATCCCACAACTAATGGAATATTCTACTCCATGTTGAACATGATACCATGATTTGTTGCACCCTTCAAGTACATTAGGATCCACTTGACTGCTTCTCAGTGTATCTTCACTTTCTTGGACATGAACTTGCACACTCGACTAACTGCTTGTGCCAAATCCGGTCTAGTACAAACCATATTATACATCAAACAACCAACTGCATTGGCATAAGGAATCTTAGACATACCTTCAATCTCTGAGTCTGTCTTCGAACATTGTTCCAAAGAGAACATAAAATGATTCGCCAATGGAGTACTCACAGGCTTTGCTTTGCGCATGTCAAATCTGCTCAAAACAACTTCAACATAACTTATCTAGGACAACCATAATTTATTAACTCCTCTGTCCCTGTGAATTTTCATCACAATAATCTTTTTTGTAGCACCCAGAACCTTCATATAAAACTCCTTACCCAAATTTGTCTTCAACTCATTTACATCTTGCAAATGGTTGACAACAATCAACATATCATCAATATAAAGTAACGGGAAAATAAAAGAACCATCGTCAAGGCTCCTCACATAAACACAAGAATCATAATCATACCTTCTATAGCCAATCCGGAGCATGTATGAATCAAAGCACTTGTACCATTTCCTTAGAGACTACTTTAATCCATACAAAGAACTCTTCAATTTGCAAACAAGACTGTCATGTCTAGTATCACTGAAACACTCTATCATCACCACCAAACTTTATTTATTCCAAAAAATGGGAAAGGAAAAATATCAATAAAACCCTTAACATAACGACTATGATATGATCATCGCAACCAAATCAGGGTTTGAGAATCGATTATACAAGGGGAGGTTACTAGCACCACTCACATCTGTTGTACTCAACGGAAACCATTTAGTTAATTGTGTGTGTTAGTGTTAGATTTCCAATGTTAGGTTTTCTATAGTTATTAAAAGGAAAAATAATAGGACTAAAAGGGGACTTTTTTATTAGGGTGCTTGACGAGACTTTGAATCTTGCTCATACGTATCTCCGGGTACGATGGAGAACTCAATGCTATATAGTTATGGGTAGAAAAAATGTGTATGTTGTTCGATTTTAGCGAAAGCTACTTTGTCATAATCGATTGAAAAACAATGCTTACTACCGAAAACAATGGAGAAGGGAACATTTGCATCACGACAGAATGGATAGACATATCAACATTCACGGGAAAACATGGCTAGCTTATTTACACATATAAGTGGACGACACATTGTCTTGCATCGTCTTGAGACAAAATATCTTTAGTTTGAAAAAGAGTTTGAAAATTAAACTGAAGGCAAAAAAGTTTTAGATGTTTTGGATGTATTTTGGGTAATGACGAGAGCTCAGATGGTCAAAACTACATCTCGTGTCCTATCTCTCTGGAGCTCTTGGACTACAACACGTTCCTTTTTTTATCTTATTTGCAAAAAGAGTTTGATATTTTTAGGTATTTTGGTTGGACGATGAGTTTTCAGATGGTTGATAATTACATCATGTATCATAACCCTCAAGAGCTCGTGGATTACACCACGTTCCTTTTCGTCCGATTTTATTTAGAAAATGATTTGAAAAAGTCATATTGAAGGTATTTTTATATGACGACGAATGTTCGGATGGTCGAGAATTACATCTCGTATCCTAACCCTCGGGAGCTCGTGGACTATAACAAGTTCATTTTTAATCCTTTTTATTGCGAAAATATGTTAAAAATGATTAAGTGTTTTTATTTTCTTTGGGAAAAGAGCTTGACGTCAGGTCAATCGTTTGATTTGCATTTTCAAAATGGTTTGAAATGGTTTAGAAATCGGTTTGAAGTTATTTTGAATTGATGGTGAAAATGGTTGAAGGGTGAAATGAAAGTGAGAATCGTAACGCAAAGGCGCGAATTGCATCGCGAAGGGCGTGAATTCTAGTGTAGTGACGTGAACTCTAGCGCGAGGCGTAACTTAACGCCACGAGTAAATCGAATCGAATATGTACAAAGCATTCAACTAGATAGAAAGATACAAGCGCATAAAAAATTATTTAAAACACATAATAATTGTAATTGAATCGAAAAAAGTAAAGTAAAATGAAACATGCACTGATCAAAATCATGACGCGAGGATGTGAATCAAAGGGGCGTAATTGAAGCGTTGTATTTAAACACAAATCAAATTACAAGTTTCTCTCGCAAACCACGTTATTGCAAATGAATTTAAACGCTATGAATGTAACAAAACAAAAACCAAAGCCGAGTGTCGAAACACAATGTAATGAAACGCAAACGCGAGTTATCACTATGCTAAACTATCAAACGCGCATCCGAATTTGAATTAAAATGTGTCGACAACCAAATTGAAATATCACACGTAAATCAATAAAAATTAACCATTAACTTGCTAACGCGTAATGCGATATTCTTAAAATGGATCGAAACACGTACAAAAGCCAAATCGAGGAAGCGAAAACATAAAGTAAAATGAACTTAACATGTAAAAACATAATAAAAAAAAAGTTAACGCACGCGAATTATAACGTAATGCAATGAAACGTGCACAACCGTAACACTGAAACGCAACTAGAATAAAACACATGTAAGCATTGACATGTTATCAATATAAGGAACATAATTTTGGTAGAATAACAAGATATATATTATGTCGAATCCGCAGATTACATGCGATTTATCACAACTCATTAAACAAATAGCACACAACCATAATATATTTATTATTATTACAATGGTTACAAAGTTTCAATGAATCAAATTGAAAATGATAAAGTAGAATCTATAACCATAAACAGTAAGAAAAACCCAACAAATTCAAAAGCAATGGCACAATAAAATACAACAGGATGCAAAAAGCCAAGCCGAAAACGCTACCAATTGAGTTTTGCTACTGCCGTGTTATGCTGTTCAATTTGGTGATGAACGAAATGACATGGTTGTTGAGTTGATGGGTTGAGCTTGTCGTGGTAGTGAGCTTTTCGCCAGAGTTGGTTTCGTGGGTGGTCGGAGATGATGATTTGGTGAGGATGTTTGGGATGTGGTTGTTGATATAAGTGAGTCATGAGGAATGACGGTACTATGTTATTGAAACGGAGGTGGATCGACTTTGTGTAGGTGGTGATTTTGCCGGTGGATGGTTTTGAAGGGTGGCCCACTGCTAGTTTCGGAAGAAAGTGGGTGTAGGTATGGTTGAACGAAGGGAGTTAAATGTCAATAGGTTTAAAAAGTGTGAGAAAAACAATGGTTGGAAGTAACGATGGAGAGGGGGGAGATGGGTGAACCAACATTGAGGGAAAACTATGGGAGAAAAGGTTGTGACGACAGAAGGAAGGTAAGGGTATTGATGTTATAGTGGTGGTGGATGGGTGGGGAGAGGAAACACGGTGACAGTGGTCTTGTGGACAAATTACAGGAGGGTGAGTGATAGAGAATATCAAGTTATATTTTAGTTTATTAATTTAAGGTTTTATATTAGTTGGTATTTTAGTTTAATTGTTATTGAATTGGGCTTCCACTAGTATTTGGGTATTTTAGTCATTGGCCCATTAGTATCATTATATATGTAGTGTCTATGACACTTTGGAGATTATCAATCAAATGAAAAATGTTATCATTTATCTTACTTTTTTTAGATAGTTTTATTATTCTCTCTTTTATTATTGAAACCCTAGTTTCATAACCTTGATAGAAAAACTTCCTATCAATTGGTGCTTTCATCATGTACTCAAATCCTCCTATGGATTATCCTTATCATACACCTTCATATCATCCATGGAGTATTCCTCCTACCTACCCTACAAACCCCTCTTTTCCAACTCCTACCACACCTTCATTTCCATCATTTCCATGGGAACTCTTTACCCCTTATTACACAAATCCATATGTTACAAGTCCATCACCTTGTTTGTATTTTAATAATGGGTATACACCACCCCCATCTCACCCATATTCATCATATTCTACTTCTCATTATTCATCCCACTACAACAATCATCACATACAACCAACAACTACCTCTTCTATAATTAGTCCTAATTATCAAAATCATTCTAGTATTAGAAAAGATTTTGAAAAACATTTGTAAGCATCTCATATCTCTTTTTAAAAAAAAATCTAAATCTCTGCCTCATTCTCATTCTCATTCCATCCCCATCATGGCCATAAAACGGAAGCTTCGACCTTCTCATGCCCGACATGTATCCAAACCACTCCATTCAAGTAAGCTATTAAATCCTCACACAATACCAAAAAAAATTGAATTCGTTAAACCCCAAAACATACTCTGCTACACCGTACAACTACAAGCACCGATTTCCACCTCTACATCATCAACCACTTCCATCCTAAATACATATCAAGAAACCACATTTGCAGATTCCGACTCTTCTGGCAGTGATGATGAAGAGGATTTCAAAAACAACCAAGCCACTTACCTCGCCGTAATCGCCGACGTCGAAGCTGTTTCCGACAAAGCTATCGCTCTTAAACGCAAAGAGTTCATTAAACAAGATTTCGATATTCCGGCTGTTGATGAGATGAACGACGATTTCAATTTTTCCAGCACCGACAACGATCTTATTCTCAAAGTCGGCGAAGAGAAGAAAATCGGTACACAGGGACTACAGAAAATGCTCCTCAAAGAGGATGAAGGATGGGACACTCCAGAAGTCGGTGATGAAGTTCATAACATTCAACTCATGTATGCTTCACACGATAAATTTCTTGTTTTTGGTTGGTCTCTGCATTCTAGAGGTATGCTTGAACCCCATAAACCCATTCTCCTTTACACACCAAAACCTAATGTTGTTGAGTTTTGTTGTTGTGGAGCAAGTGCATCAAAACCATATACTAATCTTGAATTCTCATATCATGCCTACCACATATTTGTTAAAATACCTCTTCCATCTATTCTCCATGAAACCGCCGCCGGCTACGCCCTGTTCAAAGCTCACAGAGTCGACGAAATTGAACAAGAACATGTTGTCTTTACGGAAGGAAGGGCATCATAGTCTCTCCAATCAAATCGGCTGATTCCTTTTGAATACATAAGTTCTCAAGTGGAAGTGGAGATGGTTGTTCTCGCCGGCGACCAAGGTAATAGAACCACGCCGTCTTACACCGCTTTCACTAACTCCGAATGTCTCATCACTGATGCCGCTAAGAACCAGGTCGCCATGAACCCTATCAACACCGTCTTCGATGCAAAGAGGTTGATTGGTCGTAGAGTCTCTGATGCATCTGTTCAGAGTGGTATGAAGTTGTGGTCTTTTAAGATTATTGCTGGTCCCGCTAAAAAGACAATGATTGTTGTTAACTACAAGGGTGAAGATAAGCAATTTGCAGCTGAAGAGATCTCTTCAATGGTTCTGATGAAGATGTGTGAGATTGCTGAAGCTTACCTTGGCTCTGCTATTAAGAACGTTGTCGTTACTGTCCCAGCTTACTTTAATGATTCCCAGCGTCAAGCTACTAAAGATAAAGATGCTGGTGTTGTAACGCCCCAGTTTTAGTATTTTGTTTAATTGAATCGTTTTTTTATTATTTTATTATTATATTATTTTATTTTCGACTTTTATCTGAAATTATGTTATTTTTCGATATGATTATATTTTATCGCATTTTGGGAACGGTTGCGAGATATTTGAGCATGGGGGCATTTTGGTCATTTCACATTTATTTTACTAAGTTAGAAAAGAAAGAAAAAGAAATAGAAATAGAGGGAATTAGAAAAGAAAGAAAAATAGTAAGAGAAAGAAAAGGAGAAGAAGAAAAGAGAAGGGAAAGAAGAAAAGAGAGAAAAAGAGGAAAAAGCTAGGAATCAAAGAAAACAACTTCTAGGAATCGATTTAATCGGATAAGGGTGTGAAATTCAATTATCTTATACATGTGTATGATTATGTGTGTGTTTGTTTGTTGTTTTGTTGGATTATATGAAAAATATAACAAAACCCATTTTTGTAGAAAATGTTAGA
Organism: Lathyrus tuberosus; assembly: GCA_022829125.1. Lineage (NCBI taxonomy): Eukaryota > Viridiplantae > Streptophyta > Magnoliopsida > Fabales > Fabaceae > Lathyrus > Lathyrus tuberosus. Next base: position 334,693 of record JALAZF010000491.1, on the reverse strand, counting down.
ATTCGATTTAATCGTGTTGGAAATGATGTTTTTGGTGTTCCTTGTTGTTGATACTTGATAGATATGTGTTGTTGTGAATCAAATTGGTAATTTTCTGGATTTAGGTGATGAATTTGGGATGATTTTGGGTGGAAAACGCAGAACTCGTTTCTGCAGAATTTTTCTGGGTTTCTGCAGGTCATACGCGTATGGGGCATGTCCATACGCGTATGGGACTCGGCAGTACGCGTAACATTGGCCTATGTTTGGGTCATTACGCGTATGAGAGATGGTGATACGCGTATGGTGTTGGGCATACGCGTATGGGGTTCAAAATGAGAATTTTGGGAAGAAAATGGTTTTGCCCATACGCGTATGGCCTTGGGCAATACGCGTATGGCATGGCGAGGAATTTGGGCAATACGCGTATGGCCTTGGGCAGTACGCGTATGGCCAGGAGATTGGAAAAATGTGATTTTTGAAAATGTCGTTTCGTTTTCGTCTGTAACTTTTATTCCGTTTATCTGACTTTGACATTCTTGGTGTCGTTGGAAAGGTATTGAACTGTACTTTGTGATTATGATGTTTTGGAATTTGTTGGCCGATTTAATTATGTCGGAAAAGGTGAATTGTGTCGATTGTCGACTTTTGTCGGTGTAAGTGTGCACAATTGATGTGTATTATGCTATGAGATGTTGTGATGATGGATTGTTGTGGTTGATGGTGAGTAATTCTTGATGTGAATGAATATGGGTGTAAATGATGAAATGCTATTTGTTGTGGGTTGTAGTTAGTGATAAATACATTGTTTAAGTAAGTATCAATGTATGTGGTTTCGAGTGTATGATTAATGTATGATATGGCGGCCTCTGTGGCGTAGATCCACAGCAAGATGAATGGTAGGGTATTGATTATCATGGGATTGCTATAATAGTAATATTTGGTGTGTGGATTGAATTCCAATTGTGTTAGAATACTCATTGGGGTAGAATGGCTTATATGTCATTCCTAGTGAGGTATTAATGTTTTGGTCGAACACATTAGGGTAGAATGACTGTATGTTGTTCCTAGTGTTGTTGTTGTACTCATTAGGGTAGAATGACTATATGTCATTCCTAGTGAAGTGCGAGTGTGTCGTTGTGTCCACTGGGGTAGAATGACGTTGATGTCGTTCCTGGTGGAGTACTCACTGGGGTAGAATGACTATGTTGTCATTCCTAGTGATGTACAATTGAGTTGTCGTGTCCACTGGGGTAGAATGACTATGTTGTCGTTCCTAGTGGGATACTCATTGGGGTAGAATGACTATGATGTCATTCCTAATGAGGTGTGCACTGGGGTAGAATGACGTTAATGTCGTTCCTAGTGTGGTGCTCACTGGGGTAGAATGACTATGTTGTCGTTCCTAGTGATGTACAATTGAGTTGTCGTGCCTAGTGGGATATTTATTGGGGTAGAATGACGATGTTGTCATTCCCAATAAGAGGTGTTCTAGAGTGGAATGACTATGTGTCGTTCCTAGTGAGGTATATTGGGTAGAATGACTATGCTGTCATTCCCAGTTATGTGATGCGTGGTATCGTCGGGTCTTGATTGAATTGGTGAATTATGCATGATGTATATTGAGTGAGATGTGATGATTGGTGCATAGTAAACATAGTATGTATGTTTTTGTAGTATGATAGAATGGTGAGAATATGTGGTATATGTGTATTTTTATGTTGATATATATAATTATATGCATTTATATTATGGTTGTTTTTCTCACCCTTCTGCTCGTTTTATAATGCTCTATGAGGCATTGCAGATTAGAGTTGCTGGAGGTCTTTTGTGAAGCTTTGTGTCTTCACCCTTTTTGTCGGTCGGCTCTGATATGTGACACCGGGTAGCTAGGGTGGCTGTTTGTGCTATTGTGTACTATGTATATGTGTTAATTAGATTTTAGATTTTCCGCTTTAATTCTAATTTCTGAAAATGTGGGTGTAAGGAACGAAGTTTCCCCTGTATGTTTGCTACCCCACTGTTGCATATCTGTATGGGCAGGTAATGTATGAATTTCTTTGGTTTCAATTGATGTGACCCTTGGTCTATGCCATGTTTTCAAATATACTCTGATCAAATTTCGAATTTTCTTTTATTGCTTTAAATGCATGCTAATTTGGGGGTGTAGATTGGGGGCGTCACATTAAGTGGTATCAGAGCCAGTCTGTGTCAGTTGTGTCAGTCCTTGTTGGTCTTTGTGGTTCGGTGAGCTGTTTGTTTAACCATAGTTGCTGTTATTGGAAATGAACAGAATATGGCTCGGGCTGTGCAGGATGTACCGAATGTTACGGGTAATAATGAGTTCGGGATGAGCGAACCGCTTATCTTCAAGGGAGGATATGATCCTGATGGTGCACAATTTTGGTTTGAGGAGGTTGAAAGAATCTTCCATGTGATGGATTGTGCTGAAGAGGATAAGGTGAGACTGGGTACTCACATGCTGGAAGAAGAAGCAGCTGATTGGTGGGTTAGTTTACGCCAAGTGTTGGGAGTGGATGATGAAGGAGTTACTTGGGATTTATTTAGCCGGGAGTTTCGGAGGAAGTATTATCCTGAGGGTGTGAAGGAAAAGAAAGAGATTGAGTTCTTGGAGTTGAAACAAGGCAATATGTCTGTGGTTGACTACACTGCAAGGTTTGTGGAACTTGTGCAGTTCTATCCTCATTATCTGGAAGCGACTGCTGAATTTTCTAAGTGTGTGAAGTATGAGAACGGATTGCGTCCAGAGATTAAACGGGCAATTGGTTATCAGAGGATTAGAAGGTTTTCTGATTTGGTGGGCAGTTGTAGGAGTTAGGAAGAGAATCGTAAGGTGCATGCTACTCCCTATGAGAATGTGAATGACAGGAAAGGGAAACAACAGTCTCGTAGTGGGGGAGGAATGTCTAGTCCTCCGAGGTGTTACATTAAGTGTCACAAGTGTGGGGAAGTGGGACATCGTAAGTAGGAGTGTAGGAGGAATAAACTAAAATGTTCTAATTGTGGAGGTTCGGGACACGTCGCAGCTGATTGTAAGAGAATTAGGATGAAGTGTTTCAACTGCGGTGAAACAGGTCATATCAGTACGAGGTGTACGGAACCGAAGGGAGCTCAGACTGGTAGGAAAGTTGTTGCATTGGCAGGAGATGCGACTACTAGTGCGGATCGTCGGACTCAAGGTACTTGTTTTCTTAATAGTACGTCTTTATTTTTCTATTATTGGTACGGAATTTGTTGTTGTCTTCTTGGAATAGTAAGATGGTTATCGATACTTCTGCTTGGGGGTCGGTAATTTCTTCTTTGGATTGTTTAAATTGTTCTTTGAGCATTTGTGGTAAAGGCTTGGGATGGAATTAGTGTGTTTACAGTGGGAATGATTAGAATGAGATAAGTGGGGGAGAAGCTGGCACTTCTTCATGTTGTTTCAGGTGTAGGGCGCTGGCTCAATGTGTTATGTATTGCAAGGTTATAAGTGTGGTTCTGGTTCAAGAAGGGGATGCAGAAGTAAGGTTTACGTCAACTAAGGATTTGTGCCTTAGGTAGTTTTGTGCATAGGATGTAAGGATGCTATTATAGTTGGTGGAGACGGTTTATGCCTCATCATGATTATCGGCTGTCTATTGACAAATTGAGGAACTGATCACCCTTAATCTCTTGTTGATAGCGGACGGGAATTATGTTGGATGGAATGGACGTGTCTTTCCGGCTTTGATAGTGGTGCGGCATGGATTACTTGAACTTTAAGGAAATAATTGCGGATTATTTTGTCAAGTTGAGGAAGGTTATATATCTGACGGTGATGCAGAATCAAGATTTTTGTTTGATGGTTACAGATTGCATTATTGAGTCGATGAGAATTCTTATATCAGAGGATGAGATGGATTAGTGGTTCTAGTTTGTGGTTAAGTGGTGAAGTCATTGAGAGTTCTTTTTTTTGTGGTTGGATGTTGCGATAGGATGGAATTTGGATTATCAGGAGAAGGAATTGGGTATGGAGTGACGATTGAGAATAAGTATTCGCTTTCAGGAATTAGGTAACTGGAATGGGTTGGTTGAGTTTGATTAGAATGGCAATTGTTGGAGTGTTTGATAAGCGTAGTGATGGTTTGAGTAGAGGCTTCGAAGTTAGTTAAAGGTGATTAGAAATTTGTTGGATTTTGTTGGTTATTATCGAAGGGTATGGAAGGCTTTTCCAAGATTAGTGTTTTCGTTACTTCAGTTAACTTGCAAAGGGGAAGTCGATCGTTTGGGATGTATCTTGATGAGCACAGCTGGTGTGTTAATATAAGAGAGTAAAGTTGTGGTTCATGTTTTCGACATTTGAAGATTCGTGAAAGGATCAGTACTATTGTGGAATTGTTTGCAGTGGTATTATGTTGTAATATTGGAAGTATTATCTTTATGATTCTAGATTCGAAGCGTGTGGTAATTACAAGAATATCGAATGCGGGTTTGGTCGGAAGGAATAGAGACAACGAGAATGGTTGGAATTGTGATGAGTTATGAATTTGACTTGGATTATCATTTGTGAAGAGTTATTATTGTATCAGAGGAGTTAAGTCGGAAATTTCTAAGTATATCTATTTTGGTGATCTGGGAATTAGAATTGTTTGAGCAATTCGGAGGCTTGTGTCTGGTGTGTAAGATAACCCGAAAGAATGTGAACAGTAGTTGTTGGGAAGTATGTGAAAAGTTAGACTTGGGACGTGAGATTGGTAGTTTTGATGGTTACGAGTCATCAGAGTGCACAGTGAAAGCGTGATGTAGCACATTTCATATGTGTGTGCGACTTGTAAGAGTTTTTAGGTGGAATATTGAAAGTCTGTAGGAATGTTGAGACCATTGGATGTTTCAGAATGGAAGTGTTAGGTAAGAGGTTTGAATAATGTTCATGGGTTACTAAGCAGATGGATGTTTTGGTTATATGTTCGATTGGTGAATCGTAGCATTGATGTGATAAAGTTGTGTGACAAGGAGGTAGTGTTCTTGTTTTGTTAATGTTGTTGAGACCTTGTCGTGTCGTGGAACTTTGTGTTCTTGTTGAGTAGTTGCCTCGTTCCCATTGTGTTGGTTCGAGTGCGAGTAGCTAATTCCTGTGTGGGGGATTAGGGGAGTGTTACCTAAGGTGAGGGTAACGATCCTGTTTTGTTTTGGTTCGAGAGTGAACCTGTGAGTTGTGTTTTGGATATTCTTTGAGTTGTGTGTTAGTCGTCAAGTGCATTGTATGGGCTTTGCATCTTGTCGTTGTAGTGGTCGTCGTGTCGTGTTGTTTGTGGTGTGCCTTGTGGTAGGCCTGTTGTTTGTTGGTCGGGTGCGAGAGCCGTGTCCGGAGTTGTTCGTCTCGGTTACATTTTCGAGGACGAAAATTTCCAAGTGGGGGAGAGTTGTAACGCCCCAGTTTTAGTATTTTGTTTAATTGAATCGTTTTTTTATTATTTTATTATTATATTATTTTATTTTCGACTTTTATCTGAAATTATGTTATTTTTCGATATGATTATATTTTATCGCATTTTGGGAACGGTTGCGAGATATTTGAGCATGGGGGCATTTTGGTCATTTCACATTTATTTTACTAAGTTAGAAAAGAAAGAAAAAGAAATAGAAATAGAGGGAATTAGAAAAGAAAGAAAAATAGTAAGAGAAAGAAAAGGAGAAGAAGAAAAGAGAAGGGAAAGAAGAAAAGAGAGAAAAAGAGGAAAAAGCTAGGAATCAAAGAAAACAACTTCTAGGAATCGATTTAATCGGGTAAGGGTGTGAAATTCAATTATCTTATACATGTGTATGATTATGTGTGTGTTTGTTTGTTGTTTTGTTGGATTATATGAAAAATATAACAAAACCCATTTTTGTAGAAAATGTTAGAATTCGATTTAATCGTGTTGGAAATGATGTTTTTGGTGTTCCTTGTTGTTGATACTTGATAGATATGTGTTGTTGTGAATCAAATTGGTAATTTTCTGGATTTAGGTGATGGATTTGGGATGATTTTGGGTGGAAAACGCAGAACTCGTTTCTGCAGAATTTTTCTGGGTTTCTGCAGGTCATACGCGTATGGGGCATGTCCATACGCGTATGGGACTCGGCAGTACGCGTAACATTGGCCTATGTTTGGGTCATTACGCGTATGAGAGATGGTGATACGCGTATGGTGTTGGGCATACGCGTATGGGGTTCAAAATGAGAATTTTGGGAAGAAAATGGTTTTGCCCATACGCGTATGGCCTTGGGCAATACGCGTATGGCATGGCGAGGAATTTGGGCAATACGCGTATGGCCTTGGGCAGTACGCGTATGGCCAGGAGATTGGAAAAATGTGATTTTTGAAAATGTCGTTTCGTTTTCATCTGTAACTTTTATTCCGTTTATCTGACTTTGACATTCTTGGTGTCGTTGGAAAGGTATTGAACTGTACTTTGTGATTATGATGTTTTGGAATTTGTTGGCCGATTTAATTATGTCGGAAAAGGTGAATCGTGTCGATTGTCGACTTTTGTCGGTGTAAGTGTGCACAATTGATGTGTATTATGCTATGAGATGTTGTGATGATGGATTGTTGTGGTTGATGGTGAGTAATTCTTGATGTGAATGAATATGGGTGTAAATGATGAAATGCTATTTGTTGTGGGTTGTAGTTAGTGATAAATACATTGTTTAAGTAAGTATCAATGTATGTGGTTTCGAGTGTATGATTAATGTATGATATGGCGGCCTCTGTGGCGTAGATCCACAGCAAGATGAATGGTAGGGTATTGATTATCATGGGATTGCTATAATAGTAATATTTGGTGTGTGGATTGAATTCTAATTGTGTTAGAATACTCATTGGGGTAGAATGGCTTATATGTCATTCCTAGTGAGGTATTAATGTTTTGGTCGAACACATTAGGGTAGAATGACTGTATGTTGTTCCTAGTGTTGTTGTTGTACTCATTAGGGTAGAATGACTATATGTCATTCCTAGTGAAGTGCGAGTGTGTCGTTGTGTCCACTGGGGTAGAATGACGTTGATGTCATTCCTGGTGGAGTACTCACTGGGGTAGAATGACTATGTTGTCATTCCTAGTGATGTACAATTGAGTTGTCGTGTCCACTGGGGTAGAATGACTATGTTGTCGTTCCTAGTGGGATACTCATTGGGGTAGAATGACTATGATGTCATTCCTAATGAGGTGTGCACTGGGGTAGAATGACGTTGATGTCGTTCCTAGTGTGGTGCTCACTGGGGTAGAATGACTATGTTGTCGTTCCTAGTGATGTACAATTGAGTTGTCGTGCCTAGTGGGATATTCATTGGGGTAGAATGACGATGTTGTCATTCCCAATGAGAGGTGTTCTAGAGTGGAATGACTATGTGTCGTTCCTAGTGAGGTATATTGGGTAGAATGACTATGCTGTCATTCCCAGTTATGTGATGCGTGGTATCGTCGGGTCTTGATTGAATTGGTGAATTATGCATGATGTATATTGAGTGAGATGTGATGATTGGTGCATAGTAAACATAGTATGTATGTTTTTGTAGTATGATAGAATGGTGAGAATATGTGGTATATGTGTATTTTTATGTTGATATATATAATTATATGCATTTATATTATGGTTGTTTTTCTCACCCTTCTGCTCGTTTTATAATGCTCTATGAGGCATTGCAGATTAGAGTTGCTGGAGGTCTTTTGTGAAGCTTTGTGTCTTCACCCTTTTTGTCGGTCGGCTCTGATATGTGACACCGGGTAGCTAGGGTGGCTGTTTGTGCTATTGTGTACTATGTATATGTGTTAATTAGATTTTAGATTTTCCGCTTTAATTCTAATTTCTGAAAATGTGGGTGTAAGGAACGAAGTTTCCCCTGTATGTTTGCTACCCCACTGTTGCATATCTGTATGGGCAGGTAATGTATGAATTTCTTTGGTTTCAATTGATGTGACCCTTGGTCTATGCCATGTTTTCAAATATACTCTGATCAAATTTCGAATTTTCTTTTATTGCTTTAAATGCATGCTAATTTGGGGGTGTAGATTGGGGGCGTCACAGGTGTTATTGTTAGTCTTAATGTCATGAGAATCATCAATGAGCCCACTGCTGCTGCCATTGCATATGGACTAGACAAGAAAGCAACCAGTGTTGGTGAAAAGAATGTCTTCATTTTTGACCTTGGTGGCGGTACTTTTGATGTCTTTTTCCTTACTATTGAAGAGGGTATCTTTGAGGTGAAATCCACTGTTGGAGACACCCATCTTGGAGGTGAGGATTTCGATAACAGGATGGTGAACCACTTTGTTCAAAAGTTGGTTTTAAAGAACGAGAAGATTACATGCCTTGCCAACAACTTACGGATTACTGCAAACATGGAAGATCCAATTGGTAGAGTTTTAAAACGAACTGAGCTTGCAGAGGGGCTAATTTTGGAGAAAACATCATCTCCTTTGGGAGTTCTTTTAATTGTTTTTGAGTCTCGCCTCGATGCACTAGTACAGATAGCTTCCTTGGCAATATGAAATGAACGTGATGAGCTTGTAAAACACATGTCTAATCTGCCAGGTTATCTCCTGCATAATGATAGATTGGAAAATGTTCAAGAGAAAGCATTCAATGTCGGTGTTCTAGATTAGTCTCGACTCGAGAAATGGAAGCACAAGTATATACCCGAAGAACTAACTAATCATTTCACATCTGTCAATAGAGGTGAATCATCATCAAGAATAGTCACTATATCGTCCCTCAGTGCTGGTAGAAGGGAAAAACTTGATGACACAAAAAGTTTACGAGATTTCAGACTGACCAACAAGGAATCACTTCCTCAAAGTAGCAAACTTTCTTTTGAGAATATTGAACGATTCAAATTTTTTAGAATTGGAACCGAAGACGAAGAGAAGTTTCTCGCCGCCGGAATTGTCGGCCTTGAGCAGAATTCATTCTACTTGCACCGTGCATTGGACTCGAACAATCTCAGAGATGCTTTGAAATATTCGGCTCAGATGCTTTCTGAGCTTAGGACTTCCAAGCTTTCTCCTCACAAATCCTATGAACTTTACATGCGCGCTTTTGATCAATTGAGGAAGCTGGAGATGTTCTTTGAGGAAGAGACTCGTCACAGTTGCTCCATTATTGATCTTTATGAGCTTGTCCAGCATGCAGGCAACATTTTGCCTCGCCTGTATCTCCTCTGTACAGTAGGATCTGTATACATCAAGTCAAAGGATGCTCCTGCTAAGGATGTTCTTAAGGATCTTGTGGAGCTGTGCCGTGGCATTCAAAACCCTGTTCGTGGACTCTTTCTCAGAAGTTATCTTTCTCAAGTTAGTAAGGATAAATTGCCGGATATTGGCTCTGAGTATGAAGGGGATGCAGATACTATATCAGATGTTGTGGAGTTTGTACTCTAAAATTTCACAGAAATGAACAAACTTTGGGTGTGGATGCAACATCAGGGGCCTTCTCGGGAGAAGGAGAAGCGAGAAAAGGAAAGGAGTGAGCTGCAAGATCTTGTTGGAAAGACTCTCCACGTTCTCAGTCAGATAGAGGGTGTTGCCCTTGATATGTACAAAATTGTTGTACTGCCTAGGGTACTAGAATAGGTTGTGAATTGCAAAGATGAGATAGCCCAATTCTACTTGATGGATTACATAATTCAAGTCTTCCCTGATGAATATCACTTCTAAACTCTTGATGTGTTGTTAGGTGCTTACCCTCGGCTTCAGCCAACTTTAATGGCTGATGTACCTGCAATTTTTGACGGTGTTCGTGATGCAGTGTTCTTAGTTGGCCGTGTTGGACCACCTCTTAGTTGCTCATACATTAAGCTTATCGACTGGCCCGAAGGTGGGTATTTGATTGTTCAGTTTAAGCAATGGGATCCGAGAGTAGGTTTAGAACCTTGAGGACAAGGTTCAAGTGAACTCCGCGACAATGATAGAGAGTATCAAGTTATATTTTAGTTTATTAATATAAGGTTTTATATTAGTTGGTATTTTAGTTTAATTGTTATTGAATTGGGCTTCCACTAGTATTTGGGTATTTTAGTCATTGGTCCATTAGTATCATTATATATGTAGTGTCTATGACACTTTGGAGATTATCAATCAAATGAAAAATGTTATCATTTATCTTACTTTTTTTTAGATAGTTTTATTATCCTCTCTTTTATTATTGAAACCCTAGTTTCATAACCTTGATAGGAAAACTTCCTATCAGTGAGGGAGGTTGATGTTTGAATGAGGGTAAGTGGTGGGTGTTCTTTGAAGAAGAAGAAGGAAAAAAATGAAAAATGGAAAAAAAATTCTCTTCTATTTTTTTTTCTTTCAAACTACTCCAATATCTTCTCCTTTTTGTTTTTTGCTGAAAAATGAAAATAAAGGGTCCTATGCATATGCGTCGCTTGTGTTAATGAAATTGGTCTCCCTCTTTCTATTCAACAACATTTAAGTATATATAATAGGGTTTTTAAATAATTTTCCCCCATAATACCCTTTTGATGTTTTAAGAGATAAACATTAGTTTAAACTAAATAAAACAAACAAAAATGAAACATTTTAAAATGGAAACAATACAATAAAAATGAATACATAATTAATTCTATTTATTTTTTTGAACAATTTGATAAAAATACGAAAATAATAGGAAATAAAAGGCTTAATACCCTTTTTAGTCCTCTAACTATAGGCCTGAGTCCAATTTGGTCCTCTAACTTTTAAAAGTTTCAAATTGGTCCCTTACGTTATCTAACTGAATCAAATTGGTCTTTTCCGTTAAATATTTGTAACGCCGTTAGAAATAAGTGATGTGGCATCTGAGGTGGCAATTTTTTATGACGTGGCAGCTGAGTGACAGAATTATTTTTTATTAATTTTAATTAATTATTATAGAAAATCAATTTAAATTATTTTTCACAATCTTTATTATACAATATTTGGACCTAAAGACATTTTTCATTAAAGCACTAGCCCAATTTTAAAGTTTTATTATTGTAGTGTTAAAAGTGCTTTATAAACACTTGAAATTGGGCCTAGAAATTCAATGTGGGACTTCTCCACAAAACAGCAACTTGTTCAAGGAAAAAAAATGTGGGACTTCTTCTTCCTTTAACACTCCAAACTTAGCTCCCTCACAGGTGATTCTCTCTATCTTGTAGTCATATAGCAGTACAGAATTGAATGCCCTCCAATTGAAGGCAAAATTATGATATTCATTATGAATCTATCAAGTATGTTTGCACCTGCCCTCACACTATTACCGAGCAAGTTAGTGAGTCAATCCAGTATCGCACTCGCTTCTCTTTTATATCCTCACACCTCCGCTTCACTCAATTCATCAATCATTTCCACCTTTCTACTTTCTCTCTTGTTTCTCTCTCTACTTTCTTTCTCACACACATATCTGAAATGGAACCCCAAATGATGAAACGCCAAACTACACTAACACAACTCCCGCCGAGAAGGGGACTGGTAAAAACCAGAGTCGTCAAGAGTCTCATCAGATCCATGACGTCTTTTGCGTGTGGCAATGGTGGACGGAACAACGGAATAGACGACGGAGGTGATTCACCTTGTACAACACCGCCGATACTGAATGGATATGATTCCGATGAAAACAACTGATCTTTGATGTTCCATTTTTTCTATTAGGTCTCTCTGTATAGGGTGTTGTTGCTGTTTAAATATGAAGATTTATTGTTTTTGTTTTCTATTTTTGTTGTTGTTTTTTATTTGAAACAGATAGGGAAAGTAAGGAAAAAGAAATTAGCCTTGTTGGGAGTTAGTTACTGTATAGGGGTGTATATGATTGTTGTATAAATCTCCATTGCCTTCTCTCTCAAACTCATTTCCTCTCATTTCTTAGGAGGAGCCTCTGCCATACTGGGTTGCTCTATGGTATCTGTAACAGTTCCTTTCCCCCTCTGCCGTTTCACTTGTCTTCTTGATCTTCTCCTGAGCCTTAGCTCAATCGGTTTAGCCGGTGTTGTAGTTGGTTCTTGAATTGAGGAAATTGTTGTGTCTGGTTGATGGTAGTGAAATTGAACGTCTAGTGAGAATGATGTTGATGAGAGAAGGTGAGTTTGAAGAGAGGGAGGTGGCATGAATGTTTAGTTGCATTAGCTTTTGTTAAAGTTCCACATCGATTTTATAATAATAATGTTGAGTCTTTATAAAGCCTTTGTGCACACACTAATAATAAATATAGATTAATGGGCTGTATTTGTGAGGAATATTGTCATTGTGTCCAAATATTTTATAATAAAGATTGTGAAAAATAATTTAAATTGATTTTCTATAATAATTAATTAAAATTAATAAAAAATAATTCTGCCACTCAGATGCCACGTCATCAAAAATCGCCACCTCAGATGCCACATCACTTATTTCTAACGGCGTTACAAATATTTGACGGAAAAGACCAATTTGATTCAGTTAGATAACGTAAGGGACCAATTTGGAACTTTTAAAAGTTAGAGGACCAAATTGGACCCAGGCCTATAGTTAGAGGACTAAAAAGGGTATTAAGCCGAAATAAAATGAATAAAAATCGAGCGCGAAAATTCTTAAAATATAAAATGAATGGGTGATAATGATCTACACAAAATAAACCTCTGGAAAACTGACAGGAAAATATCAAGTTTTGCAATAAAAAATGTCCGGTTGAAAAGGCTCAAGCTTATAAAAGTGCGACCGCAAACGAAACCGAAAAAATAAAACGAGGACACCGGGTTAAACTACGCGAATCGTGGATCAATAAAACAAACAATTGAAGAAAGATCTTGAAGTTTGTTGACGCTAATTTTACGGACCTTTGAGAAACAATTTAACCGGTCTTTCTGTAAAATCAAAAAAATTATTTTGGTCGACATTTTTAGCATTACGTGGAAAGAAATGCATGTTATAATATGCAGATGATGCAAATGTCATGATGAATGTATCGATTTATTGTTTCAAGGTAAAATTGGGGTACGACAGGTGCCCTTATTTAAATAGCTTTGCTAAATGGTATGAGCGATGACAATCCTCATAGCATCCTGGTGAAATGTATTTAATTAAAAAAAACCCAAACTTTGTCCTTGGATGCGAATAAGATGATATGTAGTGAATTTAAAGATGACTCTTTTTGTTTGGTTTGCTAGTGATATGATGTGATACGAGATAAACCCTAGCAAGATAATATATGGTAGTGATGGTCCACAGGGAATGAGAAGAATAAGGAGGGTGAAAACTCATTAGGGATGGAAAGCAGACACTTCAGAATATACATGAGAGTTTTAGAGATTTCCAAAAAGAATTTTTCCAATCCAAGACTTTTGAAGATTCCTAATAAGGAATTCATCCAACATAAGGTTTTGGAGTTTTTCAATAAGAAAATCATCCAATCAAACTACGGAAGATCCCTAACAAGGAATTCATCCAAGAAAAAACTCAAGAGCTTTCTAACAAGAAAGGCATCCATGCAAAAGAAACTTTGAAGATTCAAAATAAAGAAATCATTAAAGACAAAACTCAGGAGTTTTCTAACAAGAAAATCATCCACGCAAAACCGATATTGGAGTTTCCTAACAAGATAAGCATCCAATCTTTTGGGAATTCCTTTAAACGAAAGAGTCAAACATATGAAATTCTAGGAAACAACATGACAAAATAGCGCATAATCTCTGAATGTGCCAGACAGCGCTGGACTTTTGAAAATGATACCAGTGACAACTGGACATTGGGTACCAATGACAATTTGATTTTGAAGATGACGCCAGTGACATCTGGACTTTCAAAATAGTGCCTCTAAAGACCGGACTTTGAAAATAGGTTAAAATGCAAATACTAATTGGATTTTGAAAGGATGTCAATAATAATTGGACTCTGGAAATAGTGTCAGTGACAAATGGACTTTGGGTACCAATAATAATTGGATTTTGGAAATGAATTTCAAGAACAACTGGACTTTAAAGGTGCCAATGATAATTGGACTTTAAAAATGGATGCCGATAACAACCGAACTTTAGTTTTGATGCCAATGACAACTAGACTTTAAATATGAGTGTTAATGACAACTGACCATTTAAAATATGCCAATGACAATTGGGCTTTGCAAATAATGTCGATGACAACTAGACTTTGGGTACCAATAACAATTGGATTTCGGAAATGAACGTCAGTGACAACTAGACTTTAAAGATGGTGCCAAATGGGAACTAATGTTAAAATTAAAATAAGCTATCAGATGGGAATTGTTTTTACAATCGGCCACTAGAACAGAATTGGTTTTAAGAAAAGGCTACCAGACGTGAACTGGATTTAAAAATTGACTATTAGACGGTAGCTAACTTTCATATAGTCTACAAGACAAGAACTGGTTTTTTATGTTTCTTCTTTCATGCTATGGGCATATGCTCGATTAATAAGATGATATTCATGACTTGACGCTAGAGCGAAGCGACATGATTAATGCGTGAGAATGATTTATGCAATGATTTGAAGGTATCCAAATATGCCCCTGTGGTGGGTAATGGATGGAAGACTTCTTTTGCAACAAAGCTTCTTTATCAAAGGCAAAAGGTTATTTGATGATTGCTGGAATAGTTGGGATTACATGTGAGAATTTTTTATCAGGTGGATACTGAAAATTGTTATGTAAAGATTAGTGCCTTCATGTTGGTACGACTATAAAACTAGGTATACATAGGCAGTCAACAATGAATATTTTTATTTCACTTTCAAGAATATCACGAATAAAATTCTTTAGTCTAGTTGTATTTCATTTATATATTTTTGTCTGTTCAAAATAATATTTATTTTGGGCATTTCTTAATACACCACCCAAGTTTCTTAGGCACCACGCGAAATTCTTTTTTGCCCCCTGATTCCGGATGTGCACATCTGGACGCACCAATTTTTTAAAAAATGTTGATTTGTTGCGGATACGCATATCCGAAAAACTACCTGATATGCAGATCCGGAACAATGGTTTATTAATTTGTGCCAGACCTTCGTCCTCCCCCTCATTCTTCACATTTTCATATTCCAAACACCAAACTCTCTCAAACTCTCAAATTTTCAATCCCACAAATCTCGACTTTTTTCAATCGAGTTCGGCGCTGAGCAAATTCTACAATGATCAAGACACTCCAAATCCTTAGTATCTCAATTTAATCGGTAAGTTTTCAAATTTTAGAGTTTAGGAGGTATTTTTGAGTAATCGATTTAGAGTAGACATTTAGGTGTAGAAATTGTTAGGTAGTATGAATAACATAGGTTAGAGACAATGTACGTATTGTTTGCTGCTTCAAATGGAAGATCAGGGCATTAAAATGCCCTTTTCCATGGTACAGTAGCCATGGCTGCTATTTTTGAGCTTGAAAATATGTACCAGATGTGCAGATCCGGAAGGATTTTAACGTTAAATATTCTGAGTGCTTCCGGACGTGCAAATCTGGAAACACCCAACGTTAAATATTCTGCGTACTTCTGGATGTGCAAATCCGGAAGACACTTAGTCTTTTTTTTTTAATTATTTTTAAAAAATTCTAATTTATTTATTATGCTTTGCAGATTACATGGCTGGCAGAGACGATCGTATCATACATGGACGGACAGCTCAGCACGCATCTGTCCGACGTGAGCGGACGCAGTCTACAGCCGAGGCTTCCGGCACAGAGGGTGTTGGGGTAGCCCCTACAGCTGAGGGTAGGGGTGACAAACAGGCATGCCCGCCCCGTTTAGGCCCGCCACGCAAATGCCCGCAAAAAAATAGGGCGGGGCGGGGTGGGCATAGTTGAGGATGCGGGTCTAAAACATAGGCCCACCTCGCAAAAAAGTGAGCGCGGGGCGGGGAAAACCCGCGGGTACTGCACCTTTTAAGCTTAAAAATGCAAAATTTTATGTAAATGCTCGTGCCCGCAAAAGACCGCGAAGAAAATGGGGCAGGGCGGGGCGGACATTTTAGAGGGTGAGGGCCTAAATCCTTGGCCCACCCCGCACTAAAGTGCGGATAAAATGGGCATGCCGAACAGGCCGGGCCCGTTTTTCCACCCCTAGCTGAGGGACATCCTACACCACAACCTTCCACATCACAGGTCAGGCCACTTCCACATCACAGGTTCAGGCCACTCCCTCGTCAGCCGCCGATTCTACATCTCGGAGGCATCGGGCTTCTACTGCTTATTTATCAGGTTCCGAGCCCCCACGCAGGCGTCGTCAGGAGACTCCAGTTCCATCAACTGGTCATATTTCATCCCCTGTTCCTATTCCTGAGGGTGATCACCCAGCACATGAGGGTGGTGACGGCGATGACAATTTCGATGAGCTAGACGGTTACCCGGGGGGACCGTCTGATATGTCCCTACTCGTGGGGTACTCTGAGCATACTGCCAGATATGTCTGGCTGGGATAGGTAACCTTTCTCGGTTTATTTATAGAATTGTTTTCGTTGAAAATATTTTCATTTGTAACATTGTTTTATTTGGAAATTTTCATGAGAAGGATTCCCAGAAGTTCTATAACCATGGGGGAAAGGTTATAGACATGATGGCGGAGCTGCTAGGGGATGAGTGGTTCAAGTCTGCACTTGCTACGTCTGGTCTCGGAGGCCTTTCTAGGATTGGGTATTCCCAGATCATGTACGGTATACTGATGGCCTTTGTTGAGAGATGGCACCCTGAGACATCCTCATTCCATCTACCGTACGACGAGCTCACGATCACACTCGACGACATCTCATGCCTTTTACATCTACCGATCACGGGTACCCTTCTCCGTCACGGTAAGATGTCGAAGGAGGAGGCGACGGAGATGCTGACAGAGGAGCTTGGGGCTACCCTAGATGAGGCACTTGCGGAGGTGACGCAGTTGAGAGGCGCACACGTCCGATTCTCCTTTCTGACACGCAGATTTTGTGAGGAGCTTGCAGAGGAAGGACAGGCAGCAGGTGATGAAGTTGAGGTGGCGATCCACAGGCAGCGTGCCCTGAGATATTACTATCTATTTTTGCTCGGCACGCAGCTGTTTGGATATCGTTTACCTCAGGTACCTTTTGGATCACACTGAGATCCATGGGTACAACTGGGGGGCAGCTATACTGGCATTCACCTATTCTAGGTTCTCAGATGGTTGCCGCTGGGCAGCCAAGATGTGGCAGGCAGCTGTACGCTATATGTAACACCCCCTTTCTATACCCCCAAATAATCGAATAAATCATTTAGGCATGTATTGGAAATTTCATCAGAGTATAATTGTAAACACGGCATAAAAAGGCATGTCACATTATGCTTGAAATTAAAACATACAACACCTGCTCACAAAGATATGCAACAGTGGGGTAACTTTCAAACAACAAAGGATCTCAGTCCTTATACCCACATCTCAATATTTAGAATAAAAGCGGAAACATCTAAAATATTGAATAACAACCACATATATATATATATATATATATATATATATATATATATATATATATATATATATATATACATCATCCAGTATGGATCACAAGCAACATCATGTTTATATACACAAATTCATCAGCAAGATACATATGCAAATGTATCACAAAAATATCAAAACGTCCTAGCTACCCGGTGCTACATATCAGAGCCAACCGACCAACAACGAAAATGAAGACACGCTTCACAAAAGACCGCCAGATACCTAATCTGCAATGCCTCATAGAGCATCATAAAACGGCAGAAGGGTGAGAAATATTATCATAATAACAATGCATATAATTATGTACTACAACATAAACATATAACACATATTCTCACCACAACTCATCATATATCACAATATAGATATATCATCAAGCATATTCATTATGCATACATTCACCATTATCATCATTCCACATGAACACACACATACTTGTTCATTCAACAATGCATCATTATAGGATACAGTTCATATCATTTCCCATAAACATACATATATCAATGTTTATTCATCAATGCACAAATACAAAGATGATCAATGCAACTCACAGAGACCGACTCTCGACTCTATGCAGATGCATGCGGTACCGACTCATCACCTGAGCTCAATTGAAGAACTCAATGGAAATATCCTCCCTGCCGGGCCTACGATATTTCCCCATCGCTCATACCATCATGGCATCCGATGTTTCTGGATTGTTCACGCAGACACAATCCGATTGCTCAAACCCCACAAGGGCACACAATCATTCTGAAGATTCCCACGGAATCAAGTGTAACTCATCGCAACGATTACACCCATTGACCACGTAATGTTCAGAGGATCCTCAAATGATCATTTGTGTAATCAATCACTCACACCCAACAGGGACGCGATATTACACCCGATTCTCCACGAATCACGACACATGAATGCATGTCATGATGTTTCTCCTACAAAATGATCACATACACTCATGCAATGCACACATATTTCACAATATAGTCATGCATTCATCACATATAATCACATACAATCTATATACATTCACATCAATGCACTATTGTATGATTCACATTCAAACACACAGTCAAAACGGTAAAAGTCGCTAAATAGCACTATTCCCGACTTTCCGACATAATTAAATCGGCCAACAATCTCAAAACCCATTTTTATAAGAAAGAACGTTTCATAAGCTTTCCAACGGTATAAAGAACGTCCCAATCCGAGTTACGGATCAAAAGTTACGGAATTTAGAAAACAGAAAAATTTGTGAAGTCCCAGACCGCGCTGAGCGGGCATACGAGCGCGCTGAGCGGGCTCGCTACTGCCTGTAACGGTTACATTTTTCCCAGAGCGCGCTGAGCGGGCACCTGCGCGCTGAGCGGGCTCTGCGATTTTCAGAAAAATTCCTCTTCGCAAATCCACCCCAAAAATCCCATTTTTCACCCAAATTCAATTCTAACAGCAAAACAACCCTCAACAATTGTTCATACACACAGTGAGATCATACAATACAGTTTATATCAATTTTCGACCGTAAAATCATCGATTCCGAATCATCTTATCGTTTTCGACCAAAAACTCCAAAAACCATGGAAAACAAGAAAACATCCAAGCAACTCATACATAATGATACACATTGATAAGATAATAAGATTTCGCACCCTTACCCGATTTCTCGATTCTTGGAAGCTTGATCTTGATGATTTGTAGCTTTTTCTTCTTTTTCTCTTCTCTTTTTCTCCCTTGCTCTCTTTTCTCTCTTTTTCTTTCTAACTTTCTATTTCTATTCTTTTTCTCTCTTTCTTATACTTTTCTTTCTTTCTATTTCTTTATATTTTCTCAAAATATCTACTAACTAACTAACTATCATTAATTGTGAAATATCTAAAATACCCTCCAATCTAATATTCCCCGCAAACTCTCAAAAACGGTAAAATCACATAATATGTAAACATAACATATTAACACACCAATATCACCAATAACATAATTATTACCCAAATTAAATAAAAGACTCAACAAAATAATACAAATTAGCACAAAATGGAGATAATCATAATCGGGCTGTTACAACTCTCCCCCACTTTTGAAATTTTCGTCCTCGAAAATAATACCTGATCCAAACAATTCCGGATACGACTCGCGCATCCCACTTTCCAATTCCCAAGTCATATTGCCTTCCGCAGCGCCTCCCCACGCTACTTTCACAAGCGCAATATCCTTGCCTCTTAGTTTCTTAACTTCGCGGTCCAAAATCCTAACCTGTAAAGCTTCCACCGTAAGGTTATCTCTCACTTCAACCTCGTCCATAGGAATAACATGTGACGGATCCGGAACATACTTCCGAAGTTGCGAAACATGGAATACGTCATGCAAATTCGAAAGGTTCGGAGGCAACGCCACACGGTAAGCCACAACACCAACTCGTGAAGTAATCTGATACGGACCAATAAAACGAGAAGTCAACTTCTTCGACTTCAAAGCACGGCCCACACCCGTAACTGGTGTAACCCTCAAAAACACATGGTCGCCTTCTTGAAACTCAAGATCTTTCCTTCTCTTGTCATGATAGCTCTTTTGTCTACTTTGAGAAGCTTTCATCTTCTCCCGGATAAACTTCACCTTCTCTGTCGTTTGTTGTACCATTTCCGGTCCAACAATAGTCCTCTCGCCGGTTTCATGCCAACACAAAGGTGTTCGACATCTCCGACCATACAAAGCCTCAAATGGTGCCATACTTATACTCAAATGAAAACTGTTATTGTAAGTGAATTCAATCAACGCCAAATAACCATCCCAAGCACCACCTTGCTCGAGTACACAAGCACGCAATAAATCCTCCAACGATTGAATCGTCCTCTCGGTTTGACCGTCCATTTGCGGATGATAAGCCGAACTCAATCTTAGCTTAGAACCCAAAGCCTTTTGTA
Organism: Lathyrus tuberosus; assembly: GCA_022829125.1. Lineage (NCBI taxonomy): Eukaryota > Viridiplantae > Streptophyta > Magnoliopsida > Fabales > Fabaceae > Lathyrus > Lathyrus tuberosus. The sequence continues at coordinate 314,376 of JALAZF010000491.1, read as the reverse complement.
AACTCTCCCAAAACCTCGATGTAAATCTAGGATCTCTATCCGATACAATGCTCTTAGGAACTCCATGTAACTTCACCACCACAAGAACATAAATCTCGGCTAACTTCTCCAAAGGATAACTAATATCAATTGGAATAAAGTGAGTAGATTTAGTAAGCCTATCAACAATCACCCAAATAGCATTATGACCACTTTGCGTATTCGGCAATCCCGTAACAAAATCCATCGATATATTATCCCATTTCCATTCCGGAATATCCAACGGTTGCATAAATCCACTCAGTTTTTGATGTTCCACCTTAGACTTTTGACAAGTCAAACATGCATACACAAATTGAGCAACATCCCTCTTTAATCCGGACCACCAAAAGATTCTCTTCAAATCTTGATACATCTTATTCGCACCCGGATGAATACTTAAATTACTTCGGTGCCCTTCTTCCAATATCATCTTTTTCAACTCCACATCATCGGGAATACAAATACGACCACGAAATCTCAAAACTCCATAATTATAAACCTTGAAATCCTCATTCTCATCCAACATCAAATCAACGAATTTCAAGTCCAACTTTTGCTTTTCACTTACCGTTGCAAGAAAATCATTTGTAACATGTAGCATACCAAGTCTCACACTTCTCGGCGTCATTTCACAAACTAAACTCAAGTCTCTAAAATCCTCCAAAAGTTCCCATTCTTTCATCATCAATGCGGACATATGTAACAACCTCCGACTTAAGGCATCGGCCACCACGTTTGCCTTACCCGGATGGTAATTCAAACCAAAATCATAATCCTTCAAAAGTTCTAGCCACCTCCTTTGTCTCATGTTCAATTATTTTTGATCAAATAAATATTTCAAGCTCTTGTGATCACTAAAAACTTCAAATCTCGCACCATAAAGATAATGCCTCCATATTTTCAAAACAAACACCACGGCCACTAACTCCAAGTCATGTGTAGGATAATTCTTTTCATGCACTCTCAATTGTCTAGAAGCATATGCCACAACTTTTCCATCTTGCATCAAAACACCACCTAAACCTGTCAATGAAGCATCACAATACACAACAAATGGTTCATTAGGATTAGGCAAAATCAAGATCGGAGTCGTTGTCAACCTTCTCTTCAGCTCATTGAAACTCTCTTCACAATGAATATCCCAAATGAAAGCCTTTCCTTTACAAGTCAATTGCATTAAAGGAAGTGCCAATTTTGAAAATCCCTCAATAAACCTCCGATAATAACCCGCCAAGCCTAAAAAGCTTCGAATCTCCGTAACCGACCTAGGAGCCTCCCATTGCATCACCGCATCTATCTTGGTTGGATCAACACTAATACCACTACCAGAAATAACATGTCCAAGGAAACTTACTTCCGATAACCAAAATTCACATTTTGACAACTTAGCATACAATTGTTTCTCTTTCAAAATTTGCAACACAATTCTCAAATGCTCTTCATGCTCCTCTTGAGACTTAGAGTAAATCAAAATATCATCGATGAACACAACCACAAAACGATCCAACTGTTCATGAAAAATACGATTCATGTATTCCATAAACACACCCGGCGCGTTAGAAACCCCGAATGGCATCAAGGAGTATTCGTAATGACCATACCGTGTCCTAAATGCCGTCTTCTGAATATCCTCGCTTTTCACACGAATTTGGTGATATCCCGATCTCAAATCAATCTTGCTAACGACACGCGCACCAACCAATTGGTCCATCAAATCATCAATCCTTGGAAGCGGATACTTGTTCTTAATTGTCACCTTGTTCAACTGCCGATAATCAAAACATAACCGCATACTCCCGTCCTTCTTCTTTACCAACAATACCGGAGCACCCCAAGGAGAAACACTTGGCCTTACAAATTTCTTATCCAACAAGTCATTCAATTGCTTTTTCAATTCTACCAATTCCGATGCCGACATACGATACGGTGCCATCGAGATCGGTCTAGTACCCGAAACTAGATCAATAGAAAATTCAACTTCCCTTTCCGGCGGTACATCCGTAATATCTTTCGGAAACACTTCTGGAAATTCACACACCACTGGAAACACATCAAGCTCAACTTGACTCTCCACCGACAATGATGCAAACAACCCAAACAATTGAGCTTCGTCCGCTAAGAGTTTCTTCAACTCTTTAGTGGATAGGAAACTCTCAAATTCATCCTCTTCCAAAGAAGGAAACCTTACTAACTTGTGATAGCAATCTATATGAACTCGATTAAATTGCAACCAGTTCATACCCAAGATCACGTCCCATCCCACCAACGGCAAACATACTAAATCCATAACAAAGTCTTTACCATACATGGTTAAAGGACAACTCATACACACCAAAGACGTAGTTACCGACCCTGAAGCAGGAGTCTCAATAACCATCTCAACACCCATCAAAGACAAAGCAAGATTCAAACGCTTCGCGCACTCAGACGAAATAAACGAATGAGTCGCTCCCGTATCAATAACAGCGACTAAAGGTGTACTATTAATAAAGCATGTACCTTTAATCAAACGGTCTGCATTCGTAGTTTGAGTCCCCGCCAATGCAAACACCTTTTCGCCCGCTTGAGCTTGTTTCGGCTTAGTACACTTAGTACTAATGTGACCCACTTCTCCACAATTATAGCACTTCACCATATTCCTTCTACAATCTGTAGCAGCATGCCCAAGACCATCACAATTAGAACATTTCGCTACAGACTTCCCACATTCAAATGATTTATGACCTATTCCACCACATTTGTAACACCTAACAACACCGGAACCTCCTCCTCCAGATCTCCTATCAAAGTTTCCCTTATGCTTGCCCTTATCAACGGGTGTCACATAAGGTCCACTTCTAGCTTGTTGCTTTCCCTTCCTCTCATTCAAACTTTTGTAATGTGTAGAACGAGCCTTACTATCTTCTTCGAAGATTCTACAACATTCCGTCAAATCCGCAAACCTCCTTATCCTTTGATATCCCACAGCTTGCTTAATCTCCGGACGCAAACCATTCTCATACTTAATACACTTCGAGAACTCAGCAGTAATCGCAGCATAATGAGGATGGAATTGAACCAACTCCACAAATTTAGCAGTATAGTCCACCATAGACATACTACCTTGTTTCAATTCAAGAAACTCCATCTCCTTCTTTCCCTTCACACTCTCAGGGTAATACTTCCTCAAGAATTCAGTACGAAATAAGTTCCAAGTTACCTCTTCATCATCCACCTCAAGAACTTCACGTATACCGACCCACCAATCGTCGACTTCTTCCTTTAACATGTGAGATCCAAGCCTCACCTTATTCTCCTCCGCACAGTCCATAACTCTGAAGATTCTTTCAATCTCCTTCAACCAAAGTTGAGCTCCATCGGGATCAAATTTTCCCTTGAAAACCGGTGGTTGATTCTTCCTGAACTCTTCATTAGCACTCACATTCGGCGCACCCTGCACCGCCCTAGCCAATGCTTCCATAGCAGCAGCCATCGCATTGTCGTTTCTACCCGACATATTCTGATCATTCCCAAAAATAGCAAGGTTAAACAACAGTTCAACCCACACAACAACGAGACAGACACGACTGAGTCAACATTGGCTCTGATACCACTTAATGTAACACCCCCTTTCTATACCCCCAAATAATCGAATAAATCATTTAGGCATGTATTGGAAATTTCATCAGAGTATAATTGTAAACACGGCATAAAAAGGCATGTCACATTATGCTTGAAATTAAAACATACAACACCTGCTCACAAAGATATGCAACAGTGGGGTAACTTTCAAACAACAAAGGATCTCAGTCCTTATACCCACATCTCAATATTTAGAATAAAAGCGGAAACATCTAAAATATTGAATAACAACCACATATATATATATATATATATATATATATATATATATATATATACATCATCCAGTATGGATCACAAGCAACATCATGTTTATATACACAAATTCATCAGCAAGATACATATGCAAATGTATCACAAAAAGATCAAAACGTCCTAGCTACCCGGTGCTACATATCAGAGCCAACCGACCAACAAGGAAAATGAAGACACGCTTCACAAAAGACCGCCAGATACCTAATCTGCAATGCCTCATAGAGCATCATAAAACGGCAGAAGGGTGAGAAATATTATCATAATAACAATGCATATAATTATGTACTACAACATAAACATATAACACATATTCTCACCACAACTCATCATATATCACAATATAGATATATCATCAAGCATATTCATTATGCATACATTCACCATTATCATCATTCCACATGAACACACACATACTTGTTCATTCAACAATGCATCATTATAGGATACAGTTCATATCATTTCCCATAAACATACATATATCAATGTTTATTCATCAATGCACAAATACAAAGATGATCAATGCAACTCACAGAGACCGACTCTCGACTCTATGCAGATGCATGCGGTACCGACTCATCACCCGAGCTCAATTGAAGAACTCAATGGAAATATCCTCCCTGCCGGGCCTACGATATTTCCCCATCGCTCATACCATCATGGCATCCGATGTTTCTGGATTGTTCACGCAGACACAATCCGATTGCTCAAACCCCACAAGGGCACACAATCATTCTGAAGATTCCCACGGAATCAAGTGTAACTCATCGCAACGATTACACCCATTGACCACGTAATGTTCAGAGGATCCTCAAATGATCATTTGTGTAATCAATCACTCACACCCAACAGGGACGCGATATTACACCCGATTCTCCACGAATCACGACACATGAATGCATGTCATGATGTTTCTCCTACAAAATGATCACATACACTCATGCAATGCACACATATTTCACAATATAGTCATGCATTCATCACATATAATCACATACAATCTATATACATTCACATCAATGCACTATTGTATGATTCACATTCAAACACACAGTCAAAACGGTAAAAGTCGCTAAATAGCACTATTCCCGACTTTCCGACATAATTAAATCGGCCAACAATCTCAAAACCCATTTTTATAAGAAAGAACGTTTCATAAGCTTTCCAACGGTATAAAGAACGTCCCAATCCGAGTTACGGATCAAAAGTTACGGAATTTAGAAAACAGAAAAATTTGTGAAGTCCCAGACCGCGCTGAGCGGGCATACGAGCGCGCTGAGCGGGCTCGCTACTGCCTGTAACGGTTACATTTTTCCCAGAGCGCGCTGAGCGGGCACCTGCGCGCTGAGCGGGCTCTGCGATTTTCAGAAAAATTCCTCTTCGCAAATCCACCCCAAAAATCCCATTTTTCACCCAAATTCAATTCTAACAGCAAAACAACCCTCAACAATTGTTCATACACACAGTGAGATCATACAATACAGTTTATATCGATTTTCGACCGTAAAATCATCGATTCCGAATCATCTTATCGTTTTCGACCTAAAACTCCAAAAACCATGGAAAACAAGAAAACATCCAAGCAACTCATACATAATGATACACATTGATAAGATAATAAGATTTCGCACCCTTACCCGATTTCTCGATTCTTGGAAGCTTGATCTTGATGATTTGTAGCTTTTTCTTCTTTTTCTCTTCTCTTTTTCTCCCTTGCTCTCTTTTCTCTCTTTTTCTTTCTAACTTTCTATTTCTATTCTTTTTCTCTCTTTCTTATACTTTTCTTTCTTTCTATTTCTTTATATTTTCTCAAAATATCTACTAACTAACTAACTATCATTAATTGTGAAATATCTAAAATACCCTCCAATCTAATATTCCCCGCAAACTCTCAAAAACGGTAAAATCACATAATATGCAAACATAACATATTAACACACCAATATCACCAATAACATAATTATTACCCAAATTAAATAAAAGACTCAACAAAATAATACAAATTAGCACAAAATGGAGATAATCATAATCGGGCTGTTACACTATACGTGGTAACAATCTTATATTCTAAGTCTTTTTTCATTTCTTTTCTTTCTATATTCATTATAATGTTTGACACTGATGTTATGTTTTCCATTTCAGGCGTGGATATTACAACACTTTCCCAAGATTACTAGTTGGGGGAGTGTCGAGGGGTACACTGAGGATATGCCGTGTGCTGCTACATTTCTCCTGCTCAGAGGGAACCAGACGCCCGACCCCTACAGAGTTTATCTTGATCGGATGGCTGCTGAGGAGGTTTTTTATGACGCCTATGCTGATCATCGTGTGACGCGCCCGTTCGATGAAGTTTCGCATGTTCTCAGGATGGTTGGCATGCAGTTCGACCATTACTGTTCGATACTTGCCGGAGCGCGTCTTGCATCAGTTCGATTACACGCAGACGATCCCCAGGATACCTCATGAGTCTGCTCCTCTATGCTTGACCCGCATGCAGATAAATGAGTTCACTAGTGCAAAAAGAGTAATTTACACCCGTTTTTTTTTACATTTTACACCCGTTTTTAGAGGGTGTGAATTCAACGGGTGAAAAATGTCTGACGAATTTACACCCGTTTTAAAATGGGTGTAAATAAATATTATATTACACCCTTTTTTTGTTGAAATCGGGTGTATATATATATATATATATATATATATATATATATATATATATATATATATATATACATTTATAGATGGTATATTACATAATATTTTATAGAAATCGGGTGTAAATATTTACATGTATACATTTATAAATGATATATTACACCCTTTTTTGTTTAAAATGGGTGTATAAATATGTAATATTCACCCTGTTTTAGAAAATGGGTATAAATTTTAAAATAATTGCATTTAAATTAAACATATTTACTCCCCATTTGATAAAAATCGAGTGTAAAATGAGCAATATTTACTATTGATATTGACAAATTTACACCCTATTTTCTTTAAATAGAGTGTAAAAATATGATATATTACACCCGATTTTACCATGGATGTTGACAAATTTACACCCGATTTTACCATGAATGTTGACAAATTTATACCCTATTTTCATGATATACTACACCATATTTTACCATAGATGTTAACAAGTTTACACCCTATTTTCTTTAAATAGAATATGTTTGTTTTATTTTCATAATTATATTATATTTAAATTAATTTAAACCTTTTGCATTTAATCAAATATTTTTGTATACATCTAAACATTTGGTAAACAAAAAGCACAACCAATACAAACATGTAATTCATGTAATTCTCACTAAATCAAATGAATTTCATTTTCTATTCAATTAGACCTATTTCCACAATGACAAAACTAGCATAATTTTCAACTATAAATAGTGTCTTGTTGTTGTTGTTGATACATGAAAGATTGTTGCTGGTTGGACATGACTACCATTTGAACTGAAGGTGGAAACGGATCGTGCATTGCAGGTTGCATCATGCCTCCTGCCAGTGCTTGCTCCCATGGATTATAGCTAACGTTTTGGTTGTTTCTTCTGAGTGCGTCGTCGTATAGGTTGTCTAGTGTAACCAGGTCCAAACCTCCAGCCTGAATATCGAATAGATAATCTCGCTTATTAACAGAAATTGAAAGCATATGTGCAAGCAAGGAACCGAGGGAAGATTGAAGAAAAAAGCATACCAATTTGCTAGCTACTGTAGCACTCTCATTTGAATTGGGAGACGTAACAAGTGTCAATTCCCAACCAGTGGTTTCATTTGCATGATTTAAAGTGTCAATTCCCAACCAGTGGTTCCATTTGCATGATTTAAAACAGCAGAAGGTTGTTAATCAGCTGAAACCACCATTAACAAAAAAAATTATGAATTGTGGTCAAAACATCATATCTAATTTCAATATCCAACACAATACAGAAATAGGAATGCGATGCTAGAGCATAGTTAGTTCATTTCACATGATTATTATCCTCTGATATCTTAAGAAAAAGTTGTCGAAATGTAACAAATTACCGACGGGAACGATGGCTAAAGCCAAGACATTCTTCTCATCCAACTCTGCAGCAACTGGAATAGAATCCTCCATATTCTGATAATCAAATCAAAACGAGAGGAAAAAAAAACTTCAACTGGAATAAGATGTAAGTTTTTGTAAAATGTACCCTTGAGATCTAAAGGTAGACCAAAAAAAAAAATTAAGTCACCGCCTGCTTCCAGGTAGCTAAAGATGTAAGTTTTTGTAAAAATGCACCCTTGACATCTATTACAAATAAATTGGGCTTACCGTTATAACCTGGATTAACATTTCATATACTAAAGTAATACTCAAGTAATTCTCCTATTAAGTGCATGTCTTAAACTGACCTTGTGATACTAGTACTATCTACTTACATCAATTCTTTTTTATAAAAATATTCTCAATTATACTTTTCATAAAACTAGAGAGGTGGTTAACATACATTATGGTGATGTGTGTGTTAGTGGAAACAGTCTACATCATCTCACCTTTATTGATGCACAAATTGCATCACGTCTTACAAGAACAACACCATCGACCAACTCTTTGCACAAGCAAAAAGTTTCTACGCCGACGTCTTTAACAGCCACACCATGTGCAAATCCTCCAACCTGGTCCAAAATCACTCTTGCCATGCATTTGCATCAGTGGGTTCCACCCCAATAATTTTCACCTGTTTACATTTAAAATGTCAGAAGTCAGTTAACTACTCAACTTTTCCAAGTGAACAAAGGCACGTGCAATAGAAAAACTGTCAGCACAATGGTGAGATGTTGTATGACCAGCTGAGTGGAATTTTAAAAGGAAGTAGAACTAAGCTTGCAAGTTGCAACTTACAAGATCTTCTACAACTTCATAAACCAAAGTCTATGTTCCGATCTCAAATCCTTAGTTGTGGTTAGACTTAGAATGATATATCACTGTCACTTACAAATTACAATTGTCAATTAAATTATAAACAAACTAATGTTCAACAAAAAAATTGATATAGCCAAAAAAGTATATATATACCCTTCAACACACATGAACATTAATCAATTCTTAGAGGAATCTTCAGACCTCAACCATTAAGAGACGGGTACCGGTAGTAGTTCTTTGGCTATACTAATGAATTCTGTCATTGAGAAATTTGTTTTAATTGCATTATTGATTATGTGAGACCTGCTGGCTGCATAATCTTTCTGCAATAAATCAAGTACAAGATCAGTGAGTGTCTGGTTTCTAAAGCTTCGTCTAGAATCAACATGATTACCTGAACACTCTATGATAAGATGATACAGAATAAAAGGCAACTCCCTTCGTTTTTATTCTGTACACCTACCGACCTAAGCAATATGAATAACTAAATTTTATACCATAACTGCTTTCACGGCTTTATTTCTTTTAAAGCAAGGCAACTCCTTTCCTTTTTACTTTATATACCTACCGACCGACCTAATTTGAATAACTAAATTTTATACTATAACTGGTTTCATGGCTTAATTCCTTTTTATTTAACAGCAAGGATATATGGATAAGGGAGTACAAGGATACAATACATCTAGCTTATTAGATAAAAAAAAAGGTGAAATTCCAAGTGAACAAAGTGGTGAAATTCCAACTTCAAGCTTATTAGTTAAAAAAAAGAAATAAACAAGGCACGAAAAGTAAATAAATGAAAACCTTGATGTCAGGCGTGGTAACAGGCATAACAATAACTGCGTTGCAATTCAATCTCTTGGCAGACAAGGCAACTCCTTGAGCATGATTACCAGCAGAAGAACATATAACCCCTTTCTCCAAAACATCCTCTGGAAGTTTAGCCATCATATTATAAGCTCCACGAATCTTAAATGAGAATACCTATCACACAATCCACAATTTAATAAACATATCCTAAAGTTAAATGATCAACACAAATACCAAAAAATAAAGTTAATCATTATAATTATAATAACAACAAGAAAATGAATTGATGATATGATCCTTACTGGTTGAAGATCCTCATGCTTGAGACAGATGTTAGCACCAATTCTTTCAGACAGCTTCGGCGCAAATTCAAGAGGTGACTCTTTAGCAACATCATAGACCTTAGAAGTGAGTATATTTGTCAAATAGCTCATAGGACTTACTAAGGCGTCACCGTCATTGGAACGTGACCGGTCAGGAACCGCTCCGACGTAAACGGGAGGGTACTGAAGTGAAGCGGTGGAAGCCTTGAACGGTGGAGGAAGAGGAGGAAACAGTGACATCAAAATCCAGATTTCTCATACAAGGCTCCATAAGTTGATAAATCCTCCTCAGTAAACCAAGAGGGAAGAGGGGTATCAGGTTCCACCAAATCCATGATCTCTTAATTTTCATTAGCTATTGGCAATTCACTTCTTGAGAAAAGGATGTAAACTTTCCGTACAACAGTTTTTGCATCGAACCGTCCAAAATCAGCCTCTGCTCTTCCTGGTTCCTGATGCATAATATCAGGCTATTAATATTCTATCATGCCTTGATTCGCCAATGAAACCAATCATTAACCAATATTTTACGAAAAGCTTTTAAACCCTTTATTGGAACATTCAGTTATATAATCTTGTGTTTAGCTTCTCTATTTTTTTGTTGCTGTGGGAAATAGGGGAAAGATGCAGGGCACTCATTAATTTTTCAGTTACTTTCAGCATTTATTTCGTACTCATTCCCATAGTTCTAATCAAACAGTTTAACATGTTATTTTTACAAGCTTTCCTAATGATCATAAACCACAATCTCAGGTCTTATTATACAACATTCACTAGCTCGTTTACTACTGTTACTTCAATTGCAAGCAAATGCAAAGCAATAAAAATAAATAAAATATCCTTGAAACCGCAATGCACTTCATGATGTGTGTAGAGTACAATATAAACAAGGTATGATAAGAAGATACGCACAGTCGCCACACCTTTGACGGGAAGAGGGCTTACTGTTCCCAAATCCAGACATCAGATCATCAAAATCATTCACGTCTTTCTCATTCTTCACGGCTTTCTTCGAATGAGCGAATCCGCCGAGAAGATCGTCAAACGCAGTGGTCCGAGAGATATTGTCATCATCATAAACAGGTTTATCGTAGACAGGCGAGTTGACGGAATGTGAAGCAAAACCGGAGCTGGAGCTGCGAGAGATGGAATCGACCTTGAAGAGATCGGAGAAGAGAGTGGAATCTTGATTGTGAGAGTGAGAGGATCGGGAAGTTGAATCGAAGTTGGGGGAAGAAGTTTTGGTGAAATGTAAAGATCCTCTGGATGAGATTGGCGCCGATTTACCCTGTTGAGGGAAGTTAAATATTCCGTAATAAATTAAAAGAGATCATAACTGTATCCAAATGGTCAAGTCCATAGCTAATTGTAACACCCCAAAATTTGCTTTCTTATTTTTAGCTAACTGGCTTATGTTTCTTTGAATTTCTTTCATTAGCATTTGTGCATAGCATTGGTTCTTAGCATGGGATCAAGGCACTTGGTTCATCTCAAAGGAGTATCAAGCCTCAAGGTGTTGTGTAGAGGTCATCATATCTTCATAAGATCAAGAATGACAAAGGATTTCAGGTGAATCTTTCCCTCCTAACCAGAGGGACCAAATTAGGGTTCTTGGGTTCAAAGAGCTTCTTGAAAACTTTGCGGATTCAAACATGCTCTCATGGGTTCCATATGCTCACAAAAACTCATAGAGGAAGGCTTGGCTAGTGGTTTATTGTGGAAGATGTTCAGTGGATCAGTTACTTGTGAAGTAAGCAAAAGTCAACAGTTCAAAAGGAAAGTCAACCATGGGTTTTCAAAGGTTCAAGTCATGTTTCCCAAGTCCATGTACCTTTATTTGGTCAAGGATTAGCATGGATGACATTATTCTTCAAGAATCAAGAGTTTGTGCAAAAGTTACTATTTTTGGAAAATGACCTATAATTTGAAACTTTCCACTTTTGGTAGTTTTCCCACCACTTTCAACTTGACTTTTCATCACCAAAGAAGCTTCAAATAAATTTTCCTCAAACATGAAAGTTGAAGATCTCTCTCTCCCCTTTCCAAAAAGTACTAGATTGTCTCCATATCATTTGTGGTTCTCAAGTTATGATCAAAAGAAGGCAAGGTGCTTTTTTAAGGTTTTCTCATGTATCCATTTTTCCACCTTTTGCATTTTGGTTCAAAATGACTTGTAATTGCCTCTAATGCTTCAAGTCATATTGCAACATCCAAGTACACTCCATGAGGATCATTTTTTACCCATGAATCAAGTGAATCTGTGCCATGTTTCTCACTTATTTCACAAAATGCATTTTTGCAAGATGGATCAAATCTCATGAATCAAGCCACTACAAAGCCCAAACCCATTCTATTTGTGATCAGCAGAAGAAATGTGGGTGAATCACACTTATTTCATGACCTTGGCACGTGTGGATTAGTGCGTGCATCACAACTTGCATTTTTGCATAACACTTCCATTAGCCTTAATCAAGGGATTAATGAAACCCTAATCATGCTCAGAGCTCTAACCAAGTCTATATAAGAAGACTCACACGTTCATTTCACCCTCATGCACTCTCATTTGCTCAGGATTCCAATTTTTGCTCTCACTCTTTCTCTCTTCGAAACTCACTCTCCTTGGATTTTCTTTGAGATTTTATTTCACATTCTTGATCAGTGAAGTAAATAGAGCAAGAATCAACCATTGATTGAAGCTGAGAGTGAGTTTTTCATCAGATTCAGTTTTGGAAAGTTCAAGTTCAAACCTCAAGATCTAGCACGATTCCAAGCTCTAATTGCATTTATTTTGCAATAAGAGGTTCTAAGGAGTAGATCTGCAGCTTCCAGAGGGTTTTCTTGGTGTATTTTAAGCTCTGCAATTCTCAGGTTAGTGTGAAATTCATCATCATATAACTTGATTTTATGGTGTGCATTGTGTTCTTTGAGAGTTGCTGATCATCCTGATGTAATTTGATTTGATTTTGGACGTGTATCATGGTTGTATTGTAGATCTAAAGTTCTTAGATCTAAACTTTATCTCTTCGATTTGCCTTGTGTGTTGATGATCTGTTGAAATAAATTGCATATTCTTGATCCTTGTGAAAATCTGAACAAAATGGTGTACTTGTTTGCAATTTCTGGAAAATTTTGAGGTTGTGCTTGCCGGAGAAGGTGACCGGAGCTAGGGCTCCGGCACCTGGTTATTTTTCAGGTGATCTGAGGGATGGAGGTTGAAGATGAAATCATAGCCGTTGATGGTCCATATCTGGTGGTCCATGTGTAACCACGTCATTTAAAATCCTCTCTTATTTTGTTGATTGTGTGTTGTTAATTCATGCTCCTTATTATGCGCACACAGATCTGAGCCACACATCTTGTTTAATCTTTGATCTGATGATTTATTTGTGTGCGTTTGATTAATCTGATGGTTTGGATTGTGCCAACACATTAAAATATCATGTGCTTCCCACGTGCTTTGATTTTAATTTCTGAATGATTGGATGTACGCGCGTGTACCTTGGCTATCATGAACTCTTGACCCTGACCATTGATTTGTTTACTTTGTTTTGTGATTGATTGAATGTCATGCGTTGGATTGGTCTTATGGCAATGATGGAGTAAAAAAGGTTGACTCTGAGTCTAAGGTGAGAAGCGCTTTGGGCTTCTTTGCTTTTCACACCCTCCTTTTGATCTAGCCCAACCTTTTCAACGTGGAATTGTTGCTTGTTGCACCCCTGGGTTTCATTTTATTTCTTTTTTATTTTATTTTTTGCATAATTTTGCATTTTAATTTTTAAAATTAGTTTAATGCATCAGAAAATTATGAAAAAATTCATGGATCACCTTTAGGATTTTATAAAATTTTATAAAATTTTATTTTCCATTTTTATTTTATTTTGTGCTTCTGAATTAATTGTTTGATGAATTTCTTTGTGAATTGTCTCAGTTGTGCACACCTTCATCTTGTTGATTTTTGTTCTCATCATTGGTGTATGATTTGCATCCGATTCTTTTTGCATATTTCAGAAGACATGTTGAGATTCCTAAAAATATTTTTCTCATATTTTTAAACTCTTTTCATATTGCATTTTGGTCCCTCTATTTGTGCATTGTTCTCCTTTGTTCTTACGCAACTTTGAAGCATTGTTTGAGGTACTTAACTTCTGATTTTTTGTGTGATCTTTTGACATGTTGTTAGCTTCTGACTTAGGTCACTTGGGTTTTAATTTCACAATTTTTGAATGTCATTTGATATATGTTTGATTATTTGTGCTTAAGTGAATTATGCATGATCATCTCTTGACATCTCTCAACCCTAATTGTTTTGCCATGCCTAATTATTTGAGTTTCTTTGTGATTCTTGGCATGAGTATTTGGTATGATGTTTACCCCTGGTTAAGGTCCTTTTTGACCTAATCTTGCAATTTGTGGATCATGCTTGGATATGCTTTATGTACTTGAACTTTGATTTCCTTTTGTGGACTTTCTTTGGTGCATAATGTTTCATGTTTTGATCTTTTCTTGCACATGGGAATTGTTGATGATGGTATGATCTTGATTCTGACTTGCTTTCATCTTCCTCTTATTTTTCTCATTTCTTCTTGATATGAAGTTCATTGGTGCTTAATTGTGCATTTCATATAAGTATGCTTTCATTCTTTCATGATTACCTTTGCATGCTTACTCGAGATGTTTTGCATGATCTTTGAGACTTGTATATGGATGTAAGTTGGATGTACTTGATATGATGTGCTTGCTTCCCTATCTTGTTTTTTATCTCATCATTCTCTTTCTCATTCTTCTCTTTCACTCTCTTTCTCCCATGAATCTCAAGACTTGTTTAAGTCTTGGATTCTCTCCCTTTAGAGCTACCTAGTCCAACTTAATTTTTGATTAAGCTTGGAGTAGGATTAGCATTAGGTTTTAGGTAGTCGTCCCTCCTAAGCCTCACTAACCATAGGTCATCCATGCATGATAACATTAGGACTCTTAGTTTCCCTTTAGAGTCTCCTTTGGGTCTTCTCTCTTCTCATCTCAAAACTTCTTGAAAACACTTAATAAAGATAAAGTGTATTGCGCACGAGCCTTAAGCGTGGCGAATGAGAAATGAGGGGCTTTCTCTCATCTTTCTAGAGTGCTTAGCGGGCGTCCTGTCTTGGGACGATTCATTAAGTATTCGTCCCTGTGCCCTAGACTTTGGTGCAATGCAAGTTATGAACTAACTTAAAAAACACTTCTGTCTAAAAAACACGAAACAAATTCAAATCTTTTTATCCTTCGGGATTGTTGGGTTTTAAACTTCATTTTCAGAAAAGAGCTCGTCGCTCACGTAAAAAACACTTACCCATTCGTGGTCGTACCCACGAACTACATTAGCTCTGATTCCTCTCTCTCGTCCGATTGAGGATATGTAGGCACAAGACAGTGATTATTTTGGCGAACAACCTTCCCCCATAGTTCCCGTCCGAACTACGTTGACTCTGACTCTCCCATTGCACTGAGGGAGTACGTAGGCCTAGGGCATCGAATATGTCCTACCGAGTCCGTCTTAGTCCCCCTATCCCCATTTTCTTTTGTTCAGCCATAGATAGTAAGACAGCTCACCCTCCGTTTAGACAACAAGCGTGGATCCCATCGAGTACGATGGATGCGTGGGGTGCTAACACCTTCCCCTCGCATAACTGACTCTCGAACCCGGACTATGGTTGCGATGACCATGTCTTTCCCCCTTTCTCTTCAGGTTTATGCAGTGTTTCCTTTCCCTCTCTCGGGATAAATACACATTGCGGGTGACTCTGTGTTTTCTGCGCCACTCTCGTGTTTGTACTGTTGGATGCGAATCTTTCGGGAGCGACAGCTGGCGACTCTGCTGGGGACTCTGGTTGACCTCTTGCTAGTCCATCCCCTTTAGCGAGTCGATCCTAGCGCTTGTTTGTTTTTCGTTGGGTGTTTATTTGTTGTGCTTTATTATGTTGTATATTACTGTTTTACAGCTTTTATTGCATTGCATTTCATTTTATTACTGTCATACTAGATATTGATGTGTTGTGCTGGCTGGTTTCTGTTTGGCAGGTTGGGTTGTTCTGAGAGATAAGCCCAATACCCAGGCTTGAGTACACCCTAGGACTAGAGTGGAGAATAGTGGGACCTACGTGCCATCTTGGTGCATTTGTGTGTTCACGAAATTCACAACCAGACGAGGCTATCTTGGGACGCATTCTGACGTGTGTGTCTTGTGCATTTCAGGGTGTTGATCTAGAGAGCTGTCGACTCCGGTGACCGTTTCTCCGATACCTCAGTTGCGCCTCTCCTCCCGACCTGTGATAATGGCAGACCAGAAATGGAAAACCCATTACACTTGTCGATCCGAGGACCCAATGCTGAGGGACTCGCATAGGATGACCTTATTTTTTAGGGGAATTAGTTGAGGCCTCCTCGATTGATGATGATGCCAAACCAGAAATGGTGAACGTATCATTATTTCTAGACCTGAGAGCCCGTGATATTGAAGATCCTCGCCTTTCTAGAACCCTCATGTGAGAGGGGATGGGTGTTTGCAGGTTTGCAGGAAACCGAAACCTTCAACCTACCCGGTTTTCTGGATTTCTCATTAGTGTTTGATTATCTGGGTTTCTGGTTATCTCAGTGGTTCGGTATTCTAGAATTCTGGTTTTCTGGGTTGTGGTTCTCGTTCAGTTAATAGCACAGCACATCCAGCAGTGATGCCTTGATCCCATGCTTGCATGTGCATATCATTTTTCTTGCATTCTAACATGTTTGACATTTTTCAGGGCTTGCATCTTACTCTTGATTCCGGTTTTCTGAGGTTGCCTTAACATGGATGTCCAGAGAAAGAAGACTATTGCTTATTCGTTCCCAGACCCGACCTTGACGTTGATTCACAAGCTGATTAGTATGGCTGGTCCTGGAGTTTGTACAGAGTTCGGTGGAGAGTATGGGAGACTTATGAAGTTTGTCTACAGTATCTCCAAGTATGAGAAGGATGGCATTTATACACTTCTTCAGTTCTATGATCCGGCTTTGCGTTGCTTCACTTTCCCAGACTATATCTTGGCTCCAACATTGGAGGAGTTCTCATTTATTTTGGGAATCCCCATCAGGCATGACATAGTATTCTTTTCTGAAGAACGTCCCCGGGATAGGAGAAATGGCCATTGCTCTTCATATTGGTGAATCCGCTCTGAGCAGTAATATTGTGGAGAAACAAGGAGCTAAGGGTTTCTTATTGAAGTTCTTGTTTGATCAAGCTTGCATACATGTTAAGGAGAGGATTTGGACTGCTTTCCAAGCTATTCTGGCTATGTGCATCTATGGGATTTTCCTGTTTCCCAATGTTCCTGATCTGGTGGATATGCATGCTGTCAGAATCTTTATTTCAAAGAATCATATACCTACCTTGCTAGGTGATGTGTATCACTCAGTCCACTACAAGAATGAAAATAGGCGTGGAAGAACTGTGAGTTGCTGTGCACCACTCTTATCTACTTGGTTTCTGAGTCATCTCCCCGAAGCTGGCGCTTTCGTTGATACGAGAGATTCTCTGAAATGGTCAAAGAGGTTAATGGGCTTAACGGCTGACAACATTGTTTGGTTCAACCATGACTTGCTAGGGATGGAGATTATTTGCAAGTGCGGAGAATTCCCTAATGTACCCTTGATAGAGAGAAAATGTGGAATTAACTATAATCTTTCCCTTGTTATCAGGAAGTTTAGTTATCCTTTGAGAGGTCCACCTGAGGAGCAAGATATCAGAGAGTCCTTATTCTTCAACGGTACTGGGGATCAAGAGATGATAAGGAAGATTGTGAATTCTTGGAAGCAGGTGACTAAGAAGGGAAAAACTTCATTCGGGAAATGTGATAACCGGGCTTTTCCTTCCTATGAAGAGTGGATTAAGAAAAGAACAGAAGAGGAGTTTCTTCCTTTCCCGGTGGAACCACCTTTGTATCCTTTAATGATCGAGGCTCCCACGACTGTTGATATAGAGAAGTATGATAAGTTATGGGCTGAGAAGGAGAAGCTCCGAGAGGAGAATCGTGAGCTGGGCCGAGAGGTTGGTCATTTGAAGCACAAAAAAAGCGAAGCTATCCATGTTGCCAGGTTAAAATCAAAACTTTTGGCTGTGAAGGAGAAAGAATTGTCTAAAGAAGCCACAACCAGAGAGAAAGTGGCTCAAGCGTTGAAAATTGTTAGCAAGGTACTTTCGTCCAAAAAGAAAGAATTGGCTTATGCTATGTCAAGAATTCAAAGGTTCCGTGACAGTCGGAATACAACAATCACTGCCAACAGGTTGAAAGAGGAAAAGTATCTGGAGCAGATTGAAGGTTTGAAGACAAAGCTTCGGAAAAAGGATAAGGAGATTTTATCAGGGATCTTTGAGTGTAATACCCCAAAATTTGCCCTCTCATTTTTCATATCATTTAGCATGAGCTCTCATTTCATTGCATTGCATTCAAGCATAGAAAAAACAAAACATCAAGCATTGCATTGCATCTTGCATAAGGGCATGTGATCAGTGGTTCTTCAGAGGTGTTGATCATCCAAAGCTAAAGAATAAGAGCCAAGTGTTTCTCACAAGGCTCAAGGGTTCCTTAAGCCATATATCATCTCACTTTGATCCCACAAGGAATGGGAAGAGAAGAATTCATCAAGAAGATTGAGCAGTGCATGATCTCCTACACAAGGCAGTCAAAAATTGGGATCTGACCCCCAAATGGGCAAGCTCTTTGAGTTTTTATCACCTCCAAATGGCATGTCTCATCTTTGTTTGAGAGGATACACATCATATTCAGAGGAATTTTGATTTGGAAGATGTGCTATTTCCTCCTAACCAGAGGATGCCAAAATTAGGGTTTGGCCTAAAATCAGTTTATCTCTGATTTTTTGGGCAAAACTTGATCTCATGGTATTCCCTATGTTCTTAAGTGTATATGTGTGGAACATTGCCTCTCAATTGGTTTCAGAAGGGTCTCAATTGATCAGTTGCTTGATAAATGAGAAATTGGGGAAAAAGTCAACTGTGTAGTGAAAAAGTCAACTCCTGACTTTTTGAGGCCAAATTCATGATATTCATGTTATATGTGACCAATGTACAAAATTTGTTCAAGAAATGATGGAGGAATAATGAAAAATCAAGAAATTACAAAACTGCCAAAAATAGAAATTTTGGAGTTTCCAAAAATAGTAAGTTTTGGCCATTTTAGCACCTCTCTTTGAGTCAGGCTTTCTCAATTTTAAAGCATCAAATCAAAATTACACCAGGCCATAACAAAAGATCTTGTTTCAAGCTTCAAATCCATATAAAGAACACTTCCATCGGACCAAAATTGAGAGAGTTATGATCCATTAAAGTTTGACAAAACTAGGTCAAAAACCAAGTCATGGCAAGGCAAGTGCAGGCCCATGCGCCATAATTTTGTCGAACACTTGGTGTGCCAAATGTCCAGCCACTTTTCTCAATGATGGAAGCTCCAAACGAAAAAATATTGAACATCAAAGTTGTTCATCTCAATGTCCTCTTCAACTTTGATGTTGGACATTTTTCTATTTGAGCAAGTTATGACGGGGTTATGATGGTCCCAAGTTGACGTGTTCATGCTGAATTTTCCAAGTCATATTGCCATGCCACCCTACCAACCTGCCAAGCCCATGCACCAGTTCTGAACCATGATGTTTGGAGTCATTTTACACTATCCTACAAGCTTCTATTCAATTCAATTTCAACATCAAAATTATTCTCCTATATCAACTCTTTCATTTGCCACAAAAATTACACATTTCCATTCATTAAAGTGAGAGAAATTCATCACCAAACTTCCTTGTTTTAATTGATTTTATGCTGCTATAAAACCACAAAAATAACATTGTTGTTGTTGCTAATTCAAATATTCTCATACATGCTACACACCAGTCCACTTTCTATTTCATTAAAATAAAAATTTCCTTACATCACCACCATCTATTTTAAACCCCACCATACAACTTCATAAACTCACCCACACCATAATAAATTTTCCCAACTCACCTCTAACTGTCATGACTCAGTTAGTTAGAGTCCACTCAGTTAACCCAACTCTAACTCACTTAACCCACTCAGTTTACCATGGTTAATCACACTAAACCCTAACTATATAAACAAATTTACACACAATTTCAACTCTCTCTCTCTCTCTCTCTCACTCATTTTTTCCACATTTCTCAGAACTCATTCTCAATCATTCTCTCAATTTTCTCTCTAATCTCACACATTTCTCACACTTTTCATCACAATTTCTCAAGAAATCTCAAATTTCTCTTTCACTCTCAAGAATTCAGATCCAGATTTCTCTTTCGTTTCTTCATCATTTTCGAAGATCTTTGAAGCAGAATCATCTCCATAACCTCCTCTTTCTACTGTATGCATTAGATTCGATTGAATCCACCATCGAAAAATCTCAAGTTTCACTCATCACTTCCAATTTCTACTCCAAGCAAGTATTGGATCTGGTTTTCGCCTTTATTTGGCTTAGAGTGCTGATTTGAAGATCTTGCAGGAAGTTTTCGGATTTCTAAAACAAAAAAAGTGCATCTCACAAGGTTAGAGATCTTGAAACTTTTTCTTTAGTTCATCATAATTGTAGAGATTTACAATGTGAAATTAGTACTCATGCATTGCATCTGGAAGTCCTGAAATGATGGCACACCTCTGTTTGTTTAATTTGAAGTTTATGTGATTTTGTGATTTTTGTGAAATTCATATTGAATGTGTCACTTTCGTGCCATTTTTCTTGGTGTTAGAACGATCTTTTGGTGATTTAATTGGTATATTCATGATCTATGAAGTTTGGGCTTCAGTTTGGTATCTTATTTTGTTAATTTTCATTAAGAAATGAGGGAGTTATGTGAGGTAGAAGTTGGGAAGAAAATCTGCGTTTTTTCCTGGGTTGTTGTATGAATTCATCTTCCATTTGCATGAAAGCTACGACGTGGCGCGTTGAGATTGGTGGTGTTCTTGCTTTATATGATTAATTAATAACTACATGATGATGATGAATGATTAGCAAGAAGGAGAAAAAGTGCGGCGCGTTGTGATTGGTGGTTGCCTTTTACTTTTCGGCCAACCAATGGAAATAAGGCAACATTTTAACGAGAAAGCAAGGCCATCAAATGATGAAGCTTTGGTCCCTTCAGAAGGATGCGTGTGGGCGAGTGTAGGCTATTTAGGGTGAGCGTGCATTGTCAGCCGTTGATCTGGAGATTGGCTTGATCATGTGGTTTGAATTGCATGTACATGGAACTGGAAATACGCAGCCAATACACAGGATTATGCGTCCTATTGGACTATGGTAGTTGTTTTTCGCACCCCCCAAGTGAAGCCCAAGCCATTTTTAAACTAAACAATTACTATTGTTACACCCTTTTCCATTCTATTTGCATTTTAATTTCCTTTTCATAGTTTCAATTTTATTTTAATAAAAATATTAAACAACATCATAAAATTCTGGAAAAATTCATGAATATTATCAAGACATTTAGGAAATTTTTGATATTTTTATTTCATGATTTTATTACATTTTTACCCCTGTTTCATATTTTTCTTTGAATTTCCATTTGTATGCATTCCAAATATGATACATGAATTTGTAGAATTTTGTTCTTGTCATTACAAACTGTTTTGACCTGATTCTTTTTGTATTGATTCACTAATACATTGAAGCATGTTAGGTGATTTTTGTTTGAGTTTTAGGTCACTTTATGACATGTTTTGATGCTTGTCTTTGTACCACTTGGCATGATGTTTCAATTTGACCTAATGCATTGTTTGAAGTCATTTTGCTTTGAATTTTGACATGCTATCTTGATGTATGATTTACTTCTAACTTAGGCATTCCAATATTATGCTTGTATAATTTTCATAAGTCCATTTGATTTTTGTTTGATGCACTACATTTGAAGCCTAATACATGTCATATCATTCTAACTTTAGTGCATGTTTACATGAATTCTTTTGTGCATATTTGTATGAGCATTTGCATATTTTATGAGCCATTCATGTGATATTATAGGTCTTTGGTACACATTATAGGTCATCTTTACATGTTCATTTCAACTTGAACTTTGTGCATCCTTAACATGTATTGTTTGCACTTTCCTTTTGAACTTTCATTTCACTTCTTCTTCTATTACTTCTTGAATGTCTTCATTGTTGATTCATGAACATTTTTGAGATGTTTATAAAACATTTTTTCATTTAGTTTCAATTCTGATTCTTTGGATTGCAAGTTCCATTTATGCATGATTACTTTGCATTTCCATCCATTCTTCATCTATTTCTTCTATGGTTCACTTCTTTGATATTTAGGACCTTACTTGTACATAGTTGATGTGTGTTTGATGTCTTAATATTAGAGAGTACTCTTATTGTTTAGACTCTGACCTTGATTAGTTTGTATCTCTTAGAATCCTATTTCTTTGGTTCTTAATTGATTTGAGCATCACTTGTTGTTTCTTCCTTTATTTCATACTTGTAAATATTGTGAACTAACTTTTTCATGTAGGTGCATGGTAAGTAAGTGTGGGGACATAGTTCCACACACACTTCTCTCCCTCATCTTTTCTTATCTCTTTTAAATAATTCAATTTGTGTTTGATAAGCATTTACATGCTTTCCTTGAATAATTCTTCTCCATCCCTCTTTAAGATTAACTTAACTTCCATTTTGGAAGTAAGTTGCTTCTTTTACTCTTCTTCTTCTTTCTTTTAGAAGTAGGCTTGATAAACCACATTGACCATAGGATCTCCGAGCATGCTAACACTAGGGTGTGTCTTAGTCTCCCCTTAGTTTTCACCTTTACCTCTCTCTTGAGTCTCTTCTCTCTCATCTCATAATAAAAGTAAAAAATACTTAATAAAGGCATAACAAATATTGTATTTAGGCCTTTCATGTGGGAACAAGGAGGTGAGGGGTCTTCTCTCATTTCTTTGGGAGAATGTTTAGCATACGTACTATCTGGGGACGATGTGCGAGGCATTCAATTTCACATGAGGGACTTAAATACGATGTATGTTACAAAATACCAAATAAACAAGACACTTCTCTCTTAAAAGATAAAAACAAACAATAACGTCTTTCCTTCAGGAATTCTTTTCTCACCTCATTCATTCTCAACGTACGAATGCGCTCCTACTCGTTCTCTTGCAAGATGGTAACGCACTCGGACTAGCGAGCCTGCAACACCTGAGCTAGAACGTTAGCCGTTCCTTAAAAAACACAAACAATTCATCCCTAGTGAGGGGAACTACGTCGCTCTGATTCTCATGTTCCCGATGAGATACGTAGGCAGTGGGGTAGGGCCCATTCGAGCACTTCTTTTATTTTCCCTACATTTGTTTCTCTTTCTCTCTCCTTTCCTTTTCCAGTTCCCCAGTTAGCAATTCCTTTTCCAATATCCTTTTCTTACACCCTTTGATCGAGACAAGCAAGCATGGATCCCATCGGGTACAATGGACGCGAGGGGGTGCTAATACCTTCCTCTCACGTAACCGACTCCCGAACCCAGTTCTCTTGGTCGCAAGACCATGCTCTTTCCTTTCCCCCAGGTTTATGCGGTGTTTCCTTTCCCTCTCTCGGGATAAATACACATTGCTGGTGACTCTGTTTCGGTGCCACTTTCGCGTTTGTACTAGGATGAAAATCCCGAGAGCGACAGCTGGCGACTCTGCTGGGGACTGAAGAGACCAGAATCTCTGGTTTCCTTTGCGAGTCAATCCTAGCGCTTGTCTTTTTATTTTCATTGGGTGTTTACTGTTGTGCTTTATTTTATTGTATATTACTGTATTACTGTTTTATCGCATATATTGCATTGCATTTCATTATTATGCTGGACTGTGCTGTGCTGTCTGTTTGACGGGATGGGTGTTCTGAGAGATAAGCCCACTACCCAGGCTTGAGCATACACATAAGTTTTAGAGTGGATAGTCATGACGCTTGCGTGGTGGTGACCACGTATTGTTGTTCATGAGACCCACAACCAGACGAGGTTTTATCAGGAGCTTTCTGCTACTGCATGTTATGCAGGCCAGTAGTTATTCTCTTGAGGAATTGTCGACTCTGGTGACCATTCCCGAGGACTCAGTTGCGGCACTCCTCCCGAGATGTGACAGTGGCAGACCACACTTTGTGGCAAACCCATTGCACATTCTCGATCGGAGGACCCAATGCTGGGAACTCGCTATAGGATATCTTTTTTTGGAAGGGGATCAGTGGAGGCACTCCTCGATTGGCGATAGTACTGTACCCCGAGGAATGAATGTACTACTGCTTCTCGACCTCAGTGCCAGAAGCTGAGGACCTTTCGTTTTGGAGAATCAGTTGAGGCCTCCTCGATTGATGATGATGTCAAACCAGAAATGGTGAACGTATCATCATTTCTCGACCTGAGAGCCCGGGATACTGAACATCCTAGTACCCACATGTGAGAAGGGCGGGTTGTTTACAGGTTTGCAGGTAACCATGACCTCCTACATACCCGGTTTTCTGTCATCATTGCACAAAAGGAAGTTTCATCCTATTGTATTCGGATGGTTCTTATCTATGGTTCTATATTAATCTCAGAGCTACACTGACACCGTTCACAGTTCAGCACAAATACTTGGCACCTTGATACCATGCCTTTGCATTGCATTATCATATCCTAACATACATGTTTATTCATTTCCAGGTGCATATTTTACCCTTGATTCCAGTCGTCAGGTCCTCGCAAAGATGAACACTAAAGAAAGGAAGAATATCATCAGCTACAAGTTCTTTATGCCTACTCTGGGTCCCATTATTATTCTGAAGGGAATGGCAAGCCCTGAAGTGCGAGCAGCTTTCGAGGAGAAATATGGTTGGATCTTATCTTTTGTGTACAATGTCAGTGAATACGAGTACAAGGGTCTCCATACTTTGATGCAGTTCTATGACCCTCAGCTGAGGTGTTTTGTATTTCCGGATTATTTGTTGGTACCTACTTTGGAGGAATATTCCAACATGTTGGGGATCGCTATCAAGGAGGAGCCTCCTTTCTTTGGGCCTGTGGGAGATCTTGACTTTGGAAAAGTGGCTGGTGCTCTTTATTTGAGCAAATCAGAGTTATAAGCCAATGTCTCCAACAAAGGAAAGATTCGTGGTTACAAGCTGGAATATCTGATTAAGAAGGCTCAGGAAGCAGCTAAAGGCGAGAATTGGGTTGTTTTTAATGCTTTGCTAGCCCTTTGTGTATACGACATTGTATTGTTTCCCAACGAGCCGAATTTCATTGATACGGATGCCATACGGATATTCATGATGAAAAATCTGGTACCAACACTGCCGGGAGATCTTCACTATTCCTTGTACAACCGAAACGAAAAGAAAAGAGGAGGGATAATTTGTTGCTGTGCACCTTTGTTTTATAAGTGGTTTGCAATCCGCTTACCACAATCAGGGGCTTTTGTGGATTCTAAAGATTCTCTAGAGTGGAGTCAGTGTTTGATGGGATTAGTGGCCAAGGACATCGTATGGGTAGATCATGGGCTGATTGACAAGAATATTATCCACAACTGTGGTAAGTTCACTAATGTTCCACTGATAGGAAGAATGAGGGGAATTAACTACAATCCTTCTTTGGCCGTTCGGCAATTTGGGTACGCCCTGACGGGTCCGCCTATTAAGAGAGATGTAGAGGAGTCCCTATATTTTCATGCATCCGATGGTTGGGAAACAACACAAAGAGCTTCTGAAAGCTGGGTTAGCATACTGAAGGAGGGGAAAGTTACTCTAGGCAAGCCTAACAACCAGGCTTATCCAGCATATGAAGAGTGGGTGAAGAAAAGAGTTGAAGATTTTCTCTTGCCTTTTGGTAAGGCACCCCTTTTGTATCCGGAGAATGAGAAAGCAAGAAGCACTGCTACTGTGGAAGAAGTTGACAAGTTGCAAGCCTTGGTGAAAAAGCTTCAAGGAGAGAATTCCGAGTTGAGTAGCCATCTTCAGAATGCTCTACATGCCAACAAGGAGCTGGAGCGGAAAGCCCAAGATGCTGAACAAATCCTAGCTGCAAAAGAGAAAGACTTTGCTGGAAGAGCCCAACATTTCCAAAAGATTAGTAAAGGTGCTGATGCTGCTACTCAAGCTCACAAGCAAACCAAACAGGCCTTAGCGCAGAACAAAGAGAAGTTAGCCAAGTTTCAGCAAGTTTGGGATGAGGTCAGGCTCGAGAATGCTGAGTTACAGGAACAGTTGCGGATTAAAGACGAAGAGCTTAAGAAGGCACATGAGCAGGGGAGAAAGTATCGGGAAAGTCTTGGTAAAAGTCAAGAACAGTTAGAAGAAGCCAGAAGAGAGCTGAGGAATACCAAGAAAGAGCTTGAAGAAGTCATGATAGAAAGGGAGATACTCAAGACGCAAGCTGGCATAAAAAGACACAAAGGAGTGTGTGATGACGAAGCTTTGATGCTACATATGGGTTCCTTAACAGAGGCTCTCGAGAAAAGGGATGTTTTGATCAGAGAGATGATTGAAAAGCCGAATCACCAGCGTACTCGCATACTCTTTGAGGAGATCAAATACACAAGTGATAAGCTGAAAGACGTGGAATTATTAGACTGAGGTTCTTTTTCTTATAATTTGTTGTTAATGGTTACCATCAGGCTTGTTGATGGATCCATCTTTCCCTTGTATTTCATTTGGATGATGAACCTCTCGTGATTGTACTCGAATACTTTGTTGAATGGGAATGAGTAGTTTTATTCAGAATTAGTCCTTGTCAGATATCTGTACACAAGCACATGACCACGACATGTCTCTTTATATCACGATTTCTGGTCTTCAGATTTCCGTGGTTAAGATTGGAATCAGGGTGTGAGCCACCTCGGAAATGATAAACATGACATTTGCATTTGCATAGCATATCATTGTTGCATCACATGTTTTCTTTTTTATAGGCGCCTGCTAAGCTTTATTTGGTTTACAGGCATGATAGCTGATACCCCAGTTCACCGATACTCTACCCGACGCAATCAAGCCAGAGTCATGGAACAAGTTCAGACTGAATTAGCTGATTTGAGGGGGAGAATGGAGCAGTTCATGAACCTGATGCAGGGGATTGCTCAAGGTCAGCAGGAGCTGAGGGCCGGTCAGGAGACCATGAGGGTTGGTCAAGATGCCATGAGGGTCACTATTCAGAGGCTGGAGACTGAAATCCCAAATCGTAACGTGCGCACTCCTCCTGTCGTTAACATCCCCACTGGTGGGGTACATCTGGGATTTGATAGTAATGGTTTGGAGGATGGTCAAGATGACCAGTTTACTGCATTCAACAACGACATGGGTTTCTACAATGAAGACTGGAAGTACGAAGGGTTAGATGAGAGACTCAAGGCTATTGAGAGCCAAAATCCTCTGGGGATTGATGTAGAGGACATGGGTCTCGTGCAGGGTGTGAGAATCCCTCCCAAATTCAAACTTCCTACATTTGATAAGTACAATGGTAGTACCTGTACCAAAACACATTTGTAAGCTTACAATCGCAAGATTGCCGCTTATACTGAAGACCAAAAGCTCTGGATGTATTTCTTCCAGGACAGCCTGTCAGGCGCCTCCCTGGAATGGTACGTTAAGCTGGACATGGTTCATATAAAGAGCTAGAAGGATTTGTGTGCTGCGTTTCTGAAGCAATATCAATATAATTTGGACATGGCACCTAATCGTACTCAACTGCAGAGTATGACTCAGGATCACAAGGAGGGCTTTAAGCAGTACGCACAGAGATGGAGGGAATTGGCTGCTCGAGTTCAACCACCTTTGGCTGATCGTGAGATGGCTGATATGTTTATGAGCACACTCCAAGGGCCGTATTTGGATAGATTGGCTGCGTGTCCGTCAACAGGGTTTGCCGACATTATTATTGCTGGGGAACGAATAGAGAGTTTGCTGAAGTTGGGTAAGATTCAAGACGTCAGTGGGACTGGTGCTTCGAGTTCGAGGAAACCCTTTGCTAATGGACCAAGGAAAAGTGAAGGGGAGTCCAGTGCTGTGTATAGAGGAAAGGGCAGAGGCAGGAATCAGTCCTATCATCAGGTGAACGCTGTAACCATTTCGGTTCCAGCGGGACAGCAAGTTCCAGATCAGCCAGCTAGACCCCGATTCCAGACTAATAGACAAAGGGACCATAAGTTTGACCCCTTGCCTATGACATATGCTGTTTTGTTACCACAATTGCTCAAAGAGAAGTTGGTTGAACTACGGACTATGAGGCCGCAGATGCTGGAAACTTGCCTCAAAATTATGATGCTAATGTTCGGTGTGAATGTCATTCTGGTGCGCCGGGTCACTCGATAGAAAAGTGCTGGGCCTTTCAACATAAGGTTCAAGATCTGATCGACGCAAAAGCTATTAATTTCTCTAAGCCGCCAAATGTTCGTGATAATCCAATGCCCCATCATGGAGGTGCAGGCACGAATGCTATTTCTGATGGTGAGAGATTGAATCTGATTACTTATGTTAATTTGGTAAAAACTCCGCTGTTGATTGTAAAAGAGCGTTTGTTAAAAGGAAAGGTATTTCCCGGATGTGGCTCTGATTGTGAGGATTGTTCAAGAGAGATTAATGGTTGCGGTAAGTTGAAAGTTGGACTGCAGGATCTTATGGACGAAGGAAGACTTCAGTTCGATAAGGTAGAGAAGGAAAAAGATGTTTATGCTGTTACCATTTATTATAATCCAGTTGAAATACAGGTGCCCGATGAAGATCCTGTTGTTATCATCATGCCCGAGAGGCCGAGACCAGTTACGATTATAGTTCCTGAATCTGCTTCTTACGTGTCTAATAGGGCAGTTCCATGGCAATATGGAACTAATACTCATCAAGGAGGAAGTCAACAGAAAGCAGAGGCTGCTGTTGGTACCAGTGTTGAGAATGTCAGTGGACCAAGTGGGTTCACCAGGAGTGGTCGATTGTTTGCTCCCCAGACTCTAAGGAGTGATAAAGAAGCTGAAGCGGCTGCAAAAGCAAAAGGAAAATAGGTTGTTGATGACAAGGTGCCTGTTCAGGAAGAGGACCCTAAAGTCGATTTTGATAATGATGTTGAGGAATTTATGAGGATTATCAAAAAGAGCGATTACAAGATCATTGATCAGCTCAATCAGACACCCTCTAAAATCTCAATATTATCCCTGTTAATGAGTTCAGATGCACACCGGGCTGCTTTGTTGAAGGTTTTGAATATGGCATACGTTCCCCATGGGATCACTGTGAATCAGTTGGAGGGAGTAATTTCTAATGTCAATGTGAGCCACAGGTTGGGGTATACGAATAGGGATTTGACTCCAGATGGACGTAATCACAACAAAGCGTTGCACATCACACTTGAATGCAAAGGAGCTGTTTTGTCGCATGTGCTGGTCGACACAGGTTCTTCCTTGAATGTGTTACCCAAAAAGGCCCTGATGAAAATTGAAGTAGATGGATTGATTCTTAGACCCAGCGATCTGATCGTGAGAGCTTTCGATGGATCCCAAAGATCGGTGTTTGGAGAGGTAAAATTACCAATACAGATTGGTCCACAGATATTCAAGACAATCTTTCATGTTATGGACATTCAGCCTGCTTATAGCTATTTGTTGGGCCGACCATGCATTCACGCAGCAGACGCAGTTACCTTTACACTACATCAGAAGCTCAAATATGTGTTCGAGGGTCAAGTGGTTACTGTTTGCGGTGAGGAAGATATATTTGTGAGTCATCTATCCACTTTCAAATATGTGGAAATGGATGGAGAGATTCATGAAACTCTGTGCCAGTCTTTTGAAGCCCTAAACATCAACAAATTCCCAGAATATACTTCAACATCAGTGGTGTCAAATGCGCCAGTTGGGCCGAGTGCATCAATTGCGTCCTACAAGCAGGCCCGAGAAGTGGTTGAAAGTGGAAATGCCCAAGGTTGGGGTAAAGCTATCGACGTGTTTGTGAAAGAAGATAAGTTCGGCATTGGATACCAACCGGGTCAGACGCCAGTCCCCCGATTCCGTGGGCCAATCAATTTCAACAGTGGAGGAATTATCAACCCTAATCAGTCCTACGCAGCAATAGAAGATGACGTTGAAAGCTCAGATTATCTGGACAGATGGGTGTATTCACTGGCTCCAAGCGAGGCATTGCAAAACTGGTCTAGTGAAGAAGTCATTCATGTTGTACACCATTCAGAGTAATAATTCTTGTCTTTCATAATGCATGAAATCCCACACTCTGCCCAAGGTGTGAGGATCCATTTGTAGGGCCACCGTATTTTCTCATATAATGTTCAAACATCAATAAAAAGGACGTTTTTGTTTACAAATTTGTGTTCCTTTATTCCTTCTTTATTTTTATTTTTGCACAAAGAAAATTAAAAATGATAATGCGCTTTCTTTTCTTTTGTTTTCAAGCAAAAATAATCTAAAATAAAGCATCAATCCAATCATGCAGACTTGATTTTGTGAATTCCTCTGAAAATGATTCTGTTATGCCCACGTATGATTTCAACAATCCGATTTATCAAGCTGAGGAGGAAAGTGATGAAGACTATGAACTCCCGGAAGAGTTGGCTAGGTTGTTGAAACAGGAAGAAAAGACCATTCAGCCTCATCAGGAAGAGCTTGAGGTTATCAATATTGGTTCAGAAGAAAGCAAGAAAGAGATCAAGATCGGTGCAAGTTTGGGGGATGATGTAAAGCAAGAGCTGATAGTCATGCTACGTGAATACGTTGATATCTTTGCTTGGTCATATCAAGATATACCAGGTTTAGATACAGACATAGTTGTGCATAAACTACCATTGAAAGAGGACTGTCCACCGGTCAAGCAGAAGCTGCGCAGAACGAAACCAGAAATGGCTTTGAAGATCAAGGAAGAGGTACAGAAACAGTTGTATGCAGGTTTTCTGGCAGTAACCAACTATCCTCCCTGGGTGGCCAATATAGTACCGGTGCCGAAGAAAGATGGCAAAGTCACAATGTGCGTGGATTACAGAGATCTCAACAGGGTGAGCCCTAAAGATGATTTCCCACTCCCTCATATTGATGTGCTGGTTGACAATACTGCTCAGTTTTCAGTGTTCTCATTTATGGATGGATTCTCCGGGTACAATCAGATAAAGATGGCGCCTGAAGATATGGAGAAGACGACATTCATTACCCCGTGGGGTACCTTCTGTTACAAAGTAATGCCTTTTGGGTTGAAGAACGCAGGGGCAACCTATCAAAGAGCAATGGTGACGTTATTCCGTGATCTAATTCATAAAGAGATCGAGTGCTATGTGGATGACATGATTGCTAAATCAAAGACAGAAGAGGAACATCTGATCAACTTGAAGAAATTGTTTGAGAGGTTGAGGAAATTCAGGTTGAGATTGAATCCTAACAAGTGTACTTTCGGCGTGCGGTCCGAAAAATTGCTTGGTTTCATTGTCAATGAAAAAGGAATAGAGGTTGATCCTGCCAAAGTGAAAGCTATACAAGATATGCCTGTACCGAGAACTGAGAAAGAAGTTCGCGGCTTTCTAGGGAGATTGAACTACATTTCAAGGTTCGTATCTCACCTAACTGCCACTTGCGAACCGATATTCAAATGGTAAGAAAAGATCAAACGGTCAGGTGGAATGATGATTGTCAAAATGCATTCGATAAAATAAAAAGATATTTAGAGGAACCTCCGATTCTAATACCTCCAGTTCAAGGGAGACCACTGATTATGTACTTGACAGTGCTTGAAGGATCCATGGGTTGTATTCTCGGTCAACACGACGAGACAGGTAGGAAAGAACATGCTATCTACTACCTGAGCAAGAAGTTTACAGATTGTGAATCACGTTATTCAATGCTTGAGAAGACATGATGCGCACTCGCATGGGCCGCAAAGCGATTGAGACAATATATGCTCACACATACAACCCTGTTGATCTCAAAAATGGATTCGGTCAAGTATATTTTTGAGAAACCAGCGCTTACAGGCAGAGTTGCAAGGTGGCAGATGATACTGACAGAGTATGATATTCAATATACTTCGCAAAAAGCAATCAAGGGAAGTATACTGTCAGATTATCTTGCACAACAGCCTCTTGATGATTACCAGCCCATGAAGTTTGATTTCCCTGATGAGGACATCATGTTTCTCAAAGCGAAAGACTGCGAGGAACCACTTCTGGAGGAGGGGCCTGACCCTGAATCCAAATGGAGTTTGATGTTTGACGGGGCAGTTAATATGAATGGGTGCGGAGTTGGTGCAGTTCTCATTACGCCAGAAGGCGTTCACATGCCCTTCACTGCCCGAGTAACTTTCGGGTGTACCAACAATGAAGCGGAATACGAAGCCTGCATACTAGGGATTGAGGAGGCTATTGATTTACAAATCAAGACCCTCGATATCTTTGGTGATTCAGCACTGGTAATCAATCAAGTAAAGGGAACGTGGCACACACATCAGCATAATTTGATTCCGTATAGAGATTATATGAGGAGATTGCTGACATTCTTTACAACTGTCAAGTTATACCATGTTCCTAGAGATGAGAATAAGTTTGCAGACGCCTTGGCCACTATATCTTCGATGATCAAAGTGCATGGTTGGAACTTTGTACCCAGGATTGATGTGTCTCGTCTTGATAGACCTGCTTTTGTGTTTGATGTTGATGCAGTGTCTGACGACAAGCCTTGGTACCATGACATTAAATGCTTCTTGAGAAATCAAGAATACCCGCCTGGGGCATCTTCCAAAGACAAGAAGACATTAAGAAGGCTAGCCGGTAGTTTCTTCTTGAACAAAGATGGCGTACTGTATAAAAGAAATTTTGACACGGTTCTGCTCAGATGCGTGGATAGACACGAAGAAGACCGGTTGATGATTGAAGTGCACGAAGGCTCTTTCGGTACCCATGCCGGAGGATATGTGATGGCTAAGAAATTGTTGAGAGCGGGGTATTATTGGTTGACAATGGAGTCGGATTGCTGCAAGTATGCCCGCAAGTGTCACAAATGCCAGATCTATGCAGACAAAGTACACGTTCCTCCAAATCCGTTGAGTATCATGTCCTCTCCGTGGCCCTTTGCAATGTGGGGCATTGATATGATCGGGAAAATTGAGCCTACTGCTTCAAACGGCCATCGTTTCATCTTGGCCGCCATTGATTACTTCACTAAATGGGTTGAAGCAGCATCTTATGCCAATGTCACTAAGCAAGTGGTAGCTCGTTTCTTGAAACGAGATATCATTTGTCGATATGGAGTTCCCGAAAGGATCATTACTGATAATGGTTCTAATTTGAATAATAAGATGATGGCTGAGCTATGTCGGGACTTCAAAATCGAACATCGCAATTCTTCTCCGTACCGCCCAAAGATGAATGGCGCGGTCGAAGTGGCCAATAAAAATATCAAGAAGATTGTACAGAAGATGGTTGTCACGTACAAAGATTGGCACGAGATGTTACCATTTGCTTTGCATGGGTATCAAACATCAGTCCGTACGTCCACTTGGGCAACACCATACTCACTTGTATACGGTATAGAGGCAGTTCTACCGGTCGAAGTTGAGATTCCCTCTCTCCGAGTATTGATGGACGTTAAGCTAGATGAAGCTGAATGGGTACGAGCCAGATTTGATCAGCTGACCCTTATTGAGGAGAAGCGATTAGCAGCGATATGTCATGACCAGCTATACCAGCGCAGAATAAAGAGGGTATTCGACCAGAAGGTTCGACCTCGAGTTTACAAGGTCGGAGATGTGGTAATCAAGAGTATACTTCCTCCGAGTACAGATCACAGGGGCAAATGGACTCCTAATTATGAAGGTCCATTCGTGGTTAAAAAGGTTTTCTTAGGTGGAGCCTTATTGCTGACAACCATGGATGGTGAAGACTTTTCATCCCCTGTTAATTCATATGCAGTTAAAAAATACTTCGTATAAATAGACCCGCTGGATAAAAAAAAAATCCAGGCAAAAAAGGGCATCCTGGCGAACCAAAAACAGAATAAAGGTTCGGGCAAAAATTAGGGATATAATTGAAAAAATTGTACACCCGGTAAGTTGAAAACCCGAAAGGGCAACTTAGGCAAAAATGGGTATCCCGGTGGATTGAAAACCTGAAAAGGCGATCCACGCAAAAGAGGGATTTAAGCGAATGACTGCAGTCTGAATTAATCTGTATGTTCTCTATTCTTCAGCAGACTAGCTAAGTTTCTGAAGGAGGAATTGTTCCGACCACGAGCTTCCGAAGGCGAAGATAATCAAGAGAGTTGGAATACATACTGGCTATAAGCGAATCAGAAATCAGTTGGAATCCAATGTCTGCATTATCATTAGGATAGGTTTCTTTTCTCAATTTTATGGCAATCAACTCTTTCAGGGGTCTGCTTCCAATTGTAAATTCCCCAATTTTGGCATTTCATCAATAAAATTGAATATTCAGTCACAAGCTTTTATTTTCATTTTACTGCTTTGTTTGCAAAAACGTCCGATTTTTGATAATAAAACATTGCTTTGAAAATATCATGGCCATGCAAAAGCATGCACAAAAAAGACAATTAAAGTTACTTTGCTTGTTGGACAACCTTGGATGGTGGACTCAAAAAAAAAAAAAACCACGCAATATCCTGGGGCATGTGCATATTTTTTTCTGTTGCAGGTAATGAGTACGATCGATCCAAGCAGCAGGAAAGTTATCTCTCAGTATAATCAACAGATATTTGCTATGACTTGATATTGTTGTATCTTATTAAGTCGATTCTTTCATTCAAGATTTCCCACCGGGTTTTGTGACGACAACGGTTGTCGAAGATTGAATTTCTGTGTTGATAACGGTTATTAATGCAGTGAGTACTCCGTGTCCATAACAAGTGCAAATCTTCTGGTACCTCACAGACGATGTGAAGGGTAGTGCATGAGTGAATGTTCGGAAGTTGAAGACAGGGTGT
Source organism: Lathyrus tuberosus (assembly GCA_022829125.1). Lineage (NCBI taxonomy): Eukaryota > Viridiplantae > Streptophyta > Magnoliopsida > Fabales > Fabaceae > Lathyrus > Lathyrus tuberosus. Next base: position 279,516 of record JALAZF010000491.1, on the reverse strand, counting down.
TCGTCTAAGAGTTTGAAAACGTTTGGTTTTCTATAAAATCCTCTTAAGAGACGAAGCTTCTCGCAGTAACCTCCCCAGTGAAGTTATCAGGAGTTTGAAGACACTTACTCTTCTATAAAATCCTCCCGGGACGTTTTCTTCAGATCGGCAAAAAGCAAGATTGTTGACCCTCTCAAACATGGGGCATGTTGAATTTCCCCAGCAGGAGATGTTCCAGATTTATTATCCCCAGTAGAGTTGGAAGACGTTTGGTCTTCTGTAAAATCCTCTCAAAGGGCATCCTTAGCACAAGACGCTTTAAAGCAGTTTTCTCTAGCAGAGTTTGTTGTAAACTCATTATCCCCCAGCGGAGTCGTCAAAGGGAAAGTTCGCCTAACATGGGGCATTGTGACACTTATCCTAAGCTCGACAGTTTTGTTCCTCAACAGACTACCGTGGATCTGCTTTGTGTTTCCCCAGCAGATCTCTAGGGACTCTCTCCCAGCATGTGGCAACAGAACGTCTTCTAACCAGGGTTTGTATATCCCCGGCAGAGATCATATCTCTGGTAATGGTATCCCCACAGAGTTCGACATTTTGACAGTAATTTCCCCAGCAAGGTTTAAATAGATCGAGGGAATCTCTTCTTCGGCAAAGTGTCAGTATATGATATTACCCAGCCGGTGGTGTAATTCTCAACATTGCTCATTTACAACTCAAAGTCCAATTTATTTTTGGCATACAGACAATTGTTAATATTATGCCAGCAGGTGGGATAGTATTGCAGATGGTTATTCCAGTAGGTGGGATGATTATTATATACAATTGTTCATATTATTCCAGCGGTGGGATAGTATTGCAGATGATTGTTCCAGCAGGTGGGATGATCATATAGACAGTTTGTTCATATTATTCCAGCAGGTGGGATAGTATTGCAGATGATTGTTCCAGCAGGTGGGATGATCATACAGACAGTTTGTTCATATTATTCCAGCAGGTGGGATGATCATACAGACAGTTGTTCATATTATTCCAGCAGGTGGGATAGTATTACAGATGGTTGTTCCAGCAGGTGGAGCAATCATTATATATAATCGTTCGTATTATTCCAGCAGGTGGGATAATATTGCAGATGGTCGTTCCAGCAGGTGGGGTGATCATACCGATAGTCGTTCGTATTATTCCAGTAGGTGGGATAGTATTGCAGGTGGTTGTTCCAGCAGGTGGGGTGATCATTTGGCAAGGCTTCCAAAGCCGGTTTGGTAAGCATCGAAGTCCAATGTTAATTTGGCAAAGCTGCAAAAGTCCATCCGAGTATGGCAATTTTGAGATTCCAAAGCCGGTTTGGTAATCATTAAAGTCCAATGACAGATTGGCAGAAATCCAACACGAATTGGTAAAAGTCCATTGTTTAGAGTGGCAGAGCAGCTAAAGTCCACCAGTTGAGTGGCAAGCCAGTAGTCGTCTGGCGTCGTTCAAAAAGACATTGTTGAAAGTCCATCCATAGAGTGGCAAGCCAGTAGTCGTCTGGCGTCGTTCAAAAAGACATTATTGAAAGTCCATCCATAGTATGGCAAGCCAGTAGTCATCTGGCATCGTTCAAAAGACAGATTTCTCCGACAACGTTTCATTGAAGATTCAATTCAGCAGTCTCGTTGGGTTTATATCCCTTTTGTTTTTCGTCATCCAGAGCAAATTTTTGGTTATATTTGGTATTCAATCACTATATACATTGAAAGTCTGAAAGCAATCGCTTTCAGGCATTCAGGTCTACAACGTTTGAATAGGGGCAACTGTAATACCCCAAAATTTTCCCTCTCATTTTTCATATCATTTAGCATGAGCTCTCATTTCATTGCATTGCATTCAAGCATAGAAAAAACAAAACATCAGGCATTGCATTGCATCTTGCATAAGGGCATGTGATCAGTGGTTCTTCAGAGGTGTTGATCATCCAAAGCTAAAGAATAAGAGCCAGGTGTTTCTCACAAGGCTCAAAGGTTCCTTAAGCCATATATCATCTCACTTTGATCCCACAAGGAATGGGAAGAGAAGAATTCATCAAGAAGATTGGGCAGTGCATGATCTCCTCCACAAGGCAGTCAAAAATTGGGATCTGACCCTCAAATGGGCAAGCTCTTTGAGTTTTTATCACCTCCAAATGGCATGTCTCATCTTTGTTTGAGAGGATACACATCATATTCAGAGGAATTTGGATTTGGAAGATGTGTTATTTCCTCCTAACCAGAGGATGCCAAAATTAGGGTTTGGCCTAAAATCAGTTTATCTCTAATTTTTTGGATAAAACTTGATCTCATGGTATTCCCTATGTTCTTAAGTGTATATGTGTGGAAAATTGCCTCTCAATTGGTTTCAGAAGGGTCTCAATTGATCAGTTGCTTGATAATCGAGAAATTGGGGAAAAAGTCAACTGTGCAGTGAAAAAGTCAACTCCTGACTTTTTGAGGCCAAATTCATGAAATTCATGTTATATGTGACCAATGTACAAAGTTTGATCAAGAAATGATGGAGGAATAATGAAAAATCAAGAAATTACAAAACTGCCAAAAATAGAAATTTTGGAGTTTCCAAAAATAGTAAGTTTTGGCCATTTTAGCACCTCTCTTTGAGTCAGGCTTTCTCAATTTTAAAGCATCAAATAAAAATTCCACCTGGCCACAACAAAAGATCTTGTTTCAAGCTTCAAATCCATATAAAGAACTCTTCCATCGGACCAAAATTGAGAGAGTTATGATCCATTAAAGTTTGACAAAACTAGGTCAAAAACCAAGTCATGGCAAGGCAAGTGCAGGCCCATGCGCCATAATTTTGTCGAACACTTGGTGTGCCAAATGTCCAGCCACTTTTCTCAATGATGTAAGCTCCAAACGAAAAAATGTTGAACATCAAAGTTGTTAATCTCAATGTCCTCTTCAACTTTGATGTTGGACATTTTTCCATTTGAGCAAGTTATGATGGGGTTATGATGGTCCCAAGTTGACGTGTTCATGCTGAATTTTCCAAGTCACATTGCCATGCCACCCTACCAACCTACCAAGCCCATGCACCAGTTCTGAACCATGATGTTTGGAGTCATTTTACACTATCCTACAAGCCTCTATTCAATTCAATTTCAACATCAAAATTATTCTCCTATATCTACTCTTTCATTTGCCACAAAAATTACACATTTCCATTCATTAAAGTGAGAGAAATTCATCACCAAACTTCCTTGTTTTAATTGATTTTATGCTGCTATAAAACCACAAAAATAACATTGTTGTTGTTGCTAATTCAAATATTCTCATACATGCTACACACCAGTCCACTTTCTATTTCATTAAAATAAAAATTTCCTTACATCACCACCATCTATTTTAAACCCCACCATACAACTTCATAAACTCACCCACACCATAATAAATTTTCCCAACTCACCTCTAACTGTCATGACTCAGTTAGTTAGAGTCCACTCAGTTAACCCAACTCTAACTCACTTAACCCACTCAGTTTACCATGGTTAATCACACTAAACCCTAAGTATATAAATAAATTTACACACAATTTCAACTCTCTCTCTCTCTCTCTCTCTCTCTCTCTCTCATTTTTTCCACATATCTCAGAACTCATTCTCAATCATTCTCTCAATTTTCTCTCTAATCTCACACATTTCTCACACTTTTCATCACAATTTCTCAAGAAATCTCAAATTTCTCTTTCACTCTCAAGAATTCAGATCCAGATTTCTCTTTCGTTTCTTCATCATTTTCGAAGATCTTTGAAGCAGAATCATCTCCATAACCTCCTCTTTCTACTGTATGCATTAGATTCGATTGAATCCACCATCGAAAAATCTCAAGTTTCACTCATCACTTCCAATTTCTACTCCAAGCAAGTATTGGATCTGGTTTTCGCCTTTATTTGGCTTAGAGTGCTGATTTGAAGATCTTGCAGGAAGTTTTCGGATTTCTAAAACAAAAAAAGTGCATCTCACAAGGTTAGAGATCTTGAAACTTTTTCTTTAGTTCATCATAATTGTAGAGATTTACAATGTGAAATTAGTACTCATGCATTGCATCTGGAAGTCCTGAAATGATGACACACCTCTGTTTGTTTAATTTGAAGTTTATGTGATTTTGTGATTTTTGTGAAATTCATATTGAATGTGTCACTTTCGTGCCATTTTTCTTGGTGTTAAAACGATCTTTTGGTGATTTAATTGGTATATTCATGATCTATGAAGTTTGGGCTTCAGTTTGGTATCTTATTTTGTTAATTTTCATTAAGAAATGAGGGAGTTATGTGAGGTAGAAGTTGGGAAGAAAATCTGCGTTTTTTCCTGGGTTGTTGTATGAATTCATCTTCCATTTGCATGAAAGCTACGACGTGGCGCGTTGAGATTGGTGGTGTTCTTGCTTTATATGATTAATTAATAACTACATGATGACGATGAATGATTAGCAAGAGAGAGAAAAAGTGTGGCGCGTTGTGATTGGTGGTTGCCTTTTGCTTTTCGGCCAACCAATAGAAATAAGGCAACATTTTAATGAGAAAGCAAGGCCAACACGTGATGAAGCTTTGGTCCCTTCAGAAGGATGCGTGTGGGCGAGTGTAGGCTATTTAGGGTGAGCGTGCATTGTCAGACGTTGATCTGGAGATTGGCTTGATCATGTGGTTTGAATTGCATGTACATGGAACTGGAAATACGCAGCCAATACACAGGATTATGCGTCCTATTGGACTATGGTAGTTGTTTTTCACACCCCCCAAGTGAAGCCCAAGCCATTTTTAAACTAAACAATTACTATTGTTACACCCCTTTCCATTCCATTTGCATTTTAATTTCCTTTTCATAGTTTCAATTTTATTTTAAAAAAATACTAAACAACATCAGAAAATTCTGGAAAATTTCATGAATATTATCAAGAATTTTAGGAAATTTTTTATATTTTTATTTCATGATTTTATTACATTTTTACCCCTGTTTCATATTTTTCTTTGAATTTCCATTTGTATGCATTCCAAATATGATACATGAATTTGTAGAATTTTGTTCTTGCTCATTACAAACTGTTTTGACCTGATTCTTTTTGCATTGATTCACTAATACATTAAAGCATGTTAGGTGATTTTTGTTTGATTTTTAGGTCACTTTATGACATGTTTTGATTCTTGTCTTTGTACCACTTGGCATGATGTTTCAATTTGACCTAATGCATTGTTTGAAGTCATTTTGCTTTGAATTTTAACATGCTATCTTGATGTATGATTTACTTATGACTTAGGAATTCCAATATTATGCTTTTATAATTTTCATAAGTCCATTTGATTTTTGTTTGATGCACTACATTTGAAGCCTAATACATGTCATATCATTCTAACTTTAATGCATGTTTACATGAATTCTTTTGTGCATATTTGTATGAGCATTTGCATATTTTATGAGCCATTCATGTGATATTATAGGTCTTTGGTACACATTATAGGTCATCTTTACATGTTCATTTCAACTTGAACTTTGTGCATCCTTAACATGTATTGTTTGCACTTTCCTTTTGAACTTTCATTTCACTTCTTCTTCTATTACTTCTTGAATGTCTTGATTGTTGATTCATGAACACTTTTGAGATGTTTATAAAACATTTTTTCATTTAGTTTCAATTCTGATTCTTTGGATTGCATGTTCCATTTATGCATGATTACTTTGCATTTCCATCCATACTTCATCTATTTCTTCTATGGTTCACTTCTTTGATATTTAGGACCTTACTTGTACATAGTTGATGTGTGTTTGATGTCTTAATATTAGAGAGTACTCTTATTGCTTAGACTCTGACCTTGATTAGTTTGTATCTCTTAGAATCCTATTTCTTTGGTTCTTAATTGATTTGAGCATCACTTGTTGTTTCTTCCTTTATTTCATACTTGTAAATATTGTGAACTAACTTTTTCATGTAGGTGCATGGTAAGTAAGTGTGGGGACATAGTTCCACACACACTTCTCTCCCTCATCTTTTCTTATCTCTTTTAAATAATTCAATTTGTGTTTGATAAGCATTTACATGCTTTCCTTGAATAATTCTTCTCCATCCTTCTTTAAGATCAACTTAACTTCCATTTTGGAAGTAAGTTGCTTCTTTTGCTCTTCTTCTTCTTTCTTTTAGAACTAGCCTTGATAAACTACATTGACCATAGGATCTCCGAGCATGCTAACACTAGGGTGTGTCTTAGTCTCCCATTAGTTTTCACCTTTACCTCTCTCTTGAGTCTCTTCTCTCTCATCTCATAATAAAATAAAAAATACTTAATAAAGGCATAACAAATATTGTATTTAGGCCTTCATGTGGGAACAAGGAGGTGAGGGGTCTTCTCTCATTTCTTTGGGAGAATGTTTAGCATACGTACCGTCTGGGGACGATGTGCGAGGCATTCAATTTCACATGAGGGACTTAAATACGATGTATGTTACAAAACACCAAATAAACAAGACACTTCTCTCTTAAAAGATAAAAACAAACAATAACGTCTTTCCTTCGGGAATTCTTTTCTCACCTCATTCATTCTCAACGTACGAATGCGCTCCTACTCGTTCTCTTGCAAGATGGTAACGCACTCGGACCAGCGAGCCTGCAACACCTGAGCTAGAACATTAGCCGTTCCTTAAAAAACACAAACAATCCATCCCTAGTGAGGGGAACTACGTCGCTCTGATTCTCATGTTCCCGATGAGATACGTAGGCAGTGGGGTAGGGCCCATTCGAGCATTTCTTTTATTTTCCCTACATTTGTTTCTCTTTCTCTCTCCTTTCCTTTTCCAGTTCCCCAGTTAGCAATTCCTTTTCCAGTATCCTTTTCTTACACCCTTTGATCGAGACAAGCAAGCGTGGATCCCATCGGGTACGATGGACGCGAGGGGGTGCTAATACCTTCCTCTCGCGTAACCGACTCCCGAACCCAGTTCTCTTGGTCGCAAGACCATGCTCTTTCCTTTCCCTCAGGTTTATGTGGTGTTTCCTTTGCCTCTCTTGGGATAAGTACACATTGCTGGCGACTCTGTTTCGGTGCCACTTTCGCGTTTGTACTAGGATAAAAATCTCGGGAGCGACATTGAGAAGAGAGCAATTGAGGAAAAGCTCAAGGAAACCATGGAAGATATGGAACAGCTGAAGATCCAAGCCGAAGTGAAAAGAGCCAGAAGCGAAGGTCCAAGTTCAGGTGTAGCTTCTTGAGAAGATGATTGGGAATTGCATAGTCGTTATTTAATAGGGATCTTGCACAGGAGGGATCTTTTGATTCAAGAGTTGATTCAGAAACCAGAGCATCCTAATACCAAGAAGCTTCTCAAGGAAGTGTAGAATTGGTGCAAAAAGAATGACGAATGGGGAATTCTAGCACGACTGAGTCTTGATGATATGCCTTAGTTTCCTTGCTGCTGTTTTCTTTGTATTTCCGGGATCACCGCCAGGCTTGTTGGTTGGGGTCTTTGTTTATGCTTATTCAGACTTGTGTTGTAACGGATGCTTATTCTCTTTATATGATCATGAATTCAGTTCTCTTCTGTTGTTAAAACTGGAATCAAGGGATAGATCGCCTTGATAATGTTCATACATGTTTGCATTTGCATTTGCATGATCATTTCTGCATAACAGGTTTATCTCTGGTCTTCTTATGTTCTCCTTTCTTCAGACAGGATTGCCGACCAATGTATTCATCGGTATTCTACTCAGCCTGTGATAACCAGAGGATAGCCATGGAAAAACTTCGTGCAAAGGTGACTGAAATGAAGATTCAGATGAGGAAATTTGGGGAAGTTATGCTGGTCATGTCCCAAGAACAGAAATTGCTAAGAGAGGAAGTCAATTAGATGAGGACTCAGATGGGCCTGGTCATGGAAATCTTGAATAAGGTGTTGAAGAAGGAAAACAATCATGTGCTCGCTTCCACAACAGAGGTCCTTACTTCTCCCATCTCTGTGGGATTTTCTCTAGATCATGGATTGCCTCGTTAATCCCCTCCACGAGTTGAAGTTTCAGAGCTTTCTCATCAGCAATCACTTCCTGCTCCCCAAGAGGATCCTAAGTCAGAGAGGCCTAAGTTAGAGAGGCCTAAGAGGAAGTTTGATCCCATTCCAATGCCGTATGCGCAGTTGCTTTCTTATTTTCTCGAGCTTAAACTAGTCGAACGTGTTAGTTTGGGACCTCTTTCCATAAAGATTCCTCTGGGACCCAATGCTAATGCTAGATGTGAGTTCCACTCTGGGGCACCTGGTCACAATGTTGAGAATTGTGCAAGATTCAAGCATAAAGTCCATGATCTCATTGATTCAGAGGCAATCAAGCTTACATCTGTTGGCACTGGTAAACAAGGTGATTTTATTCCCATCGTTGTAAAGGAATTGGGGACTCCCTCCTTTTCCAAAGGATCCACCTCAGGTCTTGGATCTCTTCCACAACCTTATGCTTCAGAAGTTTTGCATCAGCAACCCTTGTTTGTGCCTCAGCCGAATGCTGAAAGGAAAATACTGGGGCGGATTGGGTGCCCAAATCAGCACCAGCAGCAGAATCATCAGCAACAGAGGCAATTCAGACCAAGAAGGCCCAAGAGGATATTTGATCCTATTCCTATTCCTTATAGTCAGTTGTTTGCTCGCTTGCTCAAGAGCTCGCTGATCCAGCTGAGGAATGCCATGCCAGTGCCATACCCTATCCCTCTGAACTTTGACATGAACGCTAGCTGTGAGTTCCATTCGGGAATGTTTGGGCACACAATTGACGACTGTAATGCGTTCCAACACAAGGTGCAAGATTTGATCGACTCAAAGGTCATCACCCCAGATGGTACCCCCATGAGGTGAAGCTTCTTTATCAGAGTGAGCACTCGAGGCTGCGAAGACATCATCAGAAGCAATAAGTCCAGATGGAGTCAAGTCTCCTCAACAATGGCAATCATCAGCTTCCTTTACTACATTTTCATATGTAGCTTTCCTTTGTTTGTTTAAACATTGTCTGCATGTAAAAACTTGTTTGTGTTTGAATGTGGATTTTAATGCAATGATGTGTTGTTCCTAAAGTATCTTACTTTTATGCACTCATGTCATGTTTATATGCACTGCAATACTATCTTTCTTGCCTAGACTCTTGGAGGGAGGATGACGAAATAAGAACGCAGATTTATAATGGTACGCTTTTGGATAAAACCCTGTTAAGGATGTACAAGCATTGTTTCCAATTCACAAACACTGGAGAGATAAGGAGATAGACCTTTGTCAACCCCTTTGAGCCTAGTAGTAGGAGTTCTTTCTGAAAACGAAAAACCCTCAATTTTAACCCAGGGGCAGGGTAGGCGTCAGTTAGTTTGACCAAGTGTTCAACTTTCAGAAGGAGTGTACATCTGAGGATCCATTACCTTCCACTCCACTATCAAGAGGTTAAGAGGTGTAGAACCACAATGTTTTCTCCTCACCAACCGAAGAGTGAAACAGTCACAGCCCTTCCAAACAAGTCAGGCAAAACGGTGTCACACGACTTGTTCAAAAAAAAAAGAGAAAAAAGAGAAAAAGAAAAAGCCTGCTAAGTCAAAAACTTGAAAGCAAGTGACTTAGGCAAAAGTTAAGGCATCCCGCTGGACTTCAAAATTGAAAACTCAAAAGAGTCAGTCTAGGCAAAAATTAGGGAACAAAAAGCAAAAGAATGAGAAAGCGAAAAGCCAAAAGGATTACAAAGAAAATCCTCGATAAGAACAAAGTCGTGTGACTATAGACACAAAAGACAAAAAGGGGCGACTGTTAGTCCAAAACCTCGTCAGGTGTCAAATCACCAGTTGCATGGATTCCCTAGAAATCGGGAAACCTTTTGAGAGACGAGCGCTTGTGTCAAATTAACTGAACATAGGACTGGAGGATATCATGAAGAGTGGGTGGGTACCAATAAACTTTGAGCCATAAATCCTTTTTTCTCAAACCGCGAACTAGGCCACGCTACAACCCTTAAAATTCCTAATTGAAACAGGGTTTAGTTTGAAGGCGTACTTCAACGAGATAGCGTTCCTGACTCCCATGAGTTGTGCTAATAAGATTTTTGTTGGTGTTGCATGTGCGTATTGCTTTCCTTTAAAAAATAAGTGTCGTAACTTGGTTGTGTGACATATTTTCAATAAGGACTTCAAGATTAACATATGTGTTGCATTTGAATAATCATTCTCAAAATAAATATTTTCTGCTTGCATACATTTGTTTGACATCAAAGAAGCTTACACGATGAACATCAGTCGAGAAGCTTAAACTGGCCAAGTTGAGGTGCCGGAGACTCCAGAGGACATGTTGCTGAAAGATTATGTGGGAAAAAGGCGTTCCCAGCCATTTGTGTTGAGATGTAACCAATCTGGGACAATCACACTGGGAAATCTCTTCAAAATGTAGCCAAGCTGGGGAATTCAAGTTGAGAAGGTCTTTTCAGAGTACAATCAACCATGGGGCATTCGTGTTGAGAAAATTTCTTCGAACTGGGGCAATTATGTCGAGATCCGATAAATCTCTCCACAAGCGTGTAAACTGGGGCAATCACGTTGAGATTCGATAAATCTCTCGAAGACTAGTCGGTCAGAGACAAATGTACTGCAAGGCTTGTACTGGGACAGGTCACTTCAAGGGCGCGAGAAGTTTTTCCCTTCAAAACACAGTCAATCAATAGCACCTCCGCAAGGTTCAAATTACTGTGGCAGAACATTTCAGGTCATTACGAACCCTCTCGAGGTGGTTTACTTCACAAATCGTGAAGTATGAGACAGTTATGTCTATACCGGATACATCTCTAAGAGTTTGAAAACCCTGGGGCATTGTTGAACGCCAGGTTTTCGGTAAAATCCTCTTAAGATGATTGCTTCAAGTAGACCCTGTGGTCTGGGGCAAGGTGGAGAGTTAAAGGAACTGTGTTTCGCCCTTGACAATTAATATGCAGAAACTTGAAGCACTGAGTTGTTCCCAGTGTGGGACTTTTGGAGTCTTTTCCCTCCAGTAAAGAGCCAGGGGGTATCTTTTTCCAGCAAGGTGTGGGAATTGTTATTCTTCCTCAAGCAGAGAATTGTCCTATGTTCGAAAAGGGCTTTTATGAAGGTTTCTTATCTCTAGCAGTACAGATGGAATTCTCCCTCTCAGCAAGGTAAGACGATAGAATATCGTCAAGAAGACGATGAGGAGTCAGAGTGTTCTCTTCCTCAACGGTCAGATCTAGTCATCTCAAGTAATTCAAAGTCCAATATTTATTGGTACCTCCCCAGTAGAGCTGCTCTCCCCAACTTTGAAGTCTGATCGTCCTCATCAGTTTGCTGCTCTACCCAGTCAGAGTATCGAGGATCGTCTTCCTCAACAGAGTATAAAGAAGTAATTCCCCAAGCGGAGTCGTTGAGGATCGTCCCCCTCAGCAGGATATAAGAGGTTTACCCCCAGCTAGAGTTGTGATTTGGCTCATCTTTCCTCAGCAGGTAGCCAGAAGTTGTTTTTACAGCCCCTCCTGCAAGAGATTGATGGAGCGTCTTCTTTGTTCAAAGATGGTGTTTCCCCACAGAGTATGGGGCAGACGTTTTTTCCTCAGCTAGTCAGGAAACATTTGTTTATCTCCTAGCAGAGTGGATGTTGACAACTACTATTTTCCAAGCAGAGGTGTCGATGATGATCAGTACCCATCAGCAGGATAAAGGTGCTCATATCCCCAAGCAGAGTCTGGTGGTGATTGGTATCCCCAGCAGGTCTTAAGTCCAATCGTTTTTGGCAGGCGTCAAAGCCAAGTTCTGAAGTATTTGGTGATCCCCAGCGGAAGAGTTTCCATCTTCAGTATTCATTTCCATCCCCAACAGAGTGGGTATTCTCTCGGAGTTTCGTCCATCTCCAGCAGAATTGGTGATTATGGTCTTCCCTAGCAGGTTGAAGTTTTCCTCAACATTTTCTGTGGTTTGATGACAATATAGTTTGTTTTCCTTAGTGGAGCTGCTTCTGTTCTCAGCGTTTATTTGGCTGGGACGGTATTTTTTCATTTCATAAGCATTTTTTGCATGGCATCCTCCTAAATGCGTAGCATTTCCACTTCGTGTGGAGCATTACGGCAAAATTCAAACATATGCATCCGAAGCATAAGCCAAGTTTGAGTTTTTCCTTCGTCAGGAAAAAACCAAATTTCAGGAGAATATCATTCGACTCTACTCCACAAGTGTTGGGTTTAGTCATTCAAAGCAATATTTGATAGTCCCACGGCAGAGTGTTTTGCCAGGATTGTGAACTCGTGAGCTCTTTTCACCTCTTTCGTCCAGGTGGTCTTTTGATTCATCCCTTCAAGGTTTTTACCTTGACACTCGTCCGTGTTTCCTTCGGCACTCGTCCGTGTTTGAACCTTTGATTTCAATACCCGTCCGTATTGACCTGTTGTTAACGCCCGTCCGTGTTCAGTTCATCATCTTAATCCCCAATAAGGCCAATCCCTAGTAAATTTAACCCTTTTACACTCGTCCGTGTATCTTTTCGATACCCGTCCATATTGAACCTCTTTACACCCGTCCGTGTATCTTTTCGATACCCGTCCGTATTGAAACCTTTTACACCCGTCCGTGTACCTTTTCGATACTCGTCCGTATTGAAACCCCTTTACACCCGTCCGTGTACCTTTTCGATACCCGTCCGTATTGACCCCTTTTTACACCCGTCCGTGTACCTTTTCGATACCCGTCCGCATTGAACCTTTTTACACCCGTCCGTGTACCTTTTCGATACCCGTCCGTATTGAACCTCTTTACACTCGTCCGTGTACCTTTTCGATACCCGTCCGTATTGAACCTCTTTACACCCGTCCGTGTATCTTTTCGATACCCGTCCGTATTGAAACCCCTTTACACCCGTCCGTGTACCTTTTCGATACCCGTCCGTATTGACCCCTTTTACACTCGCCCGTGTACCTTTTCGATACCCGTCCGTATTGAAACTCTTTACACTCGTCCGTGTACCTTTTCGATACCCGTCCATATTAAAACTCTTTACACTCGTCCGTGTATCTTTTCGATACCCGTCCGTATTGAATCCCTTTACACCCGTCCGTGTACCTTTTCGATACCCGTCCGTATCTGATATCTTTGATTCTTTGACACCCGTCCGTGTTTATCCCCAACATAGCTAACACTCGTCCGTGTTGTGACAGTGCAACATTTTTTGCTTGTTCCCCAGTGGAGTCGTCCCTCCTTTGAGGATTGCAAATTCCAGGTTTCTTTTGGTTTTCAATCTCCATGAATCCTTTGAACGCCTAACAACCGTTGTTATCACACCTTCAGGATCAAGTTGATTGAATAGGGACAGCTGTGACACCCCAAAATTTGCCTTCTTGTTTTTAGCTAACTGGCTTATGTTTCTTTGCATTTCTTGCATTAGCATTTGTGCATAGCATTGGTTCTTAGCATGGGATCAAGGCACTTGGTTCATCTCAAAGGAGTATTAAGCCTCAAGGTGTTGTGTGGAGGTCATCATATCTTCATAAGATCAAGAATGGCAAAGGATTTCAGGTGAATGTTTCCCTCCTAACCAGAGGGACCAAATTAGGGTTCTTGGGTTCAAAGAGCTTCTTGAAAACTTTGTGGATTCAAGCATGCTCTCATGGGTTCCATATGCTCACAAACACTCATAGAGGAAGGCTTGGCTAGTGGTTTATTGTGGAAGATGTTCAGTGGATCAGTTACTTGTGAAGTAACCAAAAGTCAACAGTTCAAAAGGAAAGTCAACCATGGGTTTTCAAAGGTTCAAGTCATGTTTCCCAAGTCCATGTACCTTTATTTGGCCAAGGATTAGCATGGATGACATTATTCTTCAAGAATCAAGAGTTTGTGCAAAAGTTACTATTTTTGGAAAATGACCTATAATTTGAAACTTTCCATTTTTGGCAGTTTTTCCACCACTTTCAACTTGACTTTTCATCACCAAAGAAGCTTCAAATGAATTTTCCTCAAACATGAAAGTTGAAGATCTCTCTCTCCCCTTTCCAAAAAGTACTAGATTGTCTCCATATCATTTGTGGTTCTCAAGTTATGATCAAAAGAAGGCAAGGTGTTTTTTTAAGGTTTTCTCATGTATCCATTTTTCCACCTTTTGCATTTTGGTTCAAAATGACTTGTAATTGCCTCTAATGCTTCAAGTCATATTGCAACATCCAAGTACACTCCATGAGGATCATTTTTGACCCATGAATCAAGTGAATCCGTGCCATGTTTCTCACTTATTTCACAAAATGCATTTTTGCTAGATGGATCAAATCTCATGAATCAAGCCACTACAAAGCCCAAACCCATTCTATTTGTGATCAGCAGAAGAAATGTGGGTGAATCACACTTATTTCATAACCTTGGCACGTGTGGATTAGTGTGTGCATCACAACTTGCATTTTTGCATAACACTTCCATTAGCCTTAATCAAGGGATTAATGAAACCCTAATCATGCTCAGAGCTCTAACCAAGTCTATATAAGAAGACTCACACGTTCATTTCACCCTCATGCACTCTCATTTGCTCAGAATTCCAATTTTTGCTCTCACTCTTTCTCTCTTCGAAACTCACTCTCCTTGGAGTTTCTTTGAGATTTTATTTCACATTCTTGATCAGTGAAGTAAATAGAGAAAGAATCAACCATTGATTGAAGCTGAGAGTGAGTTTTTCATCAGATTCAGTTTTGGAAGGTTCAAGTTCAAACCTCAAGATCTAGCACGATTCCAAGCTCTAATTGCATTTATTTTGCAATAAGAGGTTCTAAGGAGTAGATCTGCAGCTTCCAGAGGGTTTTCTTGGTGTATTTTAAGCTCTGCAATTCTCAGGTTAGTGTGAAATTCATCATCATATAACTTGATTTTATGGTGTGCATTGTGTTCTTTGAGAGTTGCTGATCATCCTGATGTAATTTGATTTGATTTTGGACGTGTATCATGGCTGTATTGTAGATCTAAAGTTTTTAGATCTAAACTTTATCTCTTCGATTTTCCTTGTGTGTTGATGATCTGTTGAAATAAATTGCATATTCTTGATCCTTGTGAAAATCTGAACAAAATGGTGTACTTGTTTGCAATTTCTGGAAAATTTTGAGGTTGTGCTCGCCGGAGAAGGTGACCGGAGCTAGGGCTCCGGCACCTGGTTATTTTTCAGGTGATCTGAGGGATGGAGGTTGAAGATAAAATCATAGCCGTTGATGGTCCAGATCTGGTGGTCCATGTGTAGCCACGTCATTTAAAATCCTCTCTTATTTTTTTGATTGTGTGTTGTTAATTCATGCTCCTTATTATGCGCACACAGATCTGAGCCACACATCTTGTTTAATCTTTGATCTGATGATTTATTTGTGTGCGTTTGATTAATCTGATGGTTTGGATTGGGCCAACACATTAAAATATCATATGCTTCCCACGTGCTTTGATTTTAATTTCTGAATGATTGGATGTACGCGCGTGTACCTTGGCTATCATGAACTCTTGACCCTGACCATTGATTTGTTTACTTTGTTTTGTGATTGATTGAATGTCATGCGTTGGATTGATCTGATGGCAATGAGGGAGTCAAAAAGGTTGACTCTGAGTCTAAGGTGAGAAGCGCTTTGGGCTTCTTTGCTTCTCACACCCTCCTTTTGATCCAGCCCAACTTTTTCAACGTGGAATTGTTGCTTGTTGCACCCCTGGGTTTCATTTTATTTCTTTTTTATTTTATTTTTTGCATAATTTTGCATTTTAATTTTTAAAATTAGTTTAATGAATCAGAAAATTATCAAAAAATTCATGGATCACCTTTTGGATTTTAAAAATTTTTGTCAAATTTTATTTTCCATTTTTATTTTATTTTGTGCTTCTGAATTAATTGTTTGATGAATTTCTTTGTGATTTGTCTCAATTGTACACACCTTGATCTTCATCTTGTTGATTTTTGATCTCATCATTGGTGTATGATTTACATCCCATTCTTTTTGCACATTTCAGAAGACATGTTGAGATTCCTAAAAATATTTTTCTCATATTTTTAAACTCTTTTCATATTGCATTTTGGTCCCTCTATTTGTGCATTGTTCTTCTTTGTTCTTATGCAACTTTGAAGCATTGTTTGAGGTACTTAACTTGTGATTTTTTGTGTGATCTTTTGGCATGTTTCTAGCTTCTGACTTAGGTCGCTTGGTTTTTAATTTCACAATTTTTGAATGTCATTTGATATATGTTTGATTATTTGTGCTTAAGTGAATTATGCATGATCATCTCTTGACATCTCTCAACCCTAATTATTTTGCCATGCCTAATTGTTTGAGTTTCTTTGTGATTCCTCACATGAGTATTTGGTATGATGTTTACCCCTGGTTGAGGTCCTTTTTGACCTAATCTTGCAATTTTTGGATCATGCTTGGATATGCTTTATGTACTTGAACTTTGATTTCCTTTTGTGGACTTTCTTTGGTGCATAATGTTTCATGTTTTGATCTTTTCTTGCACATGAGAATTGTTGATGATGGTATGATCTTGATTATGACTTGCTTTCATCTTCCTCTTATTTTTTTCATTTCTTCTTGATATGAAGTTCATTGGTGCTTAATTGTGCATTTCATATAAGTATGCTTTCATTCTTTCATGATTACCTTTGCATGCTTACTCGAGATGTTTTGCATGATCTTTGAGACTTGTTTATGGATGTAAGTTGGATGTACTTGATATGATGTGCTTGCTGCCCTATCTTGTTTCTTATCTCATCCTTCTCTTTCTCATTCTTCTCTTTCACTCTCTTCCTCCCATGAATCTCAAGACTTATTTAAGTCTTTGATTCTCTCCCTTTAGAGCTACCTAGTCCAACTTAATTTTTGATTAAGCTTGGAGTAGGATTAGCATTAGGTTTTTGGTAGTCGTCCCTCCTAAGCCTCACTAACCATAGGTCATCCATGCATGATAACATTAGGACTCTTAGTTTCCCTTTAGAGTCTCCTTTGGGTCTTCTCTCTTCTCATCTCAAAACTTCTTGAAAACACTTAATAAAGATAAAATGTATTGCGCACAAGCCTTAAGCGTGGGGAATGAGAAATGAGGGGCTTCCTCTCATCTTTCTAGAGTGCTTAGCGGGCGTCCTGTCTTGGGACGATTCGTTAAGTATTCGTCCCTGTGCCCTAGACTTTGGTGCAATGCAAGTTATGAACTAACTTAAAAAACACTTCTGTCTAAAAAACACGAAACAAATTCAAATCTTTTTATCCTTCGGGATTGTTGGGTTTCAAACTTCATTTTTAGAAAAGAGCTCGTCGCTCACGTAAAAAACACTTATCCATTCGTGGTCGTACCCACGAACTACATTAGCTCTGATTCCTCTCTCTCGTCCGATTGAGGATATGTAGGCACAAGACAGCGATTGTCTTGGCGAGCAACCTTCCCCCACAGTTCGCGTCCGAACTACGTTGACTCTGACTCTCCCATTGCACTAAGGGAGTACGTAGGCCTAGGGCATCGAATATGTCCTACGTAGTCCGTCTTAGTCCCCCCCATCCCCGTTTTCTTTTGTTCAGCCATAGATAGTAAGACAACCCACCCTCTGTTTAGACAACAAGCATGGATCCCATCGAGTATGATGAATGCGTGGGGTGCTAACACCTTCCCCTCGCATAACCGACTCCCGAACCCGGACTATGGTTGCGATGGCCATGTCTTTCCCCCTTTCTCTTCAGGTTTATGCAGTGTTTCCTTTCCCTCTCTCGGGATAAATACACATTGCTGGCGACTCTGTGTTTTCTGCGCCACTCTCGCGTTTGTACCGTTGGATGCGAATCTTTCGGGAGCGACACTAATTCATAACCTTCAAAGAAATAACAGCCAACAGGAGCACGAGTGAACAGATTTTCACCATGTGGAATTCCACGAAGCTTAGTTGTGAATTCCACTAGATAAGAATAATCCAACTCCCTAGGTCTATAGGGTCTTTCCCTAATCACCTATTCCATCACCTATCAAAATCCACACAAGAAAAAATATTCAACTCTCAAACAATGGAACCGTATACAAAACACAATGTGCTAGCTATATTCATTGAAACAGAACAAGATTGATTGAGAAAACAGAAAAGAAAGAACTAGTGAGTAAATTTTACCTCAAGTGCACGTTTGTTAAAGTTGAGTTTTCTGAGACGGTTAATGGTGTGAAAGACGTCGGTGCCGCGAACGGGGAAGCCATCACCCATCCAACTACGGAAAGAAGAAGCTATTGATTCTCATTTGGGAAGCTTTTCAATTCTCTTGCATAAGTTGTCTTGGTTTTGTGTTGTTTGCGTACAAAAGAGTTTGAAACTAAGATGGGTTTCAATGCCACTAATTGTTCAACGTATTGTCTGTATGAACTTCGCTTGTACTACGAGACTCCTTAGACTGTGCATGCTCATGCTTGTTCTGTTCTGACCCCATTGAGTGTTCTGCTCATGCTTTTTCATAGAATTTTAACAAATTGTAAATAAATAACAGAGTATAACAGAAGGTTGTTGATCAGTTGAAACCACCATTAACAAAAAAAATTATGAATTGTGGTCAAAACATTATATCTAATTTCAATATCTAACACAATACAGAAATAGGAATGCGATACTGGAGCATAGTTCATTTCACATGATTGTTCTCCTCTGATATCTTAAGAAAAAGTTGTCGAAATGTAACAAATTACTGACGGGAACGATGGCTAAAGTCAAGGCATTCTTCTCATCCAACTCTGCAGCAGCTGGAATAGGATCCTCCATATTCTGGTAATCAAATCAAAATGAGAGAGTTATATAAACAAACAGGAGCTGTAAGGAAACATTATATAGGAATGGTTACTATGCTTGACATTGTTGCTCATATAGCTGGTGATGATCATTTGAGTAATAGTGATTATCTTATTGAAGATCTTGATCAAAGAATGTCTGTTCCTGTTTCTTCCATCATTGGTCATTCCTTTGAAGGTCTTAGCTTGTGGACACTCAACCCTAATAGAGCTATGGTACCTACTGACAGCCAAATAGAGAACACAAACATATCAGCTGGAGTTGAACTTTTTTAGTCTTCTTCAAGTTACCAAATGCTGACTCAAATGGATGTGCTTAGGTTCTTGAAAGATCATAGCAATGAACTACAAAACACTTTGCATTCACATACTGTTCAAGATTTGGGAGCTATCACTTAGAGGATTTACGCAATCACTGACCGCACTAAACTCATTGATGCCATCAAATGCTTGAAAGCTGCTATGCTAAATGCTCTTCCTATTGTTAGAGCTTCTGATGTATCTTCTACACCCAATGTTAACTATGATTAGACATTAAATCTCTTATTTTCTTAGCATTTAATTTCATGCAAAAAAAATAGAAAACAATAAATAACACTGAAAATGTTAATCAAATCTATTTATAAACAAAAAAAACTATTACATTGTTCAACACCTTAAAATTATAGCATTAGTAACAATTTCTGCAGACCATCCAACATGTATATCAATGCCATTTCAATGCTAGAGCAGAAAGTGCTTTCCTAGAAGAACCATGATCACTTAGCACAAAAGCAGCAGTATCACTCAATTCTTTCATTCTCTTTTTAATCTCCAAACTCTCATCACCTTCCATGATTCTCCTTACACTTGTACCAATTTCCTGTCTTTTCACTATCCCGCTTTCATCATCAATCTTCGGCCTCACCGCAACTTTAAGCACATCAGTGAGAAACTTAGTATTCATCTTCTGTTCTGCAAACAATGGCCAAGCAATCATAGGTACACCATTAACCACACTCTCCAAACTTGAACTCCAACCACAATGACTTAAAAAACCACCTACTGAACCATGACTAAGAATCTCAACTTGTGGTGCCCATGATGGAACCACTAGTCCATTCTCTTTTGTTCTTTCCAAGAAACCATTTGGTAAATACTCTAATGGATCATCCTTTTGTCCACTAAAATAAGCAGAACTAGAATGTTTACTTAGAGCTCTCACAACCCACAAGAATTTGTGTCCACTCAATTCTAAACCAAAAGCTAACTCATTGAGTTGTTCATGAGAAAGTGTTCCACCACTTCCAAAAGAGACAAAGACAACAGAACTTGATGGCTAATTCTCCAACCACCTTAAATATACTGACATGTTTGCTTCGCTATTTGACTCATTCCTAATGATAGGTCCAACAGGAAAAACAATAGGTTTCTTATTCTCATTCTCTTGAAGAACCTTTATAATTTCTGGTTCATAATCTGTGAAAGTATTCATTATAACACCATCAAACAATGAGAGTTTTTGACACACATCAAGAAATGATGTGTATGTATCACTTGATTTTTCGTAAAGAACTGGATCTGGAAAATATTTGACATGGAAAGGAAATGAAACCCCAGGAACATTCACTATTTCATAACTAGACTCTAAGAACTGAGATGAAGCAGATTCATCAAGTTTCGGAAGAGTGAGCAAGAAAGAGACATCACTGTTGTATTGAACAATGACCATTTATGCCAGGCTTTGGCCCATTTATTTGCATATTGAGTAGCTTTTGAGAATGCATCGAGTATATCTACAAATATTGAAACAAAATTAAAAATTGATCAAATATTATTTTCTAATTCCTAACAGGTTTCTGCAAGATGTGACTTGAGGCAACAAATGGTTTAAGATTTATTTCCCATTTCTTTCCAAAGATTTTTTTGGTGGTGTTGTTAAGTACATCAATACAGTATATTACATACATCAATGGACAAGGGGGAGAAGTGGAGAACCAATAGAAACATGAACTAAGAAAACAAAATGTGAAAAAAATGAAGGAAAAAAAGCAATTTACTTGCCTCAGCTGATACTGCTACAGCATCAAACCAATCATCACAGTTTAATACCCGCAGGAGAGGCCTTAACCAAGTGTCAATATTTGACACAACAACCAATTTTACACCTGATTTTCTAAGAGCTTTGAACACTTGTCCTGCATTAGGGTCACATAGATGCCATGCCTGTGGATGATAAAAACTAAAATATCAAACCCTACTCAAATTTAAAAAGGAAAAGAAAATAAAGTTATTTGAGGTCTTACCTTGTCTGTCACATAATAGTTATAAAGTTCTTCAAAGTATTGAGAATCATCACATCCGGTAGAATTACTAACTATATACTTCCAGAACGGTCTACCATCTTTAACATATCTGCAAAATAGAAAACAACAAAGAGTCTTAAGCCTTAACTAAACAAATGAAAACAAGTAGTAACAAACGTAACCAACCGTCTCTATAACTATCTATCCATGATGGATCGCTTGTTTTAACGATTCGAAGTTTATACAGACACATAAAACGCGATGACAAACATTTCATTCTAAATTTTCCTAGCATAAAACAGTATGTCTTAACTTAAAGGCCAATCAAACATTAGCGCGCAAAAGTTCCCCAAACCTAACCCTAAAAAAACTAAATAAAAAAATTTTCAATCAAACAAAATTCACACATAACATAACAATAGTAGATAATTCAAAGTATTTCATAATCAAAATCAATTAATTTCACATTAAAATCTAAATTTTCAAAAGTGAATCTAAATACAAATACATGAATTTATTAATATCACAAATGAAATTGCAAAAATTAGAAAGGGATCGAAAAGAAATAAGAACGAACCTGAGACGAGATTTACCCCAAGGCTGACTATAAGCTCTTCTGTATCCATGCAAAATCACTTCCTCTGAATACTCCACACCATATTTCTCCCCAATTTGTCTATATATCTAAAACACAATAAATCAGAAAATTCAAAAGAAAATTAAAAAAAAAAAAATCACACTATGTCTTTAATAAGAGAATTGAAAGAACCTGAGCCATAGGTTGAGACGGAAGAACAAGAGTACCAACAACATCAACGAGAAGAGCTTTATGCGTAATCTGACCATACAAAGATCTTCTATAATCAGCATAATCTTTCAAATGTGCGCCGCTCTCAAAACTTTCATCACTCACCACAGCCGCGGAGGAGGAGTACGACGCCGACCGCCATGATTTATCGACTGCCGTCGTCGCGAGTGACCTCGATTTGGAAGATAGAAGGATCTTGAACCCACTCATAACTGCCATTTTGATTTTGATTGCTCTTTTTTTCTTCACATTGGAAATTTGAGAATTGTTTTGTTGTTTTTGTTTTTTATTCTGAAGAAAAGAAGAAAGAAAGAGCTACTATTTACCCATGAGAAATGGGGTTTAGAAAGAAAGGGATTTAGGGTCTATTTGGTTCAATCGAGGGGAGGGGAGGGGAGGGAGGGGAAGGAATTTAAATTACCTGTATGTTTGGTTCAAAATATGAAAGGGGGGGAGGGGAGAGATTTTATTTACAAATATGTTTGGTTCACAGGGAGAGGGGAGGTATTTTAAAATTATTTTACTTTTTTGTCCTTCTAATTTTACCATAAGAATCATAATATTTACCGTTTATAATTCAAATACAAATTCATTGACATAATATAAATATTCAACCAGAGAACATCATGAAATTTTTTATAAAAACATAACGATTATAATATATAATTTTAAAAAGATTATCAAATACAATAAAATTTAACAAAAATTATTAAAAACAAAAACATTATGATAATTAAAAAGCAACTTTAAAATATAAAAAATAAAATAAAATAATTTAAACACATATAATAATAACAAGATGAAGATATAAAAATAAATAAAAAATATATAAAAAGAAGATAAAATTTGTTCACAATAACATTTTTAACATTTTAATAAGTTAAATTTACATTTAAATAAATAAATAAGGGGTGAAAATGTAAATATAATTATCATTAAAATGAAACACCTCCCCTCCCCTCCAAATCCCTCCAAATCGGAGGGGAGCAAAAAATGGTTCAGGAGAGATTTTGGTCCCCTCCATCTACCTCCCCTCCCCCTTTTAAAATTTGAACCAAACACAAAAACTAATAAATATTCCCTCCCCTCCCTTCCATTTACACCCAACCAAACATACCCTTAACAAAATAAAACCTCTTGACAATAACAATCTATTTTGTGAATCTCTCATCTCTCATGGTGCAGGGTGAATCATCTCACCGCAACAGTGGGTGGATTGAAGCAAGGAAGAGTGTATTCAGACACTGGGTTCCTCAGTGGGACTGTTTTTCAACGCGGAAGAGGGCGGATTTCGAAGGTAGGTCGGATGTGGCTAACATCTATTTTTCGGAATTCCCAAATTCATCGAAGGCAAAAGACATATTTGCTCTATTCGGGTGTGTGGGAGAGGTTTATGAAGTATCTATTGCTCCGAGGAAAAACCGGTTAGGGAAGAGATTCGGTTTTGCCAGATTTCACGACGTAGCAGATGCGAAGTTGTTGGCGGTGAAATGTGATAATGTGATGATTGAAGGCAAGAAGATTCATGCCAACATTCCGAGGTTTGAAAGAAACACGTTCAAGGATAACAGGTTAGTGAGGGGCGGTTTTATCCCTGTCAAAGCTGGCGGAGGGGCGATATTTAATCGTAGGAGTGCGACAGGTAATCATGTTCCCTGGAGAGATACTCGTTCTTTTGCAGAGGTGGTGGGTAGAAGTAACAGCAAGAAGTTATCGGCGGAGGACTGCAACGTGACTTTCATCTCGAAACCGGAGGTCAGGGCTCGCTTGGATAAATCTTTTGTTGGTCAAATTTTGGTTCCAGGCTCTGTTCATAAGCTTCAAGGAATTTTTGAGAAGGAAGGTTTCTTTGCCATCACTTTCACCCCTTTGAGTGCGAAGTTCTGTTTGATTGAGGAGAAGGAGGAAGGAGCGATCGAAGAAATGTTTGGGGAAGAAGATTCTTGGTGGAAGCAATGGCTTTCGAATGTTAGGAGATGGAGTGATTCTGAGGTGGATTCTAGCAGAAGTATATGGCTGCGTATTTATGGCGTCCCGGTCCACGCTTGGCACGGTGACTTCTTCACTGAATTAGCAAATTCATTGGGTAATTTTATTTGCATTGATGATAACACGGTTACAGGTCGTTCTTTTGATGTTGCTCGTATTCTAGTGAATGTTGATGCTGTTTTTTCATGTCCTAAGTCTGTTTGTGTGAAAGTTGATGATAAGACTTATCAATTGGTTCTCATTGAGGAAAGGCCTGCTGTCGATAGTTCTAACGCAGGGAAGTTTAGACAATCTCGCTTTCTGTCTGAGTCTGAAGGAGGGTGGACGTGTGATGGTTCGGAGGACATGTCGGAGGAGGATATGATGTCGGGAAAGGAGGGTTCTGATGGCGGTTTAAATGACAGTGGTGATAATATCGAAGCAGTGGCGGAGAGCAGTATGGTGAGTCGTGTGGTTGGTTCTGTATCTGGTATACAGAGTGAGAGTTTTCCTGAAGAGGCTGCAGCTGACAAGAATATTGGGGCTGTTTCTGGTGTGCAGGGTGAGAGGATTGTTAATGTGGACTGTGGCACGGAAATTGTTGCTGTTGTGCCTTCTTTGGCTGTGGCAGAGGCGGTTTTTTCTGGTAATTCAAGTCAGATTCCGGAAGTTGCAGCAGGCAAGATCATTGGGCCTGATTCTGGTGTGCAGGAGGCGGAACTTACAGGGATTTCAAGACAGTTTCCGGGTGTCCGAAGGAAGGGTAAGCAGAAGAAAGTAAAGCATTTAAACATGTGGGAGCTGGGTTGTGGGATTAATAAGAAATACTTGAGACCTTCTAAGAGAAGTTTCAGGAAGGAGCAGGCTGCTAGTTTATCACAGAAACTGAAGTTTTCTGCTACTGCGCCTGTTGCTGGCCTTCGGAAATCTGGGGACAGTATGGCTACCCCTAGCTGTTTTGTTCCAACTGTGCAGGTGGTTAATTCAAATTCAAATTCTAATTCTTTGTGTTACGGGAGTCACTCGGAGAATTCCATTATTCTTATGAACAATGGAAGACAATGGGTTTATGTGGATAGCAATGGCGGTTCAAAGTTACGGACGGCTATTGAAAATTTGGGGGTAGTGAATTTAGAAGGAAAAAAGAATTATGTCTTGAGGATTGAAGAGGCGGAAGCAAGGTTAAGTTCCGAACGGAAGACTAGGAAGGAGATTAACATCTTGTCCCAATGATAGTAGGCTCTTTAAATATTAGAGGGGGAGGTAGTGCTTTGAAGAGAAAAAGGATTAGTGCTTTGATTAAGAAGGGTAAGGCGGATGTTTTTTTGATTCAAGAGACGAAATTGTCCAATTTGAATGATTCTTTTGTTACGAGTTTTTGGAGCAACACGGCGGTAGGGTATTCTTTTTCCAATGCTTCGGGTTTATCGGGGGGTCTTTTGACTTTATGGAGGGAGGGTTGTGGGGAAGTTATTTATAGCTTTAAAGGTGAAGGTTTTTTGGGCATCAAGTTAGAATGGAAGGAAAATTTCTATTACATTGTGAATGTCTATTCTTCTTGTAATATTTCCAAAAAGAAGATTTTATGGAAGGAACTTATTCGTTTAAAAGAGACTTTAGTGGATGGAGAGTGGGTTATTGGTGGAGATTTCAATTCTATCAAAAGTAGTCGTGATAGAAAGGGGAGAATGGAGGGAGAAGGTGGAAGTGAGAATAGAGCCTTTGCGGAGTTTATTGATAAAAGCAACTTGGTGGATATTCCGTGTAAAGGAAAAAAATTCTCTTGGTATAGCGGAGATGGTAAATCTATGAGTAGAATCGATCGATTTATCTTGTCGGATGTGATTGTGAATAGATGGGGTGTGATTGGGCAACTTATTGGTGATAGAGATTTATCGGATCATTGTCCGATTTGGTTGGTGAAGGATGAAGTTGATTGGGGTCCTAAACCATTTAAATTCAATAATGAATGGTTTTCTTTTGACGCCTTTTTACCTTTTGTGGAGAAAGAATGGAAGGACATTAGAATTGAAGGAAGAGGAGATTTTGTATTGAAAGAAAAGCTTCGAATTCTAAAGGATAAACTTAGGTGGTGGAATAAGGAAGTTTTTGGAAGGATGGAGTTGGAAGTGGAGGAGGGGGCGGAGGATATCAATATTGGTGATGATAAAGTGGAGATGGGAGACGTTGATTTAAATCCGGAAATTGTGTTTAATAGGAAAGAAGCCACAAGTCGTTTTTGGAGTAAATTGAGAATTAAAGAGAACATGCTTATTCAAAAATCTAGAGTGAAATGGCTTAAAGAGGGAGATTCTAATAGTGCTTATTTTCATAAAGTGATGAGAGAAAAAAGAAGACATAATCATTTAGGTCCTATTCTTACTTCTAGTGGATTGGTAGACTCGGTTCCGGAGGTTAAGGAGGAGGTGTGGAGGCATTTTGCTAACAAATTCATAGAGCCGGATAGATTGCGGCCGATCCTTGAAGGGGTTGACTTCAAAAGTCTTAGTACGGAGGAGAGATTGGGTCTTGAGTGTCCTTTTCAAGAGGAAGAGATTAAAGATGCTATTTGGGGGTGTGGTGGTTCGAAAGCGCCGGGTCCGGATGGTTACACTTTTCTTTTCATCAAAAAATGTTGGCATTTTTTAAAAGATGATTTCACCCGGTTTTGCAATTGTTTTTATGATGGTTCGGTAATCTCTAAATCGGTTATTTCGGCTTTCTTGACCTTGGTTCCAAAGTCGCCTAATCCGATCTCTTTGGACGATTATAGACCAATATGCCTTGTGGGTTGTATGTACAAAGTGGTGGCTAAACTTTTGGCGGGAAGATTAAAAAGAGTGCTACATTCTATTATTTCTCCTTGTCAAAGTGCCTTTGTACCGGGAAGACAACTTCTTGATGGGGTTTTGGTGGCTAATGAAGTGGTGGATTATGCAAGAAAAGAAGGTAAGAATTGTATTCTCTTTAAAGTTGATTTTGAAAAGGCCTACGACAAAGTGAGTTGGGATTTTTTGAGATTCATGTTGAATAAAATGGGTTTTGGGGAACGTTGGAAGAAGTGGATGGAAATGTTAATTTTTCAAAGTAAGATGTCGGTGTTAGTTAACGGTAGTCCCACTAAGGAGTTTGGTGTTGAGAGAGGTTTGAGACAAGGTGATCCACTTTCACCTTTTCTCTTCGTTTTGGTGGCGGAAGGATTGGCGGGTTTGGTGAGAAAATCAACGGAATTGGAGGAGTTTAGTTGTTTCGTTATTGAGAGGACTTGTCCGGTAGATATCCTCCAATTTGCGGATGACACTTTGTTGGTGGGAGATGGGACGTGGCGTCACGTGTGGGCCGTTAAAGCGGTGTTGAGAGCTTTTGAGCTTATTTCGGGTCTTGGAATTAACTACCATAAAAGTAAATTAATTGGTATTAATTCTAATACTCAATTTATTGAGGCGGCATCTTTGGCTCTCTCTTGTAATGTGGAAGATAGTAATTTTGTGTTTCTTGGTATTCCCATTGGTTCAAATCCTAGGAATTTTTCTACTTGGATTCCGCTAATGGAGAAGATGAAAAGGAGGCTTTCGGGATGGAAAAATCGGTTCCTAAATTTAGGAGGTAGAATCACTCTCTTGAAATCTATTTTATGCTCTCTTTCTATCTTTACCATGTCTTTCTACAAAATGCCCATGAAAGTGTTAAAGGAATTTTCAAAAATTCAAAGTAATTTCTTGTGGGGAGGAACGGAGGATAAGAAGAAAATTCATTGGGTTGGTTGGAATGAGGTGTGTTTACCTTTTGAAAAAGGAGGGCTAGGCATCAAAAATATGGGGGACTTTAATATGGCACTTCTAAATAAGTGGAGATGGAGAATTCTTAAAGGAGACAAAGGTTTATGGCATGATATTTTGAGATCGAGATATGGTGATATTTCTATCAAAATCTCGTGCGGGGAAACTTCTAAAAGTGCTTCCTCATCTTGGTGGAAGGACTTGACTTTGATTTGTAAAAAATCCTATTCCGACCCCATTATGTCTCATTGTAGATTTATTGTGGAAAAAGGCTTTAATACTCCTTTTTGGGAATCTAGGTGGATGGAGGGTAGAATTTTGAAAGAAGATTTTCCGGATTTATTTGAGTTATCTAGTTTGAAAAGAGTTTCTATTGCTTGTATGGGAGGTTGGCGTGATGGTTGTTGGATTTGGGGCGATCTCGGTTTGAATGGCGTTGAGAACTTGGAAGAGCGGTTACTTGATGAGTTAATCTCTTTAAAATTGTCTCTTTCTCATCATGGCCTAAAGGAGGTAGGTTCGGATTCTTTGCGTTGGGATCTAAATCCGGATAACAATTTCACTGTTTCTTCTTGTTACGATGTTTATGCCACATTCCGGTTACCTTCTGGGCCGCCTAATAAGTTTGATGAGGCTTTGGGTATATTGTGGAAGATGGAGGTTCCTTTCAAGATAAAGGCTTTTGGTTGGAGAATTTTTGTGAATAGACTTCCAATGAAAGACCTTTTGGTGAATAGAGGTATTAATTTTTCTATTGACTCTTTACGTTGTTCCTTTTGTGGGGTTGATACCGAAAGTAGAAATCATTCTTTCTTTTCTTGTTATGTGGTGAAAAGAATTTGGTGGGAAATTGCTAAGTGGATTGGTAAACCGGTTGTGTTGGAGGATGAATGCCTTCCGAATTTTATGGAATGGTATTTATTTTGTCAACATAATAGAGTTAAAGTTGGCAAATGTGGGCTTGTTTGGTTAGCCACCACTTGGAGTATTTGGATATTAAGGAATGGTATTTGCTTTCGGTCAGCCAAGTGGAACATTAACAATACGGTGTGGGGTATAAAATTTTTGGTTTGGAAGTGGACCGTTTGCGGAAATATTAGTCATACCAATAGTACCTTTTATGAATTTAGCAAAGAGCCTTTGCTCTTTATTTCGTAAGCCTTTGGTATGTAATTTTTCCTCTTTTTTGTCGGGTCTCACACACCATTGTGTAAACAGGTTGGAGAACCCTTAGTTCTCCCGTTAATCAATTCTTGCTTACACAAAAAAAAAAAAAAAAAAAAAAAACCAAACATACCCTTAGAGAGAAATGGGTTTGAGTAATATCAATAATTAAATTTGATATATTGTGTTTTGTTATTATTTTATTTATAAAATATTAATAAATTAATTTATATCCATTAATTTATTTATTTACCTAAATATATCACTTAATAAAATATAGTTTGGTTTATTAATCTATACAATATATAAAGGGAATATTTTGTTTTTGTGTAGCCATTTTTTCTACCATTTTTACCCTTACTTTATTTTGTAATTTACTTAATAACGTCTTATTATTAACTTCCATATAACTTCTATTATTAACTTCCACGTAATTTCCTATTATTAAGTTTCACATAATGTTTTTTTTTTTAATTATATTTAAATAAAAACTATCATTTATATTTTCATTCATGTGCATTAAAAAAACGTGCCTGTCTGGACGCTAGTGTGTTTAATGTTAATATTTAGAGTTATTAAACTAAATAATTATTTTTCAGCCAATCTTAATTTACACCCGTTTTTCCTTTAACAGGAGTAATAGAGATATTATTATAGTAATGCTTTTAATTTATTATAATAATGTTTTTAATTTACACCCTTTTTTTTAAATAGGGTGTCTATTGTCACGTATTGCTACTACAAATGACATTTTATTTACAAATTTGCCACCGCGTTTATTATTTACACCCGTTTTCAGTATAATGGGTGTAAATTTTAAAATTATATTCGTCACTTTGCACTAGTGGTTATATGCTGACTTCGAGTCCCACTTGGTACCAGAAGAGGCTCGGGCGACCAGAGCGCCGAGAGACTGGAGCGTTGCGGCCGGGTACATCATGTGGTTCTATACCGTCTCACACCCATGCATGGTGCCCACTACTGAGGGATCGCCACCGAGACCTGCTCATCAGGAGATATTAGAGGAGCGGCAGTCTGAGCTAGACCATACTCAGGATGTCCTACCTCGCTGTCGCCAGATAGAGCAGATAGTGCGGCAGGCCATTGCGGACGATCACCTCCCTGAGGGCTCTGCTGGCAAACTTGCCGTTGATAGGATTATTGAGATTGCTCGGAGGGCACTTCAGTACCGCAGACATCGAGCCAGGACGGCGGGTAGGGGCATAGGAGCAGGGGAGCCAGGACAGATCCTTCGCCATACATAGTAGTTTTTTGTTTGATGTATTCTATTTTTATTACATTTATGTACTGTATTTTGACAGAAGTATTATTATGTATATATATTATTTTATTTTATATATGAATGTTTTCGAATGTATATTACGTTGCGACGATATATTAACATATGCGACCAACCAACATAACTGATTTAAAAAAAAAAAAAATTTCAGATCTGCAGATCAGGAATTTTTCCGGTTTTCCACATCCGGAACACATCAACGTTTTTTTAAAAAATTTGTGCGTCCGGATGTGCACATCTGAAATCAGGAGGCAAAAACGAAAATTCGCGTGGTGCCTAAGAAATATTGGTGGTGTATTAAGAAATTCTCTTTATTTTTCTTAGTGTAATTCGTAAGATTATTAAAGTTATATATGGGTGGTTGATTTTAGGTAGGCATAATAGTAAGAAGTGTAGCTTGTACGAATGGTACAAGTTCCCCTACGACTTTTTGTAGTATCGTAGGATTGTTGTTTGTTGTTATTTCGATTTGAGATTTCCTTAATCTCTTTTAATTGAAATTGCTTATAAAAAAAAGTTATATATGAGAACTATTTTTTTCATATATTTATCTGTTTTTTAGACTATGTGATTATGTTATATTATACCGTTGTGCAATGTAAAAATAGTGGATACTATTTTGACAGTCACCATGTGATTGTGCTAATCCACGAAACATCAATTTTGGACTTTCAAATGCAATTTCAAATAAGCCTTATAACTTATTAAATATGGAACACCACTTTGAAGATACATGAGGTTATATATGTCAAATTTCTTTGTTTGTATATGAATTATTGATCATTGTATTTTATGAACTATAAAGTATAATAAAATGAACCTTTTTTTGTATTAATCATTAAGTTGTTTGGGAAAACGTTTATTAATTTACCACATTCTTTCTATTAGCGAGATAATAATTTTTATGTAAAGTTCGACATCTTCGTGTTGCTACGATCATCAAACTAGGTGAACCTCATGCAGTCAACCTTGAATATGCTTATTTTACTATGAAGAAAATCACGTTTAAGATCCTTGAGTTTGTTTATATTTCGTTTATATATTATTGTCTATTTTCAAATTACTGTTTATTTTTCTTAAAGTAATTTGCACCAACTTTATTATGATTTATATATTAATCTGTTTTTTTCATCTAAGTGATTATGTTATATATATATCGGCTATACTGGCTAAATTAATTATATTATTGATATATCGGCTATATTAATGATTATATGTTTGATTTATTTATGTGTGAAGAAAAAGTATATTTGAGTTATGATAGTGTGTCTTCCTCCAATTCAGAAATTGATGTAGTCTATGACATGCACACACCAAAATTCATGAACACAATTAATGTTGGGGTACCAGTAAAGTTATTAAGAAAGTTATCTCAGGATTGTACAATGGAACACGACTAATAATCACCAAGATGAGAAAATATATGTTGTTGAATGAAAGATTATCTCAAGAAGTAATATCGTAGATAAGGCCTTTATACCTCGATTGTCCTTGACACCATCTGATGTTAGAATTCCTTTCATATTTTAGCGAAGACAATTTCCATTGGTTGTTTCTTTTGCTATGACAATTAATAAGAGTCAAGGTCACTTAAAAACATTGGAGTTTATATTCCTTCGCTGCTTCAAGAGGAGGAATGAAATTGTTGATAACTGATGAAGATAGTCGATATACAAATTCATTGTTAAGAGTCTCATTTCGGATAATATATGACCTAAACATGCCCTTATAAGTGGAGGCAATTTTCACCCTACAAGCCGGTTTTGTATGTTAAGTTAGGCCCAACAACATTTTTTTATATGGTATCAAGAGTCTTGGTTTCACTACTACGAAAAACCCATTTAACAACGGTTGGGAATGAAATATAATGACGCGGGCAAGGGCGTTGTTATGTAGATTGTTGTTTTATATATGATACTTACAATGACGGCCTTATATGTGTTGTAATAAACAGGAAAGCGCGCTAACTATCACAATGGTTTTACATTACACTGTTGTAATAAATATAATTGTCCTCGGTTCGATTCCCATCAGCACAGTTTTGATATTTATTTTTTGTTGGACAGCGCGCCAGATATTATAACGGTTAGGAAATATAACCGTCGCTAAAGTTTTGGTAAAATTAACAAATATCATCCTGCTTTTATAATTAATCCCATTTTTTTACCTGTATTATTGTTCTCCATATCTCAGCACAGCAGAAAAATACAATTCACATTTTGTGATACAGTTTTCATAATAATATTAATCGTGTCATATTCATAATATCACATATACCAGATTACAGTTTATCAGAACAAACAACCTACATAAATAAAATATCACATATACCATATTACAGTTTACACACATTACATAACTTCACATAATTGTAACTTGGTGTATTGGTATCTTGTCTCTTGGCCTGGTGTCTGAACTCAAAATACCTATGATTTCAAATAATTATACCTGTTAGTAAAAATACTTCTAAACTATAACATATAATTAATATATTATGAATAAATAATAAATTACATACTTGTTAATTTTCCCATATGCCTTCTTTATGATCGAGTCGTATAGCATGCACGACATCTCCATCAACTTCATCATATGAGTTAGGAACTTGTGTTGTGTAAGAAGGTGTGGACGGAATATCAAGACTTTCATCACTAAGAGGAATGTATTTTCCTTGGAGAACGATTGACCATTTCCCCGATTTGTCCGATGGATCGGAAACATAGAAAACTTGTTTTGCTTGAGAAGCCATGATGAATGGTTCTGTATTAAAAGATGCCTTGCCAAGGTCGACCTGGGTGAATCCTAAGTCATCAATGTCTACACCATTACTATTATTGGGAACCCACTTGCATTTAAATAAAGCCACTTTGAAAATAACATAATCAATCTCCCAAATCTCATCAATGACACCATAAAACGCGGTAGTTGCCAATACCGGATTCTTATCTTTCGAACTAGAGAAATACATCGATTCGGCTTCAACCATAACCCCACTATTTTGCATTGTACTACGATCATCTTTTGATTTTGTATGAAACGTATAATGACCAATGTCGTATGCACTCCAGGTAATGACACACAATTTTGGCCCGTACGACAACCATCTAAGTATCTCAGATGCACTAGGATCATTAGATACACTTTTATTAAACCAATCCATGAATCTATTGTTACGCCCTATCAATAAAAACTTGTCATTCATTCAGGGATATTTTTTCTTCATAAGTCTTTTGTGAGTATCTATGAAAGGTTGAACCTCATCTATATTATTAAAAATATAGAATTGTGATTGAATAACTACATCCCGAGCCATTGACCTAACATTTAGACCTTGAATACCTCTTTCGTCTGTGTCAGCATGACGAGACTTTGGAATTCCTATAGAATCTGCATCCGACAAATAGTTTGTACAAAACTTAACAGCTTCTTCTGTGATGTACCTTTCAACAATCGAAGCTTCCGGTCGGTGATGATTCTTCGTATATCCTTTAAAGATCTTCATATATCGCTCTATTGGATACATCCACCTTAAATAAACTGGATCACAAATTCTGATTTCTCTTACGGGATGAACAAGTAAGTGAACCATAATGTCAAAAAATGATGGCGGAAAATACATCTCCAATTGACACAAGATTATGACAGCCTCATCTTCTAATTCATCCAATATTTTGAAATCAAGAACTTTATTACATATGGCATTGAAGAATAAACACAGTCTCATTATAGTTACTCTCACATTTTTTGGAAGGATCCCACGGATAACCACTGGTAGAAGTTGTTGCATCAATACATGATAATCATGAGATTTTAAACCAATTAACTTGAGATCTTTCATTGATACAAGTTTCTTGATGATTGATGAGTAACCTTGCGGACCTTTAATACCTTGCAAACACTCACAGAACATATTCTTTTCCTTTTTAGAAAGAGTGTGACATGCTGGAGGCAGATAAGTTCTTTTTCCTTTCTCTATTGGAGCCAACTGTTTTCGCATACCCATCTTCTCCATATCAAGACGGGAAGTCTTACTATCTTTAGTCTTGCCCGGAATGTTTAGAAGTGTGCCAATCAAACTATCACACACATTTTTCTCCACGTGCATCACATCAAGACAATGTCTAACATCAAGACTTGACCAATATGGAAGATCAAAGAAGATGGACCTCTTTTTCCATATATTTTTCGCAACTGCCCCTTTTTCTTTTCCTCTCTTCCCAACTTTTTCTTTTTCTCTCTTCCCACCTTTTTCTTTTTCTCTCTTCCCAAGGATAACATTAATGTATTCCCGCCATTGATAAACTTCATCACCAGTTAAAGGTTTAGGAGCCTCACCAAACTCTTGCTCTCCATTAAAAGCCTTTCGCAATCTACGATAAGGATGACCCAGTTTTAGAAATTTTCGATGCCCAAGGTAAACGGTCTTTTTTCCAAACTCAAGTTGGTGATAACAAGTATCATCTTCACATATAGGACACGCTTTATGGCCTTTGACACTGTATCCCGCCAAGTTACCGTAAGCCGGAAAGTCGTTAATTGTGCAAAATTACATTGCACGCATATTAAAATTTTCCCCAGAATACGTGTCATCAACTTCAACGCCTTCATCCCACAAAAGTCATAAATCATCAATTAATGGACTAAGATAAACATCTATGTCGTTACCAGGTTGTCGTGGTCTAGAAATCATCATACTTAACAATATATACTTGCGCTTCATGCACAACCAAGGAGATAGGTTGTAAATAGTGAGAAGAACAGGCCACGAAGTATGATTAGTGCTCATATTACCAAAGGGGTTCATTCCATCGGTGGCAAGTCCAAGCCTAAGATTTCTTGGCTCGACTCCAAAATCCGGAAACAACGAATCAATTTTCTTCCATTGCAAAGAATCAGCTACATGGCGAATGTTTCCATCACGAATCCTTTCATCTGCATACCATCTAAGATTCTTTGCGTCATTCGAATTAGCAAAAAGTCTCTTTAATCGTGAAAGTATTGGCAAGTACCATAACACTTTAGCAGGAGGATGCTTCCTACTAACATTGTCATAGTGATCATTGTCATCACCATTGCTAGCCTTCAGCTTGTAACGCGACACACCACATTTCGGACATTGAAACAAGTCTTCATACTCTTTCCGGTATAATATGCAATCATTAGGGCAAGCATGTATCTTGATATACTCCAGACCAAGTGGACACAATATCTTCTTGGCCTCATAGCAACGATCCGACAATTTGTTATCTTCTAGTAACATTTGCTGTAGCAATTCAAGTAATTCCGTGAAACTTTTATCTGACCATCCATTTTTTTCCTTCAGATTAAACAACTTTAACACCGCCAACAATTGTGTGAACTCTGTGCATCCCTTATATAAAGGAGTGTCTTTATCACTACATAAATTATCATAAATATGAGCATTCATAAAAGAAGATTCCCCAATATCTCGGAACATATCCTCTAGGTGATCTTCCATATATTCATCTTCCTCCACTCTTTGACTTTGTGACGCCCGACTTTCCTTATTATCCACCTCACCATGCCACGCCCATATTATATAATTTTCACATATACCATCACAACAAAGGTAATTGTGTATTTCTTTCTTTGTACCCTTTTTGATATTAGCGCAAACAACACAAGGACAATAAAAGATATCATCATTGTCGGGAAGATGTTTATCAGCGTATTCAAGGAATTCACAAACTCTGTTCTCATAAACCGGATCTAATCTATTGGCTTTCATCCAACTACGATCCGTTACAACTTCTGAAATTTATACATGTATAATAATGTGAATGACACACCAAAATCTAATCCAAAAACTCAAGCATATGCATATACAATATGAACAAAGAAAAAATCATGAAGATGTACTCTCATACTAAACGTAAAGCATATGAAACATCTCATTCTGACTTGAGCATATACAATATGAACAAAGAAAAAAGGAATGAAGATGTTGAAGAGAATCTTACTTCGAAGCTGAAGAAGCAAATGAATGATGAAGACGGTCAATATTTGAGCATAAACCAAGAAAAAAGGAATGAAGATGTTGAAGAGAACCTTACTTCGAAGCTGAAGAAGCAAATAAATGAAGACGGTCAATATTTGAGCATAAACCAAGAAAAAAGGAATGAAGATGTTGAAGAGTACCTTACTTCGAAGCTGAAGAAGCAAATGAATGAAGACGGTCAATATTTGAGCATAAACCAAGAAAAAAGGAATGAAGATGTTGAAGAGTGTAAAGGTTGGGGCGTCGCTGGCTCACTTGTTCGATTAGGGAGTCTTATGAAAGAAATACATAATAAATTTTGTTTTAATTTATCAGTAAACCTTTTAATCTCGGTGGAGAAACAAACCGTAGTGGAATCTTAAGTGAAATGTATCCTAAAAAAAAGGTAAAAATGTGTTGCAGGGAATCGAAGCTTGTTACATTTCATTTATTACTACGGTTGTTCATCTTAACCGTTGTAAAATAATTTACAATTTATTTTTTAAATAATGGACTTAAGTGACACACGCTAAATGTACTCTACAAAATGGAAAAAATGTAGTTGCAGGAAATCGAAGCTTGTTACATTTCATTTATTACTATGGTTGTTCATCTTAACCGTTGTAAAATAATTTACAATTTATTTTTTAAATAATGGACTTAATTGACACACGCTAAATGTACTATAAAAATTGGAAAAAATGTAGTTGCAGGGAATCGAAGTTTGATACATTTTATTTATTACTACGGTGGTTTCATTCAACCGTCATTAAATGACTCAGCTTTTAAATGGGCGCGAAATTTTTAACCTATTACAACTGCATAAAAGGATGCGTTGTAAGCCTGGCGTTGTTGTTTTAGCGTTTTGTAGTAGTGTTTAGGATTCGGTAGGGCACCTGCTACCAGGTTTCCGCTATCGGACCACCCAACATTTATTTTCACTCTAGATGTTCAATCTTGGACGTAAGGGAGTGTGTTAAGAGTCTCATTTAAGATAATATATGGCCTAAATATATCCTTATAAGTGGATGCAATTTTCATCCAACAAACCGGTGTTGTAGAGTAAATTAGACTCAATCACATTTCTGAACCTTCTTCATTAAACATTGTATATAAATAAGTCTTTGGAAATATGTGACATAAAAATATCATAAAAGTATATGTACTTTATTTTTTTTATGTACGGTTAATATAATTTTATCTATTTTAAATCTAATCTTTATAAAATATATACATTTTGAAACAGACTCGGGCGTTTATATTCTTTCTAGTAATGTTATAGTACTAATAATGCAATATACCAGTCAACAAAATTGACATCAATTAGCATACCAATAGTATTTTATGAAAATAAATAAATAAACAATATATTATACTATTTATAACAATGTAATATATCAGGCAAAATTATGGGGACGAGTTGCGTACTAAGTCGCTTTCTTTAAAACGTTCCGTCGTATTGTCAAAATTATACAATGCTGTCACGTTTCGACGACGTCTCTAGGATAAAACAACTCATTATAAAAATACGATTATCACTTGAACTATAATAAATCGTTCATAGAGATACACTTCCAGATGGTGTTTTAAACCACTCATATCTGAAAATAATTTTAGTCGTAGATGGTGCGATAAACCACTCGAAAAATAAAGAAGGACAAAAATAATTTGAGATGAAGAAAATAAAAAGGGAGAAAACAGATTCCAAAAATTCAGAAAATTGGCGTGCTTTGCAATTGAACTGATGAACCATATTAATGGGTAGGAGATTCAACTGAATGGAGAGAAAATAGTTGGAGAGTGGAGAGAAAATAGTGGGAGAGTGGAGAGAAAAAAGTGAAAGGGAGTTATTCAGTCAAAACTAAGTTAAAACTAGGTTTTGATGAGTGACACATTATAATTATTATTTAATAATTAATTAATATTAATTATTTAACTTCCAAGTAATCAATTAGAATTAACTTCCATTAATTAATACGGATGACCATTTCAAATTCACATCAAGTTTTTCAACAATCCCCCACTTGAACTTAAAAGGTGATTTTAGAAGTAACGTCAAACGTTTCTAAGATTGTGCATAAGTAAAGGTTTCTACGACTTGAACGTCTACGTAGTAGGTATGATTCTGATTCAACAAGAGTGACACCATTGTCTTGAACTCTATCTACGACATAAAACCCGCATATAACCTTTTCTTAAGGTGTATTCTAATAGCTTGTGCTTTAATGGCCTTTCACGTGTATCCCGGTTTAGTGAAGACTCTAGGAATTGTGCCTCAAAATTACATAGGAATCAACCTAAGTTCCACAATCACAAAGGTGAGTCTATCAATAGTACTCCTGTAGGCCAGCTACTCCCTCATACAAAGTATACATCTCATTTAGAGTTTCTATTATCTCATTCTCTTATTGCTTCAAGATTCCTGCTTCAATTGCATGATCATCTCATATTGCTCACGACTTATTATTACCCATTGAACCTATTTCTTAGGATCTCTAGTCATCTAGGTCAGGTTACAATCATGAACAACTTATTTCTCATAGGCATTAGTGTAACACCCCAAATTTATGAGAAATATTTATTCAATTTATTTAAATATAATATTTGTGAATCTTCCATGAATTTTGGTGGCCCGTGTCGATGTCGGGTTTTGTGGAGTTTTGGTTATTTTAATTAAATATTAGTATATAATATGAATATATTAGTATTATTATTAATTTAAAATAGTATTAAGGGCAAAGTGGACAATTCAAGAGAATTAGTGAGGGCATTATGGAGAAAGCCCATATTTGAGGCCCAAGAGTTAAATTAACCAAAAAGGAGGAATTTAGGAGAATTAGAATTCAGTTGTGATTAACCGTGAAAAGAAGGAAAGAAGGTGCAGAGCTCTGAGGAAAGAAGGGAAACGGTGAGGATTCGTGAAGGTTTCCGCAGGATCGATAGAGAAAGCTTAGATTCGACAATCTAAGGTATGAGGAGTATTGCCTTTCATTGTTTTCAATATAGAACGTGATGTGTTGAAAATGAGTTTTGAGGTTTTTGGGGTTTTTGAAGGGTTTATGAGTTATTGATGATTTGGAGGTATTTCTAATAATCGATGATGGATTATTAAGGGTTGAATTGATTTGGGGTAAAATAAGCCTTCGAGGCAAAACCTTTGTTTTGACGATGTGCGGGATCTTGTGTGAGAAAGAGATTAATAGGGTTTATGGGAATCTTGGGAGTTTGTGTAGGTTTAGGTGATTTTGAGTCAGAATAGTGAAATTAATCGACCTGATAGTTGTAGGTTTTGTGTCCATAATGGTTATGATGCATTATGAATGTGGTCAGGATGTTTTTGGGTCATTTGGGGATGAAATCGCAGGTACTTTTGGAGTTGTGGTGCTACTGGTGCATATCAGCGATTTGCTGTAATCGCAGGTTCGCAAAGCGAACCAATCCTTCGCACGACGAATGTTCGCCTGGACTTGCAAAGCGAGTAGCGCAACGAATGCGCGATAACTGTGATGATTCTGGGATTATTTTCTGAGATGTGGTGTCGTGGGTTCGCACAGCGAATGTCCCAGCGAAGGGCTTCGCAAAGCGAATGAAGTGGCGAAAAGAGGCAGAATAGGGGCTTTGTAGGGATTCTGGGATTCGCTAGAGCTTCGCAAGGCGAAGGTCCCTGCGAATGTGTTCGCACAGCGAACTGCTGCTATTTTGTGAAATTTGTTTATGATGCTGTGATGTTCTGAGGTTTTGGTGCTGTGATATTTTGATGATTTACTATGATGTTATTGATGATATTGATGATGATGATTTGTGATGTTTTGATGTTTTGATGCTGTGATGTTTATGATGATTCACCAAGATGATATTGATGAATATGAGATTATGATATTGTGATGTTTTGATGAATAATTGATGATGTGAATTACTAAGAGATATGTTGATGATTTTTTGACGATGATACATGACTATTTGATGTGGATTATCATGAGTTATATTGATGATTACGAGATGCTGATTAATGATGTTTTGATGACGTATTTGATGATATGATGAATATGTGATTTTGATGGATGATGATGCACGTAATGACTTTTATTGATGATGATGATTAGGACTTTTTGCATCATGCATTCATAGCATTTGGACTTCGGTCTATTGATGATGTTAGACTTCGGTCCAGTGACGATGTTAGGACTTCGATCCTGTGGTGGCTTCAATCCCATTGTGTGGATTGAGGTGTTTATGACGTGCTCCCTTGTGGAGGGTTGATGGCCTAGTGTCCATCTCTTGTGACGATTGGTACCACATGCATGAGTCTTGTTGTGCATTGAATTTTATGTGGCATTGACGTGATGTTGTGATATAGTGATTCCTGATGTTTTCCCTGTTGATGTTGTATATGATGATGACGCAATTTTTATGCATATCTTATTTTATATTGATTATAATGAATTGTTTTACTCACCCTGCCAGTTTGAATGTTACCACCGCGTGGGTAACATGCAGGTGATCAGGTTTATCCATGGATGCTTTCGAGGACTTGAAGTTTAATTGCTTTTGGTCGATTTAGAGGGTCTTGCTCTGATAGCGTAACATCGGGTTGGGGTCGTTTGAGTCGAACTATGCTGTTTCCCTATTTTTGTTGTTATTTGATGATATGGTTTTAATTTGACTATTATGACGTTTGTCGAAAAACCTTTTTATTTGAAAATTTGAGTTCCGCTGCCATTGAAGGCTTTTTGTGAAACTTTGAGGAAACCCTTTTGTTTACAGGGTAACTCATGTTATTTTGATTTAATGAGAAATGTGCACCTTTTGAGGTGATTTTTATGCCTTACTCTGATTATTTAAGTTGTTTCTGCTGCAACATTATTGGGGGTAGAAAAGGGTGTTACATTAGTGGTATCAGAGCAGGTCGGTCCGTCCGGCCAGGTTCTCTAATATTGTTTATTCCCTAGTGTGTGACATGTGTGTGAAACCCTGTCGATGCTTGTTTTGTTTTCCATTTACAGGTTGGGAATGAATCAAGTGGGGGAGAAGACGGTGCTTCTCCAAGATGCTTCAAGTGTGGAGCGATGGCTAAGTGCAGTGTTGGATGCTACGACGGTTTGGTAAGATAGTTTGTACCGCCTCGTGATAGTCGGCTGTTATTGACAAATTGAGGAACTGATCACCCTTAATCTCTTGTTGATAATTGACGGGATCATGTGGGATGGGATAGACGTGTCTTGCGAGCTTAAGCGGTGTGCGCAGTGAATTATATGGAGCTAAGCCAAGTGCTTACAGATGGTTTTGATGAGTCGATGTAGGATAGTGCTGAGATGTTTATGTTGTGGGTAACTTTGAGTATTATTGAAGGTGGAGAAGCAGGTGTTTTGCTTTTGTTTGTGAAATTTCGGAAGTGTTTCCTGATGACGTAAGTGATTGGCCTCCAGAGCGAGAGGTAGAGGTTGTGACAGATTTGATACCACGTATGAGTCCGGTGTTAATGGCTCCTTACCGGATGTCTACATCTGAGTTGAGAGAATTGAAGAAACAATTGGAAGAGTTGCTTGGGATGAAGTTTGTTCGACCGAGTGTTTTCTATGAGGTGCTCCTGTGTTGTCGGTGAAGAAGAAAGATGGTACTATGAGATTGTGTGTGGATTATAGATAGTTGAATAAAGTGATGATCAAGGATAAGTATCCACTTCCAAGGATTGATGATTTTATGGATCAGCTTGTAGATGCTTGTGTGTTTAGCAAGATTGATTTGAGGTTTAGTTATCATCAGATTCGTGTTAAGCCCGACGATATTCTGAAGGCGGCTTTCAAAACGAGGTATGGTGACTATGAGTATACTGTGATGTCGTTGGTGTGTCTAATACACCTAGTGTTCAAGGAGTATATGAATCGGATCTTTCACGAGTATTTGGATAAGTTTGTGGTGGTGTTTATCGATGATATCTTGATATATTCTAGATCTGAAGAAGAACATGTCGAGCATTTGAGAACTGTGTTGCAAGTACTGAAAGAGAAGAAGTTGTATGCAAAGTTGTCCAAGTGTGAGTTTTAGTTGAAGGAAGTGAGTCTCCTTGGCCATGTGATTTCAAGTGGAGGGATTGTTGTTGATCCTTCTAAACTTGATGTTGTGTTACAGTGGGGGACTCCGAAGTCTGCTGCTGAGATGCGGAGTTTTCTGGGATTGGTAGGTTATTACCGCAAGTTTATTGAAGGCTTTTCTAAGTTGGCATTACCTTTGACTCAGTTGACTCAAAAGGGTCAGAATTTTGTGTGGGATGTAGCTGGTGAAGAGAGTTTTGTGGAATTAAAGAAGAGATTGACTACTGCTCCAGTGTTGATTTTGCCTAATCCAAGTGAATCTTTTGTGGTGTATTGTGATGCGTCGAAGATGTGTCTTGGTGGAGTATTGATACAAAATCGACAAGTTGTTGCTTATGCTTCGAGACAATTACGAGTCCATGAGAGGAATTATCCTATGCATGAATTGGAATTGGCCGCGGTGGTGTTTGTGTTGAAAATTTGGAGACATTATCTGTTTGGCTCTAAATTTGAAGTGTTAAGTGATCATAAAAGTCTGAAGTACTTATTTAATTAGAAGGAATTGAATATGAGGCAGAGGAGGTGGTTAGAACTATTGAAGGATTTCAATTTTGATTTGAGTTATCATCCGGGCAAAGCAAATGTAGTGGCCGATGCATTGAGCAGAAAGTCATTGCATATGTCGATGCTTATGGTGAAAGAATTGGAGTTGATTGAGCAATTCAGAGATTTGAGTTTGATATGTGAAGCGACTCCTGACAGTGTGAAGTTGGGAATGTTGAAGTTGACTAGTAGTATTCTGGAAGAAATCATAGTGGGACAGCAATCTGATTTAAAGTTGGTTGACCAATTGACTTTGATTAACCAAGGTGACGGAGGTGACTTCCGGATTGACGAGGATGGTGTGATGAGGTTTCGAGATAGAGTATGTGCCCCAGATGTTCCAGATATTAAGAAGAGCATTCTTGAAGAAGGACATCGAAGTAGGTTGAGTATTCATCCCGGTGCTACGAAGATGTACCAAGATTTGAAAAAGTTGTTTTGGTGGCTAGGTATGGCGAAGGATGTTGCGGAGTTTGTTTATGCGTGTTTGA
Source organism: Lathyrus tuberosus (assembly GCA_022829125.1). Classification (NCBI taxonomy): domain Eukaryota; kingdom Viridiplantae; phylum Streptophyta; class Magnoliopsida; order Fabales; family Fabaceae; genus Lathyrus; species Lathyrus tuberosus. Next base: position 236,332 of record JALAZF010000491.1, on the reverse strand, counting down.
CTTGTCAGAAGTCAAAGGTTGAGCATCAGAAGCCTTTAGGTATGATGCAGCAGCTGAGGATTCCAGAATGGAAATGGGATAGTATTTCCATGGATTTTGTGGTGGGGTTGCCGAAGACTGCTAAGAGAAATGATTCAATTGGGTGATCGTGGATAGATTAACTAAGTCGGCTCATTTCTTACCGATGAAGATTAATCATTCCATGCAGAAGCTAGCTGAGGTGTATATTGAGGAGATTGTGAAGTTACATGGGGTACCTTCGAGTATTGTGTCGGATAGAGATCCGAGGTTTACATCGAGGTTCTGGAAGAGTTTGCAAGATGCGTTGGGTACCAAGTTGAGGATGAGTTCCTCCTATCATCCGCAGACTGATGGTCAGACAGAAAGGACGATCTAATCTTTAGAGGATTTGCTGAGGGCTTGTGTGTTGGATCATGGAGGATCGTGGGATAGCCATTTTCCGTTGATTGAGTTCACGTACAATAATAGTTTTCATGCTAGTATTGTAATGGCGCCCTACGAAGCTTTGTATGGGAGAAGGTGTAGGACTCCTTTGTGTTGGTATGAATCGGGCGAGAGTGCGGTACTCGGACCCGAAATTGTGCAAGAGACGACAGAGAAGATTAAGAAGATCCAAGAGAGGATGAAAGCTTCGCAGAGTCGTCAGAAGAGCTACCATGATAAGAGGAGGAAAGCACTTGAGTTCCAAGAGGGAGATCACGTGTTTTTGAGGGTGACGCCAGTGACTGGTGTAGGTCGATCTTTGAAGTCTAGGAAGCTCACTCCACGTTTTGTTGGTCCATACCAGATATCACAAAGGATAGGAGAGGTAGCCTATCGAATTGCTTTACCGCCGTCACTTGCGAATTTGCATGACGTGTTCCATGTGTCTCTGTTGAGGAAGTACATTCCGGATCCGTCGCATGTGAACCAGATGGATGATGTACAAGTGAGGGATAATCTGACCGTGGAAGCATTGCCTGTGCGTGTCGAGGGCCGAGAGACGAAGAAATTGCGGGGTAAAGACATAACTCTGGTGAAGGTGTTGTGGGGTGGACCAGCTGGTAAAAGTTGGACTTGGGAACGTGAACATCAGATGAGGGAGTCGTATCCGACTCTATTTCCTTGAGGTAATTTTCGAGGGCAAAAATTCTTTAAGTGGGGGAGAGTTGTAACACCCCAAATTTATGAGAAATATTTATTTAATTTATTTAAATATAATATTTGTGAATCTTCCGTGAATTTTGGTGGTCCGTGTCGATGTCGGGTTTTGTGGAGTTTTGGTTATTTTAATTAAATAATAGTATATAATATGAATATATTAGTATTATTATTAATTTAAAATAATATTAGAGGAATTAAGGGCAAAGTGGACAATTCAAGAGAATTAGTGAGGGCATTATGGAGAAATCCCATATTTGAGGCCCAAGAGTTAAATTAACCAAAAAGGAGGAATTGAGGAGAATTAGAATTCATTTGTGATTAACCGTGAAAAGAAGGAAAGAATGTGTAGAGCTCTGAGGAAAGAAGGGAAACGACGAGGATTCATGAAGGTTTCCGCAAGATCGATAGAGAAAGCTCAGATTCGACAATCTAAGGTATGGGGAGTATTGCCTTTCATTGTTTTCAATATAGAATGTGTTGTGTTGAAAATGGGTTTTGAGGTTTTTGGGGTTTTTGAAGGGTTTATGAGTTATTGATGATTTGGAGGTATTTCTGAGAATCGATGATGGATTATTAAGGGTTGAATTGATTTGGGGTAAAATAAGCCTTCGAGGCAAAACCTTTGTTTTGACGATGTGTGGGATCTTGTGTGAGAAAGAAATTTATAGGGTTTATGGGAATCTTTGGAGTTTATGAATGTTTAGGTGATTTTGAGTCAGAATAGTGAAATTAATCGACCTGATAGTTGTAGGTTTTGTGTCCTTAATGGTTATGATGCATTAGGAATGTGGTCAGGATGTTTTTGGGTCATTTGGGGATGAAATCGAAGGTACTTTTGGAGCTGTGGTGCTACTGGTGCGTATCAGCGATTTGCTGTAATCGCAGGTTTGCAAAGCGAACCAATCCTTCGCACGGCGAATGTTCGCCTGGACTCGCAAAGCGAGTAGAGCAGCGGATGCGCGATAACTGTGATGATTCTAGGATTATTTTCTGAGATGTGGTGTCGTGGGTTCGCACAGCGAATGTCCTAGCGAAGGGCTTCACAAAGCGAATGAAGTGGAGAAGAGAGGCAGAATGGGGGCTTTGTTGGGATTCTAGGATTCGTTAAAGCTTCGCAAGGCGAAGGTCCCAGCGAATGTGTTCGCACAGCGAACTCAGCAGCGAACTGCAGCTGTTTTGTGAAATTTATTTATGATGCTGTGATGTTCTGAGGTTTTGGTGCTGTGATATTTTGATGATTTACTATGATGTTATTGATGACATTGATGATGATGATTTGTGATGTTTTGATGTTTTGATGCTGTGATGTTTATGATGATTCACCAAGATGATATTGATGAATATGAGATTATGATATTGTGATGTTTTGATGAATAATTGATGATGTGAATTACTAAGAGATATGTTGATGATTTTTTGACGATGATACATGACTATTTGATGTGGATTATCATGAGTTATATTGATGATTACGAGATGCTGATTAATGATGTTTTGATGACGTATTTGATGATATGATGAATATGTGATTTTGATGGATGATGATGCACGTAATGACTTTTATTGATATGATGATTAGGATTTTTTGCATCATGCATTCATAGCATTTGGACTTCGGTCTATTGATGATGTTAGGACTTCGGTCCAGTGACGATGTTAGGACTTCGATCCTGTGGTGGCTTCAATCCCATTGTGTGGATTGAGGTGTTTATGACGTGCTCCCTTGTGGAGGGTTGATGGCCTAGTGTCCATCTCTTGTGACGATTGGTACCACATGCATGAGTCTTGTTGTGCATTGCATTTTATGTTGCATTGACGTGATGTTGTGATATAGTGATTCCTGATGTTTTCCAGTTGATGTTGTATATGATGATGAAGCCATTTTTATGCATATCTTACTTTATATTGATTATAATGAATTGTTTTACTTACCCTGCCTGTTTGAATGTTTCCTCCACGTGGGTAACGTGCAGGTGATCAGGTTTAGCCGTGGATGCTTTCGAGGACTTGAAGTTTAATTGCTTTTGGTCGATTTAGAGGGTCTTGCTCTGATAGTGTAACATCGGGTTGGGGTCCTTTGAGTCGAACTATGTTGTTTCCCTATTTTTGTTGTTATTTGATGATATGGTTTTAATTTGACTATTGTGACGTTTGTCGAAAAACCTTTTTATTTGAAAATTTGAGTTCCGCCGCCATTGAAGTCTTTTTGTGAAACTTTGAGGAAACCCTTTTGTTTACAGGGTAATTCATGTTATTTTGATTTAATGAGAAATGTGCACCCTTTGAGGTGATATTTATGTCTTACTCTGATTATTTAAGTTGTTTCTGCTGCAACATTATTGGGGGTAGAAAAGAGTGTTACAATTAGTCCCATCTTCTTGGATGTATTATGGACTTTCTCTCTAACTAATCCTTTCGTCAAATGATCTGCTAAGTTTTCATCAGTGCGTACATGATCCACTCTTACAGCTCCTTTAGAGATACAATCTCTAACGGTGATATACTTTCTTCTAATTTGACGTCTTTTATCATTATAATAACGGTTCTCAATTTTTACAATAGCCGCGGTACTATCACAGTGGATCAACACAGCTTGCAAAGGTTTTTCCCACAGAGGGATCTCTACTAGGAAGCATCTTAACCAACTTGTTTCTTCACTAGTTGTGGCTAGTGCTATAATATTAAACTCCGTTGTGGACTGAGCTAGGATAGTATGTTTCTATGATTTCCAAGATACAACTCCTCAAACTATACTAAATATATAGCCACTAGTAGCTTTGGAGTTATCAAATAAGGTGTTCCAATCTGCATCACTGTATCCTTCTAGTACACCAGGAAATTTCTGGTAATGTAGCTCAAGATCCATGGTCCTTTTAATGTAGCTCATGACTCGCTCAATAGATTATCATTGCTCGTTACTCGGTCTACTCGTAAACCTGCACAACAATCCTATAACATATGCAATGTCGGGTCTAGTACAATCAATGGTATACCTATGACTGCCAACGATGCTCACATATTCTTTTTGTTTGACAATTTCACCAGTGTTCTTAAACATTTTCACACTTGAATCATATGGTTTGCATGCAGGTTTACAGTCAAAGTATTTATATTTCTTTAAGATATTTTCCACATAGTGTGATTAATCCAAAGAAACTCCTTGTTCGGATCTCATGATCTTGATACCAAGGATCACACTTGCTTCTCAAAGGTCTTTCATATCAAAGTTGTTGCACAACATTGATTTCAAATCGTTAATGGTCTGAATGTTTGATCCATGTCGCGGTGAAAATTGGATAACAAATTATTAATTAACTTGTATCGTATTTTTAATGTCACCACCGGTCTTTGATTTATCCAAAGGAAGGGAGAAAAAACCGAATTCCCACAATGCAATGCAAATGCACTAAGATTCTAAGTTCGGGGGTTGGTTATACCTAGGGAAGGTGTTAGCATCCTAGATATCTGTAGTACTCTATAGGAACCTCTTGATTCAATTATGTTATTTATTATCTGTTTGCTAAAGGTTCTATGCTAAAGGTTGGAAAACCCTAGGGGTTAGTATCTAAGTATACTCGATAAAGCATCGCACTTTACGCCTACGTATCCTCGGGAATAGAATCAGAGTATGCGTAGTTCTACGTCTACTGATCTATTGACCATGGCCAATATTCAGAGGGGAAATGAGTACAATCTCATTGTAGAGTTTAAGAACTCTCTAGATCTAGTTGTAACGGACCTATATTGAAGTTTAGTCAGTAGGGGAAGTGATAAATTCATTATGATGAATATCACTAAGAGTTGAAGAATTCTTCCTAAAGCTAATTGTGATTTCTATGACTCTAATGAGGCCAAGAAACAAAGTTCCTTCCTAAGAGGCTACTTAGGTTAAGATGGGGGTCATTACTTATCTTTAAGGTAACAATTATGAATGCAAATGATATGCACCATGCACAATAACATGGTCATCATGCATGGGATTTTCCTTTGGATATTAATGCGATTAAGTTACGTTGTTTAGGCGATGGTGCTAGCAAGGTGATGCTAGACTTGTGTCTTATGACCAAAAGGTTGAATGCGATACCCGAAGGTGATCGACTTACATGGGTAGAAAATGGGCTCGACGTTGGATCGAGAATTTTTGATATTGTTTTGAAAAGGTTTGGACAGTAGTAAATAAACATACAGATAGAAGTAAGATATGATAAACACATACATTATAAAATGTCAAGGTAAGGCATAATATAAGTTACAACATTGATATGAGATAATATAATGGAAACAACATAAGCATGAGGATGGCAATATGTTTCATGATGAGATATGGATAAGATGAATATGATTCAAGTAGAATGATTAAAATGATATCCATATGTTTAAATCTTTATGAAGACAAACATGTAGAGTGATAATTAAGAATGAAAATCAATATGCTTAAATCTTTAGGAAGACAAACATATAGAATGATATTAAAGATGACGATCAAAAAGAGTGATATTAAAGATGACAATTTAGAAGGATGATATTCATGTAAAAACCAAACATATGGCCAACCAACATGGATAGGTTAATTCAAGGATTAAACAAGTCAATTAATGAAATAACACTTCAAAATTAACCAAGGCGCTCATAGGTGACACTAATAATTAAGCCAAAATTGATAATCAAGACAAAACTAACAATTAACACACAAGGTAATTTGAAATTGACTACATGTGGATAATTAACATTTAGGAATTAATAATTAATCATACCTTGAAAATTAGAGAATGACAAATTCAAAATCAAGACACAAATAGGTAATTTAAGAATTAACAACATGATTAGAAATAACAATTGATATCACAATTAGAAATTAACAATACAACCCAAAATGAAATTAATAATTAAAATTAAAACTAACACAACAATTAGCAATTAGAAATATAACTAACAATAATAAAACATCACATATTAATTAATGGTAAAATCAATAATTAGGGGTACGAACTATAAAAATAAATATTTTTAGAGTTTTAAATATATAAAACATTTTAAGCAAAATAAATAAAAGAATTTTAAAAAGAAGAGAAGATTTTGAAGAGGAAAAAAAAAGCTGAAATAAAAAGCAAGGGGTGTATTGGTGATTTAGTTCAGTTAGAAAAATAAGAAGAAGTAAATTGGGCCAGATATGAGGGGGTGTATATAGTGAAAGGCGCAAGGCCCATCAAGGAGAGGGAAAGCTTTCAGGCGAAAAAAAGGAAATAACAAAATGGGTGATCCAAGGATCGAACCCGGTACATTTTGGTGAAAGGCGAGATGCAAGGCGTGTGGTAGACCGTTGGGACGGCAGATACATCCGTTCATATATCCGCAACCATTAATTAATAAGCCAAAATGAATCATGAAAACAATAGAATGAAAACAAACACATGCGCAGACGTTTTAAACGTGTTTCAAACCAACAATTACCCAACTTCTAATCTTTGTAACTCTACCAAAACTTAACTAAATCACACGGAATAAAAGGCCAGATTGGAGCATTTTAAACATGGAACAAGATGCTGTTATCACTTGAGCAAGATGTTGGTTATGACATGAGCATTAGGCAAACGAAAACCAGGGTCCAGCAAGAATTTCAGTTTAAGAAAAAGCAATAAACCTTCTGTTTCAAACAATAGATAACATGCTGACTTAAAACAAACACAATATGTCAATCCAAACCTTTGGATTCTCACTCACGATGAACAAAATGCTAGGCCCGAAAACAGTTATCATGCTTTCAAACAATAGTTCGCATACTGATTCAAAAAAACGTGAACAGTGCAAAGCACGAAAAAAACATGGCATTAATCATGTTATTATCAACATAATCCACAGAAAACAACTGAACAGGTGTATGGGTACGACATTGAAAGCAAAAGGAGAACCACGATACACTTAATATGCCAAATAATAACTAAGTAAACAAACCTCTACTCCATAAAAAACAACATGAATCTTACACCCCTTGATAATAGTATGCACGTATGGACAAACTGAACATCCAAAATGAACACTCCGTTTCTAAACTTCAACTAAAAAACCCCGGCAGTATACTTTCACACGTCATACATTGTAAAACATCTTTGGTGTTCATGGTTTCATTCTAAAATAATAGAAGCAGTATGTTGACATGTATAACATTAATAATCTTAAACCATACAAACTCATAAATGATCACACAAGCCAGTATGCACAAAATAAAACCGAACATGATATTTAACACTAGGGCAGCCACGGGGCTTTCTCAAGACAACTTAATCATGAAGTTCCTTATAACACAAACACAACATTGTAGCAAACAGCATGGTAAATGCATATTCATTTTGATATATAAATAAACATGATAAAGTAGAGTTCGACACAACTTACCTCTTTCCCACGCAAGTTTGCAAGCCTTCTTCTCCCTCCAACTAGCTCTCGTGTGCCAAAGAGACAATGCTTCAGAGGGGTCTTGATGTTTGCTTAGTGGTTTTCTGTCTGTCACGAGTTTTTGAGTGTGGAGCAATGGTGGTTTTGGAAGGGTGTTCTGAGTATTGTTGTAGTGATTTTTTGTGTGTTTCTTCCTCTCTTTCGAATGAATATTCTGAGGAAGTTGGGGCCTCCTTTTATAGGTGAGTTTGATGCATGGCTTAGGATGCATTAAATGGATGTTCCCTGCATGGCTGCAAGCGTGGCTTGTGATTCTTGAGCCGTGTGAAAGTAAGTTTGCCTTTTTCCTCCTTTTGTATGCTTGGGACAAGGCATATAGCTATACCTTGGGTTATTCCCTTTTTGCACGGGCTAGGGGAGTGTTAGAATGATGTGGTGAGGTCAGATTATTGCATTTGGAGAGAGGGGAAAGAAAATTTGAATTCAAAACATGATGTTCTTGGTGCAAAAATTAACTCGTATGGCCATATTGTTCACAAGATATTTCCTAACTTAATGATCCAATTTTAATGCTCTTGGGTTCAAATGAAAGTTCTTGGATGATACTTCAATGTTGATGTTGGAAAGTAATTGAAATAATGTCTTGAATTGGTAGAAAAATCCCTCACAAGTCGTGTCCCCAAAGCTGCCAAAAGAACTTAAAAAAATTCTAAGTTATTGAAATTTGACAATTTCAAGTGCCCTACTTTGACGACCCATAACTTGAGAATGGTTTGTCCTATGGAGATGTTCCACATATGGTTGGAAAGCTCTCAACAAGCTCTACAACTTTCATTTGAGACTCGAGACTTGAATCCAAATGGAAATTGGTGAAAAGTGGTGTCAAAGTTGAGGAAAGGAGTGATGAAAAGGGCTGAAAAATTTTCTAAGTGTTGGGCCAAAACGCCTTGTAAGCTCCATAACTCAAAATCCAAGCATTTTTAGGCAAAAAGTCATATGGAATGAATTAAAGATCTTGATGAAAGCTTTCCAATGAGCCTTGAGTCGCTTAATTTGAGTGCACGGTTTAGGAGTTATGGTTATTTTAAATCGGGCTATTAGGGGGAAAATGCCGTATACGAAGCCTTTCGCGACAAAAGCCCTACTTATCTTACAAGAAACCTCATGAAACTTGGTGTGGATGCTTTTAATACTTCATGAGACAATGTATGATGATTAAATCCATTAACACTTCAATTGATCCAAGATTCCAAAAGATTAGGGTTTCAGTCGAACCCTAATTACGCCTGTGAACGCACTGAGGTCGATCCTTGTGAGTTTGTTTCTTCCTTCCCATCTAAAGGTCTTAGGAGACTCTTGAGGATGTTGATAAGCCAATAGCATTGATAATTAGGTTTTAGGGGATCATCTTGATGAAAAATCAAGGTTGTTGGCTGGTAAGCGTCACAGAAACCCTAGTTTTGAGATATAGTGGGATTGCGGCTCAAATTCCGCTCGTTGAGAACCCATAGACCTTGGGTTTTTGTTAAATGATATCTATTGGATGTAGATGGCATTATATGGTAAGTGATCCATACCAATCTTGATTTGATAAAGCCAAAACTTAATGATCCCTTCAGGATAGAACCCTAATTCCAAAGCTCTTGTATTGGAGATCTGTTGTCGATTTGACTTGCTTAAAACAACTTGTGGAGCCTCACGATGATATGTAGACCTAATTTGAACACAAATAAATAAACTACAAGATATGGGTTAGCTCAAACAAATGCAGAGATGCTCCTAAGATGCACAAAAGCTGGATGACATCTAAGGGTAAAAATTTAGGGTACAACAGTTGCCCCTATTTAAATAGCCTCACCGGAGGACACGAGGGACGGAGATTCCGGAGGCACCTAGGTGAAAGGTATTTAAATATAGCAAACCAAAAATTTTGCCCTTAGATGGAATGCAAATGCTAATGACACGCTACGGACATGCAAATGCTGACATGCCATGAACTTCTAAAATGATGATATGATGCCAGAAATGCAAAGGATGCAGACAAACAAGACACCAGGGACCACAGGAAGCAAACACGCAAGAAAAGCTTCGCTGGGGAAAGACGGAAACTAGTATCCTCAAGCAAAGACTCACTGGGGATACTGGTCAACCAGCAAGAAGACTCACCGGGGAGATCCCGAGGAAACAACTGGGAAAAACTAAAAGACAATCTCCACTGGGGAGAGATCCAAGGAGATAGATTTCACGGGGAAGGAAACAAAACCACGCTCTTCCTGGGCATGAAACCAGAAAGAAGAAACTGATCACTAAGAGTCAGTCTAGAGGGGACAAACAAACAAACAAAGACTTCCTGGGGATCTCAAAATAAGAGTTCAAAATGGGATCTTCAGAAAGAGTCAGGAAGGCAGAGACTAACTCTGCGCACCAGATAGGAGTCTTAAAGTTGAAGAAATTTGTTCCAAGAAACTTAACTTAAAGCAAATTTTAGAAAAGCAACAAAGATTAGGGCGTTCAATGTCCGACACGATTCGAACAAGAACAGTTTTAAAACAAAAGACAGTGCTTGACACGATTCTAACAAAGCCTCAATTCGAGTTCGACACGATTCGAACAAGAACGGTTTTAAAACAAGAGTCGATGTCTGACACGATTCGAACAAAGACTCTGTTCAGGTTTGACACGATTCAAACAAGAACAAGTTTTTTTTTTTTTTTTAGAAGACAATGCTTGACACGATTCAAACAAAGTCCAAGCTCAAGTTTGACGCGATTCAAACAAGAACACATAAGACAGTGTCTGACATGTTTCAAACAAAGTCCAAATAAGACAACGCTTGACACGATTCAAACATAGTCCAAGTTCAAGTTTGACACGATTCAAACAAGAACAAAGTTTGTAAGAAGACAATGCTTGACACGATTCAAACATAGTCCAAGTTCAAGTTTGACACGATTCAAACAAGAACAAGTTCAAGTTTGACACGATTCAAACAAGAACAAAGTGTTTAAGAAGACAATGCTTGACACGATTCAAACATAATCCAAGTTCAAGTTTGACACGATTCAAACAAGAACAAAGTTTTTGAGAAGACAATGCTTGACACGATTCAAACATAGTCCAAGTTCAAGTTTGACACGATTCAAACGAGAACACATAAGACAGTGTCTGACACGATTCAAACAAAGTCCAAATAAGACAACGTTTGACACGATTCAAACATAGTCCAAGTTCAAGTTTGACACGATTCAAACGAGAACAACTATAAAATCCTTTAAAGTTAAACCTCTTGGGGAACGGAAAAAAAAAAAAAAGATTTTAAAGATTCGAATTTGGCGCGCAGAGGTTAAGACCGAACAAGCACGACGCAAAGAAAACCGGGAATACCCTTACTCCACTAGGGAAATAAAGATAGGCACAACAAAAGATTACCAGCAAAACAGAGCACAAAGGACGCAAAGATGCTAGAGGATGATGCACATGCTTAGCCATACGCTAGGAACAACGCGAGCGACGCAAAACAGGAAAAGAGAAAGGATAACACAAGCCAACACCCTGAAACCCAACGTCAAGGATAGCCAGGGCGATCTTCTTTCCACTGGAGGTGGCGAATCCATGCCAAAAGTGCAATGCTGGTAAATCTCCTTACACCAGCTTGATTCGTAGAAGATCCAGAGTAAAACTTAGTTTATCTTTGTGTTTTCTTAGCAATTGCAGTATTTCCGTTTTCAAAAATCAAGTGAAAATGGCAAAATTTGCAAAAATAAAGACGATAAGCAGATGATCATATAACTGATATTCATTGAAAAATGGTGACTTGCCAAATAGTATAGTCCCATGAGATGTTACAGATGCATCGAAATGGCAGTTTAGCAAAAGGTTACATTGTATTCAATGACCAATGATCCTAATGACTAAGGATTTCTGTTGTAGCAAAACTTGAGTTTCTCTGGGGATTCTTGGATATCACAGAGACGTCCTAATCTCAAGCATAATATTTCCGCACCGAATCAGCATTCACAGGATGCGCAAGCTGTTCACCGTCCATAGTTGTAAGAAACAATGACCCTCCTGAAAACACTGTCTTAACTATGTAGGGACCTTCATAATTAGGTACCCATTTTCCACGGGCGTCTTTTTGTGATTGCAGAATCTTCTTAAGTACCAATTCGCCTACTCGGAATTCCCGAGTGCGGACCTTTTTATCAAATGCTCTCTTCATCTTCTTCTGGTACAACTGACCATGACACATAGCTGTCAGGCGCTTCTCATCAATTAGATTCAACTGATCGTATCTCTCTTGAATCCATTCAGCCTCGTCAAGCTTTGTTTCCATTAATATCCTCAGAGAAGGTATCTCAACTTCTATAGGGAGGACAACATCCATTCCATATACCAGCGAAAAAGGGGTTGCCCCTGTTGATGTTCTGACGGACGTTCTATATCCATGTAGCGCATATGGCAACATCTCATGCCAATCATTGTATGTTTTGACCATCTTCTGAAGAATTTTCTTAATATTCTTGTTCGCAGCTTCAACTGCTCCGTTCATCTTTGGTCGATATGGTGAAGAGTTATGGTGCTCAATCTTGAAGTTATCGCACAACTCTTTCATGGTTTTGTTATTCAAGTTGGTCCCGTTGTCGGTTATGATTCTGCTTGGAATCCCATAACGACAAATGATGTTGTTCTTGATGAAACGAGCAACTACTTGCTTAGTTACATTCGCATAAGAGGCGGCTTCCACCCATTTGGTAAAGTAATCTATAGCCACCAAAATGAATCGATGCCCATTGGATGCTTTAGGCTCAATCGCCCCAATCATATCAATGCCCCACATAGAGAATGGCCAGGGCGATGATAGAACATTTAGCAAAGTAGGGGGAACATGCATTTTGTCTGCGTAAATCTGACATTTATGGCATTTCCTAGCATACTGGATGCAATCAGTCTCCATAGTTAACCAATAGTATCCAGCTCTCAAGATCTTTTTAACCATGGCGTGTCCATTGGCATGGGTGCCAAAGGCTCCCTCATGAATATCATGGATCAGCAAGTCTGCTTCTCTCTTGTCGACACATCTTAGCAACACCATATCATGATTCCTTTTGTAAAGTACACCGTTGCTGACGAAGAATTTAGCTGACAACCTTCGCAGAGTTTTCTTATCAAGAGCGGAGGCGTTGGCCGGATATTCTTGATTCTTCAGGAAGTTCAAAATGTCATGAAACCAGGGTTTGCCATCTGATTCTTCTTCAATGGCCTGGCAGTAGGCAGGTTCAGCCCTTCTTCCAATACTGATAACCGGATCCTCATTGATAAATCTGACTTGCCACATTGAAGCCAGTGTTGCTAAAGCATCAGCCACGTGATTCTCAGTACGTGGCACATGGCGGAAAGTAATCTCATCAAAATGCTCAATCAATTCCAAAGCATATGCCTGGTAGGGGATAAGCTTCTCATCTTTTGTCTCCCATTCGCCTCTGATTTGATAAATAACTAGAGCAGAGTCACCCATAACTTCGAGAAAACAAATTCCAAGATCGATCGCAGCTTCTAGTCCCAGGATACATGCCTCATATTCAGCAATATTATTCGTACATCCAAAATCCAATCTAGCTGTAAAAGGGGTGTAGCCACCTTCCGGATTAATCATAACAACACCTACTCCATGCCCCTTGTAATTGGATGAACCATCGAACATCATCTTCCACCTGTATTCGGCCCTGGGATCATCTTCAGAACTTGACTCTTCACCATCTTTCACTGCCATAATGTCCTCATCAGGGAAATCAAATTTGAGTGGTTCGTTGTCTTCAACTGGTTGATCGGCAAGATATTCTGAAAGAACACTTCCTTTAATAGCCTTTTGAGTGACATATTGAATATCATATTCGGACAATAACATGTGCCAACGGGCAAGTCTACCTTTTGAGCAGGTTTCTCAAAAATGTACTTTATCGGGTCCATTTTGGAAATCAACAAGGTGGTATGACAAATTAGGTACTGTCTCAGGCGTTTGGCGGCCCATGCCAGAGCGCAACAAGTCTTTTCAAGCATTGAGTAACGGCTTTCACTGTCTGTGAACTTCTTGCTCAGATAATAGATTGCATGCTCCTTTCGGCCAGTCTCGTCGTGCTGTCCCAAAACGCAACCCATGGACTCTTCCAAAACAGTCAGATATATAAAGAGCTGCCTCCCAGGTACTGGAGGGATCAGGATAGGTGGTTCCTGGAGATAACTCTTGATCTTCTCAAAAGCTTGCTGACATTCAGCATTCCATTCTACCGGCTGATTCTTGCGGAGTAGTTTGAAGATGGGAGCACATATCGGAGTCATATTGGAGATGAACCGGGAGATGTAATTCAAACGGCCCAAAAATCCTCTGACTTGAGACTCTGTTTGTGGAGCTGGCATTTCTTGAATAGCTCGCACTTTATCGGGATCCACTTCAATGCCTTTCTGGCTAACAATGAAACCCAATAACTTCCCTGACCTGACTCCAAAGGTACATTTTGCAGGGTTTAACCTCAACTGATACTTTCGAAGCCTCTTGAACAACCTTAGCAGATGTTCTACATGTTCTTCCTCATTTCGAGATTTGGCTATCATATCGTCCACATACACTTCTATCTCTTTGTGGATCATGTCGTGGAACAAGGTTACCATAGCCCTTTGGTAAGTTGCCCCAGCATTCTTTAGTCCAAAAGGCATGACCCTATAACAATAAGTGCCCCACGGGGTAATGAAAGTGGTTTTATCCATATCAGATGGATCCATTTTGATCTGATTGTAGCCTGAAAAACCGTCCATAAATGAGAACATGGCGAAACGGGCCGTGTTGTCTACTAATGTGTCGATATGTGGTAGAGGAAAATCATCCTTGGGACTAGCTTTGTTAAGATCCCTATAATCCACGCACATCCGCACCTTTCCATTCTTCTTCATAACTGGAACAATATTAGCTACCCACTCTGGGTATTTGGAAACTGCTAGGAAACCGGCATCCAACTGTCTCTTGACTTCGTCTCGAATTTTGAGGGCCATGTCTGGATGACTTCTGCGAAGCTTTTGTTTCACTGGTGGGCACTCAGGCTTAAGCGGTAGCTTGTGAACCACAATATCTGCATCTAAACCAGGCATATCTTGGTAGGACCAAGCAAACACATCCACATACTCTTCAAGGAGTGAAATCAGCCGCTGTCTAATTTCTGGCTTCAGGGATGCCCCAATCTTAACCTCTTTCTTCTCTTCCTCGGTGCCAAGATTGATGACGTCCACCTGCTCTTCATGAGGCTGGAGGTCTGCATACTGGTAATCACACATATCTGCTAGATCCTCGGACACTTCATAATCTTCCTCCTCCTCAGCTTGATAGACGGGGGAGTCGAAGTCAATGGTAAGATCAGGGTCATTGAATACAAGAGGTTTATGATTCATTCTGCATAGTAGAATGACTTATATTATTAAAAGCGCAATAATTCAAGAACATGCGGGATGGAGATGCTTTTGTTTGAAAAGATTGCCATTTTTAGAAATAGAATGCAATAAAGCAAAACAGCAAATTTTAGCAAAAGAGTCATTTCATTGATTTAAAGTTTGAAAACGGAGGCCCGTACAAAATAATCCACTAGCTTTGGGCAAGACTAGGGAGATGAAAACAACAAATCTAGACAAGTTACTCTGGTTCCGGGTACATAATTGGGATCTCAATGGACTCCCAGTTGCATAATGCGCCTTCTTGGCGAAAAATCAAACGATCAATATCTTCGTCTTCTTCTGTGCTTCCTATGATTGCGTGGACTTGATGGCCACCACTGATAAATGTCTCCTGTACGGTCTTTATCTTCATTCTTCTTTCTCTTGAACCTGAAGCAGCCTCTTCTTCTAGAGTTGGTCTGTAACCCAACCCTTGGTGTCTGACTCTCTTCTCAACCTCAATCACTTCACCCCAACCTGCGGGCACACCGTCTTGAAGGGCAGACTGGATACTCTTATATGAAGCAAAAGATGGATGTTCTGGTACCACTGTCTCCTCATTGTCAACCGTAACTGCGTTGGCTATTTCCAGGGCTTGAAAAGAAGTTTCCAATGCATCTTCGTCAGCCTCAATATAACGGAAAGACGACAAGTTACTAACCATTAAGTCTTCTTCCCCATGGATGATGACCAGCTTGTCATCGGCCACAAATTTCATCTTTTGGTGTAAGGTTGAAGTAACAGCGCCTGCCTCGTGGATCCAGGGTCTTCCCAGTAGGCAGCTATAGGCAGGGTTAATGTCCAAAACCTGAAACAGAACATTGAATTCCTGGGGTCCAATCAAAACTGGCAGCTCAATTTCCCCCATCACGGATCTTCGTGAGCCATCAAAAGCTTTGACAATTAACGACGTGGGTCTCATGATCCCTCCTTTGTATGCTAGCTTGTCGAGGGTCCTCTTCGGTAGGACATTTAGAGAGGATCCTGTATCCACAAGAACTCTGGCCAATGTGTCCTCCTGACACTTCATTGATATATGCAGGGCGAGATTGTGATTCCGACCTGATTGGGTTAATTCTTCATCGCTGAAGCTGAGCGTATTGCAAGCAGTAATGTTAGAGATAACATGATCGAACTGTCCGGCGGTAATGTCCTGGGCCACATGAGCCTGAGCCAGTACTTTCTGTAGTGCTGACCGGTGGACTGGTGAATTAATCAATATGGATAAAATAGAAATTTTGGACGGGGTCTGGTGAAGCTGATCCACAACCCTGTAGTCACTTCTCTTTATTATCTTGAGAAATTCTTCATCGTCCTCCTTGGAGATTACTTCTTTACTTTTGTCGCTGGTGGGTACACGCACCTCATTCTCTTTATCTGACATTTCTTTGTTAATAGGGGGAGAATCCTTCCACTCCTCATCATTCTTCCTGTTCCCGCTATATTAGACACGCTCTTTTCATCAGCCCCCACCTCTTTCCTTGGGACCGGTTCTTCTATAATGACCCCCACCTCTTTCCTTGGGATCGTTTCCTCCTTCCACTTTCCACTTGCACTGCCTTCGTAGACCCACGGTACTGCTTTGGTTCCCCTGAATCTGAACGGGACTGGTCTTGGGAGATTATTCCTCCTTGTATGATTATCAAGAGAAACAGTTTCAGACCTGTTGAATCTTGGAACTGGTTGTCTGAATACCGGACTCACGGTACTTGCCCCCGGATTATTGAACACAGGGCTCATGGTAGCTGCCCCTGGATTGTTGAACACAGGGACTACTGATATGTACTCTTCTTCAAGCGCTGGCATCCGCTTTGGTAAATTAAACACTGGTTCAATCACTGCTACCTTGCCTTCCTTTCTAAAAACCTGTAAGAAACCTTCATCGATCAATTGTTGGATATCATTTCGAACCAACTGACACCCTTCATTATTACTGTCACACTTTTTACAAACATCGTGGCAATCTTTGACCAAACCGGCGCTGAATAGCTTAGCATGAAACATCTTCAAGGGAGTCTTAATCTTTGTTACATCTGAGACTAGTACTTCACCATTCTCATCTTCGATGGCATTGGCTGACCCATGTGTTGGCAAGGGGTTGTTTTTCACATCTGGCTGGTTGTTAGCGAAAGACAAGATATTTTTCTCCATCAGACTCTTTACTAGATTCTTTAGCGCCAAACACCCTTCTAAATCGTGGCCTACTCCTCCTTGATGGAAAGCACATGATGCATTAGGATTGTAGAACTGCATAGCTTTTTCAGATAGTGGCCCCAATGGCCTAGTAACGATTAATCCTTGCTCCACCAACGAAGGATACAATGCCGTGTACGTCATTGGTATGGGCGGAAAATTTGGTGTTACTGCTTGTCTTCTTGGCGGGGTATTTTGCTGTGGCACTGGCCGCCGTTGTTACTGGTAATTCTGATTCTGGTTCTTCGTCCACTGTTGCTGATTTGGTGACTGGGAAGCAGGAACTTACTGCATTATCTGATGATTAAAAGTGGGCGTAACAGACGCCACGTATGGTTGTTGTGCAAACTGTGTGGGATAGATTGGCTGCTGAGGAAAGCCGGGACTCGGTTGTGGTTGGAATAGAGATCGTTTCCAACTAGGATTTTGCCTCTTTCCTGTCAAAATAACGTTAGTCTCGCCTTCCTTCTTCTTATGGAAGTTACCCAGAGACTTCTTGATACCGGTGCTAGTAGAACTGTTCGGTGAGCTGGCTACCTTTCCACTTTTCAGACCTGCCTCCACCTTCATACCAATTGCAATGATATCGGAGAAATTAGCGCCGATATTACTGATCATCTTCTCATAGAATTCTGGTCTTACAGTATCCACAAACCAATCAGCTAATTCCTTTTCAGTCAATGACGGTTCAACTTGTGATTCAGTCTCTCTCCATCTTTGAGCATATTCTTTAAACGACTCTGTGTTCTTCTGAGTCATGGTCAATAGCTGTCTACGATCAGGAGCTAAATCCAAATTATACTTATAATGCTTTATGAACACGTCCATAACATCCTGGAAACACTTGATCTGAGACTGGTCTAAGCTTAAATACCACTTTGCGGCAGCGCCCTTCAGGCTGTCTTGGAAACAATGGATCATTAACTTATCATTATCCATATAAGCCGCCATTCTTCGGAGATACATGACTAGGTGTGCCTTAGGACACGTGGCACCAGAATACAATTCAAAACTTGGTAACTTGAATTTCGGTGGAATCACTAGATCAGTGACTAGACACATATCTTTAAGGTCAGAACTGAAAATGTTGTCTCCTTCCATAGCCTTCAGCTTTCTCTGCATCACCTCCATGTTGGCTCTCAACTTCTCGTTACTGTCACCCTCTTCTACAGACATACCATCAAAATACTGCTGGTTCTGGAAAACAGGTTGGAATTGGGTCTGTACCACAGGCGGAACAATAAGTCGGAATAGCTTGTTGATTCTCACTGAGCAATGGTACCGCTTGTTGCGTGGATTGAGGGGCTGTGGCTCGCATGAACTCGAATGGCATCCCCAGAGTGGGATTTACGACAGGTATAACCGGTGGCACAACAGTCGTAGTGACGATTTCTGAGACCACAGTGGCTTGTGTGTCCATCGTTGCTCGTATGATACTCAAGGCTTCCATGATCTGCCCCATTCCTACTCTTAATTCAGCGAGCTCGTTGTTAACCTGATCCAGATTCTCGCAATTTTCAGACATCCTTTCTCTTCAAGGTTGTAACGGTGCAGGGGACTCAGGGTAGTGGTTCAACGACGACAACTGAAGAAGATAAAAGGATAATGAGACACCGAAGAAACGCACATATATATGCGAGAATGCAGATGTGATGCGAAATGATGCGTATGATGCAACATGATGCAACATTCACTTCAAGGAGCTCGAAAGTGTAGTTAAATATCACAATTGGAAACTTGTTTTTATTAAAATTTTAAAACTTGTTTACAAGCGGTACACCCTCAGGGCTTTCAGTACAACAAAATACAACAAAGAGGAACTAGGGCTTTGACCCGCTGGATGATGCTCCTTTCCTTTCGCTGAGTTCTTCCATCAACTTGTCAATCCTTTCCTGCAATATGTACTTGTCCAGTGTCAGCTTCTCCACTTCTACCTTTAGTCTTGAAACTTCATCTGATTCTATTACAGGAGGCTTGGGCCGAGGATATGGCATCGTCAGAGCGAGGGCTCGTTTGCGTGACCACTCTAGGTAAGATTCTGTAACCGTGCAGTCAGGGTTTGTTGCTGCAGTCATTCCTTGTCTGTTGATTTGACGCCAAGCGAATAGAATCCGCATCTTCAGCTGGGGGTCTTCTCCTTCATAGAGGAAAATTCTTTTCAAGTTCTCTGGATCTGGTATCTCGTTCATCGGATGCCCAAGCTGGCGACGAGCGAGAACAGGGTTGTAACTAGTGCACCATTTCGTGCCAAGAAGAGGCACGTTGGAAAAATCTCCGCAACTGTGAATCATGGGAATCCCTCCGTATATCGGATCATACCAAACAACATCTGAGTGGGTCAGTTCCATGAGTTTAACGGGCCATTCCGAGCCATCCCTCACATCCCAGAAGGCCATGGTCTTTGGTAGGTGCGAAATAAACCACCTATAGAGGATAGCAGTGCAGCATACGATCTGACCTTCTCCTTTCAGGATCCTTGAATGGATCGAGTGGTATACATCGACCAACAACGTTGGTACCGGGTTCTTGAGCATGAAGATCCTGATTGCATGAACGTCGACGAAATTCTCAACATTCGGAAACAAAAATAGACCATAGACCAGTAGCGCGAAAAGATTCTCGAAAGCCCTAGTTTTTTCTTGGTCGGCGAACTCTTGAGCTTTCTTAAATAGGAATTGAGCAGGCAAGCCGTCGATCCCTCTTCTACACCTCATGTGTGTCTGGATCTCTATCAGCTTGATGCGAGTCACTCTCGCGACGTCTTCCTGACTGGGTCTTCCTTCTCCACCGTAGAACGGGGGTGAATCTTTGACGGGTATCCCTAATAAGGCGGAATACTCTTCCAAAGTGGGCATCAACTAGAAATCTTGGAAGATGAAACAGTGGTAGATCACATGGTAGAGTTGAACCAATGTCTCTAATAAACCCTCAGCTACTTGTACCTGCAATAAAGAGAGCATATGCCCGTGCTTTGCGGCGAAGGCATCTGGATCCCTTATCCGACCTCCCAGTTCCCTCAACTGTTCCACATCAAAAACCCTGAAGGTGTATGGTACCGTTCCTTTCCTTCCATGATCCATTTTACGATATCTAAAAACATCAAACTTTGAGTTCTTTGAATTGAATGAGAATGAGAATGCAAATGCAATGAGATGCAAAAGTTCGTGGAATTTTGAGTATTTGTAATCGTCACAGAATACCAACGGACCTGATTTCATTAATCATACAAAATTTGTTACAAATGAAAGAAACGGGAATTAAAACTTCGTAAGGAAAACATTACAACCGTTGATATTCTTACAAGAGTTTTAATAATTAAATAAAGGCTAATAAAAGACCTAAGGAGATTCCCCCAATAATCTTAGTTTGTACTTCTTAATCTCTTCTTCCATTCGGGACTTCTCGAGAACCAGCTCCTCTATTATCGCCTCCCACGAAGCAGTCTCAGGGTTTGAGGGACTCGGGTCTTCTTGTAACTTCCTCCTTTTGCAAGAGAGAACTTCCTCACTTTTTGCCTTTAGTTGTCTTTGAAGCGCTTCGTTCTCTTCCACAAGCACCTCACACTTATCCTTCCAAGCATTTCCTATCTGCTGAGCTTTCCTTAAGGCGAGCTTTAATTCCTCTGTCTCAGATGCAAAGATGAAGACAGGTTCTTCATTCAAGACCATAGGCTCTTGGCGATCATAGGGCATCCTTAGTTCAATAGCCCTTCTTCTGACCCATTGTAGGTAGGGGTCCATGGAGACACAGTTATGCTTCCCCAAAGCATTCCTATCTTTCTTGTGTTTGTCCCTCCAGGCTTCTAAAATTCTGCTCCTCAATTCCTCTTGCTTTTCGTAATCTTTGGAGAAAAATCCTTCTGTGTGAATACCAAGAGGCTTGACCTTCAAAGGGTAACCAAACTGTCTGCGAGCTAAGACCGGATTGTAACTGGTTATTCCTTGTATGCCAAGAAGAGGCACGTTCCTGAACTTTCCACAACTATCAATGATCACAACATCCTCGTACCTATGAGGGTTATACCAATCAACGTCAGAATGAGTAAGGGCCATGATCTTCTTAGACCACCATCCTTTTTTAGGGTCCCAAAAAATGTTAGCCTTGGGCAAGTGCGAAGTAAACCACTTGTACAATAAGGGTACACAACATGTGATCTGCCCTCCTTTGGCATGCTTCGAATGTATGGCGTGATAAGCTTCAGCTAACAAAGTAGGGACAGGGTTCCTCTTCATAAATATCTTGATGGCATTGAGGTCCACATAGTCTTTGAGATTGGGGAACATAAAGGTACCATAAATCATTAAAGCATATATAGCCTCAAAGGCAGCCATGTCAGAACGCCTGGCATAATGATGAGCTTTCTCCACCAGAAATTTCATAGGCAAAACAGAAATCCCTCCTTTGGTAGTCATATTCCCTCGTATGTCTGCTAACTCCAAATGTGTCGCCTTAGCAATCTCTTGTTCCTTAGGGTCCTTACCAAAAATGGGAAAAGGAGACTTATCCAAAATAGGTATCTCAGTCAGACATGCATATTCCTCAAGAGTAGGCACCAGTTGGTAATCAGGGAATGTGAAGCAATGATATACCGGATCATAAAACTGAAGTAGGGTGGCGAGAAGTCCTTGATCAATCCTCACCTTCAACAGAAACAAAAGCGCCCCATATCTACGCTCGAATCCTTTTGGATCAACCAACAGAGTCTCCAACCTCCTTAGGTCACTTGTGTCAAAACTCTTGTAAGTATACTTCACGGTGTTCCTTCTTTCATTGTCCATGGCACCCTACGACGTAAATAAAAGACTCAGACTCCACGAACTTGAACGAAAATGATGTTTATGTATGCATGTATGCACAAACACACAAACAAAAGGGCACACAAACAAGCAAACAAAAAGTCATAGGTTCAAAGGAGCATGAATGGAGTCAAGGTCTACCCATCCCATGGGGTGGTGTGGTTTTAGAATGTACCTGCCGAACGGGTTCTAAGAGTTCCCAGAGTCTACGACCCATCTTTCGGATATTATCGACTTCCCAAATTACTCGGTTAGTCAATAATATTCTCAAGAGAATCTCGTCTGAGTGTAGTATCGCGTGACAACTATTTGGGAATGGACTCCCGCATAGTCACCGCACTACGTCTTAAAAGGCCAAGTTGGGTTAAAGGTGCTACGGTCCTCAGTCTTAAAGGTCCTTGGTCGAAGTTAATATCGTTTTCACGAATGTACTCATTCAAACAAATATTAAGTTCAAAAGAACCTAAACTGAGCGATGATTTTCTCAATTCGACTTTTCAGGAATCGACTCCGTCAAAGTACCCTTGACCATATCATCTCCTATAATTATACTCATGTCCGGGTCTAGGACTCCTCACCACTCAAAGTGACAACCCAAGCAAGCATAACAAATACAAGTATATATAACAAATAACATGATTAAACAAGTTAGGGGGAACCCTCTTATGAGAAGATCCCCAGTGAAGTCGCCATTTCTGTCGCGGTGAAAATTGGATAACAAATTATTAATTAACTTGTATCGTATTTTTAATGTCACCACCGGTCTTTGATTTATCCAAAGGAAGGGAGAAAAAACCGAATTCCCACAATGCAATGCAAATGCACTAAGATTCTAAGTTCGGGGGTTGGTTATACCTAGGGAAGGTGTTAGCATCCTAGATATCTGTAGTACTCTACAGGAACCTCTTGATTCAATTATGTTATTTGTTATCTGTTTGCTAAAGGTTCTATGCTAAAGGTTGGAAAACCCTAGGGGTTAGTATCTAAGTATACTCGATAAAGCATCGCACTTTACGCCTACGTATCCTCGGGAATAGAATCAGAGTATGCGTAGTTCTACGTCTACTGATCTATTGACCATGGCCAATATTCATAGGGGAAATGAGTACAATCTCATTGTAGAGTTTAAGAACTCTCTAGATCTAGTTGTAACGGACCTATATTGAAGTTTAGTCAGTAGGGGAAGTGATAAATTCATTATGATGAATATCACTAAGAGTTGAAGAATTCTTCCTAAAGCTAATTGTGATTTCTATGACTCTAATGAGGCCAAGAAACAAAGTTCCTTCCTAAGAGGCTACTTAGGTTAAGATGGGGGTCATTACTTATCTTTAAGGTAACAATTATGAATGCAAATGATATGCACCATGCACAATAACATGGTCATCATGCATGGGATTTTCCTTTGGATATTAATGCGATTAAGTTACGTTGTTTAGGCGATGGTGCTAGCAAGGTGATGCTAGACTTGTGTCTTGTGACCAAAAGGTTGAATGCGATACCCGAAGGTGATCGACTTACATGGGTAGAAAATGGGCTCGACGTTGGATCGAGAATTTTTGATATTGTTTTGAAAAGGTTTGGACAGTAGTAAATAAACATACAGATAGAAGTAAGATATGATAAACACATACATTATAAAATGTCAAGGTAAGGCATAATATAAGTTACAACATTGATATGAGATAATATAATGGAAACAACATAAGCATGAGGATGGCAATATGTTTCATGATGAGATATGGATAAGATGAATATGATTCAAGTAGAATGATTAAAATGATATCCATATGTTTAAATCTTTATGAAGACAAACATGTAGAGTGATAATTAAGAATGAAAATCAATATGCTTAAATCTTTAGGAAGACAAACATATAGAATGATATTAAAGATGACGATCAAAAAGAGTGATATTAAAGATGACAATTTAGAAGGATGATATTCATGTAAAAACCAAACATATGGCCAACCAACATGGATAGGTTAATTCAAGGATTAAACAAGTCAATTAATGAAATAACACTTCAAAATTAACCAAGGCGCTCATAGGTGACACTAATAATTAAGCCAAAATTGATAATCAAGACAAAACTAACAATTAACACACAAGGTAATTTGAAATTGACTACATGTGGATAATTAACATTTAGGAATTAATAATTAATCATACCTTGAAAATTAGAGAATGACAAATTCAAAATCAAGACACAAATAGGTAATTTAAGAATTAACAACATGATTAGAAATAACAATTGATATCACAATTAGAAATTAACAATACAACCCAAAATGAAATTAATAATTAAAATTAAAACTAACACAACAATTAGCAATTAGAAATATAACTAACAATAATAAAACATCACATATTAATTAATGGTAAAATCAATAATTAGGGGTACGAACTATAAAAATAAATATTTTTAGAGTTTTAAATATATAAAACATTTTAAGCAAAATAAATAAAAGAATTTTAAAAAGAAGAGAAGATTTTGAAGAGGAAAAAAAAAGCTGAAATAAAAAGCAAGGGGTGTATTGGTGATTTAGTTCAGTTAGAAAAATAAGAAGAAGTAAATTGGGCCAGATGTGAGGGGGTGTATATAGTGAAAGGCGCAAGGCCCATCAAGGAGAGGGAAAGCTTTCAGGCGAAAAAAAGGAAATAACAAAATGGGTGATCCAAGGATCGAACCCGGTACATTTTGGTGAAAGGCGAGATGCAAGGCGTGTGGTAGACCGTTGGGACGGCAGATACATCCGTTCATATATCCGCAACCATTAATTAATAAGCCAAAATGAATCATGAAAACAATAGAATGAAAACAAACACATGCGCAGACGTTTTAAACGTGTTTCAAACCAACAATTACCCAACTTCTAATCTTTGTAACTCTACCAAAACTTAACTAAATCACACGGAATAAAAGGCCAGATTGGAGCATTTTAAACATGGAACAAGATGCTGTTATCACTTGAGCAAGATGTTGGTTATGACATGAGCATTAGGCAAACGAAAACCAGGGTCCAGCAAGAATTTCAGTTTAAGAAAAAGCAATAAACCTTCTGTTTCAAACAATAGATAACATGCTGACTTAAAACAAACACAATATGTCAATCCAAACCTTTGGATTCTCACTCACGATGAACAAAATGCTAGGCCCGAAAACAGTTATCATGCATTCAAACAATAGTTCGCATACTGATTCAAAAAAACGTGAACAGTGCAAAGCACGAAAAAAACATGGCATTAATCATGTTATTATCAACATAATCCACAGAAAACAACTGAACAGGTGTATGGGTACGACATTGAAAGCAAAAGGAGAACCACGATACACTTAATATGCCAAATAATAACTAAGTAAACAAACCTCTACTCCATAAAAAACAACATGAATCTTACACCCCTTGATAATAGTATGCACGTATGGACAAACTGAACATCCAAAATGAACACTCCGTTTCTAAACTTCAACTAAAAAACCCCGGCAGTATACTTTCACACGTCATACATTGTAAAACATCTTTGGTGTTCATGGTTTCGTTCTAAAATAATAGAAGCAGTATATTGACATGTATAACATTAATAATCTTAAACCATACAAACTCATAAATGATCACACAAGCCAGTATGCACAAAATAAAACCGAACATGATATTTAACACTAGGGCAGCCACGGGGCTTTCTCAAGACAACTTAATCATGAAGTTCCTTATAACACAAACACAACATTGTAGCAAACAGCATGGTAAATGCATATTCATTTTGATATATAAATAAACATGATAAAGTAGAGTTCGAGACAACTTACCTCTTTCCCACGCAAGTTTGCAAGCCTTCTTCTCCCTCCAACTAGCTCTCGTGTGCCAAAGAGACAATGCTTCAGAGGGGTCTTGATGTTTGCTTAGTGGTTTTCTGTCTGTCACGAGTTTTTGAGTGTGGAGCAATGGTGGTTTTGGAAGGGTGTTCTGAGTATTGTTGTAGTGATTTTTTGTGTGTTTCTTCCTCTCTTTCGAATGAATATTCTGAGGAAGTTGGGGCCTCCTTTTATAGGTGAGTTTGATGCATGGCTTAGGATGCATTAAATGGATGTTCCCTGCATGGCTGCAAGCGTGGCTTGTGATTCTTGAGCCGTGTGAAAGTAAGTTTGCCTTTTTCCTCCTTTTGTATGCTTGGGACAAGGCATATAGCTATACCTTGGGTTATTCCCTTTTTGCACGGGCTAGGGGAGTGTTAGAATGATGTGGTGAGGTCAGATTATTGCATTTGGAGAGAGGGGAAAGAAAATTTGAATTCAAAACATGATGTTCTTGGTGCAAAAATTAACTCGTATGGCCATATTGTTCACAAGATATTTCCTAACTTAATGATCCAATTTTAATGCTCTTGGGTTCAAATGAAAGTTCTTGGATGATACTTCAATGTTGATGTTGGAAAGTAATTGAAATAATGTCTTGAATTGGTAGAAAAATCCCTCACAAGTCGTGTCCCCAAAGCTGCCAAAAGAACTTAAAAAAATTCTAAGTTATTGAAATTTGACAACTTCAAGTGCCCTACTTTGACGACCCATAACTTGAGAATGGTTTGTCCTATGGAGATGTTCCACATATGGTTGGAAAGCTCTCAACAAGCTCTACAACTTTCATTTGAGACTCGAGACTTGAATCCAAATGGAAATTGGTGAAAAGTGGTGTCAAAGTTGAGGAAAGGAGTGATGAAAAGGGCTGAAAAATTTTCTAAGTGTTGGGCCAAAACGCCTTGTAAGCTCCATAACTCAAAATCCAAGCATTTTTAGGCAAAAAGTCATATGGAATGAATTAAAGATCTTGATGAAAGCTTTCCAATGAGCCTTGAGTCGCTTAATTTGAGTGCACGGTTTAGGAGTTATGGTTATTTTAAATCGGGCTATTAGGGGGAAAATGCCGTATACGAAGCCTTTCGCGACAAAAGCCCTACTTATCTTACAAGAAACCTCATGAAACTTGGTGTGGATGCTTTTAATACTTCATGAGACAATGTATGATGATTAAATCCATTAACACTTCAATTGATCCAAGATTCCAAAAGATTAGGGTTTCAGTCGAACCCTAATTACGCCTGTGAACGCACTGAGGTCGATCCTTGTGAGTTTGTTTCTTCCTTCCCATATAAAGGTCTTAGGAGACTCTTGAGGATGTTGATAAGCCAATAGCATTGATAATTAGGTTTTAGGGGATCATCTTGATGAAAAATCAAGGTTGTTGGCTGGTAAGCGTCACAGAAACCCTAGTTTTGAGATATAGTGGGATTGCGGCTCAAATTCCGCTCGTTGAGAACCCATAGACCTTGGGTTTTTGTTAAATGATATCTATTGGATGTAGATGGCATTATATGGTAAGTGATCCATACCAATCTTGATTTGATAAAGCCAAAACTTAATGATCCCTTCAGGATAGAACCCTAATTCCAAAGCTCTTGTATTGGAGATCTGTTGTCGATTTGACTTGCTTAAAACAACTTGTGGAGCCTCACGATGATATGTAGACCTAATTTGAACACAAATAAATAAACTACAAGATATGGGTTAGCTCAAACAAATGCAGAGATGCTCCTAAGATGCACAAAAGCTGGATGACATCTAAGGGTAAAAATTTAGGGTACAACAATCCAAATATGAGTAGATCGTTTACGTAGAGATATATGATAGTGCAAATATGATTTTCAGATTTGTAATAAAAGCATTTGTCACTTTCATTCACTTTGTACCTATTTGGTATCATCAAGTTATCAAACTTTTCATGCCACTGCTAAAGAGCTTGTTTTAGTCCATACAGAGACTTGTCTAACTTACATACCTCGTTTTCTTGTCCATGGATCACAAACCCTTCTGGTTGTTCCATATAGTTTTCTTCTTCTAAGTCACCATTTAAAAAAGCTATTTTAACTTCCATTTGGTGCACTATTAAGTTATAAATAGCAGTTATTGAAATAAGTACCCTAATGGATGTAATTCTAGTGACTGGAGAAAAAGTGTAGAAGAAATCTATATTTTCTCTTTGTCTAACCCTTGGCTACAAGGCGGTCCTTGTATTTATCAATAGTTCCATCAGTTTTATATTTTTTTTTTCAAAATCCATTTACAATCTATTGGTTTGCAACCAGGAGGCAAGTCTACTAAGTGCCATGTCTTGTTAGAATATAGAGATTCTATCTCATCATTTATAACTTCTTGCCATAAATCTGCATCATGAGATGACAAGGCTTCTTGAAGATTTTTGTGCTTCTTATCACAGGGATGTGACTCGATTCAGTGCCCCCACTATTTCTCGATTTGAAAGGAAATTTGTCTTCATAAAATTCAGGATCATTTGATTCTATGAGAAATTTTGCATTCAGGTCATAAAACTTATATGCCTTATTGTTTGCTGCATACCCAATGAATACACATTCATAGGATCTACTAGCTAGTTTAACTCGTTTCGGATCCGAAATTCTGACATAAGCCAGACATCCCCAAGTTCTCAAATAAGACAAATTTGGTTCTTTTTTCTTTAATATGGCGAGATCTTATTTTTTGACTTGGGAACTCTATTCAGGACATAGAAGACAATCAATAAAATTTCCCCCCACTAGTGAGGTGCAGCACAAGAATTTATCATAATTGAAACAACAAGTTCAGTAAGAGTTCTATATTTTCTTTCTCCTTTACCATTCATTTCAGGAGAATATGGAGTAGTCGTTTCATGTACAATTCCATGTTCAATATAAAAATCATTAAATAACCCAGAGTCGTATTCAGTCCCCCTATCACTACGAAGTCTTTTAATATTCTTACTAAGTTAATTCTCAATTACGTCTTAAACATGTCAAGTGCTTCACTTTTATTCTTCATCAAGTATACATATGTATAATAGAGCAATCGTCAATAAAAGTGATTAAATAACGTTTACTATTTCTAGTTTAAGTTCCATCTAATTCACATATATCAGAGTGTATAAGATCTAAGGGATCAAATTCTTTAATAATTGATTTATGAGAAGTCTTAGTAATTTTAGATTGACTACAATATTCACATTTATTTGTATCATTGACATTTAATTTAGGGATTAGGCTTAAGTTGTTTGCATTAGAGATAACTCGCTTATTAACGTGACAAAGTCTAGCATGCTAAATATTAAAATTACACAAAGAGTAAACAGAAGGATAAATTTATAAAAATCAACATTTAACTTAAACATGCCATCAGTGGCGTACCATTTCCCATCAAAAATACAATTCTTAGTGATGGTGTACAAATCTATCCCAGTAGACTGACTAAACCCTGCCTTACCTAAAAGAAAACTAGAAACAAGATTCTTTATAATTTCAGGAACGTGCATGACTTCTTTCAAGATTAAAGTCTTTCCTGAGGTGAAGTTCAGCTCAACGTCTCCAATTCCAGCAACATCAGTGGTGTGAGCATCTCCCAACAACACTTTCTTATCTTCAGCATTCTTGTATGTTTTGAACATAGCACGATCATATCAGACATG
Organism: Lathyrus tuberosus; assembly: GCA_022829125.1. Taxonomy (NCBI): domain Eukaryota; kingdom Viridiplantae; phylum Streptophyta; class Magnoliopsida; order Fabales; family Fabaceae; genus Lathyrus; species Lathyrus tuberosus. The sequence continues at coordinate 206,799 of JALAZF010000491.1, read as the reverse complement.
ACGAGAGGCGCCAATGTCTATCCACCAACCATCATTTCCACCAACCATCATTTCCACCAACCATGTTGATTTTAGTGATCATACCAATGAATTATTCATCAGTCAGGTTAACCTGTGCATTAGAGCCAACAGGTTTAGGCTTGCTCTTACATCTCTTAGCCATATGACCCCATTTTCTACAATTAAAGCAAGTGAAAACTAGAGCGTCATTTCATTGAGTTGGTTGTTGTTGTCTAGCAATCAGAGCAGATGGGCCCCTTGAGGGGTTCTCATTCTTAATTCGGTTCACATCATTGTAGTTTTAATTCTTTAATAGGTTGCCCGTAGGCTTCTAAACCGCACCGAATCTCTTTTTGTTGTTATAAACAACTAAGACTTCACCCTTGTGATCTTATCTTCTAGATTCCTTTTCAATTCGAAGGCGAGTGATCAGACTCTCAATTGAAAACTATTTTGTTTTATGTTGAAGCACATTTTTGAAATCTTTCCAACCAAGGGACAGTGTATCAACTATCATAGCAATCTGAAATTGTTCATCGAGGGGAATACCTTCAGTTATGATTTCATGAGCAATCTTCTGAATTTCTTGGCTTTGAGCTTCCACAGACTTTTCTTTGCACCTGCTTCTTCAGTATCATATTTCTTTTGCAGAGCTTCCCATACCTATTTAGCAGTGTTATCGGTTGCACTATAATAAATCATTCGTAGAGATACACCTCCAGATGGTGTTTTAAACCACTTATTTTTAAAAATAATTTCAGTCATAGATGGTGCGATAAACCACTCGAAAAATAAAGAAGGACAAAAATAATTTGAGATGAAGAGAATAAAGATGCAGGAGAGAGATTCCAAAAATTCAGAAGACTTTAGTGTTGAAAGGGTTTGAGGCAGGGAAAATTGCCACAAAGAAAATTATCGGGACGAGTCACATTTTAGATCGCTTTCTTTAAGACGTTTCGTCGTACTGCCAAAATTATGCAATGCAGTCACGTTTCGACGACGTCTATAGGGTAAACAGCCCGTTCAAAAAATACGATTATCAGTTGCACTATAATAAATCGTTCGTAGAGATACACCTCCAGATGGTGTTTTAAACCACTTATTTTTGAAAATAATTTCAGTCATAGATGGTGCGATAAACCACTCGAAAAATAAAGAAGGACAGAAATAATTTGAGATGAAGAGAATAAAGATGCAGGAGAGAGATTCCAAAAATTCAGAAGACATTACTGTTGAAAGGGGTTTGAGGAAGGGAGAACTTGCCACAAAGAAAATTATCGGGACGAGTCACGTTTTAGGTCGCTTTCTTTAAGAAGTTTCGTCGTACTGCCAAAATTATGCAATGCAGTCACGTTTCGACGACGTCACTAGGGTAAACATCCCGTTCAAAAAATACGATTATCAGTTGCACTATAATAAATCGTTCGTAGAGATACACCTCCAGATGGTGTTTTAAACCACTTATTTTTGAAAATAATTTCAGTCATAGATGGTGCGATAAACCACTCGAAAAATAAAGAAGGACATAAATAATTTGAGATGAAGAGAATAAAGATGTAGGAGAGAGATTCCAAAAATTCAGAAGACTTTACTGTTGAAAGGGGTTTGAGGCAGAGAGAAACTGCCACAAAGAAAATTATCGGGACGAGTCACGTTCTAGGTCGCTTTCTTTAAGACGTTTCATCGTACTGCCAAAATTATGCAATACAATCACGTTTCGACGATGTCTCTAGGGTAAACAGTCCGTTCAAAAAATACGATTATCAGTTGCACTATAATAAATCGTTCGTAGAGATACACCTCCAGATGGTGTTTTAAACCACTTATTTTTGAAAATAATTTCAGTCATTGATGGTGCGATAAACCACTTGAAAAATAAAGAAGGACAAAAATAATTTGAGATGAAGAGAATAAAGATTCAGGAGAGAGATTCCAACAATTCAGAAATCTGGCGTGCTTTGCAACTGATTTGATGAACCCTATTAATGGGTAGGAGATTCAACTGAGTGGAGAGAAAATAGTCGGAGAGTGGACAGAAAATAGTAGGAAGGAGTTATTCAGTCAAAACTAGGTTAAAACTAGGTTTTGATGAGTGACACATTATAATTATTAATTAATAATTAATTAATACACCCTCTGGTCACTATTATAAACAACAAAAAACTTTTTTAATTCATTGAATATTCGGTGTATCTGATATATAATAATGTCCAGATACATCTTTTATTCAATGAATCTAAAAAGGTTTTTGTTACTTATAATAGTGACAGGAGGATGTATTAATTATTTAACTTCCATGTAATCAATTAGAAATAACTTCCATTAATTAATACGGTTGACCCTTTCAAATTCTCATCAAGTTTTCCAACCGTTTAATCTAATAAGAAACAAGGAGATTATAAAGAAGCAAGGTCTATTTTGTCCTATAAACACAAAACCACAAAAAACCTAGCTAAGATTATTTATGTCATTTCAACCCTAAATGCATCAGCGACCAAAATCCGGCGTTGTCATTTAAGTGTCAAGGGGGTCATACCTAGGGAGAAAATTTAAAAAATACCCTTCAAAAAATTAGACAATTTTTTTCTTTATTTTATAAATATTTTCAATAATAATAATAATACTATTTATAAATTTTTGTCTATTGTAATAATCCACTAAAAAATCAAAAGATTAATTTTTACACTTGTCGGCGAGTTGGCGGCAAGTTGTCGGCGCGGATTGATTTGATTTATAAAATAGAAAAAAATAATATTTGAAATGTAAAATCGTATAATATACATAGAATACTAGACAAATAAATATGCGTATAATAGAACTTTAAAGTCTCTTCCTTTTCTTTCTCAATGCTTTAAATTCATTCCCATCGGTTACATTTTCTTTAAATTCTTGACAAACAGTCTCTCACTCTCTCATCATATATATAAATTTATACACTCTCTTCATAGTGTATACCATTCATAGCACAATAACAAAGGTGCAAGAGAAAGAGAGAGTGGTGAGTGAGTTCTTTTTTATTTCTAATTTTTTTCTTTATTCAATAATCATAATAATCATATATATGATAATCATATGAATGAATTATGAATTATTCTTCTCCCATAGTATAAGATTCTGCTTAACTCACTCCAAAAATCACTCCACTATTCTTCCATAAATTATTTTTGCTAATTTATTATAGTTTTTCATCATTATCATCATCGTCATCATCATCATATATCATCACCATGATATCTCATCTTTTGTTTCCAAAGCAACTTCTCAAGGCATGAAATCAATCAACCATGATATTGATGGTCGTCTTTTGCCTCATTTTGTTGTTTTATCCAAGCAATATGGTATCAAAAATGAATAAATACATTGCAATTCATGATTTTGTGTGTGTGTTTTTTTTTACTTTGTAGCATCAATATCTTTGAAAAAAGGCAGTGATTATATTTAATTTTTTAAATTATTACGATGTGTCTCTAATATTTGTTTGTGTATGTGCATGATATATTTATTGATATAATGTTTTCAAAATCATATTTACTATTTTGCAGGAAAAAGATTATTCTATTGGAATGGAATAGAACCAAGATTGTGAAGCTCTATTAAGAGAAAGAGGATTGGCTTAGAAATCGAATCTGGAATGGCGGACGTGTTTTTCTTGCAGGAAACTAAATTAACTGATATTCAGGAGAAAGTTACGAATAGCTTCTGGTCTCAGCAGGCTATAGAGTGGTCTTTCTCAGCATCGGCAGGCCAGTCAGGTGGTCTCCTTATTCTTTGGAAATCAGGTTTTTTCGAAACAGTATTCTCGTTTAGAGGCAATGGTTACTTGGGTATGAAGATCAGATGGAAGGGGAACCACTATTACTTGGTTAACGTGTATTCTCCGTGTCAAATCCATCTCAAGAGACTCCTTTGAAGGGAATTACTTATGCTGAAGTCGAAGTTCTGTGACGGGGAGTGGTGCTTGGGTGGGGACTTCAACGCTATTATCAACAGTAAAGAGAGGTAGGGTAGCAGTGCGACTAGCAGAGCGACTGAAATGAGGGAATTCAATGATTTTTGTGTGCAGGCTAAGCTTCTTGATGTTCCCTGTAAAGGAGGGAGATTTTCTTGGCCCAGCGGCGACGGTAGATCGATGAGCAGAATTGATCGATTCCTGCTTTCGGAGGAGTTGATTGATAGGTGGGGAATCGTTGGCCAACGTATTGGTAGCAGAAGCATATCAGACCACTGCCCGATTTGGCTTATTTGCAATAGCTCGGATTGGGGTCCTAAACCGTTTAGAGTTATAAATGCTTGGTTTGATAATAAGGACTTCCTAAGCTTTGTTGAGACAAAGTGGAAAAAGCTCCATGTGAAGGGAAGAAGCGATTATATCATCAAAGAGAAATTCAAACTGTTGAAAGAGGCTCTTAGGAGGTGGAACATGGAAACTTTCGAAAAAGTTAATCTAGACCTGAAGAATAACATTGAAACTTTGAACAAGATAGATGGTTTGCTTGGAGAATGCAGGGAGGAAGAGGTGGTTGACTTAGTGACTTCGCGTAGCAAGGCCGTGACTTCTTTGTGGGCTAACTTGGCTCATCAAGAGAGAATCTTTCTTCAGAAGGCAAGAGTGCAGTGGGTTAGGGACGGTGACAACAATTCCGCTTACTTCCATAACATAACTAGTAGGATACCCGTGCATTCGCACGGGTATTGGTATGTTACGCGCATTTTTTTCAAAATATAATAAAAATGATATTAAAAAAATTAAGGTGTTTAACCAAAAAGATATTATTTTTAAAAGATATAAGAAATTAGTGTCAATAATTCATTCCATATATAAAATTATTTGAATCAACAATATATTATATTTTATATAAATATTATTGTTGTTTTGACGTTATTTAAAAAAATATTTGAATCTATATTATAACAATGATATTTTTCCCGTATATATAAATAAATTAATCAACAACGAACTTAATCCCGTATAACTAAATTAATCAACAACGAACTTGAGCCTGTAACTAAATATTATTTTATTCAATGACATAAAAAATATTTTTGCCCGTAAATAATTTGAATCAAGATTGTATTTTTGCCCGTAATTAATCAACAACGAACTTGATCCCGTATATAAATATTAAGTTTGTTTTGACATTAGATATATATTTGAATTTGTATAAAATAAATTTGAATTAAGAATATATTTTTGCCCGTATCTAAAAATTCCTTCTTCATTGTCTCTTGTTCTACAAAACCAAAACAATATCTCTATAAAAATTCTTTCTTCATTGTCTCTTATTCTTATAAGCAAATTTATTATATTAGAATCATTAGTTTTGAAACAATTAAAATTGTTCCCGTTTATAACAATAATATATTTTTTCGTATATATGAATTATTTAATCAACAAAGTTATTTTTCCCGTATATAAATATATTATTTGTTTTGAAATTGGTTATATATTTGAATATATAAACAAATATTTGAGTCAACAACTATATTTCACCATTTTATTCCTTAGTTACAGACATATATTGCATATTTAAATCACTCGTATGTTTCTCTTTAAATTAATCTTGTCATACATTAAATAATAAATATTTATTTATTATTTTATATTTTATTAATAACAACTATATTATATATTTATTTTATATTTATAAATGATGAATATTTTTCGCACGGATACCGGTGTGTTACAGATATTTTTTGTAAAATAAAAAAAAACGAAACAAAATAAATAAGACAAAAATTATTGAACAAAAAAACTTACTATTTCAAAAGATATATATTTATTTATTTCAGTTTGAAACATAAGTATAATTAATTCATATGTAGAAATAGTTAAAATTTAAAATTTTTAAAAGGATTAATAATTTTGTGGGTTTAATCAACAACGAAATGTACCCCGTATATTAATGTTTAAATTGTTTTAAGATGAATTATATATTAGAATGTACATAATTATAATTGAATGTAAATGTAAATTGAAGAAGACAATGTAAAAGGTAAAAGTAATAAAGCAAGATAAGTTGTAGAAGTCTTAAACTTGATTTCCAGAAAAATTGGTAAGACAGAATACATAGTAAATGAGTGAATCAAAATTGAAAGAAAAGTTGCATAGTTAAAAAGTAAATCAAAATCTCCATGCAGACATAGAGTTCTCCCAGGTATAGTCCCGCTCATCGTCATCATCAGAATCAACTGGTTTGTAGTTCCATTCTTCATCTTCATCTGAATCCACAAATTTGACTTTTCTCAGATTTCTTGCTGGTTTCGTTTTTCTTTTCCTCTTTCTTCTGTGTCGCAGTGCAGCAGCTTCACGTACCTTAAGAAGAAAACCAGTTAATCAAATGGGTGATGCAATATAAGAACGGGAAAAAACATGCATGGAAAATGATATTGTACCGGGGGGAGCTGTAGATGTCGTTCAAACCGGGGAGGATGTTGGTGGGGTTCACCGCGGTCGAAATCCGTAAGTGGTTGCACCTCGGTAGGTGGTTGGTTGTGAGCAAGGGGTTCATTGTGGACAGGAGGTTGGAGTTGTTGTTGGGTCTGTTGATGTTATGTAGAATATCATTGTTAATCACAATGAAACATTAATGCAGAGAAAGATATAGTGATTAACAAAAGCATGAGTAAATGTATAGGGCAAACCTGTAGAAGTTGTTGGCTGTCGATAGGAGGATGGTGACCGTCACGTTGTTGCAATTCCGGAGAAGGATGGACGTGAGGCTGTGTGTGGTCATCAGCAGGGTCTGGTTCATTGGTTAATTTGTTGGATGCCATAGAAAATGTTTTGTCTTTTTGATGTTTACTGTATGTAGTAGAGAATAGGAGGCATGAATAAATAATGAGGGTTGTGACCCTGCATATTCCCCCTACCTTGGAAATGGAAAAGCATAAATACTTTAGAAACTGAAAATTTGGAATATTGACAGGCAAAGAATTAATGTGTGGTGAGTGGTGATGCAAAAATAATGTATCAACTTAATGGTCATTAAAGGGAATGAAAAGTATCCATGAGAAATAATTTGGATACAGTACATGAGATATAAATACCAATTGAGGAAAAGATATATATTCCATTTTCATGTAGATACATTAACAGCATAATGTTGCAGGAAAAACCAAATAAAAGCTCTGAAAAATTGAAGAAGGAAATAGAAACTACATTAAATAAACGGAAAATTGTGCTCTGGAAAATTGAAACCACATAATTGGATCAGAAAACTGTACCTATTGTGATTGTGATTGTGATTGTTTAAATAGAGATCAAATGCATCTGATCGGCAACTGATTATCGCCACTGATGTTGTTTGGAACCCAATTAAAATATAAACAACAAAAAATCGTTTGAAACTAAAGAAATTAAAATCAAAATTGACATTAAACATTTTATAAAGACCACTTACTTTGAATTTGGATTTCAGTTGAGGTCTCACGAATTGCTTTGAAACCAGAAGCATATGATTATGTACTTAATCTGAAATGGCAGTGGCATAGTACCGGGTGAATTACAATCGTATATAATAACTTTTAGAAAGACAAAATTAGATGTTACCGCTTTGAAGGGACGTTTTCGTGAAGAAGCAGAACTCTTTGGATAGCGGCACAAACTTAAATATAAATTTCTTTCCTCAGAAAGTAAGTTCTCTAAGGTCTTCATTATTTTCATACTTTGCCTGGCAGATGCAGCAAACCTGCAGATAACCAGAGAAAGTGACAACATTTCAGTCAGCATTGAAGAGCGAGAAAGAAACAAACATCCTGGTCACAATGACAAAAACAACATTATGCTTTAAACATTTTCACCTTCGGATTCCTTGTGTAGCTTAAACAACAGTGTAACTCAACAACAGCACTGTCAAAACATGTCTTCCCTGTTGTTATTATCACTCACATTTTTAATTATATTTTCATCTTGATCCCGACCATCAGCATTGTTATCCATTGGCACATCAAATATTATAGAACTACGTTGGCATGTCTGTGATGCACAACGGTCCAACGTGGAGAGCAGTCGCTCCACAACCTGAAAACACACACACAGACATACCATTAGATTGGAAAAACAAATTTTGCAGCATAAAGAACAAACAACACCGATAACACAAAATATCGTATCAATGACAGAATAAATACTCAAACCAGTGAGAGCATAAACCTTTTTTATCCATGTTATGGACCAGATTTTGGTAATAAAACATGATATAGGCAAAAATATCATTCCTTTAAGAAGCCAAAAACTGTCACATGCAAATGCCTCAAAATGAGTAGACGTTTTCAGAAATCATAGAATGCAATGCATCTTGGAAGAGCAAACCCACAAAATTAAAAGGGAAAACATTTAATCAAATAAAATACAATTTAGAATAAACCTTCATCGATGTCCCGGAGGGCCTTCAGTTTTGCCTTTGCGTTATCTATCCATATAATGTGTGCATTAGGATCTGCAATACCAATAAGTGAGATTATTACTTTATTCTATAAGAATAGGATATTCAATTGCACTAAGTTAACACAGTTCAACACTAAGTAAACTACTGATAGCATTTTAAAGATCTTCACCCATTCCAATAGTTTTTGTTCTGTTTTCAGAAGGTTTCTCGCCAATGAACGCCTAGCGGTGAGTATTTCGTATAGCACAACACCGAAACTCCATACGTGACTCTTAGAAATGAGATGACATGTCTGAAAGTAATCTGTAGCAGCATATACTAATTCAAAGCGTAAATAGTAATGACACAACAGTTACAACAGTTAAAACATGAGTATCCCCACCTACATCAACACGATACAAAATATTATAAGCAGTTGTGTTATAAGCTGAAAATAAGTTATTTATCCATACAGGCTCAAAATCATTCATATTGCAATAATTGGAACCTGGACTTTTATTTTTCCATGGAGATAAGATAAGCCTCGAGCTGCTCCAACTGTAATTTCAAGTCTTGTTTTCAGAGGCAGATGATCATAAGCTTTATTGAAAAGATGAGCTTCTAAGGTTCTATTCGGCATGTATTCGTACATGAGTATTCTTTGAATCCATCTCTCACCATCCAAAGCACAATATCCAATAAGTTTCACAAGGTTTATTTGCAGCACAACACAAAGAAATTGAACTTATGTCAACCAATGCTTATGACCCTGCATAACTCAAAGAAAATAATGAATTTCGTGAGATAAATCTGTATCTTCAAAATCAAAGTCAGATAAATCTGTATCTTGCAAAACTTTCGATATTATCGACATATTTAAAATTCGAGCAACAACCACAGAAATCGAAAAAAGATCCAATGTTATTCAAAACAGAATCACATTAAAGTGGAATTTCAACTTACAATTAATCTCAGACTCACCATTGGCATATAAGCTAACAGTCAACTAACATAGCACCAATTCAAGTTACAGAACTAACAACCTTCCTCATTCTATCAGATTGCTCAAACATTTCAAGGCTTCCTGAATTTGGAAAAAATATGATAAACATGTCAGTTCTTAATTTAATGCACTGCAAAAATATTGTGTGGTGTCCAAACAGCGTATCAATTAGGGAATCAAAACAGAGTATCAAAACTTCAGGTGACATATAACAAAAACTATATCAGTGTTTAGAATCAACAAAAACTATATCCATCACCCATAGTATCCCATGTTCAGAAACAAATTCTTAGGCACCAAGAAAGATGCCAAATATAAACAACATGAAGGTCCAACTCAAATTTAAGCTTAAGGACTAACCTTTGGCAAGTACGGAACGCATCCTAGTCCCATTGACTGACCTCAGAAACAAAATTTTAATCATATTAGCATTGATTATAAAACCACACTGATTTGTCATTAAAAAGTAAAAAAAAACAGAGTATCAAAACTTGCATCTAAGTTTCACATAATGAAAAAAAAAAATTGGTGTCACATATAACAAACAGTAGCACAAATGATAAGGATCTGTTTCCATAACATAATTAAAGGTAGGAGAAGAAGAAACGCTATCCACTCCATCTTGACGGATTAGGGGTGCCTGGAAGGAGTTGACGACATAGAAGAGGAAGTTCGGCGTCACTTCAGTGAGAAATATTTAGAACCTGATAATAACAGGTCAGTTTTGAATGACTGCGCGTTTAATTTGTTGTCGGATGTGGAGGTGAAGATTTTGGAGGCTGAATTTACTGAAGTCGAGATCAAGGAAGCGGTTTGGGATTGTGAAGGGTCGAAAAGCCCCGGGCCTGATGGTTACAACTTCACCTTTATTAGGAATTGCTGGTACTTTATGAAGGACGATCTTATTCGGTTCGTTAAGGATTTCTACAGTTCTGCTAAGTTAAACAAGGTAATTACCTCAAGCTTTTTAACTTTAGTACCGAAGAAAGCTAATCCTCTCAACTTGGACGAGTATCGTCCCATTTGTTTGGTCGGTTGCCTCCACAAAATCCTGTCTAAACTCCTTGCTAGTCGGTTGAAAAAAGTGTTGCATAACCTGATTTCCTTAAACCAGTATGCGTTCGTTCCGGGTAGGCAACTTTTAGATGGTGTTCTTATTGCGAACGAGGCTGTTGACTTTGCGTCTAGGGAGAAAAGACAATGCTTGATGTTCAAGGTGGATATAGAGAAAGCATATGACAAGGTTAATTGGAATTTCCTCTGTTTCTTGCTTAAGTCGATGGGATTTGGTAAAAGGTGGAACAATTGGATGGAAGCTTTGGTGTTCTCTAGCTATATGTCAGTTCTCGTCAATGGAATCCCAACAAAGGATTTCGTTGTCGAAAGGGGGTTGCGGCAGGGAGATCCTCTTTCTCCCTTCCTCTTCATTATTGTTACTGAAGCTTTGATGCGGTTATTTCGAAAAGCTACTGATATTGGTATCTTTGAAGGATTTTCGTTCTCTGAGTCATGTAAAGTGGATGTTCTGCAGTACGCAGACGACACTCTTATCTTGGGCAGTGGCAGCTGGCAGAATGTGTGGTCTATCAAAGCTATTTTGATGGGCTTTGAACTGTTGTCTGGGCTAGGAGTTAATTATTCTAAGAGTAGAGTTATCGGCATTAATTTGAACGCTCATTTTTTACAAGCGATAGCTACATATCTGAACTGCAGGATCGAAGAAAAAATATTCACTTTCTTGGGCATTCCCGTTGGTTATAACCCGAGACGCATCAGTACATGGAACAAGGTTACAAATTATGTTCATTCGCGGCTGGCAGGTTGGCATGGAAAACTTCTCTCCTTTGGTGGCAGGCTCACGCTGTTGAAATCGGTCCTCAGCAGTCTCTCTATTTTTTTATATGTCATTCTTTAAAATGCCCAAGACGGTTTCTAAGCTGATAGAGAGCATGTTCAATAGGTTCCTTTGGGGTGGTTCTCCGGAACACACTAAAATCGTGTGGATTAGGTGGGAAAAAATTTGTCATTCTATGGACTGCGGTGGTTTGGGGCTGAAGAGGATGGACACTTTCAATATTATGCTTCTTCAAAAATGGAAGTGGAAGTGGAATCTCAGAGTTTAAAATTTCCCACAATTAAATTGTGATTCAATAAAGTCTCATAACATATTTGTCACTTTAAATCGCAAATAGAATCCCTTTTTATTTTGTCACATTTGAATTGTTATTATTCTATACAAGAACACTAAAAAACATAAGACAGACTTGCGTATATGTGTATGCTTGTATTGTATAGTTTTACATTATATATTCAAAGTCATCTTATGTTTTTGGAAGTCCTAGGTTAGATCTAGTTCAACGGTTACAAAATAATTAGAGGTTCTATTTACCAATAGTTTAACTTTGACAAATATTTTATGAAATATTAACTATGATTTAACCGTGACAAATTTTATGTGATAGTCCACCTTACCTGCCTTTAAAAATGATTAGTATATATTAAATGTTGTTCAAAATTTTATGCTTATTAAAAATTATATTAGTACAAAAAATTAAAATTAAATAAGTGATATACACATCTTAAATCCATTAAAAAAGATGTATAAAAAATGTATTTTTATGTCTATATTTTGATTTTTGTATTTTTGTGTTTAGTGTATAATACATCTTGATGGAGATAATACGAAGTAGAAAAGATTGTATGAAGATGCGAAGAAGTAATTCTTATGGGAATGACTTATTTGGAATGCTTTTAGATGAATTTTTTTTAAAAAAAAGTAGTAATTTAAACCTACATTCTTCTTTGCTGGACATGAAACAATTGCACTCTTACTCACATGGACTGCTATGTTGTTGCACATAAATTTTATTAAAGGGCAACCACTCTTTCCATTTAAAAATTTGTAATACTTCTGTATCCAGGACTATATTCGAATCTAATAATTTTCATTAAATTTGAAGAGATCTCAAACTATCTTATTTAAATACTCTTAAATAGATGAGTTTAAGTTTTTGAAAATTTTATGAAGATTAATTGTAGTTTAGTCGTGACACAACAAATGGAGGCTCTATTTAATGATTGTTTAACTATGACAAACATTTTATGAGATCCTATTTAATCAAGGTTGTACTGTAATTAATTTTGGATCATGTGCGGGAGCCCATTTTGCATGTTTTCAAAACAAGGTCTTTTTCGGTGTGATTGTATTCATGTATTATTATTTTTTTCAATAAAATATTAATTTATAGTTTAATATTTACAGATGCATATGGTAATCAATGAGTCAGTGAGACTCTATCCTCCAACAACCTTACTTTTTAAAATGGCTATTCAAGACATGTTTTCAGGTGATCTTAATCTTCCTAAAGGCTTATTCGTATGGATTCGAGTTTTGGCTATTCATCACAGTGAAGAATTACGGGGAAAATCATTCATGCCTGATCATTTCTTACCTTTTGTGAGGCTTAACAAATTTATTACATCTTCTTTTTTGACTCTTGTACCTAAGAAGCTAAACCCTCTGAGTTTGGATGATTATCAGCAAATCTGTCTCATAGGGTGCTTATACAAGATTCTATCTAAACTCTTAGTTGGGCGTCTGAAGATGGTTTTAGGGTCTTTAATTTCGAGAAATCAGTCCGCCTTCGTGCCTGGAAAATAACTTTTGGATGGGGTGCTAGTCGCGAAAGAAACGTTAGATTTTGCTACTAGGGAAAAGAAGCAGTGTATTCTTTTTAAGGTTGATTTTGAGAAAGCGTACGATAAAGTTAACTGGGACGTTCTTCGGTTTATGTTGAAGACCATGGGCTTTGGAGCTTCCTGGTTGAATTGGATGAACACTCTTTTGTTTACAAGTCACATGTCGGTTCTGGTTAATGGCAGTCCGACAGAGGACTTTACTGTTGAAAGGGGTTTGAGGCAGAGAAATCCTCTTTCTCCTTTTCTATTTGTGATTGTTGCGGAAGGGCTGTCGGGTTTGGTTCGTAAAGCGATGGAGTTAGGATATTTCGAGGGGTTTCCGTTTAATGCTGTGTGTAAGACCGACATCCTTCAGTTTGCGGATGACACTCTTTTCTGTTGTAATGGGAATCGAAAAAATGTTTGGGCGATCAAGTCGATTATGAGGGGCTTTGAGTTGGTTTCCGGATTAGGCGTAAACTTCCATAAGAGCAGGGTTATCGGTGTGAACATCTCCTCACACTTTTTGGCAGCAGTGGCGTTGTTTATGTCTTACAGAACGGAGAAGCAAACCTTTACGTTTTCTTAGGATTCCGATTGGGTCCAATCCAAGACGAATTTCAACGTGGAGCTGTTTGGTGGAGAAGGTTCGTAGTCAGCTAGCAACTTGGAAGGGCAGAATCTTGTCTTTGAGTGGGAGGATTGCGTTGATTAATTCGGTTCTTGGTAGCCTCCCAATATTATTCATGTCCTTTTTTAGAGCTCCGGTTGTGATGTGGAAAGAGATTGAGTGGATTCAAAATAGTTTTCTGTGGGGAAGTTTGGAGGAAAAAAACAACATTATGTGGATTACGTGGAACAAGGTTTGTAGGCCAATTCAGCAAGGTGGGCTTGGAATCAAGAAGATGAAGGATTTCAATTTAGCTTTGTTGCATAACTGGAAATGGAGAAAGCTGGTTGAGAAGGGGACACTGTGGCATTCGGTGTTAGTGGCGAGATACAGTAACATCACGAAAGTTGTTTTGGTTGGGAACGAATTGGGTAATATCAAAGTAGGATCAACTTGGTGGAAAGATATTATGAATTCTACAACAGGTGATAGTGATTGTTATTCCTTGAAATTCTTGATTGTGCATACATCATATGTCCTAACACATGTCAGGACATTGTGCTACATAATCATTTAAACTTGGAGGCGCAACAGCAGACTGATACCTTGAATATCAAAACTGCACCATCACAGATGTCACGACATCTGATCCAACATGTCCATCATGAACCCTAACAGAAACGTAAATCTGCAGAATGATAAAAAAACAGTAATTGTTAACCCAATTCGGTGCAACTCACCTACATCTGGGGGATACCAATCCAGGAAGAAGACTTCACTATTGTGTAGACTGTTACAAAGTTAAACTCCCACGTGTACAACTTTATTCCTAACATCTATCCCATGAACATCTTTACCAAGGTTAAACTCAAACGTTTAGAACCCTGATACGAGATACCCCACTCACTTCCCTTACTCACCAACTGTGATTTCTATATTATCCCTATCAATACAGAAATCTGTCAAGCATACTTGACAAACAAGCTAACTCGAATTTGCTTAAAAGCTTCATCCAAGAACAATACACAATCCAATACCTCAAGGCTTATGGATCTGTGTGACACCTATATCTACCACAGTGTATCAACTGATACAAAGGGAGACTTACAACCTAGAAAGCCAACGACTCTCAAAACCCTAAACCCTTGTTTCATACGCAAGAAAACAAGTTTACAACAGGCGTCCTAAGGCATTTCAAAACCTAGGTCTAAGTCTTCTATTTATAGGCTTCTGCTTCCTTGGGCTTTAGTCTTCAGTCCTTGTTCCATGCGACACTTTCTCCTTGAGTATTGCAGCAGATTAAAACTAACTTAAGCCATTCAGTCCAGAAGTCAAGACACCTTGTTCGACATCACTTCTTCAGCAGAATTATTTAGCTTGATCTCATTGTTGCATTTACAATAATGTTTTCCCAAAATTTATTCAAAAACCTAGAGTTTTCAATCTCCCCCTTTTTGGCAAATTTTGGCTAAAACACATATGCATGGTAAGCTCCATATCGATGGTGCATGAAGTAACCTATACATTACCCTTGATGAAGTACATGAGAAAGAAGATGCAAGATGCTCCCCCTAAATCCATGAACCAATACTTGTCACGAAAGGATAAATCTTCCTCTTAAGAGGCGTAAGAAAACCATTAGGAAAAAGCAGTAGCAATACGCTTAGTAGCAAAGTACTGCCTTGGGTAACTCAGAACACAGGACATGACTGTGTTCATAACTCAGATCACAAGACACAAAAGTCTATTTGAGAGCTGAGACCTAGAATGTTGAAACATTCTGTTGAGTATTTTGACAAGCTGCTTTATCAGACATGAGATCCTTATGAGAAGATCAGAACATTTCTCCCCCTTTTTAGACACAATTTGACAAGTATTACTAAGGTATATCCAGATCCAAAGAGTGCTCACCCATAACCTTATATAAGCCATAAAGACACCAGTAAGATAGATACAGTAATGAGTAAGATGAATTCCGAGATCCACTTATTTGAATTGTATCAACCACTACCCAGTCTTTTTGTCTTTATTCATTTCTGGACAGATTCTTCTTGAAGTACAAGTTCCAACACATGTGAGTGTATATTCAAGGACAAGACTTTACACGTCCTTCTGACAAGCATACACCCTAAGAGATTTCCCAAGACGGAATCAATACTTCTGTCATTAGACTGTCAGAGATTCTCTAGACACTCTTTACTGCAATGACGTCCTCGACCAAGTCCCACCCAACAATGTTAAAGAAAATATCTGTATTGAATAAAATATTCACTGTATTATGATCGCAATCTGCAGAGAAAAATAAATTCTCCCAGACTCATCAATGATTCTTAAGCATCCAATAAGAATCATTCAAGTATGCATTGCCATGTTTCCCACAACTTGTAACAATACTCTAATGTCAAGACATCCTCCTTGACATCTTAGTTTGCTTGACGCACAACTGCAAACTGGAACTACAACACTAATGTCAAGCCATCTTGACATCTCAGTTTACTTGACACACAAATGTAAACTGGAACGTCAACACTAATGTCAAGCCATATTGACATCTCAGTTTTCTTGACGCACAAATGCAAACTGGAACTTCAACAATAATGTCAAGCCATCCTCCTTGACATCTCAACTTGCTTAATACACAAATGCAAGCTGGAACTTCATCTTAGATCAAGAGGCCTATCCCCCTGACTAAGGTAACTGGTGCTCCTCCATTGAACACCCAAGCTAATGACTGGAAAACATAATACACATCTTTATGTCTTCAAGAGCGCACCCTTTGTTCAACACACCTGCTTAACGCAACCATTAACTCTTTATTGTTCCCTCTGACAAGAAACAATAATCACTCACACATGATCACCATCATGCTACCCGTGAGGAAGTGTATACCAACCATAAAAAACTCTTGGCTTAAGATCAAAGTCCCATTGATCCCCCTCATCCTGCAACCATCTACACACCACACGAACTCCTCATGAATTCTCATGTATAGACCTCCAGCTGCTTGAGGCACAAACCAATTAAATCAGAATGCTTCACATTCCTCAAAGAGACGCACAGGGCCCCTTAGTTTGTTATAACTATGTCAGCTATCGTATGCATGCTCCAGAACTTCACAGCTGCTAAACTGATCCACTACTAGCATGACTTGCTCCAAGGGCTCCAATGCCATATGCAAGATTTTCCACTGACCTCACCAGGCCAGCAATAGAGATAAACACCCCGCAATCCAAGACAGTCATTCCTATCATTCTCCTGTATGATAACCTGAAATACTTCTGATTTATGGTGAATCTCCACTTCTGAATGCATTCAGGAAATAGACTTCCATGCAATCAACACATGATCCACTTCAGTTTTCACAAACACTTACATCCTCCTTCCAAGGAACCCTTCTACTCCATCATTCTTCCGGATGAACATGTAGATACTTCTTGGACACGGTGCAAGTAACTAGTTCATCACAGAACCTGAAATCCTTCACCAAGGATAATTAACCCAAGGATGTTCTAACATCTGTTAGGACATCTTCAGCATGTCACAGACACCACACACCATGGTTCTTGATATGCTCCACCACTGGACTTATTATCAGCATAGTAATCCACACTGAAGATCTTCACACAACACTGAGCCACCAGCTTGAACAAAGAAGACTTCAGAAACCTAGAGGGAAATAAACTCTCAAGCACCAAAGAAGGTATGCTTCCATTCTCAACTCAGAACTTCTGACACAAGCTCCCAGAGAACCAGAACCTTCAAACAATTTCAGCTAACTACTCTTCTACAAAAGAGCAACCAGTTTCAAGCATCCTGCTTGAACGCACATTGTGAACCCAATCAAATGCCACCTTTTAATTGACCTCACTCATCTTCAGAATTCCCACAAGATACCCTGATCTACTAATGAAATCAGATCTTCAAGTCACATGAACTACTTGCCCTATAGTAAGACATCTTGGATCCACCAAGCCTCTTAGTCATGTAACATCTTCTCATCCACAGCTCCCGCAAACTGCATGAGATAGTCCTTTTTGAAGAATCCATCACTCCTATTCTCCTGTAGATCACCTTATCTTAAGCTGATGTGCCACATCACCAGCTGAGACTTCTGATGTAAAGATAGATGTCAAAACATTATGACATCCAACTGTTGAATTTAGCTCTTCCTTTTGCCACTTAGAAGAACCTCCTCCCTTTGCAGAAACAGATTTGCATGCTCTCACAGACTTGATTCAATAACCAAGTTTGAGTAGACAACCTCCATCCTGCATTGAAACTCCAAAGACTTCAAACCTGCCACGTCTGAATCTTCAGAAAATAAGTAGTCCAAGACTACCCCATAGCAATACCAAAGAATGCCACTTCCCTTAGTAGAGCCGTCAGTAGAAAGCCAGAGATAACTTCCACTTATCCTCGAACTTTACAACCAGAGAAAACACTATGCTCCAAAGCACCTAGATCAGAAATAAACTGACCAAAGCTGTAACCATCAAGATTATGATGTCTTCATAGTCTTCCATCTCCATCTTCAACAGCATCACCATCTGGACAAGTCATTCACAATACTTTCTAGGAACAGATGCTAAGCCAATAATCCCAGGTCAACACCTAGGAGACTTTTGAGCGAATGCAGAACCCCTCCCATGATTCTCCAAGCCTTTGATGAAAAAATGTTAGAACATCCTCAATCTTGACTTTAAAGGATAATCAATTAAATACATGTGGATTCCACAAGTAGCAATTGATCTTAAATCCTTGTATAATAACCCTTCTTCACTGCTGTAGCTGAGCTCCACCAGATCATGTCATGAACACTTATACAGTATTCAATCTTTTTGCAAGTATCTTCTTCAATGACAATGTTGAGATACCAAGGCTGCCACCCTTGACTCAAGTAACTAAGACTTTCTCTGAACAAGTATTATTTACCTCAATAATTCTTCAATCAGATTGGATTCACTCTTAGGGTCAAGAGAGATGAATCCTTCCTTGCTGTTTTTGGAAGGTGAAAATAAATCACCTCCACATTCTTTAGATTGTGTCTCAAGGAAACACCCTCTAGTCAGAAAAGTTACTAGAAGACTCCAGATACACGACATAGATATCTTTATGAGTGGACTTGAGAGAATTCTCAAGTATCTTTGACAACCTAGCCGACCAAACATTTATTAAACTCCTAGAGCAAGAACCTGGTAAACTTTAACTCAACTCATCTCCTCTTCAACTGACTCCAAACTGCACCAGAAAACCAAACTTCCAAGTACCAAGTCATCATACCAGATATCTGACCACAACTTCCTTCACTCTATCGCTCCCGACTTTGGAATAAAGAATGCAGATATCTTCAAATATAGAGGCCGACGATTGAGACCTTCCACCAACTGTCTTCAGTAACAACTCCAGAATCCCATAATTCTAGAGCTCTTCCATCAGAAACACATGCAGCGGAACCACCAAGGAACAGATCCTGCTTGCCCTAATAAGATGTCACAACATCTTATAAGACACACCAACAAGAGAACTAACCACTTCTCCTGTAGTTGTTGTAGAATCACCTCAGCAACATGAACAACCTCCAGGTTGCTCCCTTCGATCCAGAACATTCATCTCATTCATTAATACCCTTGGGTATGTTTGAGTTGATTGATCTGATCTCCAAAACTCCTCCTTGTTTAAACGCCAGAAAGTATCTCCCAAAGATCTCATCCAGAACCAGATAGGATGCCTGCTCTAATACCAATTGAAATTCTGGCCTGTGCAGACAACATATGTCCTAACACATGTCAAGACATTGTGCTACATAATCATTTAAACTTGGAGGCGCAACAGCAGACTGATACCTTGAATATCAGAACTGCACCATCACAGATGTCACGACATCTGATCCAACATGTCCATCATGAACCCTAATAGAAACTTAAATCTGCAGAATGATAAATAACACAGTAATTGTTAACCTAGTTCGGTGCAACTTAGCTATATCTGGGGCATACCAATCTAGGAAGAAGACTTCATTATTGTGTAGACTGTTACAAAATTAAACTCGCAAATTTACAATTTTATTCCTAACATCTACCCCATGAACATCTTTACCAAGGTTAAACTAAAATGTTTAGAACCCTGATACGAGATACCCCACTCACTTACCTTACTCACCAACTGTGATTTCTACATCATCCCTATCAATACAGAAATCTGTCAAGCATACTTGACAAACAAGCTAACTCGGATTTGCTTAAAAGCTTCATTCAAGAACAATGCATAATCCAATACCTCAAGGCTTTTAGATCTGTGTGACACCTATATCTACCATAGTGTATCAACTGATACAAAGGGAGACTTACAACCTAGAAAGCCAACGACTCTCAAAACCCTAAACCCTATTTTCTTACGCAAGAAAACAAGGTTACAACAGGCGTCCTAAGGCATGTCAAAACCTAGGTCTAAGTCTTCTATTTATAGGCTTCTGCTTCCTTAGGCTTCAGTCTTCAGTCCTTGATCCATGCGGCACTTTCTCCTTGAGTGTTGCAGCAGATTAAAACTAACTTAAGCCATTCAGTCCAGAATGTCAAGACATCTTGTTCGACAACACTTCTTCAGCAGAATTATTTAGCTTGATCTCATTGTTGCATTTACAATTATGTTTTCCCAAAATTTGTTCAAAAACCTAGAGCTTTCATTCCTCTTTTACAATTGTTATTTGCGTTACAGTTGGGGATGACACTGACATCCGATTTTGGTTCGCGAGCTGGGTGGGGGAAACCTCTCTGCAGGTTCAATTCCCTCTGATGTTCTTATTGAGCAGCTTAAAAGGTGCAACTATTTGTCACATGGGCAGGTGGGAGGATGGTGTTTGGCTATGGAACGACTTCGGAAATTCTTGGACAATCGAAGTGGATTACTACTCTCTTGTACGCTTGCTGCAAGTGATTGAGTAAAAGGGTCCAAAGGTTGGCAAGATTGACAAATTGTTTTGGAAACACGAAGCTGACGGTGTATACATTATGAAGTCTAGTTACGTGTTGTTGGAAGAGTCTCGCGAGCTGCTCGACGAAAATAAGAGCTGGAACGAGGTATTGATCAGGATGTGGGACTTGGTAACTCCTTTAAGAGTTCGTGCGTTTTGGGGAGATGTTTTCTGAATGGAATCCCTACGAAAGCCCAATAGTTTCGCAGAGGGCTTATTCAATCTTGCAGTGAGACCCTTTGCGGGATTTGGTCGTCGGGGAAGGAAGACGCATTACATTTGTTTCTCAAACACGATTTTTCAGGTTTATTATGGATGAAGGTGTTTGCTTCGACAGGTGCTGATATGATTTTCAAAGAAACAATGTGGGAGAATTTTAAGGCTTGGATTAATTTTGTCAGCATAAAATAGGCTAAGAAGGGAATGGCAGGAGTTATTTGGATGGCTGTTATTTGGAATATTTGGATTAACAAAAATAAATTCATTTTTAATGGTGGTAAATGTAATGCTTTTGATTTAATATGGGATATTAAATGTATGGCTTGACAATGGAGTCTTGCAGGGGAAAATGCTTTTGCCAACAATAATTTTCACGCATTTTGTCAGATCCTTTAGATATTACGCAGTAGGTATAGTTAGAGAGTATTTTATTTTTTCTAAGTTGGCTGGTTTTCTCTTTTTGTTTTTTGAGTTAGAGTACCCCTAGGACTCTCTTTAATTCCAATCCCTTGCTTAAAAAAAACTATAATGAAAGCTAAGATTATTTTGGCAATATTGGTTTCAAAGTATAGCTTCACTGTTTCTGATAATTATAAGCATATACCAATCAATTTCCTTACTATTGAGCCTAAATATGGTGTTAAAATTTGTTTGAAGCCTTTAGGTTGATAAGGTTTTCTTTAACACTAGAAACTCACACAATTGCGAGAGTAATAATTCGAACTTTAATCTTAACGTCCAACATATCAATATCGTTATTTTACCCGTTGAACTAAGATTTGCGGAGTGATAAAATTTATTTACCATTACGTTTTCAAACTATATAGTTGTTTTCATTAGAGAAGTTTGTTTAGCATTTTTTGATTTATTTTGTTTGCTAAAAATTTGTAGTAAAGAAATATACGTGAAACATTGATTGTAAGGATTTGAATGTATACACACTTAAAATATGACTATATAAATCACAACACCTAAATTTTTAAATCGATCGAATCTAATGACTATATCAATCTCTATAACATAACTATAGTATTATTAAATCGATCGAATCTAATGACTCACTCCCTAAAAAAATCACAACACCTAAATTTTTTGAAAATATCATAGTTCCACAAGATATATATAAAACAGAAGATTATTATATAAAAAATGCAGACTAAGGCAAAAACAACAGTATACAAGACGATATAAAAATTTAAAGATTTAAATGGTTTGGAAAGTTTCAGAATCATGGTAATGGAATGCTAATTAATAACGAACTCTTAGTTTTAACAAAAATTTCATCAAATGGTAATACAAAATCTGTTATAGTCAACAAGTTTTTCTTCATTTCTTCATGACAATTTCATCAAAGGCTTGAACTATAATTTAAATTATGTACTTATATATATATATATATATATATATATATATATATATATATATATATATATATATATATATATATATATATATATATATATATATATATCATATTTTTAACATTGCTAATGCAATAAAAGTCGGTATGATATATACTACATAATGACGATTACTAATCTACACCATAGCGAATATAACCTCATATGATGGTTAGCTGCATAATATTATATCTTAGTAATTGGGGGTGTGTATTTCTTGCTTAACACTAAGAAACATGTAACAAGTCCAAACACTATTTGAGTTTTTCACTAGTGACTGGCTTGGTCAACATATCAGCTACATTTTTTGAAGTGTGAACCTTTTGAAGTAGTATATGTCTTGACGACACCAACTCCCTGATCTTGTGGAACCTCACATCAATATGGTTGGGCCTAGCACGATACACTTGATTATTTGGAAAATAGATAACACTCTATTTATCAAAATGCAATTGCACTTCACTTTATTAAACACTTAACTCTTTCATTAACTCTATAAGCCACAATGCTTCATTTGCAGCTTCAGCTATTGCCATTAATTTTTCCTCAATTGTATACATAACTACTATGGATTTAACTGATGATTTCCAGCATATAGCCTCCCTCCCTGCAAAAGTAAAAACATGCCTTGTTGTAGAGCTTTTAGCATCCAGATCACTTGCATAGTCAAAATCCATATATCACATAACTAATGGAACACTATATTCCATATTGAACATGATACCCTGATTTGTTGCACCCTTAAGATACATTAGGATCCACTTTACTGCTTATCAATGTTGCTTCCCTGGCTTGGACATGAACTTGCACACTTGATTAACTGCTTGTGCCTAATCTAGTCTAGTGCAAACCATAGTATACATCAAACAACCAACTACACTGACATAATGAATCTTAGACATACCTTTAATCTCTTAGTCTCTCTTCTAACATTGTTCTAAAGAGAACTTTAAATGATTCACCAATGGATCACTCAGAGGCTTTGCTTTACTCATGTCAAATCTACTCAAAACACCTTCAACATAGCTTGTCTAAGACAAACATAATTTATTAGCTGCTATGTCCCTGTGAATTTCCATCCCAAGAATCTTCTTTGTAGCATCCATAACCTTCATATCAAACTCCTTAACCAACTTGGTCTTCAACTCATTTGCATCATGCAAATGGTTGGTTACAATCAACATACCATAAATACGAAGTAACAGGAAAATAAAAGAACCATCATAAAGGCTCCTCACATAAACACATGAATCATAATCATGCATTTTATAGTCAATCCAAAGCATGTATGAATCAAAGCGCTTGTAGCATACTTGTTTAGCAGTGTTACAATTTTACTATAATAATCGTACAGATCATCAGCAAGTCTGTTCAAAATATAGTTTTTGCAAAGATAATCTTTATCTTTCCAGATGGCAATCTCTTTCTGGAGCTGTAAATCACCTGCCTTAGTCTTAGTAAAAGAGTCTGATTCAGATGAGTTGAGAGTCTCGTCTGAATCCGCAGTTGTCTTACCATTAGTTTGTTTAGTTGATCCAGAAGGAGCAACAGGGATATCTCATTTAGAACGTGGGCAACCTTCTTCAAAGTTAAAAAAAATTCATCTTAGATTGCCAACATTTAATGTGAGAACCCTTAAACTTAAATGGTTTGTCATAGACAACAGCGGCCGCAGTAATACCAATAATTTCCTCAGTAGCCATGGTAGTTACAAAAATCGTCTTAAAATTGTTGTATTTCGGTTATGAAAAAATTTCCACAAAGAAAATTATTGGTTCGAGTCATGTACTAGGTCGCTTTTTTAAGACATTTTGTCGTACTGCCAAAATTATGCAATGCAGTCACATTTCGACGACGTCTCCAAGATAAAACAGCTCGTTCAGAAAATACGATTATCACTTGCACTGTAATAAATTGTTCGTTGAGATACACATCCAGATGGCGTTTTAAACCACTCGTACCTAAAAATAATTTCAGTCGTAGATGGTGCGATAAAACAGTCGTAAAATAAAGAAGGACATATATAATTTGAAATGAAGAGAATAAAGAGGGAGAAGACAGATTCCAAAAATTCAAAAATCTTCTGTGCTTTGCAAATGAACTGATGAACCCTATTAATGCGTAGATGATTCAGCTGAGTGGAGAGAAAATAGTTGGAGAGTGGAGAGAAAATAATGGGAGGGAGTTATTCAGTCAAAACTAGGTTAAAACTAAGTTTTGATGAGTGACACATTATAATTATTAATTAATAATAAATTAATATTAATTATTTAACTTCCACGTAATCAATTTAAATTAACTTTCATTAATTAATACGGATGACCCTTCAAATTCACATCAAGTTTTCCTACCTCTTAATCCAATTAGAATCAAGAAGTATATAATTTGAAAATTAAACTATTCTGAAAACCAACTTAAACAAGCCACTGTTTTTCGAATTACATCCGTCTCATCGTTCATCTCATGCTATTTAACATATAAAATGTGGTTCAATGGTCGAAGTCCTTCATCACATTAATTCCTTATATTCTAGTTTAATTTGAATAATATCAATAAATTGTTGTTATTCAAATTAAAGTATAAGAGAAGATATGAATGTGTTGAAGGAATCAGAACATTGACACACATTTTATATGTTAAACAGGCTGAGATGAATGATGAGACGAATGCAATTCGGAAAACATTGATTTATATAAGTTGGCTTTCAAATACAACTTAATTTTCAGATTATAAGTTTCTATGTCAATTTAAATGAAATGTATTTTTATTAAAGGGTTAGTGAAACAAACAATCTACATACCATATAATAAACTCAACTTCATACATCAGCATATAACAACACAAGATATTATGTAATGTTTTGAGAATTTAAAGAACAAAACATTGCTAAGTCACAAGAAGCTTCTTTCTTGTGACTTAACAATGTTTTGTTCTTTAAACTAGTGGGATACCCGTGTGGACGCACGGGTTCCGCTGCGGACCTTCGAAATTAGACCAATATATTTTGACAGGGAAAAATTTTAATTCACAATTTTTAAAGGATTGTGTTAATAAAAAAATGTAATATGAAATATTGATAAATCACAAAAGGTTAGACAGAAAAAATTCAAATTATGAAGATAAAATATGTTAGGTATATGAAGCCATTAAGAAAAATAAAAAAGCACAGAAGAAAATAAGATATTTACTATAAATTGTAAAAAGAGTAGTGGACTGCAGAATTGTCACCAGTTAGATTGTGAAATTCAAATAATAAATAGAAAATATTTAAATTTAATAAATAAAAAATAACATAAAGTAGTAAAAGATAAACGTATAAGTGAATCAAAGATAAAAAATCGTCACTGCGTTTACACGGTACTTGTGTACTACCCGTGCGTTCACAATAATTTTGGCCTGGCTTCCCGTGCATTCACAGAGTACCGTGTGTTATCCGTGAGTTCACACGGTACTGATGTGTTACCCGTGCATTCACAAGGTATTGGTGTATTATCCGTGCGTTCACACGGTACTGGTGTATTACCCGTGCATTCACACTTATTTTGGTCTGGTTACCTGTGCGCTCATACGGTACTGGTGTGACCCGTGCATTCGCACGATACCGGTGTGGTAGGCATGCTTGTGTTTTTAAAATATAATTAAAATGTTAATAAGAAAAACAATATTATTTTACGAAACCCGTGCGGACTGTGGACTGCGCATACGTCACCCGTTAGGTTATGAAGAAAAAAAACGAAAAAAGTAATATTTTTGTTTTGACACTATTTAGAAATAAATTTTGAATAAATAGTAAAGATGATTTCGTTTAAAAATAAATTGAAATGAAAATAATAAGTTTTGTTTTGACATTATTTATAAAAATATTATAATCAATAGTAAAGTTTTCCCCGTTTGTAAAAATATGAGAATGAATATTTTTATTTTGTGACAATATTTATAAAAAAATTTGGAATCAGAAAATGTATGTTATTTCGTTTAAAATAATTAAAATGTTTCCCGAAATAAATTATGTATTTTTTCCCGTTTATAAAAATTAATTGTTTTTTGAAAGTATTTATAAATATATTTGAATAAATGGTTAAGTTTTTCCCAATTATAACAATAGTGTTTTTCTCGTATATAAAATATTTTTCCCGTTTGTTTTGACAATATCTATAAGTTATGTTTATAAAAATAATAAGAGTATGAGAGTCAACACGGGCACTGGTGTATTACACGTGCGTTCACACATTCGTTAAAATATATTTACTTCGTATGAGTACTGGTGTGTTACACACATATGTTTCTAAAATTGACAAATAAATTGTATGATTAATAAAAAATATCATACAATTTTGATACTATTTATTCATA
The DNA here is from genome assembly GCA_022829125.1 of Lathyrus tuberosus. NCBI lineage: Eukaryota > Viridiplantae > Streptophyta > Magnoliopsida > Fabales > Fabaceae > Lathyrus > Lathyrus tuberosus. Next base: position 180,200 of record JALAZF010000491.1, on the reverse strand, counting down.
TATTATTTATGTTTCGTTCTATTAGTATTTATATTGAAGTTCATTTAATTCATTAAAATTGTATGATTATTTTGTACCAAAAAATTTTGTATGATTAATTATTTAATTATATAAATTGATTATCTTCTGTTTATATACATTTTAAAATTTTGACGCCAATAAAATGTGCGATTCTCCAATCAACTCATAGATTAAAAACTCTACACTATTTTATGTATAGTAATAAACTATCTTGTTCCTTTTTATAAATATATAATTGATTTTTATGCGGTTCTCATATTTAATATTTAATAATCCTTTATTTAATACATTACTAAAGTTTTTATAAAGTTTTTATATATTGTAAACTTATAATAGAATAATTGTGTACATATTTTTCTTCTTTATTTAAACCAATTCATAATGTCATATAAAATAAAAATAAAATTACAGGCTATACTATTTATAAAAATATTTGTTTTGATATTATTTATAAAAATATTTGAATCAATATTAAAGTTATTCCCGTATATAAAAATATATGAATCAACAATGACTCTTAATATAACATATTTATATAATTTGAAGAATATTAAATAAATAAATATTAAGAGAGATAAACTACAAAATTAGAGTAATATTTATGATAATTAATTTGATGAATGAAAATATATCTGTGATAGTAAAAAAAATACATGAAAAGCACATATGAAAAATTAAACCAGCTTTTTCACAAAATTGTGCAATATGTAGGTGATCATAATAACTGAACATGCCATTGGCCAATATCATGAGTTTTCATTGGATGTAAAGAACAAAAGTACCAGTTTAGTATACGTTGCTGCAAGAAAAAATTATAAAGAACAAAAGTACATGGCGCCACTTAAACAAATGTTTCCACGATTACTAACAAAATATACTCTGGCGACGCCATAAGAGCTTGCTCAGTTTAAGGTATTGGAGAAGTATATAACAGAGGTCAAAGCAGGCGCAGAAAAAGAAGTATATAGCAACAAAAAGAACAGAGTTCATTTGGACGGAAAAAAGCCAACTGCAGAATCCATAACCAAAATTCATAACAGTTAGACGGTATAACAGAATTTCCATAACAAAACTCCTTCCTAATTATGTAACAAAGGACATTCTAACTGAAAAAAATTCAATTACACAAAAAACCTCTTAACAGAAAAACCTAACAAAATGGTTAAACAAAACCCTCTCCGTCTCAATTTTTCTCTTCCTCCACTAACTCCCATATCAGTGACTCTATCTCTTTCTCCAAACTGCTTATCTCATTTTCCTTCTTCGTCTGAAATTTCAGTTTTTCCCTGCAGACATGAGTTATCCATCAGTTTCTCCCATAACAATTACACTACAACGCATTGGATTAAATTATAATGCAGAAGACCACTGTTATGAAATCAACAAAAAAATAAAATCAGTATCATGTATCATAACAAAAACAGAACTTTTTCTGCATACTCAAGTATTGTCATAATGGGCAGATAAGATATTTCTTATAGCATGGCCAACATCAAAACCGCGTCGGTTTCGCCGATCAATTCCAACCATCTGCACAAAGCCAAAATTCTGCAGAACATCAACTAACACGATTCAATTTATTTTTCAATTCTTAATTCAACACTTATTCAAATTTTCAAGAAAAAACTAATCAAATTCATGATTCTTATTACATACCTGCAGAAATTCTGCTATCACACAATCAGAATCACGCCGACGCAACTGCGGAAATCAACGAAACAGAACAAATTCAATTTAACAAAGCAGAAACAAAATGACAACAATTTCTTGCAAACCTGTTATAACAAAACAGAAATTCACAGCAGTTAATCACAAATTCAATTGAATTTCATCAATTTCTATTGTTTTCAAACTCTAATGGTTTCAATTTTCTTACAGGAAATCACCTTTTGCAATTTCTTTTTTTCAGGAACAATTAACACAACTTTTTTTTCCAGGAAGAAGAACCTGTAACAATTGCAAAATAATAATAACAATTACAGCAGAGAAATCCTAGAAAAAAGGAGCAGCAATTCGTTTTGCAATTACCAGGACAACAATCTGAAAACGAATCTCTGCAACGATTTCAATTTCCATCAACAGCTGCAAGTACAAATCAAAACCGAAACTTTGCCGACACGCGAAATTGACAAAAATCCGAAGCAAAACAACATTACCTGCAGCGAATCAATCACAATTGTAATGCCACAACCGTAATGATTGTAATGCCGCAAACCCGATTGTAATTTCGCATCTGCAATGGAAGCAATCCCTGAGAAGATAATTATCACATAGATTGTTACAACTTACAACTATCAAAAAATACAATAATGGTTTTATCACAGGATCTCCCCCAATTATAATTCTGCATCTGCAATGGAAGTAATAACTGTTACACTCTCCCCCATTTATTGATAGCGTAAAATCACTATTGTTTGGAGTTATCCTAGCAACTCATGTTCATTTAACTCACATCTCATTCAGAAACTCAATAAGGTATGATACTCACATCTCATTCATGAAATGCTTTTTGTCGTGATTGGAGTTATCATTCCAATAAAGCGTACATATGTTACACAGCTGCTAGAAATTCAAAATCTGTAGAAAAAAGGGGAAAATGTATGAGGAAAAGCACACAACAAAGTTTCAACATGACTTATTCACATTCTAAATACACCATATTTGGTATTTTCAATGGGACGGCTCAAGGAAGCTGAAACACATAGACCAATTATTTTTCTTGTATCAGCTGGATCAATAATTCCATCATCCCAAAGCCTCGCCGTTGAGTAATAAGGACTTCCTGAATCTCGCCGTTGTTTTTACCTGAATTCCTTGCTTTTTCTTACTGCCTTTCTCTACTTGAGCCAGAACACCAGCAGCCTGTTGAATATGAACAAAGGATCAATCAAGTCTTCAAGTCAAACAATTTGTAAAAAAACCATGACTTGAGAGATAAACTACCTGCGCACCACCCATCACTGAAATTCTCGCATTAGGCCAAAGGAACATGAAGTTTGGACTATACGCACGGCCACACATTGCATAGTTTCCGGCACCAAAGCTTCCACCGACAATGATAGTGATTTTAGGTACCTGCAGCATATATTTATTTGAAGCAAAAATGTTCATTAGAGGATTAACACCCCCACCTCCCCAAAGTAACACAGTGTAGCAAAAAAGAGGCAATACAATAACTGTAATGAATGTTATAAGAAGTGTGCTGGAATCCAAAAACCTTTGCGCAAGATACAACCATCACCATTTTCGCACCAGACTTTGCTATGCCATTTGCCTCGGATCTTGAGCTCACCTACCAAAGAGACATGTGTTACAGTATCATTCTTTGTCAAACTAATAACAGAGTAGTTTTCGAATATCATAATTCAAAATTGTTAACAGAAAAAATGTTTAGGTTTAAAAAAAAATGAAAAAATGAGACACAAACTAATAGTAGACACTTTTCTTCAGCATTCGAAACATTTCCAGAAAACTATGACTGTAAACAGGACATTCCCATATGCATTGTATAACACATATTAGTAATACAACCGAAATAAAATATCTCCATTAGATGGCCCTAAACTCAATCCAGTTTCGATCACTAAAACCTCGCAAACCAGCCCCGTAGCAAGCTTGTAATTAACTATTCAAACTGCGTTTTAGTTGATACACCAAAACCATTCCAACATAAATCTCAGCCAGAAAACTAAATTAAAATCAACCAGCAGCCCCAACATCCTCCTTAATCATAACAATAGCATGGTTGCATTCGTCATCGTCTGACAGAAAAATAAAATTGATTATAATTTTGTAACTAAAATTCAACGAAGTGAGGTTTGAGCAAACCGGATAAATAGCAGGAAGGTAATCCGGCCAAGTTCCTCTAAATCCAGACAAACAAAACAACAACCTGCAAGCTGCAAAAGCAGAACGTTAGAAATTCAAAGGGCACTCAACACAATCAAAATTCAAAGTGATAGACATTACCTATTATGCAGATTAATGTGTTTAACAACTTGTCGATATTGTGCCGTACATGTCATAAACAATAAAAAATTGGTTAATCAACAAAAAAAAACCCACAACAATAACTCAAATTTCGAAATATAAACAGATCAAATATACCTGAATAAGTTAATGACAAAACCTAAATTGATAAAGTCATACATAAACTTCAACGAAACCAACCACCACGAGACTCGTTGTTGGAAAGTCGTTGTCACCACCACCAAACTCATCGCCGAAAACCTGTTTCCACCACCACCACACTCATCGTTAAAACAAAATAACTTTAAAAAAACATAGCAAATGTTGAAAGCTTCAAAATCGTGATAAACTAACCACAAAATCATCAAATCAACCACATAAAGCCCAACTACAAAATCAAAACCCTAACTTTCTAAGATAACCAAACAAAAACAAAAGAGAGGTAACGATACATGAGGGATGTAAAGATACATAAATATAGAAATCTTACCGTATATATAAGCTTATTTATTCTCCAAACCCTAGACAAGAAACGGTGACCTTTGTATTCCTTCAATGATACCCGAAAAGAGGCAGACGTTGAAGTAGACGGAGAAGGAAGAAGAGGAGAAAGAAGGAAGAAGTGGAAGAGGAAAAGAAAGTTAGGGTTTGGAAGAGGGTGACAGAAGAGAAAGAGAAGGAAGAGAGGCGGAAGAGAAAAAAAGAGAGAGAAAGAGAGTCATAGAATAAGACAAGAGAGAGAGAACTAAAATGTTGTAAGTGGTTTGTGGAGAAATTTGAAGAATTAAAGTTAGAATGGTTGGTTGTGCGACACGTCATCAGAAGGGCAGAGGGGTAATTTCCAGAGCCTTAACTTTTCTTATATAGTAAGATTCTTAAAACATTAATCAACAACAACAACATACAACAAAATTTATCATCAACACAACAACATACAACAAAATAAGGTTCAAGAACAACAATAGCAACATACAACAACAACATACAACAACATAAGATATTATGTAAAGTTTAAAGAACACACCTTTTTTCTAAACTAATCGTGGATCTGGAACAATTTATGATTTTCATCTAATTTATGAAGCTATGAAGAAGAAGTACAAGGTGAATGAAGTTACCACAATAGCTTCATACTTCTTGTATTTTTCTTCATAGCTACACAAACCATATGTATCATAGCTAAAGTATACGCTTTGTTAAGGTGGTGAAGACGAATCTGAAAAAAAATGAGAACATTCACCAAATAAATCATTTTTAACAAGAAATGTAAACGAAATTGAAGAATAAGTTTAATGAACGAACCTGAAATATGATTAAAGAGTATCATAGTGATTGGTGAAGACGAATCTGAAGGTTGAAGAAATTTTAAAGAGTGACATGGATGTTAGGGTTATGTTATGAGAGAGAAGAGTGCAATATGTTAGGGTTTTCATTTGAGAGAAACGATTGTTATGCAGTGAACGATAGATACTTTCACTTATATAGTAAAAAATATCACATTTCTTCACGGTTAGAAAGAAACATGGTGATGTAATACATCACTTTTACAACGGTTCTTTAGTAAAACCGTGGTTAAATCTCTCACAATTTATTTATTTATTTATGAGCGCAATTGTTAGAGAGGTATTTATTATTGTTATTGTTATTTTTCATTACTATTGCGATTGTTGTTTTTATTTTTGTTGGCTTGTACTATTTTTTTTGTAAAATTAATAATAGTGTATAAATGAAAGACTATATATATCAATAATAAATATTTTCATTAAGAGGGTCAAGAGGGCGGAGTACATAATTTATTTCATTACATAATTTTGTTAATATCAGAACAATAACCCCTAGCAGCAAAAGAATCTTCATAATCTATGATTGTCTGCTCACTACCCTCTTCAGCTTCTTCTGTTTCTTCTTCTTGGCCTTCCTAACCCTAAGTGTATCCCTGACAGCAGTCGATCCAGATGACTGGACCTCCTCAGTTGACTACTGATCAAGGTGTTGTACTGTGGAGACTTCAGTTGAGATAGTTATGTTAGAATTTTCAGATGGAGAACTCATGTTGTTATAAGTTGTTAAGAAGAATAGTTTTGAAGAAGTGAAAATTCATTATATGAAACTATCACTACTACGCAAAACCCCTTTAATAACGGTTGAAAAATACATATAATAACGTAGATCAAGGCGTTGTTATGTAGTGTTGTGGTAAATGCCACTACTACGAAAAACCCATTTAACAACGGTTGGAAATGACATATAATGATGCAGGCGAAGGCGTTGTTATGTAGATTGTCATTGTAAGTTCGCTGTTTCTACAACGGTCTGGAAATCGTTGTAATAAATTGGAAAACGCGCTATCTATAATGACGGTTATTTTAAATACCCGTTGTTATATGTCTTTTAAAAAAATGCAGCATTAGAACTACCTATTATGACGGTTATTTTAAATAACCGTTGTTGTATGTCTTTTAAAAAAATAAAAAAAATTGCAGTATTAGAACAAGAACATTAGCAAGAACAAAAACAACAACAAGAACAACATGAACTTCAAGAACAACAATAAGAATAACAATAACAACAACAACAACAATAACAACAATAACAACAACAACAACAACAACAATAACAACAACAACAACATCAACAACATTAATAACAACAACAACAACAACAACAACAACAACAACAACAACAACAACAACAACAACAACAACAACAACAACATCAATAACAAAACAACAACAACAAAAAAAAAAGAAGAAAGAAGAAGAAGAAGAAGAAGAAGAAGAAGAAGAAGAAGAAGAAGAAGAAGAAGAAGAAGAAGAAGAAGAAGAAGAAGAAGAAGAAGAAGAAGAAGAAGAACAAGAACAACAACAACAACAATAATAATAACATTAATAACAACAAGAACAACATTAATAAAAAGAACAACAAGAACAACAATAATAAAAAAGAACAACAAAGAACAACAATAATTAAAAAAGAACACCAACAACTAACATTGCTAACTCGAGTACTGAAATTTGGTTTAGTGGAGAAATAGAGTATCATAAATGAAAGATGATGTTTAGAGGTAGAAGATGTCTAAGTTTTAGGTTTCACGCGGATCACTAATAGTAGTGTCTTGGCCGTTGATAATCACTAAATGGACGACCAAGATTTGTTTAAGGATAGTGAATAAACTCAATATGCACGCCACCTATAATGTTGGTAATGAGACTTGAAAATGCTGGGACTGGGACTTGATCCCATGACAAGACGATACCTATAATGACGGTTGGTTTAAATTACCTGTGGTGAAAGGTCTGTAAGCATTTTGAAAAAATAAGTAAAAAACGTCACCTATAATGACGGTTGGTTTAAATACCCGTGGTTAAAGGTCTGTCAGCATTTTGGAAAAATAGGAAAGAAGTAACATGATTAAAATAAATTCAGAAAAATCTAAAAACACGAAATTTAAACTAATTAGGTAAAATAAGAATTTTGAGATTTTTTTTAGAATTTTTTGAGACTATGAAAACAGTAAAAAATTCATTAAAAATAGAAAAAAGATGAATTTGGGGTTTTGAGGGTGAATTCCCGTAACTCTTCAAGAGTACGGGACTAATGACCGCACAATTTTTCTGCTTCAGATGCACAAAATAGATCTAAAAAAGGAGACGATTTTCCCTAAAACCGATTTTTTGAAGTGCAAGACCTAAAACTAAACTATACTCTATAATGACGGTTGAAAACATAACCATGGTGAAAGGTTGTTGGCATTTTGAAAAAATATTTAGAACCATAAATGCAGGTGCTAGGAATTGAACCCATGACCAGGCGCTACCTATAATGACGGTTCTTTAAATACCAGTGGTGAAAGGCCTCACATTTCACCACGATTGGAATTTTAACCGTCATTTACAAAACGCGCGAATCTATTACAACGGTGTATAGGCAAGCTGTTATAAGTCTGGCGTTGTTGTTTGCGTGTTTTGTAGTAGTGTGCGTTACTTATAATCACGACCCTGCGACCGTTGTTGTATTCTAGAAAGCGTGCGATATATCACAACGGTTATGCTTAACAACAGCTGTGATACATAAGATACTGGGTTCGAAACCCAACAACAGCAAATAAATTACATTAGATCACGGTTAATGTAGACAACCGTCGTGGAAAGTACCCATAGTTTATTATATACCAATGTATATTGTTTGGTTTACCATACACCTATTTAAAGAAATACAACCATTCAAATTGACAAATAAATATATAATCCGAAAACTAAACTAATCTTGAAAACCAACTTAAACACAACAATTTTTTCCGAATTGAATCCATCTCATTCTGCACATTTTATGTTCTTTAACACATATACGGTTCAATGGTCTGATTCCTTCAATGCATCGATATCTTTTATTATATTTTACCTCATCATCGTCGCTCATCAACACGATTATAAATTATATCGATACATTAAAGAAAACAGACCATTGAACCATATATTATGTGTTACGGAACATAAAATGTGCTGAATGAGACGAATGTGATTCGAAAATCATTGATTGATATAGGTTGGTTTTCAAATACATCTTAATTTTAAGAATATAAGTTTCTATGTCAATATAAATGATTGCATTTTCATTAAAAGGTAAGTGAAACAAACAATATACATAGTATATAGTAAACTAAACTTGTCAACCTGTATAAGAATTTAAAGAACAAAACATTGCTAAGTCACAAGAAGCCTCTATCTTGTGACTTAGCAAAGTTTTGTTCTTGTTTTCAGAACATTTGTCAACAATAACAACATAAAACAAATCCATGCAACACAATAAAAAAAACATACATTATTTAAGGAACAAAACCCCAAGTGGGATTGTAACAAATCAAGATACATTTAGTCAATAACGCACCTCTTATTCAAAATAATCGTGGAACTGTGACAAATCAAGATATATCAAGTTCATCAAGTTTGTGAAGCCATGAAGAAGAAATATAAGGTGGATGAAGTTTATACAATAACTTAATACTTCTTATATTTTTCTTCATGGCAACAAAAACCATATGAAACTTCACCATAGTATACGCTTGCTACCACCATCATCACCATGTATCTACAAGGAAACACAACAAAAATCAAACTTAACCCTAAAACATCAATAACAAAATGTTTTCCACAACATCCTAAAACTAAACCCTAAAACAATAATCATAAATTCTAAACATCAACAACATCCAGAAGAAGACTAGAAAGAAGAGAGCAGGAGAAAATACCAGCTTCGTCGCCGTAGGAGTTTGCGCCGGACGTTGCTCCCGTCAGATATCCTTTAAGCTTCTTTTCTCCATTCACTTGTATCAGTATTAGTTAAGATTCATGAGAGGAGAGAGTTGTGTTATGGTCTTCTTTAGAGAGAAATGACTGTTATGAACTGGGCAACAGATAGTTTCGTTTATATATATATTAAAAAATATCACTTTTCGTTACGGTTTAAAACTATGATCTTAATTATATTTTATATTTTAAAATAATAGCAAACTATATCACCTCGGTTACCCTTAATAACCGTAGTGATATCCCTTATTTAAAAATAAATAAAAAAGAACGGAGCGCCTTAACCTTAAATGGTTTTTTTTTGCCACAACTGAAGTTCGAACCCATGAAAGACTTATTCTATCATATCAGTTATACTTATAACCATTATTATACCCTATAAAATTTTAATTAAAAAATAAATATAAAGTTAGCGCCTAAGTTTAGAGATATCACCACGGTTTTTGGAAGAACCGTGGTGACTTGGGCGTTGTTGTTTGCGCGCTTTGTAGTAGTGTATGCCTTTATAGAAGAGGTTAAAGATGAAAGATTTGATGATTTAATGCTTGAAATGATTACTTCTAATGGTTGATATTCTTGAATGACATTGTAACCGTCTTGAAAATTGAAGATAATTTTCAATCATCATTATAGATGGGAAGAACGTTTCTCTCTTTAGGGAAGTGCAAAGGTTGTAGAGATTATCATACAATGGTTGCATATTAAATCTGTGATTAAATAATCTTCAATTTTTTATTTATTTATGAGTTTAAGTGTCACAAACTTTTTGTAATAGGAAAAATGGAAAAAAATATAGATGCTAGGATTTGAACCATGTACCATTCACTCTATCACGACGGTTGTGCCTATCAACCGTGATAAAATGACTTTCAAAAAAATAAATAAACATTAGGCGCATCCAGTTTCATATATTACAACAGTGGAAGGAACGACTGTGGTAATATTATGTTTCCGAATGTGTATTTTGTAGTAGTGTTATAAGCCGCCTAATCAGACCCATAATCTTTATCAACTCTTACTCTTTTACTTCGTTGAAGTTCTATTTCTACATTGTCGTCGCTTTCTATGCTTCTTATCACAGGGATGTGACTCGATTGAGTGCCCCCACTATTTCCCTATTTGAAGGGAAATTTGTCTGCATAGAATTCAACATCATTAGATTCTATGATCACTTTTGCATTCAGGTCATAAAACCTATATGCCTTACTGTTTTTTGCATACTCAATGAATACACATTCATAGGCTCTACTAGCGAGTTTAACTCGTTTCGGATCCAGAATTCTGACATATGTCAGACAGCCCCAAGTTCTCAAATAAGACAAGTTTGGTTGTGTTTTCTTTAATATCTCATAAGGTGAGATCTTACTTTTTGACTTGGGAACTCTATTCAGGACATAGGAAACAGTCAATAAAATTTCCTGCCACCAGTGAGGTGCAACCTCAGAATTCATCATAATTGAAACAACAAGTTCAGTAAGAGTTCTATTCTTTCTTTCTGCTTTACCACTCATTTCAGGAGAATATGGAGCAGTCGTTTCATGTACAATTCCATGTTCAATATAAAAATCATTAAATAACCCAGAGTCATATTCAGTCCCTCTATCACTACGAAGTCTCTTAATCTTCTTACTAATTTGATTCTCAATTTCAGTAACATACGTCTTAAACATGTCAAGTGTTTCACATTTATTCTTCATTAAGTATACATAAGTATAATCAGAGCAATCGTCATTAAAAGTGATGAAATAACGTTTACTATTTCTAGTTAAAGTTCCATCTAATTCACATATATCAGAGTGTATAATATCTAATTGATCAGATTCTTTAATAATTGATTTATGAGAAGTCTTAGTAATTTTATCTTGACTAAAATATTCACATTTATTTGTATCATTGACATTTAATTTAGGGATTAGGCCTAAGTTGCTTGCATTAGAGATAATTCGCTTATTAATGTGACAAAGTCTAGCATGCCAAATATTAAAATCACACAAAGAGTATACAGAAGGAGAAATTTTATTCAAATCAACATTCAACTTAAACATACCATCAGTGGCGTACACTTTGCCAACAAAAATACTATTATTAGTGATGGTATACAAATATGCCCCAATAGACTGACTAAACCCTGCCTTATTCAAAAGAAAACTAGAAATAAGATTCTTCCTAATTTGAGAAACGTGCATGGCGTCGTTCAAGATTTAATTTTTTCCTAGGGTGAATTTCAGCCCAACGTCTCCAATTCCAGCAACATCAGTGGTGTGAGCATCTCCCAACAACACTTTCTTATCTTCAATATTCGTGTATGTCTTGAACATAGCATGATCATAGCAGACATGACGAGAGGCACCAATGTCTATCCACCAACCATCACTTCCACCTACCTTGTTGATTTCAGTGATCATAGCAATTAATTGCTCATCAGTCAGGCTAACCTGTGCATTAGAGCCAACAGGTTTAGGCCTGCTCTTACATCTCTTAGCCATATGACCCGATTTTCCACAATTAAAGCAAGTGAAAACCGAAGCATCATTTCTTTGGGTTGGTGGTTGTTGTCTAGCAATCGGAGTAGATGAGCCCCTTGAGGGATTCCCATTCTTAATTCGGTTCACAGCATTGTGGTTCTGATTCTTTAATGGTTTTCCCGTAGGCTTCAGAACCGCACTGAATATCTTTTTGTTGTTAGAAACAACTAAGACTTCATCCCTCTGATCTTGTCTTCTAGAGTCCTCTTCAATTCGGAGGCGAGGGATCAAACTCTCAATTGAAAACTCTTTTATTTTATGTCGAAGCACATTTTTGAAATCTTTCCAACCAGGGGGCAGTTTGTCAATTATCACAGCAATCTAAAATTGTTCATCGAGGGAATTACCTTTAGTTATGGTTTCATGAGCAATCTTCTGAATTTCGTGGCTTTGAGCTTCCACAGACTTTTCATCCACCATCTTATAATTCAAGTAGCCACTGACATCATATTTCTTGGCACCTGCTTCTTCAGTATCATATTTCTTCTACAGAGCTTCCCATACCTATTTAGCATATTTCTTAACAGAAGAGTCTGATTCAAACGAGTTAAGAGTCCCATTTGAATCCGCAGATGTCTTACAATTAGTTTGTTCGGTTGATCCAGAATGAGCAACAGGGATATCCTCAGTCAGAATGTGGGCAACCTTCTTCAAAGTTAAGAAAAATTTCATTTTAGCTTGCCAACATTTAAAGTGAGAACCCTCAAACTTAAATGGTTTGTCATAGACAGCAGCTGCCGCAGTAGTACCGATAACTTCCTCAGTAGCCATGACAGTTACAAAAATCGTCTAAAATTGTTGTATTTTGGTTTTGAAAAAATTGCCACAAAGAAAATTATCAGGACGAGTCGCGTACTAGGTCGCTTTCAGAAAAACATAAAACAACTCCAGGATAAAACAACTCATTCAAAAAAATACGAGTATCACTTGCACTGTAATAAATCGTTCGTAGAGATACACCTCCATATGGTCTTTTAAACCACTCTTATCTGAAAATAATTTCAGTCGTAGATGGTGTGATAAACCTGTCGAAAAATAAAGAAGGACATAAATAATTTGAGATAAAGAGAATAAAGAAGGAGAAGAGAGATTCCAAAAATTCAAAAATCTGGCAAGCTTTGCAACTGAACTAATGAACCTTATTAATGGGTAGAAGATTCAACTGAGTGGAGAGAAAATAGTCAGAGAATGGAGAAAAAATAGTGGGAGAGTGGAGAGAAAATAGTGGGAGGGAGTTATTCAGTCAAAACTAGGTTAAAACTAAGTTTTGATGAGTGACACATTATAATTATTAATTTTTTTAAAAAAAGCCAAAATGTTATTAACTTAAAAAAAGCATAAGAAAGGCCCAAAAACAGATACAACAGAGTTTGGCTTAGTAAACAATAAGAGCAAGCATTACAAATGATCAAAAGAACCAGAACTAGCCCCCTAAAACCAAATCAAACAAGAAAAAAACAACACTGCTCCCATCACAGACACACATCACAACACAACATTATAATAATTAATTAATATTAATTATTTAACTTACACGTAATCAATTAAAATTAACTTCCATTAATTAATACGGAACACCCTTCAAATTTACATCAAGTTTTTCAACCGCTTAATCCAATTAGAATCAAGAAGATTATGGAGAAGCAAGGTGTGTTTTGTCCTAAACCTAGGCTTCTACCAGGGTGATGCTAGAAAAAACATAAATGATAAAAGAAAAAAAAAGAAAATAAAACACCAAAAACGTTATTTGTGTCATTTCAACCTTAAATGCATCGGCAACCAAAAAACCCGTGATGTCATTTAAGTGTAAGAGGGTCATACTTAGAGATAGAAAATTTAAGAGAGAGAAAATTTAAAAAATACCCTTCAACAAATTAGAAATATTTTTTCTTTATTTTAAAAATATTTTCAATAATAATAATACTATTTATACATTTTTGTCTATTGTAATAATCCACTAAAAAATCAAAAGATTAATCTTTACAATTGTCGGCGAGTTGGCGGCGAGTTGTCAGCTCTAGTTGATTTGATTTATAAAATAGAAAAAAAATAATATTTAAAATGTAAAATCGTATAATATACAAAGAATACTAGACAAAAAAATATGCGTATAATAGAACCTTAAAGTCTCTTCCTTTTCTTTCTAAATGCTTTAAATTCATTCCCATCGGTTACATTTTCTTTAAATTCATGAAACACAGTCTCTCACTCTCTCATCATATATATAAATTTATACAATCTCTTCATAGTGTATAACATTCATAGCACAATTACAAAGGTGCAAAAGAAAGAGAGAGTGGTGAGTGAGTTGTTTTTTTATTTCTAATGGTTTTTTTTTCTTTGATTGAATAATCATATATAATCATATATATCATAATCATATGAAAGAATTATGTATTATTCATCTCCCATAGTATAAGATTCTGCATAACTCCAAAAATCACTCCACTATTCTTCAATAAATTATTTTTGTTAATTTATTATAGTTTTTCATCATTATCATCATCATCTATCAGTGCTAAATGTATGTGTTTAGATTATTATTTATGTATGAAAAAATAGCCATAGCAATAGCGATATAGCTACGTAGCCCTTAAGGATTTTGCTTAAACAAAATCGTTTATCGTTAAAAAGTTTTAATCTTTTTTTTTTCCCATCTTTCTCATGTTTAAAAGCTTTCTCTGGTTTTTCTTAATGGGTTTTTGTTTGGTGTAAAAAAGCACAGAACTTGATCAGAAGGAGTAATGGAGTATCATAGTGGAGGAAGTGGGGCCCCTGGTGATCATCATCATCGTCACCATGATATCTCATCTTTTGTTTCCAAAGCAACTTCTCAAGGCATGAAAAAGGTTTGTTGATGGCATTGGCGAATAACTGAAGGTATTGAAAATTTGAGAAAATTCGATTCCTTGTGCTTTATATCGACCCCGCATTCACGTATTCAGTATAACATTAACGGTTAGATTCAGATTCTAAAATTTATAAAATATGCTGATTTTGAAATCTAAACCGTTAACTTAAATCCATTTGTCATTGATGCGGCGACTTTAAATTTAGAGTATTCAAACGGCAAAGAATCTTTGTTTCAAACAAATTATCTACAAATTGCTATTGTTGTCGCAATTACAATTCCACCGTCACAAGTATTGGATTATATAGTTTTTGTATTCCACTAATTTTCTCATGAATTTCTTTGCTCTCTCTTAGAGTTAATGGACACACATGATAGAATGCACTAAAGAGATGCTTGAATTACTTCAAAATACGACATTGGAGTGTGAAAAAAAGAGGTTGAAATTGGGAATATTTTACAAAACTCACACAACTACAAGCTCTTTGTGCTCAAGCAACTAGAAAGCTTTGGTTTCCTGGAAGCAGGTTTGTAATTTTTATGAGATCATTAGAAATCTCTTTATTTTCATTTCCTTTAACAGCGTGTAAAGTGGGAGTGACAAAGGGTCCAATCCACTGATCATGATAATGTCTATTTTATCAATATTTTTTGTTGCGTGGACCAAACTTTTAGACCCACATTCTCTAATATGCTCTTTTCGTCATATTATGTTTTTTTTTTTAACTTTTACGGACATAGATATTAATAATTTTTTTGTTTTGTTGTGATTTTTAACTTTTAGTGTACAAGTCTTGCATGTCTGTCCCACCCAACTGTTTTTTTTGTAATAAGAGATTATAGTCTCGCACTCTCAACTATGGCCGCTCTGTCTTGTCTTTTTTTTTTTCTAAAATTTTTAAAATGGAGCAGACATGCCTGTTTGTCAGCTCTAGTATAAAGTGGAATCTTAGAGTTTAAAAATTTCCACAATTAAACTATGACTAAATAAAGGTTCATAACATATTTGTCACGTTAAATCGCAAATAGATTCCCTTTTTATTATGTTACATTTGAACCGTTATTATTCTATTCAGGAACTCCAAAAACATAAGACAGACTTGCGTTTATGTTTATGCTTATATTGTATAGTTCTGCATTATATATTCAAAGTCATCTTATGTTTTTGGAAGTTCTGTGTAGGTTAGATCTAGTTCAACCGTTATAAAATAATTAGAGGTTCTATTTACCAATAGTTTAACATAGACAAATATTTTATGGAATCTTAACTATGATTTAATCGTGACAAATTTTATGTGATAGTCCTCCTTACATGTCTTTAAGAACGAGAAGTATATGTTAAATGTTATTCAATTTTTTATGCTTATTAAAAATTATATTAGAACAAAAACATAAAAGTATATAAGTGATAAAAAAACTGTTCTCGGCGTAAAAAAACTGTTCTCGTAGAAAATAATAGGAAATACATTTTATATTTCGTTGCGGTAGGTTATATATTTTGTACAAGTTTTATGTAACGGCTCAAAATTATTCTTATAGAATACAATGAGAACGCTAAAAATTATCTTAATGAAAAATGTCCTTTGTTAGATTCGAAGGGGTGGTCATTGAGCGCTAAAATATAAAATTAAAAGCAGTACCCTTTCACAAATTTTATTAAGCGCTAAAAATAAAATTTCTTCCCTCCCAACCAAATTTTTCTCACCATGATTCTTTCTTCTACACGATTCTTCTCCTTTCAACGAAATCAAAAGTATTTTCTTCCGTTCCAAAACAAAAGAATCATTTGAAGTATTTTTTTCTCCCTTCAACGAAAAATCAATTAGAACCCTAACCCTATTTGTTCTCCCAAACCATAACCTAATCCTTTCTTCATCACCCTCATACATCGATTCTCAGATTTGTATCAAACCCTTGAACCCGAAGCACGTCCTCAAATCTGATCTGGAATTCCTATTCAAATTGCATGAGGCGTCTCACAAAATCACATTTGCATCGGTTTCTTTCTACTAACTGCTAAGTGTTTGGTCTCAACTATTATTTTTCTATTTTGTGTTGTAGATGTGAGCATTAAAACACATTCTTACTATATTGTTTTGATATTTCATTGTTATTGTTAGGGTCCTTACGTTTCTGACTAAGATAATGCTAAACAAAGTTTAAATCATTGGATTTTGATTTGTGAATTTTGATGTTGCAGTACAAAAATATTTATTTTTCTTCTTGTTTTATTTTTCTTGTGCGTGTCGGCGTCTGCGGCGAGTGTTATATGCGATTTGGAGTTTGTGGGGAGCGTTAGCAACATTAAAGTGCTAGTTGTGTTGCGGCGAGTGCCATTAGTTGTGTTTATGGCGACATTTTTGTGTGTGATTGTTTACATTTTTAGTGTTATTGTTGATTTTGGAGATTCTGATTGGTGTTGTAGGTTATTGAGATTCATCCTGAGCTTATTGACGAGAAGAGGGTTTTTATATCTGATGTCAAAGATGAAAATCCTCTTAATTGTATCGTGAGAAAAGTGAAAATTGCCCTAATTACTCCCGATGTATGTGTTGTTTTATACCATTTAATTTGTGTAGCTTGTGTATTTAAGTTCAAAAGTTTGAAGTGTTTGCAAATTTGTATTTTTTATTCTCTAGGTAGACTTAGCTGCAAAGAAGAAGAAGAATAAAATTAGCAGCCACTACAACTTCTTATTGATAGCAGTATGTGGACCAATTGTATTGCATTGAACCCTACCACCACAATGCTATTCCACTAAAGTGGTGTTATAATGTTCTACTCCAGTTGTAGATTGTGACCTGCTTTAAACCCAGTTGTTAGTATATACTCCAACCCCAATGAATAAATT
Source organism: Lathyrus tuberosus (assembly GCA_022829125.1). Taxonomy (NCBI): domain Eukaryota; kingdom Viridiplantae; phylum Streptophyta; class Magnoliopsida; order Fabales; family Fabaceae; genus Lathyrus; species Lathyrus tuberosus. The sequence goes on along the minus strand of JALAZF010000491.1, from coordinate 162,677 downwards.
TACTTTACTTAAAAGTTTTTTATTGCTTAATTTACTTTAACCCTCCCATTTTAATGGCTAATCTTTTTTATTCTAGTTTATTTCCAAAATTCATTATTCAATTAGTGGTCATTATTTTTATGCAATAAGTTTTTAATCATTTAGGTGCAATAGAAGGGTTATGGTTCCAATTATGATACGTGGGAGCCAATAGAGGGCTTGAGGTATGCTCCAGTTATAAAAATTGAGTTATTTTAGATTTTGTCCGTTACTTAATGCCTATAGCCACATCTATGCATGATTCTAGCTATGATTTGAATAGTAATAGAGACTGTAAATATGCCTTGAAAGATTTTGCAACAAATGGGTGTAAATAAAAACTATTGTCTCTTCCTATGAGTTTCTCCCCTCTTAAATGTTGGGTTGCTCTTTATCAGATTTTTTAACTTCTAATGCCCCTTTCAACTGGTTTTATATGCTTGTTATAGGTGAAGTTGATTTTATTTGAGAGAAGAATTATGCAAGATGATCCTAAAGCTAATGACAATTCAACTGTTTTCAATCGATTTCGTATAGGGTAATGGAGCAGGGTTCACAAAATCTACTATATCTTTGTTTTGATTTCACTTGACTAATAACTAGTTCAATATTTATCATTTGGTATTTGACAACTTTTTTCCAGAGAACCTATTGATGAAGTTCTACAATCTAGTATCTTGTTTCTTGCCAAGGTTTGTTTACATCAAAGTCTTTCCTGAATCTGAAGCTTAGATTCAATAAAACTTTAACGACGATTTGATTTTCGTTACTAATGTAGGCTTGGTTTCTTATCGATCAACAAATGACTAGAAGCCGATCTTCCGAATTGAGGTATTAAAGTTTGGTTTTTTTTCTTGTAAGTTAAAACTAATCAAAATAAATTTTCAGAACTTATTTGGTAATTTTTGTTTAAAGGCAAAGGTATTCCAAAAATGGTGCTAACACTACACACACAATAAGAAGTTTCAAATTTAAATGGTTTTGATCACCTTAACCAAAAGGGTGCATTTGCATATCCATTGAATTCCTCTTCATCAACATTCGACACATCAGTTAGAGAACGTATGTAAACATGCTAAAAACTTCATTAGAATTCAAGCGAAACAACTGTTGGATAGAGAAACCAGAAGCGGGAGATAACTCAAATGGACTATTTAGTTTTCAAGATTCTTTCCTCCAAAGTAGTTTTGGTGAAGGGAATGAAAACTGGATGGTAAAAATCCTATATATGCTCAAGAAAACTCTACTATTCAAGTTAAGGATCATGAAGCCATGCAAACACTCGAAGGATCCATAAACCTAATTGACTTAGATGGTTTGGTAAATCAAGCAAATCCTATATATTTGTGCTCAGTTTCTCCAAGTGAATCTTCATCGGCTGCATCGATAATCTCCACAAGTTTAGATGGATGCGATGATCGATGTCAATATATTTGCATTTGATTATATGGCATAATACTGATGTTTTTGTGTAACTACAGGTTTCAGAGAACATGTGAAAGATAATCTAAAAGATAGTAGAAAGGTATAAAATAGTCTTAAAAATGTATTTAATTATTTTCTTTGTATTTAACTATTTGTAACAATTTTTTATATTTTGGCTAATTTCAATTTTTTTATGTGGCTAAATGGTGCAGAAGATAAGTCTAGAAAGATATGGATCTGTTACATAAACTATTTCAGGTAGAGGAAGTTGAATAAAATATCATTAAAACTGAAGTTATCCTTCATGAATAGGTAATAAAAGTTATGTCACAATAATTGACAACTAAATTTTTTAATGTAGAATCTCTTGGAAGTTGTTTTGCTATCCTCTTTTCATCAAGGATTTGAGTGTTAGTCTTGATTTGCTTGTTAAATATTTAGACTTTATAGTTAAAATATGGTAAATAAGATCATATATTACATTTTCAGGAAGGATTCTGAATGAGCAAAACAGATAGAGGATCTTCAATAGCAAAATAAAGATTTCGTTGATGAAACATAGTGTCTTTGGAAGAGATTGAATGAATTACATTAGAAATGGGAAAAGTCTAATTTTTTTTTAAATCATGTCATTTCAGTTTAACTTTTGTCTTAAAGGTTTTTATAATTTTGTAATTAATTTTTCATCATTTTCTTCAAGTTCTAAATTTATATTTATTTATATCTAGTGATCTTAAAACGACTAATGAAGTTTTTTAATCATTCGAATATATATATATATATATATATATATATATATAATGAATTATGTTATTTAATTTTAAAAAAATTTAAGATCGTTTTAAAATTTGTATATTAATATTATATATAAAAAAAAGTTGTGAATTATGTTATTATTAGGTTTATAAAATAAAATGCTATTTTATTTTATTGAAAAAATATTTCTGGCAACGGTTATGAAGGGTTGTTGTAGTATAGAAAGTGTTGTTGTCGCCTATGTAGAAGAAATTAAGATGTACATCTACTAGAATGGTTTCAAATGCACTACGTCATAAAAACGTTGTTATATTCCAAAAAAAAACCGTCTTCTAAAACAACACAATTGCAACGGTTTTTTTTAAAAACGGAGTGCAACCGTTGCTAAAGGAAACCGTTCTCTAAAGAAAACAACAACAACGTTTCTATTTAAGTGTTGCCGTTGGGTAGAAAACCGTTCTTAAAGGCTACAACAACGCCTCGGTCTAGCACGGTCTAAAAACCGTTCTCATAAGCAAAGACAACGGTTTTGATAGATTTTGCAATGGTTTTTATGCATTGTTATATAGTTAAAATGTTGTAGTATACACATCTTAAATCCATTAAAAAATGGATAAAAAATGTATATTTGTTTTTTTTATAAGCTAAATGATTCAATTCGTAAGGGATACTAGGGGTATCCCAACCGACTTACAATCAACTAGCAGAGGAAACCAAAACTACACTAAAACCAGCCAAACAAACCTATAAGAAATTCTAAGGGAATTTATTCCAGTCATAATAATTACAATTATACAACAAGTTGCGGTCCTTGCGAAGTCACCACCAAGACAAAAGAATAATCCGCTGCGATACAAGATTTGAATTGGCTATTTCATCATTAAAAAGTATTCGACTTCGGATGGTCCATTACAAGTATTGGATTATATAGTTTTTGTATTCCACTAGTTTTCTCATGAATTTCTTTGCTCTCTCTTATAGAGTTAATGGGCACACATGATGGAATGCACTAAAGAGATGCTTGAATTACTTCAAAATACGACATTGGAGTGTGAAAAAAAGAGGCTGAAATTGGGAATATTTTACAAAACTCACACAACTACAAGCTCTTTGTGCTCAAGCAACTAGAAAGCTTTGGTTTCTTGGAAGCAGGTTTGTAATTTTTATGAGATCATTAGAATTCTCTTTATTTTGATTTCCTTTAACAGCGTGTAAAGTGGGAGTGACAAAGGGTCCAATCCGCTGATCATGATCATGTCTATTTTATCAATATTTTTTGTTGCGTGGACCAAACTTCTAGACCCATATTCTCTAATATGCTCTCTTCGTCCTATCATGTTTTTTTTTTTTTAACTTTTACAGATATTAATAATTTTTTTGTTTTGTTGTGATTTTTAATCTTTAGTGTACAAGTCTTGCATGTCTGTCCCACCCAATTTTATTTTTTTTTTGCAATAAAAGACTATAGTCTCGTACCCTCAACTATGTCTGCTCTGTCTTATCTTTTTTTTTTTTGCTAAATTTTTTTAAATGGAGCAGACATGCTTGTTTGTCAGCTCTAGTATAAAGTGGAATCTTAGAGTTTAAAATTTTCCACAATTAAACTGTGACTTAATAAAGGTTCATAACATATATGTCACGTTAAATCGCAAATAGATTCCCTTTTTATTTTGTTACATTTGAACCGTTATTATTCTATACAGGAACTCCAAAAACATAAGACAGACTTGCGTATATGTGTATGCTTGTATTGTATAGTTCTGCATTATATATTCAAAGTCATCTTATGTTTTTGGAAGTCCTGTGTAGGTTAGATCTAGTTCAACAGTTATAAAATAATTAGAGGTTCTATTTAATAATAGTTTAACATTGACAAATATTTTATGAGATCCTAACTATGATTTAATCGTGACAAAATTTATGTGATAGTCCACTTTACATGCCTTTAAGAACGACAAATATATATTAAATGTTTTTCAGTTTTTTATGCTTATTAAAAATTATATTAGAACAAAAACATAAAAGTGTATAAGTGATATACACATCTTAAATCCATTAAAAAATGGATAAAAAATGTATTTTTGTTTTTTTATATGCTAAATGATTCAATTCACAAGGGATACTAGGGGTATCCCAACCCACTTACAATCGACTAGTAGAGGAATCCAAAACAACACTAAAACCAGCCAAACAAACCTATAAGAAATTCCAAGGGAATTTACTCCAGTCATAATAATTACAATTATACAACAAGTTGCGGTCCTTGTGAAGCCACCACCAAGACAAAAGAATTATCCGCTGTGATACAAGATTTGAATTGGCTATTTCATCATTAAAAATTATTCGATTTCGCAATTTCAAAATGCACCAACAAATTATAATCCATATTCCCACCCCATTATGATATTCCAACCTTTCCTTTTAGTTTGCAGCACCAATCGCGAAGATGCTCGCAACCCACTCCATTAAGTGATTGATTCACATCTAACCATTCACACATGTTATTCCAAATGATAATTGATTTGTAGCAGTTGAAAAACACATGTTCTGCATCTTCCACAGAGTTAAAGCAGACGACACGGGAAGATTCATGAGGATTTGTAATAACTCCGCGTCTTGCAAGATTACTTCGCGTTGCTAATTTGCCTAAAATAAGTCGCCACGCAAATAGTTTTGTTGTCAAAGGTGAAGACCCTTTCCACACCAGTCTCAAAGCTGTCTTGATCTCCACATCAAGCGGTGTTTGCTGTTGGACATAATTCAATTTAGTGTAACAAGATTTGACCGTAAAACGGTTCGACGAATCAATTGGCCATATAACAACATCTGTATATCTATAGGTGAAGGAGATCTCCATCAACATTTGTTTTAATTCTCTCCATTCCTGATGCGATTCAACTTCAGTAACAGCAGCAGGTTCTTCTAAACTCCATTGCCACTCACCATTGATCCAAGTTCCAAAATCACTAATCCATCCCATTTTCAATTGAAACTTATTGTACAAACCAGGAAAACTTTCAGCCAACGGCGCGCCTACAATCCATCTAGACAGCAAATACAAAATTTTGGAACCATGTCCAACCTTGTGCACCACGAAATCAGCAAAAACCTTTTGTTCCCCACCTGCGTTTAATAGCATCAAATCCTTCCACCATAAAGAAGAGCTTCTGTTATTATCATTACCATCTTTGGACAAAATAATCTTGAATACGTTTCCGTATCTAGCTTCAAGAATACCCATCCATATAGCGTTTTTGTTTGTGACAATTCTCCATAACCACTTAGTAAGAAGTGCTTTGTTGAAAGCACCAATCACTTTTACTCCTAAACCTCCTTCCTCCTTGCTCCTACAAATGTCCTTCCAGCTCACTCACGCATTTCCACGCGATTGGTTGCTGCCAGCCCACAGAAATTGTCGTTGAATCGCCGTCATAACTTTCCTTTCCTTCGAAGGAACCTTGAAGAAGGATAGGTAACGGATGGAGAGATTCGTCAGAGCCGAGTTGATAAGCGTAATCCTACCACCTATAGACAATAACCTGGCCTTCCATGTTGCTAATCTCTGTTTCAAACAATCCAAAACCGGATTCCAAAACGAAACTCTTCTATGATTTCCACCAACAATAATTCCTAGAAATTTGAACGGACCATAATCAATCTTGCAGGTAAGAACACTACAACAAAAATGACTTTTGACAACAACACAAAACTGCGGGCTAAAGTGAAAAAACCGTAGCCTAAATGTTTAGTGGACGGTTTGTCGACCGTGGAATAAACAGCCGTTGCCTATTCCAATATGCTACGGTTTTTATACTTTCGGCCACGAAAGTCTATAAGCGTCGTCTAAATACGTGAACAGGCTACGGTTTTTGAATTAACTTTAGACCGCGGTTTTGATTGACCCACACATTTGTAACCGTTGCTGTTTAAATAGACTACGGTTTTTTAAGCCAGTTTATGTCAAGGTTTTTCTTTAGGCCACATTTTAAAAATGTTGCTTAATTTTTAAACCAAAAGTTTTTATGGTTTGGTTTACACCTTTTATTTATTTATTAATTAGATAATATATTTATTTGAGGATTGACAATATTAAATTTATTTAAAAATAATATGTTAAAATAATGATAAAATTATTTTTTATTTACTTTAAAGAATTCCAGTAAATACAGTATATAACATTAAGCTCTATTTAAAGCTAAATATACAACAACAACAACAAAAAAACAACTTTCTAACAACATTCTAAAAACTCTTAATACAATCCTATATAGCCTTTCTTCCTCGCTCCTTTTTCCATTAAAATCAATTCACATGCCCTACAAATTTAAATCAAACACAAATTTAAATCCACTTTCTTAATTTGCAACCAAAATGTAAAAATAGAATAACTTTGAAATTCCTTGAAATCAAACAAAGAAAAATATAAAATAGAACTCATGAGTCCATATTTCGATGGTGGGTGCCAAATCTCGAGTTTGCTCCTGCGAAAGATACAAAAAAAAATATTTATAAGAATACTTAAATAAAGTAATAGTCCCCAAGTCAAACCAACCATAGGCACATTACAAAAAATTATAAAAAGAAACAAATCAATAGTATCAGATATTTTCCAAGTTATGTAGTTTTCAAAGGAATATTTGTTTAATAATAAAAATGTTAATATAAAGAAAGGATATGTCAAATCTCCCCATTGATCATATAAAATTCCTTATAAAAAACACACATAAAGTCGTTTCAAAGTGTAAGAACTTATTGATTCAATTGCCCACTTTCATTAATTAAGGTATTGGACATTTGAATTGAAATCAAGGATAAAACTCAAGTGCATAAAGCTTGAATACATGATAAAAGTACATGGATAAAGAGTAATAAGTGCTAACCCATTTTTCAATCAGTGAAGTGGAATTCTTTTTCTTTGCATTCCACCACCATAGTTTTCCCCAATAATGGAATTTCAAATTATATATACTTATATAATAAAATCATATAACAGATTGATACCAAAAGAATTATGCAAGTGTATATACAGAAGGTTTCAAAAGAATGACAGGGTAAAAATTGAAGCTTTAACAGGAACACAAATGATTTGAAACCACAAATGAGTGGAACTCAGTTTTTGTATGCTTGATTAAAAAGATTAATTTGATTCAAATATCAATTCTTGTTTTTGGAATTCATAATAATAAACAAGATTGATACAGACTTCTGATATACATCAAAAGTCAAAGTCAATATTGAATAGTGAAAACTCTTTCCAATTTAAGGGAAGGGACAAGAAAAACACAGATAAATAATCTTTACAGATTTACCTTTATAAGGAGATCCAAACATATTCTCATTAATCTTTTAATAAAGTCCTGTAGATGAATCAAACCCAATTTTTATATAAGTAAATATAAAAATTCAAAGAAATCGACAACAACTTGTGTCAAAGTTCACAGAAATACATCCACACACTTACTGTCAACTTAAATTAAACAAATAAGAATCATCAAATGATTCATCGATTTATCTCCTTTAAACCATTTTAAGATCCTAAATTCATCAAAACAGAAACACCCTAAGATAGCATTAAACCCCATAGTATACATTAATCTATCAAGTAAAAACCAAACATAATTTAATTGATTAGGAGTTCCACAACCTAAAAAAAAGAATAATTAAGTTACCAACAGGTAGCATAAATCCACATCTTACAAGCAACTTAGTTTTCTATTCCATCTTCATTTTTTTATTATTAAGAGGTTTCTTTATTAGTTTATAAACATAAACCACTGATATTAGTGAAAGAACATATACATTCAAAACCTAAAATATTGGATAAACAAAACAAATTAAGAAATTGCAAGTAGACAACTCACAATCCTCAAATCCCTAAACTAAAAAGTTGAGAATTTGAAACGAATATAAGTGTGAACTGATACAAAACCATAAAATAGTAATTACAGAACCAAGTGTGAACTGATTTGAAATGAATACTGAACCGAAAAATTATGAAACAGAACGTTTGCTAAACCGTAACCGAAACCGTATCGAAACACAAATACATAAACCAGAGCTTAGTCAAACCAAACGAAACACACAAATTGATTATGAACCACGAAATTTCAAAACTGAAACTCGAATAAAAAATCAAGAATACCTGAACCGAAGTTCCGCATACGAAACCGATAAGATCTGAAATGAAACATGAGAAAGTGAATCGCAAGCCGTGAACCGAACGGACTAGCTGTTGCAAACCGGTTCTATTGTAACGTGCGGATTCAGCGGCATAATCGCTCTGGAGAGAATCACGTCTAAAAACCGCTTATGCAAAAAGCGATCCTGAGTTTTTCTTTCCATTGCGTTTTAATTCGGTTGTAGTTGAGAGCTTTGTTGTGTGAGAGATTACAATTTGTTGTGCGAGAGCGGCGGTTGGAGGTTGTGAGATGTTTGAGTTTTTTTTATCTAGGTTTTGAGAAAGTGGATACGTGTGTCAACTGTGAATCACAAATTAAAATGGTAGTTATATTATTATTGTTATTATTATATTATTATTATTATTATTATTATTATTATTATTATTGAGAGAACTTCTTTTCTTTTTTGATACAATAAAAGGACATTAGTATATTTATAAAATAGATATTGTTAATAAATAAAAAATTTATATGTTAATATTATTATATTATATAGGTTTATTGTTAATAAATTAAAAACTCGTGTGTTAATATTATTATATAGGCTTGGAGATATAGAAATGGTTATAGATATTTTTTTAAATTAAAGAAAAAATCATTTTTTAAATAATTGGGCTTGTTAAATATAAACTGATCATTTAAAAAATTTCATTTTATTAATATTTTTTTAGATTTTTTAAAAATTAAAAATTAGAAAACTAAACTTAATATTTTTTTCAAATCTATTTTTATTCCTAAAAATACGTAACAAAAGGGTTAAAGATTCATATTTAAAAATAAATAAATCTTTTAATATTTTATTATAATATAACATTGATATGATTACTTTGACTTTTTAATGTGTTCCAACTGTATACCAATTTAATTATAAATCATTATAATTTCATGAAATTTTTTAATATGAATAATAGTAATAAAAGCCCATCAATCATATAATATAAATTCTAAAAAGAGACAACATATAACTTGTTTGTATAACTTTAAGCAAAAGCTAATTTTATTTTATTTTGAAAACATTATTTTAAATTGATTTTTTTATAAATTTAAAACTAATTTTAAGTAGTAAATTAAGTTTTATAATTTTATTCTGAAATCTTCAGATAATAAATACATAACCGTAGTTTTTGATATTAAACAAGTCTATGGCTACGGTTTGTATATGTTGCCTTATAAATAATAATTGCTACGAGTCAAAATCGGTGGTCTTTGTATTATAAGCTACGGTTGTATGAAGCCCGCGGTTATATAACCGTGGCATAAAGACAATAGGAGACGATTATATGAAGCCCGCGTCTATATAACCGTGGCCTAAAGATAATAGGAGACGGTTTATTAGAAATTTGTCAACGCTTAAAAAACCGTAGCAGTTACTCTTTTAAGCTACGGTTTTTATGCCGTTGCCTAATTTTTCGTTGCCTAAAGTCCAAAATGTTGTAGTGGAAAATGTTCAGCAGCCCTAAGAAAAGCTTGTTTCACACAAATGCCATATAGCGAGCTTTTACTAAGATTTATCTTCAGGCCGAACACCATTTCAAAGCCTATTAAAATAACCTTCAACGGCCATAAGTTGTGAAATGTCTCATCGCACACAATGATCGTGTCGTCAGCATATTGTAGTTATTGTAGGAGACCATGTTGTTAATTATGAAATCCTGCAACACACCAGTATATACTGCTCTCTTAACAAGAAAGCACAATGCCTCACCAACCATGGAAAATAAGAAAGGGGAAAGAGGGTCTCCCTGTTTAAGGCCTCTCGATGCTTTAAAGTCACGCGTCGGGCTACCATTAATCAAGATGGACATGAAACTATTCATAAATGTGCCTTCTATCCACCTCAACCATCTATCTCCAAACCCCATAGCTACCATGATTTTCCTCAAAAACGTCCAGTCGACACAATCATATGCTTTTTCGAAGTCAACCTTCAAGATAATACACAGCTTCTTATTACGTTTGGCAAAATCCATGATTTCATTGAGAACCAAGACTCCATCTTGCAATTGTCTGTCTTTGATGAAGGCAGTTTAGGTGCTGGATATGATATTTCCTAGAACACGATTCAAACTTGTGGAAAACAGCTTTGTCACAATCTTGTAGACACACCCCACTAGAGAAATAGGTCTGTAATCCTCAAACATTTGAGGATTGTCCTTCTTAGGGATTAAGGCCAGAAAAGCTGATGTAAAGGTCTTAGGAAGCCACGTCGTGTCGTAAAACTCATGAATATAATTCTCCACATCAGGACCCACAATATCCTAGCAGCGTTTCAAAAAATCCATATTAAAACCATCCAGTCCCGGACTTTTGTTCCCACCCATTCTAAAGACTACTTCCCGAATCTCATCCTCACTAAACCGTTCTTCTAAACCTTTGCTATCTTTCAATGACAAAGCTGCCAAACCAGAGAAATTCAGTTCTGGTCTGATGCAAATATTAGCCTGAAATCTGGATCTGAAATGGTCTCTAGCAGCCATTTTAACTTGGTACAAATTGTCTACATGAACACTGTTAACCAAAACAGAAGAAATAACATTCAACCTATGTCTATGATTAAGTGACATATGAAAGAATTTAGAGTTCTGATCACCATCCTGAATTCACTTCGATCGAGATTTCTGATACAAATTGTTGTTCCTAATATGCATCTTCTTCCACATCTCAGACTGAGCAACCTGTCTTTTCTTCAAATCTTCTTTCGTACCACTTCCATCTCCAAACACTAAAAAGTCCTCCACTTCATTTATGCTATCTATTTCATTTTGTACTGATAAATCCAACCAACCAAAAACGTTTTCGTTCCACCATCTAAACCTTTCCTTTAACAATTTCAATTTCCTGCCCAACACAAATGATGCACTACTCTTGACAGCAAATGATATCCATTCCGTCTTGACGAACAACATGAAGTCCTTATGTTCAAACCAACAGTTAAATGATTTAAAGGGTTTGGGACCTCAATTAACGTTTCTGAAATTAAGCCAAACTGGCCTATGATCCAAGACGTCACGATTTCCTACTACTTGAACAACAAAATTCCAATTTACTAGCAGCCCTGGTGTAATTTAAAATCTATCTAATAGACTAAAACTCCTTCCATTAGCACTAAACCAAGTGAACCTATTACCTGATGTTGGAAGATCTACTAGGTTCGTTAGATCAATGAAATCTCCAAAATCCTGCATTTCTTCCTTGCAATGAGATTGTTTACTATTACTTTCATTCACGTTCTTAATTATGTTGAAATCCCCTCCAATGATCCACTCTCCTGTTTCCCATCTAGCCTTTTTGTCCAAAAGGTCAGCCCACATGCGCCTTTTCTCTCTCAAATCACAAGAAGCATATATGTTGATAATATAAATCTTTTTACCGTTCCATTCAGCCATAACCCCCAGATACCCTTGGCCTCTAAAAGATATTGAGGGACCTATTACATTTTTTCTCCAAATTCTAAACAGACCCCCTACATCACCTATTGAATTTGAGGCAGACCAATCTATGTTATCTTATTTCCACAATTTTTGCACCAGAACATTATCCATTACTTGACATTTGGTTTCTTGAAGAAGACAAATATCAACCTTTCCTTTACTTAGAATCTCTTTAATTCTCCTGCATTTAGTCTTGTTTCCGCTTCCTCTAATATTAAATGTCACACAGATCATCGAACACCCTTTTCAACCACCAACTGTGCTCCTATTCTATCTTTATCTTCCACTTGTCTTATAATTCCTTCGAAGACTTCATCATCTTCATCGCCCTCAATGCCCAGCTGCTTGATAGTTTCCCAAACCCTGCTAGGAACGTCCTCCATTTTCTTAAGGATTCGTGAATTACTACAATTAACATCAAAATCTCCGATTGAATCGCAGCATAGTACCGAACCGCCAGAATATCAATATTGAGAATCTTCTACAAAGAATTATCAGATCCCAGGGTTGCCATGCATTGTTGACAAGAATTTATGTGGCTATAAACATTAACTTTATAAGAGAGTATAAGGGCAGAGTAGTAGGATGGGGAGAAAGGGATCTTCAGGTTTGCATACACATCAGAAAGTAATTTCTTCTTTTTGGATCTCACCGTTACCTTAGGCCCTAACTTCCTAACTTCAGAACAAATAGTAGGATCCAACGTGGGAATAAGGCCCAGCCCATTAGTACCCACATCCATGTCACAAAGGACAAGTTTCTTTGAATAACTTTCTGCAGCAGTGGACCCCATACCACCTTTGACTAGGTTAGATATTGTAGTACCAGGCCTCAGACTTAGTTCTGCAACGTGATGACCAAAAGTATTACTCAATCCTTGTTTAAGCTTTTCGCCGCCTGACACCTACTTATCACCTATGTCTTGTAGATTGTCATAGTAGGTAACTTCCTGCGCCATAATATCGCTACTCTGCATACCCCCTGCTATCTTGGATTTCGTGATATCCTTCTCACCCCTTTCCGACGGCCCTTTCTTCTATGGCATCCACTCACCTTCTTCCTCCGAATCTTCTAACGACTGAAAGCAGTTATTATCTTCACCGTCAGAACTCACCTCTTCCGATGACAAACCCTCATTTAACTTACCAACCTTATCAATTCTCAAAGGGCCATGTGAATCTTCTACTAATTTGATACGATAAATTGATTTGTTTACCTCTACATTAAATACTTCATTGAGGTTCATTGCAAATTTCGTTCTAATAAATTTTTTTTCCACATCTAATCTTTCTAAATTTTCCGTCTCATAATCAGATTGAACAAAAACCCCAACTCTACCGACAATGAATTTGAAGAAACCAGTACTCCACGCATGACATGGAAGCCCATAACAACGTATCCAGGTGAGTCTCTCATTATCCACATCCGACGGCGACCATGGATGAATGTCAGAGAACCACCGAGATACCCATGTTCTCTCTTTCATAATCAGTTGTTGAATTTCCCCCAACCCATCTTCATCTAATAGACATAGATTGGCTTTTATAATTGTTGCCTTGATATTGAAAATACCTTCTCCCAGCAGAGCCTCCTGAATTTTGTAAGTTGAACCTGGAATCTCCACCACTCCTACATATGTTCTTTCAAATCTGACGAAATCCTCTTTTTGAACATTATATTGTAGATGTGCAAAGCTTGGTTTATCATTCATCAGTAAATGCTGCTTCTATCTTGGTTCTCTACCCAAAAACCTCTACCTCTCATTTCTGTCTTGATCACCTAGCCTTGCCTTTCCACCACCTCTATGACCTCCAACTATCTGAGCATATGAAACTACTCTTTCAAGTGGGTGTTGCTTTAACCCCGGTAGATTGTGCAATTCTGGACGCTCATTTTCTTTCATGTTCACTCTGTCTCCTCTATGTTTCTCCAACACATTCTTCCTCTGAAATCTAGGAACATTGGCAAAGATCTTCTTTTCTTTGATCCAGATGTTATCTAGTTTTGTAGCTAACACTCTCTCATTCTCAACCTTCTTAAATCTTACGAACCAGTATCGTCTACCCCATTTATCAAGTTTAGAAGGGATAACTACTTTCACCACTAGACCATAATCCTTGAATATCTCAAACATATCTTTAGTTAAGGCTATATTCAAATCTAATAACTTTCATTAAGGCAGTTTTCCAATGTAAAAGAGATAAAACACCGGGACCCGACGATTTCAACATGGCTTTCTTTCAACATTGTTGGGATATTGTGGGAGCAGATTTTACAAGATGCATACATGAATTCTTTGAGGTTGGTAAGCTGCCTAAGGTTTTGTCTTCATCTTTCCTTGCGTTGATACCTAAAAAGGAAGATCCTGCTAAGCCAGATGACTATAGACCAATAAGTCTGATCGGCAGTGTATACCAAGTTATAGCTAAACTGTTAGCTGAAGACTAAAAAGGGCGATGGATAACATTATATCTCCATCGCAAACGACGTTTATAGCTGGTAGAAACCTGCTAGATGGGGTACTCGTTTTGAATGAAATAGTGGATTATGCAAAAAGGAGTAACAACAAAGCGTTGATTCTTAAAGTAGACTTCGCTAAGGCGTATGATTGTGTCGAATGGTCGTACATTCGTGAAGTCATGAAAATCACGGGCTTTGGTAGGAAATGGATAAACTGGATGGAAGGAAGTGTTTTTAACAACTATATGTCAATCCTTGTTAATGGAAGTTCTACTAGAGATTTTGATGTTTCAAGAGGGCTAAGACAAGGTGATCCATTATCACTTTACCTTTTTGCTATTGCTGCGAAAGGAATGGCAGTTATAATGAGAAGGGCTATAGCGAGGCAGATCTATAAAGGCTTCAGTCTAAATCAAGAGGTTTTGTTTCACTTACTTCAATATGCAGACAACACGGTAATCGTTGGGGACGCGTCTTGGAATAACTTGTGGGTTATAAAAGTTATGGGCTGGAGATCAACTTTAACAAGAGCTCTCTTTTTGGATTTGGTGTGGATGAGATGTTCTTAAAGGCGGCTGAGAGATTCTTGGCTTGTAAAGTTCAGTATTGTCCATTTACATTTCTTGGAGTCCATATTGGTGGTAACTATAGTCTTGTTTCCTTTTGGAAACCAGTCATTGATAAGGTTCAAGTCAGACTTGCTTCTTGGAAAGGAAGGTTTATGTCAATGGGTGGTAGAACCACTCTTATCAAATCAGTCTTGACCAACCTCTCTATCCACTTTATGTCTTTCTATAAAATGCCTAATAAGGTGGTTAGGATCCTAACGACTTTGCAAAGAAGGTTTCTATGGAATGGATCAATTAACAAAAAAGGTATAGCTTGGATCAATTGGAGTCGGGTTTGCAAAGCCAAGGAGTATGGTGGTCATGGTATTTTAGACATTAGATGCTTTAACGTAGCGCTGATTGCTAAATGGCTATGGAAATGTATCAATCCTATTAATAGCTTGTGGAACGATATTCTCGTGGGTCGTTACGGCCACTACAAGTTTGGCTTGATACAAGGAGAATTTCCAAAGTATAAGGTGCAGTCTTCTCTTTGGTGGCGAGATTTATTAAACATCTCTCGTTCTTTTGGAGTCGAATCGTTTTATGGCTTAACTTCTTCTAAAGTGGGAAATGGAGAAGGCACTTTATTTTTGTCAACCAATTGGTGTGGTGTGGATAAGTTATCATCGGTTTTTTCCAGAATTGTGGGCTGCGGTGCAAAGTCAAGATAGCAGGGTAGTAGACAATGGTGGTTGGAATGGAGACCAATGGGTTTGGAACATCAATTTTAGGGCAACAGTCTTGTGTCCTCATTTACAGCAGACATACATTTCACTGCTGGGAAAGCTGGAGGAAAGTACAATTCGCAAAGACATATTGGATGAGGTGAATTGGAATGAGGATATTGATAATGGTTAGACTGTATGTTCAGGTTATAAAATTCTAGTTCATTCTTCCACTGATGTTTATGACATGGCCGATTCCACGAAAATTTTAAATCTCTGTGGCTGGCTTCTTCTCCTTTGAAAACCATTATGTTTGGTTAGCGGTTGCTTCATAACAGATTACCGACTCGTGACAATCTACATCTTCGTGGAATTATCTCAAATGCTCATGATCTGGTCTGTCCCTTCTGTTTCATGATCGAGGAAGATGATATGCACTTGCTGATAAACTGTAATAAAAGCTCAATCGTTTGGCAGCGCATTAATGTTTGGCTGGGAATTAGAGAGATTTGCGCTACAAGTGTTCAAGATCATCTTAGACAGTGCATTCATGCCGTATGTGTGAATAAAGTGAGCACCAAAAACGTTGTGGGATTGTGACTGGTAATTGGTTGGTGTCTATGGTCTAATAGAGACAAAATCATGTTTAGAAATGAGATTTCACTGCAGAGGGATTGCCACCCAGACCTGCTCATCAGGAGATATTAGAGGAGCGGCAGTCTCAGCTGGACCACACTTAAGATGTCCTACCTCGCTATCGTCAGATTGAGCAGATAGCGCGGCAGGCCATTGCGGACGGTCACCTCCCTGAGGGCTCTGGTGTCAGACTTGTCGTGGATAGGATTATTGAGATTGCTCGGGGGGCACTTCAGTACCGCAGACATCGAGCCAGGATTGCGGGTAGGGGCAGAGGAGCTGGGGAGCCAGAAGAGATCCTTCACCATACGCAGTAGTTTTTTGTTTGATGTATTCTATTTATATTACATGTATGTACTGTATTTTGACAGAGGTTTAATATGTGTGTGTATATATATATATATATATATATATATATCATTTTATTTTATATATGGATGTTGTCAAATGTATATTAAGTTGCGACGATATATTAACATATGCGACCAAGCAACAAAACCGATCTAAAAAAAAATAAAGTTCTGCTGTTTTCCGGATCTGCAGATCCGGAATGTTTTCGGATGTGCACTTCCGGAACGCATCAGGGTTTTTTAAAAAATTGGTGCGTCCGGATGTGCACGTCCGGAATCAGGGGGAAAAACTGGAAATTCAGGTGGTGCTTAAGAAACATGGGTGGTGTGATAAGAAATTCCCAAAAAAAATCATGACACTTAAATTTTTGAAAAATATCAAAATTCTACAAAACATAAAAAAAGAAGATTATTAAAAAAAATGGAGACTAAGGAAAAAACAACAGTGTATATGACAATATGTCATACCCCAAATTTTGACCACCAGATTGTCAAAATCCGATTGTGTTTTCACTTCGTGTCATCTGCATATCATATCATTTGTTTTTGTCATGCATATCGTTTGAATTTTCAGTCATAATATATGCATTGAAATCTCCGTATTTTCTGGTTAATTATGCGAAAAATCGGTGAATGGACGTGTTTTTCAATTAAATTTACAAATGTTCATTATTCATCTATCTTTCGCACGATTTAATTGATTTCTCATTTTTATTTTATTTTTACATATATAAAATAAAAATGAAAATAAAAATAATAAAAAAAATAATATAATAATATATATATATATATATATATATATATATATATATATAAATTTCCGTATATATATATATATATATATATATATATATTTGTTTTTTTTTGTCTTTTTATTTTTTATATATTTTCATATTTTATATATATATATATATATATATATATATATATATATATATATATATATATATATATATATATATGTATATATATATATCAAAAATATATATATTTAAATTATTTTTAAAATTCATATATTTTGTTTTTTTATACTAATTTTGTTTTTTTATGAATTTTTGTTTTTTTATATATTTTGTTTTAAAAAACTTTTGTTTTTAACACAATTTTGTTTTTATATTATTCTATTATATAGATATTTAATTTAGCTTAAAAATTAAGTTAGCTTAAAAACTAAGTTAGCTTAATTTTCAAGCTTGTTATATGTCATGCATACATCACCATTGCTTAGTTTTTAAGCTCAGATTTTACTATAAATAGACAAGAGATCTTCACATAATTCTCACACCAAATCAATACCTCACATTGTTTTCTCAATTCTCTCCCACATATATTTCTCTCTTTCATTATTTATTTTTAATTTTCTTATTTTTAGTTTTAATTAGATTAATAAATATTTAAAAATGTAAAAAATATTGTTTAATTATTAATTAATTTAGATATTTTTATTTAATATTGATTAATTAAATTATTACTTAATATTATTAAATATTAATATTTAAATCAATTGATAATTCTTCTTGTGGTCCATTTTTCTTTTTAATACAACTTTATTTTTTTAGGTTAGTTAATCTTGATTAAATATTCTAAAATATGTTAATAATTTCTAAGTTAATAAATTTGCTTTAATTAATTTGTATTTAATCATTTAATTGTTTAAATTGTTTTATTCAATTATTTGGTAATTTATTCTTAGAATTATTTTCAAGTAAAACTTTTGTAAATAATTAATTAAATGTTCAAATTCGATTCTAACCACTTGATAAGACTTAGGGAATTTCTCTATGATCTCTGGTTTTCTCTGCTTTGTCTTTTACCTGACGCAAGAGTTCTTATATGATACTTTGGGGATCATTATCTCGCTTCTGGAAGCTTGAGAAGAGGCATTGGACCTTGCTCCAATAGGTAAGTTTTCTTGAAATCATTATCCATGTTTTTATTCACACGATGCTTTTCCGTGTATATTTTCAATTGCCATGATATCACGATGTTCTTCCGTGTATATTTTATCACATGATGTTTTTCCATGTATGTATATCTCTGATTCCACCATGCTTTGCCATGAAGTTTCTGTTTATTTTACATGATGTTTTGCCGTGTATATGCTTTTATCCGCCACGATGTTTTTCCGTGTATATTTTATCACATGATGTTTTTCCATGTATTCAGTTTCACACACGATGTTTTGTCGTGTATATGCTTTTATTCTCCGAATGTTTTTCCGTGTATATTATATCTGTTAATTACCAGGATGTTTTTCCGTGTATATTTTATCTGTCACGATGCTTTGCCGCGTATTCATTTATTCCGTGATGTTTTGCCACGTATGCATGCTCCCTTAGGATCTCTTAGTTCAAACTTAATTTTCAATTAGAGACAGACATTAGAATAGTTCAACCAAGCATGATAACATTAGGTTAGATTTCCCCTCTCGCCGCCGTGCGATTTAAACTCTATTTTCTGTAGTTCGTGCCCCATAGGGGTGAACGACGACTGCTCTGATTTCTCAAGATACCATTGAGAATACGTAGGCATAAGACTGTAAAGTCTTAGCGAGCAAACTTTTCTTTTTTCCATCGTCTCGTTACATCCGACGTTTTCCCCGATATTCGTATTTTCAATCTCTTATTTTATCTCTTTCAATCCGACGTTTTCCCGGATATTCGTATTTTCAATCTCTTATTTTATCTCTTTCAATTCGACGTTTTCCCGGATATTCATATCGCTTCTTTTCAAAACAACTCTCCTTGTGATTTAAATTCAAATTCCTATTTGTTATCAAAACTTTCTTCAATTTCTTGAACAACTAACAAAACAACATGGAAGCTCTCCAACGGGTAAGTGTTTATCCGCTTTCTTTTATCTGCTTTCATATACGTAACTGTATTGTGGGAAGCTGCACATGGTTAGTCTTCTTTCATACCTCTTTAAATACTTGTCATATATTAATTGTATATATACTAGGATAGATATTTAGAGTTTTCCCCAACAAATACATCTAGAACTAGGTAAAGCCCTGTTGGTCACTCTTAAATACAAACAAAACTAGATCCCCCGTAGGATTCCAGATACAGTCTTCCCTTCTCTTGGGGTTAAACAATATGGAACAAAGAGAAAGGCAGTATTCTCGGTGAACTTTTTCTCAGACTTTCACCCATAGAAATTTCAAAAAATTCTACTCCCCAGAGTTGATCTATTCTCCGTGAATAGCATCTCTTGAGTTTCTTCCAAACCCTCGAACTTTCTGGGAATGATCTCTTCTCTGTGAATTGCATTTCTTGAACTTCTCTTGGTTTGGGGACCCACAGGCTTCCTAAAAGCATCCCCGCCTTCTCTTGGGCGTTGTACAAGGACCCTCCGGCTTCTTAAAAGTTCTCATGCCTTCTCTTGGGCTTAGTACAAGGACCCGACGACCTCTTAAAGGTATAGGAACAAAACCTAGTCATCCTTTGCTAGAGCAGTCTTTCTAGAGTCAAAACATCAAACCAATTTAGGGTTTATTCTCATCTCTTAAAACATCAGCCTCCTCTTGGGAATCATACAAAGATAAACCATCTTATACCAGTAGACTGGGACAGTCTCATCTCCTTTTGAATCATACGTCCGGGTCATCGTCAATTCATTCCAACCTTCTTTCTTTCAGTCATCTGTAAGTCGTCAAAATGATTTTTCATCACCGATACAGAACTGAAACATCAATCAACTTCAGCTCGGTTACTTCCCAAAGACATGACAACTCATCCTTGTGTTTGATTAGTCACTGACCTTGTTTCTGTCTATTTTGCATTTTCCTTGTTTGTATCATAATTTCTTTTAGCTTGTTTATCTTTAAATGTCAGTTTTAATGAAATGAGCATGTACAGTATTTTGATTCAAATCATCTGTTTATTCGCATCTTTATGCTTTCTCTTTCAAAAAATTAAAAAAAAATACACCTCTTCTTCAAATTTTTGACCATGCAAATATTTTGGAAGGATGACAAAAACGTAATACTCATAATTGCTGTCGGTATGCTTTCAAATAAAAAACTTTGCTGACAATGTAAGGCATTTTTGTTCAATTCCCAAACACTTGAAATATAAGGAAGATAATCCCTCGTTAACCCATTTGAGCCTTGAAGTAGGAGTTTCTTTCTTTATAAAAAAACCCACAATTTTAACTAGGGGCAAGGTAGTTCTCAGTTTAATTTAGGTTGTGTATTCAAGTTCAGAAAGTTTACATACAACAAACAGATCCTGAAAACGTTTTTCAAATCAAAATCCAGTGATGGTCCGCCATAATCATCAAATCAAGCAGTCACTTCCTTTAAAAAAAAAAAAGAAGAAGACCGCTAAGTCAAACTTAAACTTAGGCAAAAACTAGGGCATCCCGCTGACTATAAATTTCAAAAAAAAAAAAAATAGTTCAGGCAAAAGTTAGGGATAATACAGAGAAGAGGTCCTTAAATCCTCGATCTTCAAAAAGTCCACAAGGATGAAAAATAACTAAATATTGTAAAGAAGCAGTAGCTGCTGTCTCAATACTTCTGGACCATCGTCATCACTATCATCAGTATAATTCCAAACCTTTTTGGAACCTGAATGCACAATTTAAGTTTAACTGAGCATAGGACTGGAGAACATCACGAAGTTGGGGTGGGCACAAACAAATTTTGAGCCTTTATCTTTCTTTCATACACCGTGAACCAAACCACGTTATAACCCTTAAAAGACCTAATTGAAGTAAGGTTATTTTGAAAACACACTACAACAAGGTTGCGTAAATTGACTCCAAAATCATTTTTTGCAAATCATTTGTTTTGGTATCATACCTCCGTTTTACTTTTCAAAATGTCTTAAACCAGCGTGTTTTTAATCAGTAATTCATATTACTGTGCTTTTTCTAAATCAATGATTTTTTTGTTTTCAAAATTCTTTCATGAACTTTGCATTAAATTTTCCATGTTTAAATAAACATTTTTTATTGGAAACTAATTTTCCTCTCAAGGAATTTTTAAAACAGTTTAGAAACTTGGTTAGTGATCCTATCAGGGGCAAGTTCTTTCCAGAGCCTGTTAAGAATCAGTTCAACATTTGTTCAGTGCAAGTCCTTCTGAGAATTGGTTTATTCATAAAACTTTCAAGACTCATTACTAGGGCAAGCCGTCCTAGTATACAGCATACAGTCATTATCATTCAAGCTGAAGGAATAATCAGTTCATCTACAACAGTACGTAAGTCTGGGGCACTTTATTTGGAAAAATCCCCAAGCAAGCTATCCAACCTTCCTCCAAGGATTATAAACTCGATACAGTTCATTAGTATGGCGAAGATGTGTTTAACAAACATCATTTTCAGTCCCTAAGCAAGGGCAGTGATCTCTGTGTTAAGGAATCAGTCTTGTCTGTCACTCCCCCAAAAGAGTATAAACTTGTTGGTTGTCACTCCTCAAAGAGTCTAAACTGGTTGTTAGCATTTTCATTTGCGTCACATACATTTAATTATACATCCTAACATTTTCATATACTATACATTCAAGAGTGTTTTAATCCTCATTTTCATTCATCATTGGTCGTCGTATTATCAACATCTTACCTTTCTACAAAGTCCAACTTATCGGGCGCCTACACTTTTATGTCTTATCTGATGTTCTTCCAGATATAACTTTGTTTCTATCCGATGTTCTTCCGGATATGTCTATCTGTTCTGATGCTTTTCCAAAACGTTTCTCTGTGTCTACCCGATGTTCTTCCGGATTTATCTTTTGGTTTTGATGTTTTTCCAAAACCCGTTCTGATGTTTTTTCCAGAACTTTCTTTACATGTCTATCTGATGCTCTCCTGGATATGACTTTTTCTCATCTGATGTTTTTCCAAATGTAACTTTTGTTCTGATGTGCTTATCTGATGTTTTTCCGGATATGTCCATCATTCAGCCAGTCTTCTAAAAAAATTTTCCCGTACATTTAACGCTTTTCTAAATGTTTTGGATTTACCCTCAAAGTTATTTTTAATACATTCAACGCTTTTCTGGATGTCATTAATATATCTTCAAGTTTGGTCAACAACTCGGTCCAATGCTATTCTGGATGCCTTCGAGTTTGTTTCTCTTTCATTGCTTTTCTAGATGTTTCTAATATATTTTCCAGAGTATGATATTTCTTTCGCATCTGATGTTTTTCCGGATGTTTGTATCTTTGTTCCAGGGTTTATCCCCCTCTTTCTAAATATTGTTGGATACTTTTGTCGCATTGGAAAATTTCCACAATATCTTATATCCCAAGAAAATTCTGTTGGTCTGTCTCCTGTGGCATCATTCACTATGCCAAAATTATTTTTTGTATCACTTAATTTAATAGCGTTTTTAAAGAAAGTGCTATTAAAAAGGAAACAAATACATCTATAATAGCACTTTGTAAAAAAACGCTATTATTAAACTTTAGTAAGATAGCACTTTCTTGAAAACGCTATCATAGGATACAGGCAATGTGACTTTGATAACACTTTGTAAAAAAAGGCTATTATTAAACTTTATTAAGAAAGCACTTTTAAAAAAAACTCTATTATTTTATTGATCTTTATTAGCATTAATAAAAAAGTGCTATTATATTATAAAATATATAATAAATAATAAAATAAAACAAAACAAACACTTACAGCAAAAAACTTTTAGCATTTGGCGGAATTTTTTGGCGCACAATTTTTGGAATCTACCGCAAAAAAAAAACAAAACCTCTCATCATTCAGATTCATCATCGAAAACACTCTTCTCCCTTCAAACCTCTCATCATTCAGATTCATCATCAGAAAGAAACTTTCGCCGTCGACAAGAAACGCCGTCGACAGGAAAAGCACTCTTTACCATCATTCATCAATTCATCATCGATTCATCACCTCGCCCCAGCCATCCCTCTCTTCATTGGTATCGGAAAGAAAGAACGAAGAAAAATCATTCTCCGTCGAACTAAGTCCTTCGTCAGCTCACCCCAGCCATCCCTCTCTTCATTGGTATCTGGTAATCTTTCTTTTCTCAGATTATTTTAACCTAATTTTTTTTAGCTTTGCAAAATTGTAGCCTAAGCTGTGCATCATGAATTTTCAGTCCCTTTTAAGTTTTTCTTCAATTGTAAAATTGAAACCTAGTTGCTATCAATTGATGTCCAAGATGGCTAGTTTATGTAAGACTGTTATTAAAGACAAAAATAGTTTAGAATGTTTGTTCAATCAGTTCTTAGGCCTTGCGACAGTCCAAGATGGCTATCTGAGTTTAGAATGTTGCCTTGGTTTGCTCTTGTATGCGTTGGAAAATATTGATAATGTTGCGGGTTAGGGGTGAGCTTGTGCCTTCTGGTTTGGTCTACCTCTGCTCTGTTGGCTAGTGTTTGCAGGTCCGACCTGGAGTCTGCCCTATTAGCATTGTCAGAGGCGTGCCTTTGTGGTTTCCGGTCTCGTTGGTTTGGGTTTGGTTCGGCCGGTTTTCTGTAGTATCTAACTTGGTTTTGGTGGCAGTTATATTTCAGTATGTTGATGTTAAGTTGGGAGCCTGGAAGGTTAAGTACAAAATTAAATTACCACCCAAGTAAAAATAGGTAGGCGAGAATGATTTCACTTTTGGATGGATACTGGTGCAATGGAGAAATCTGTGTTAAGTTAATTTTTAGCGTTTTTGTCTTTTGTTAGTATCGCCGATTCGGTGCCGCGGCAAATTGAGTGTGGTGTGGTATACAAATTTAAGATTGTAAAAGCCGGTAATCTTCCATGTATCCCTTAGGATTCAAATTTAGCTTAATGAATCAGTTAGTTAAAATCATTCTATTATAATACAGGTAGTTGGCTGTAGCATTAATATACTATATGCATAGTTCCTTTGTTTGATAACAATACTATTTCTTGACTGAACAATCTGATTGCCAATATTTTTTTATCTGATCAAGACCTTCTTACTTCTTAGGACAACTACAGACCTCTTAACTAGCTAGATCATACCTCATATCATAACATAACACCTAAAGTTCTAACACAAGGATATCCCTAGTATTCTGTTACTAGTTTATGGTGTGTTCTGAGTTCTTCAACAAGAATGAAGAATTAACATTTGAGTTATACAGTTTGAGAAAATTAGTCATCGATTATTTCCTGCCATACATTAGATGATATAAACCCATCTTAGGCTTCTCTATTATAGTGCTAGTGTGACCTGATTACACCTATCCATTTTGAAAAGATCTGGAAGTCATATTATTATATTAAAACCTGTGCATTACATTTGTGAATTTCACCAAAAGTTAGACATTCAAAAAGTTCTCTCACGATTCTTAGTTCTTACCACACCACACTCAATTTTCCGCGGCACCGAATCTACATAATGTTTCATGATTGTGTCTATAACCAACTGTAGCTTTCTTGACTGAACAATCTGATTGCCAAGATTTTTTTATTTGATCAAGACCTTCTTACTTCTTAGGACAGCTACTGACCTCTTAACTAGCTAGATCATACCTCATATCATAACATAACACCTAAAGTTCTAACACAAGGATATCCCTAGTATTCTGTTACTAGTTTATGGTGTGTTCTGAGTTCTTCAACAAGAATGAAGAATTAACATTTGAGTTATTCGGTTTGAGAAAATTAGTCATCGATTATTTCCTGTCATACATTAGATGATATAAACCCATCTTAGGCTTCCCTATTATAGTGCCAGTGTGACCTGATTACACCTATCCATTTTGAAAAGATATGGAAGTCATATTATTATATTAAAACCTGTGCATTATATTTGTGAATTTCACCAAATGTTAGACATTCAAAAAGTTCTCTCACAATTCTTAGTTCTTACCACACCACACTCAATTTGCCGCGGCACCGAATCTACATAATGTTTCATGATTGTGTCTATAACCAACTATAGCTTGTCATCCTCAATAACATAGTTGTGATCATTTAAAACTATATGTATCATAGAAAGAAGGTTATTCTGTTCTTCAGACGAAAGTGCATACTTTTTCACAGTTACAATTCTCACACTCACAGTGACAAGTATGCTCACCTTGGATTTGTGCAAAGGTAACACAATCTTCGTGGATATGATCATTTACTCACCCCTTTGTGATTTTTGTTGGGCACAAATATATTGCCCACATTTTTACAACTAAAAAAATTCATAAGTAAAACCTAACTAAGTATTTTAACCTATAAAATAATAAGTTGGCACAGTCTGGAGAAAAGGCCTTAGAATAGAAATTATTGAAGTTCAAACAAGAATATTGACCCTTGAGAGAGTAGTATAGATAAATTACTCATGTTAGCTCAGCTATGTAATAAAACTGACATTTGAGATATTTGAATAAAGCATCAAGTTAAAAGTGTGACTTAGACCTTATAGGACTTCTCCTATGGTCGATATATTATCATGTTAAGAATTAAACCCATGAAATTGTTTGTGAATTATGTTTTCATGCACTTTATCTTGTTAAAGTACTTAATATGATAAGTTATTGATTGAGAAGTCTATAGATGTTTTAGAGGTAATTAAGTGTAATAGAATGTAAAATCTAAAAAATTGACAGTATGAGTGTGAATTAATTCATACAACGAAAAATTGTACTTCCTATTAAAGCGATTGAATCATATGGTTATGAAATATATTTGCATAGTGCTAAAGACCTAAAAAAACTATTTTATGATTCAAAACTCAAATATTGACTCTTAATTCACCTTGGGAACATCTAGGGAACATAATTGATCATGACAAGTCTTAGTTGCATCTAGTTCACTCACTACTCCTCAAAATACTAAGTGGAATTCTTAGCACGTTCTTATTAACAATATTATACATTTATTTCCTTTCGCAATTTAAGTGAGATTAAAGTTGCATCTAGTTCACTCACTACTCCTCAAAATACTTGTGAAAATTATAACAATTTAAAGTACTATATTACTGTCGATATGCTGACCTCGTGTCGGTTTGGTTATGCAGTCGTAACCTGGTACTGTTCCACCATATGATAGTTTTGACATGAAGATACATGTTGAGGAGACCTGAACATCAAGTTTACATAGAAGTTAGTATATGTTATAGCCATTCTTGGTGAAGATTGTAGTACATAAGAAACTATAATGTTGTATCCATCCTTGGTGAAGAGTGTAGTACATCACAATTTAAAACCTATCTAAGGTCCCAATAATGTGACTTAAGAAAAGCATGTATATATGAAGAAAATAACCTAAATAGTATTCTGCAACGTACATTACCATTGTGTCATTGTAGAAAAATCATTGTAATCAAGTGCTGGTTTGTTGACACAAGTTGGAGTGTTGCATGAAAAAGATTAGAATAACTTAGGAACTAATGTTTTTGACACCAATAAAAGCACAATATAAGGAGTGTTATGTGATCATAATGATACATCGAGAAGTGTATCTTTCTCAAAAGATCTTTTGCAACACACTCAAAAGTAGATTGGAGGTGCTAGAGTGAGAGAGAAGTTGGAGAGAGATAAGTTGGATAGAGAGAAGATAGAGACGCAAAAAACCGAAGAAGTGGTTGAGAAAGAACAACCTGAAAAAGTGACACAGAGCTTGAAACAACTTGAAGAAGTGGCAGAGAGGCAACAACTTGAACAAGTGTCAAAAAGCTTGCAACAGCCTGAAAAAAGGACACAGAGGCAAGAGTTAAGTGATAAAGTTTCTTGCAACCCTGGATCATTTGGTAATATTCCCGAGGTAATTGATTTATTTAAATAATTTGTAGTTATACATCTTCATATAAATAACAGAAAAATACAGAGTTTGCATTATTTTAGCAGTACATAATCGAATAATTGTTGATAACATCACAATTTGTAGTAAAGAAGTAAACTAGACTGCATCAAAACAGCAGAAATAACTGCCAGATGGTAGTTAGATTGGGAATACCATCTGACTTTGGTCTCTGGGGCAGAGAATACCATCTATTGTGATGTTAAGCTCTATTGTGGGCAGAGAATACCATCTGTAGGAGACTTTGGTCTCTGGGGCCAGTAAGTCTATTGCAGTGCTATGCATGATTTTTGTGTTCAATTCGGTGATATGACTATTAAGTTATCTCTCTAGTGCACCCACATTATCTTCGAGAAACCTATAATATAAACATAGAAACTCAACTTAAAGCAAAGAAATCCAGGTCAAATTACAAATCATGATGCAAATTAGTGAAACTAGGCTAGCTCGTTGAGAACGGTTTCCTCTATTCTTTAACAAATGCAATGTCACTTTACTTTTTATAAAAAATGAAATTCATTATGGCAAAGAGAAAAATGAATTCATAGAGTATGGAGAATGAGATCATACAACCGCCACCAATGTTTTTTTCCCACTAGGTGATGTTAACTACAAAGATTAACAGGTGTCATAATGTTTTATTTTGAATAATTATAAAATTCCTTTGTGTACATAAGTTTCTTATGTGGTGTAGTAGTTGCTAGCATGAACTTCTGATAAGTCCATATTTGAGTTGTTTCTACGTAAATCTTTGAGATCTAAGAATGAGGCAAAGTTTACTTGCGATTTGGTGTACCTGTTTGCGTGTATAGAAGTACAGTCTGTTGAGTAGCTAATAATATAATCATTTTTCTATTCTCCTTATTGAATAAGCTCTTTCTTAGAGCATAACTTCAATATGCTTATCTGTCTGCCTGGAATTACAATGCAGAATGCAATGATTAGTAATACTGTACATACATTTTATAAATTAATTTTCATTCATTCTCCTACATCATAAATTATGCCCAATTCAATAACTCTACCTCGATCTTTTAATTCATTAGATTCTAAACTAGTTTCTTGTAATTCATCATCATTCTACCTTGAATCTGTATTTGGGGTCCTTGGTGCTTGCAATAACGGTGTAACATTCTTTTCAGGATTAGAGTGTATTAATGAAAATTGTATTTACTGGCAAATACCTATTGTCTTAAATGGATACATAAAACTGGAAAATTCTCTTGTTTACTTTATCCTAACAACATGGGGTTCCTTGTCTGCCATTTTATATTTTCAGAAAGTTGCCTGCTTTGAAATGGTCTAATACTTCAAAGCAACAATAAGTATCAGTAATAAGTATCAGTAATATTTAAATATAAATAGGTATTTGCCTGCTTTGAAATGGTCTAATACTTTAAAGCAACAATAAGTATCAGTAATATTAAAAGCAATTCATATATGTTTGTTTTGTAAATTCAAAGCAGTTTATATATGTTTCTTTGTAAATAATGATATTAATGTTTTTATTCATATCTCATTGGTTTAGGGTCTCTTTCCTGTTAATATATATTTATCTTCCCCGAGTCGGTGTTTGGTTGCTCGTGGAAAACTATATAACACCAAAGGTAACACAGTGCACGGCATGACGTTACCACATGGATATGTCAAGGTTAATATTGAAGTTGCTATTGTGCCAAATACTCCATTGCCTATATCTGTTGAAGGTGGAGATGTATCGATGGTTTGTCAGGCAATAGGAACAATTGTGCCATGGCCAATGAAACTTCTTGAATTTGTTGCTGAATGTGAAAAGGTAAATTACTTGTTATTGCTTTATCACTATTTGTTTTATTATTTGATCACTAACCTTAATTAATATAACTTTTTAGAATCCTGATCAATCCCAAAACAAAGTTAAGAATACCCAACAAAGTGTTGATTCTGTTTCGTCACCTAACAAAAGCAACAAAAAATTCAAAATTGAAGAGTCTCCTAGAGTTGGGGGTTCAACCGGTCTTGTAAATTTACCTTTCCTTGATATGTATGTGAAAAAGATGACGACGGTTGGATCATTAATTCAAATAAAAATGGAGGAAAGTATATTTGGTGAGGAGTTTTTAGAGCATCTACGTGTAGAGAGTATAAAAGAGATTCTTGATCACAATTGGTTAAGTGCCTCTATTATCACTGTATTTGCCAGGTATCTCTATTATTACAAATGTTTTTTTAATCTGACAAATATATTAATATTTACATTATGATGACAAATATATTAATAGCAATTGTTGTCGTTCATTGCTAGGTATTTGTATGACAAGTTTATTAGTCCAAATGGATTAATAAATAAGTTCTCCTTCATATCCCCACATGTATCACGGGAGGATAATCTAGGAAATGCTATAGCAAAAATACTCTTGAAAGATGAGGAGTACTTCAAGGATAAGATGATTCTTGCACCTTGCAATCTAGGGTGAGATTTCTATTCAAAATATTATTAAATTTACGAGAACAAACTATATTCAATGTAAATTTTTATTCCAATATTCAAATGTTGGGTACAGGAAACATTGGGTGTTACTTGTCATCAATCTTGATGCCGAGGTGATATATTACATGGATCCGTTGAATGGTGAGCCAACTAAACATCAAAATTTAAAAACCAAGTTTGAGAAGTGAGTATAGACTCTTTTAATTTAACATTTATATAAGTATTCTTAGTTATAATAATTACTCATTTGACGTTAATTTCATTTTGTTAGTGCGTTGCAAATTTATCGTGCTAATAGTAATTCTAAAGTGCCTAAAGTCTCCAAGTCAAAGAAAATTTCATGGTAAAAAATTCGGGTATGTCCAAATTAATGTTATTTTTAAACAATTATGTAACGTAAAAGTAATATATTTAAATGTTTTTTTGCAGTGTTCCCGTCAAATTAATAGCATTGATTGTGGATATTTTGTAATGCGATTTATGAAAGAGGTCATCATAGAAAATGAAATTATGATCCCCGTAAATGTACGTGATTTTAAATTGTTATTAATTTGTAAATTAATGTAATTTAATTCTAATACAATTGTTGATGTTTTTATATTTGAAGTACTTTCCTGACCACAAATGTCGCACCTACTCTAAGGATAAGTTAACTGAGGTCAAAGAGGATTGGGCTACCTATATAGTGGATGATGTTTTCGGTGAGTTTTTTAAAGCCTACAATATATAGATTATATGATTGTGATTAAATATGTGATATCTGATTTTGTGAAAACATCTTTTGGTCGTGGTTATATGCATCTCTGCTGTTCTTACATTTTTGTGTAGTTTTTTGGCCGCTAAGTGCTGTTGTTCTTACATTCCTGAAATTGGAACTCCAAAACAAATTAACAAATTAGTGAAATTAGCAACTAAAACGTTTATATCTTAGAGTAAAAGAAATAAGAATACCAAGAGTGCAATCCTTGAAGGAATAAGAATAAGAATACCTCTGGTTTTTTCTGGCTCCTAACTTCATATTTACAATAGGTTCATGAATTATATATACATACAAAATTTAATGAAAAAATGAGTATAAAGGGTGTTTGCATTGATGTCGTAGTTATTAAGGGGAGTTCAACATGCTTTACTATATTCTTGTTTGTTAGATATAAATGTCAAAGGAGCAATATAAACTTTGCATTATTTTTACTGTTAGGTTTAGTAACAGATTTAGTAACATAATCTAATTTTATCTTCTTTATTACATTGCACGTGGTTGGTAAAATAGTGTTTTGTTTCTAATTAAGTTTGTACATAATCAATATTTTTTCTATGATACAGGAAAACAAGAAGCAGTTATTTTGCCTAGCTAGCTAGCAATTCACGAAGTGGTTACTACTTGATGTTGTTTTATTGTCCTTTTGTTTTTTTAGATTTTTTTTCTTTAGTTTAGAGAATATGTCTAATTAAGTGGTTGTACTCTTTGTTTAGAATTTGGTTTGAAATACTCTTAGCCAAATTAATAACTAGTGGCAAAAGTTTTAGCTTAATTTCATTGAGATCAATGTTGAATATGGTATCACATTTGTTCTCAATTATAGTTGGTTCTATTTCATTTTCAAATATTTTAGTTGGTAAATCATTATTTTTTATGAATTCTAATGTCATAAAATGCAAATATTATATATATATATAAACCAAAAATATGATTTTGTGTAAAAAAACAAAAAAAAAAACTGTACTACAATAGCATTTTGAAGAGAGAGTGCTATTAATAAACATACTATAATAGCACTTTTATGGAAAAACGCTATCTAAGATGTCCCTTATAGTAGCGCTTTGTTTAAAAGTGCTATCAAAATCAAAGCAAAATGTATACTTCTGTAGCACTTTATAAAAAAATGCTATTAAATAGTGGTACTATAATAGCGCTTTTGAAAAAATGCTATTAATTACCAGTACTATAATAGCGCTTTTAAAGTGCTATAAAAAAAATATTTACAATAGCAGGCTGGTTAATAGCGCTTTTAAGTGCTATCAAAAAACAAAAAAAAAACGCTATTAAATAGCTTTTTTGTAGTAGTGATTCCCCACAGTGTTCAAAAGCCTTCCATTCATCACATATCATTTCATCTGTATTCACGGTCAAAATTCTAGGTACTCTAATATTTAATCCTCTTATACCTCGAAGGTCTAAAACTCTTTGCTATTTATACCTTCAGGCCTAAGAAGATTAAATAGGGGCATCTGTCATACCCCAAATTTTGACCACCCGATTGTCAAAATCCGATTGTGTTTTCACTTCGTGTCATCTGCATATCATATCATTTGTTTTTGTCATGCATATCGTTTGAATTTTCAGTCAGAATATATGCATTGAAATCTCCGTCTTTTCTGGTTAATTATGCGTAAAATCGGTGAACAGACGTGTTTTTCAATTAAATTTACAAATGTTCATTATTCATCTATCTTTCGCACGATTTAATCGATTTCTCATTTTTATTTTATTTTTACATATATAAAATAAAAATGAAAATAAAAATAATAAAAATAATATATATATATATATATATATATATATATATATATATAAATTTCCGTATTTTTTTATATATATACATATATTTTGTTTTTTTTGTCTTTTTATTTTTTATATATTTTTTATATATTTTTCATATTTTTTATATGTGTATATATATATATATATATATATATATATATATATATATATATATATATATATATATATATATATATATATATATATATATATATATATTATTTTTAAAATTCATATATTTTGTTTTTTTATACAAATTTTGTTTTTTATGAATTTTTGTTTTTTTTATATATTTTGGGGATCAGTATCTCGCTTTTGGAAGCTTGAGAAGAGGCATTGGATCTTGCTCCAATAGGTAAGTTTTCTTGAACTCATTATCCATGTTTTTACTCACACGATGCTTTTCCGTGTATACTTTCAATTGCCATGATATCACAATGTTCTTCCGTGTATATTTTATCATATGATGTTTTTCCATGTATGTTATCTCTGATTCCACGATGCTTTACCGTGAAGTTTCTATTTTTTTTACACGATGTTTTGCCGTGTATATGCTTTTATCCGCCACGATGTTTTGCCGTGTATATTTTATCACATGATGTTTTTCCATGTATTCAGTTTCACACACGATGTTTTGCTGTGTATATACTTTTATTCTCCGGATAATTTTCCGTGTATATTATATCTGTTTGTTACCAGGATGTTTTTCCGTGTGTATTTTATCTGTCACTATCTTTTTCTGTGTATTCATTTATTCCGTGATGTTTTGCCACGTATGCATGTTCCCTTAGGATCTCTTAGTTCAAACTTAATTTTCGATTAGAGACAGACATTAGAATAGTTCAACCAAGCATGATAACATTAGGTTAGATTTCCTCTCTCACCGCCGTGCGATTTAAACTCTATTTTCTGTAGTTCGTGCCCTATAGGGGTGAACTACGACTGCTCTGATTTCTCAAGATACCATTGAGAATACGTAGGCATAAGACTGTAAAGTCTTAGCGAGCAACCGTTTCTTTTTTCCATCGTCTCGTTACACCCGACGTTTTCCCGATTATTCGTATTTTCAATCTCTTATTTTATCTCTTTCAATCCGACGTTTTCCCAGATATTCGTATTTTCAATCTTTTATTTTATCTCTTTCAATCCGACGTTTTCCCGTATATTCATATCGCTTCTTTTCAAAATAACTCTCCTTGTGATTTAAATTCAAATTCCTATTTGTTATCAAAACTTTCTTCAATTTCTTGAACAACTAACAAAACAGCATGGAAGCTCTACAACAGATAAGTGTTTATCCGCTTTCTTTTATCTGCTTTCATATACATAACTATATTGTGGGAAGCTGCGCATGGTTAGTCTTCTTTCATACCTCTTTAAATACTTGTCATATATCAACTGTATATATATTAGGATAGTTATTTAGAGTTTTCCCCGACAACTACGTCTAGAACTAAGTAAAGCCCTGTCGGTCACTCTTAAATACAAACAAAACTAGACCCCCCGTAGGATTCCAGATACAGTCTTCCCTTCTCTTGGGGTTAAACAATATGGAACAAAGAGAAAGGCAGTATTCTCGGTGAACCTTTTCTCAGACTGTCACCCATAGAAATTGTCAAAGAAATTTTACTCCCCAGAGTTGATCTATTCTCCGTGAATAACATCTCTTGAGTTTCTTCCAAACCCTCAAACTTTCCGGGAATGATCTCTTCTCTGTGAATTGCATTTCTTGAACTTCTCTTGGTTTAGGGACCCACAAGCTTCCTAAAAGCAACCCCGCCTCCTCTTAGGCGTTGTACAAGGACCCTCAGGCTTCTTAAAAGTTCTCATTCCTTCTCTTGGGCTTAGTACAAGGACCCGACGACCTCTTAAAGGTATAGGAACAGAACCTAGTCATCCTTTGCTAGAGCAGTCTTTCTTGAGTCAAAACATCAAACCAATTTAGGGTTGATTCTCACCCCTTAAAACATCAGCCTCCTCTTGGGCATCATACAAAAATAAACCTTCTCATAACAGTAGAATGGGACAGTCTCATCTCCTTTTGGATCTCCAGAAACCCTCAAGTTTCCTAAAAACACAAAAAAAACCCTTTCTTCTTTCTTAACATCCGATGCTTTTCCGGATATTCCTTTTCTTTACATCCGACGCTTTCCCAGATATTCCTTCTATTTTTATCCGATGTTTTTCCCGGATATTAATATCTTAATCTTTAATCTCTTCACTCTTTCAATCAATTTCCACAAACACCCCTTTAGCTTCAAATCTTGGGCTTTGAACAAGACACAAATATTCAACCTTTTAGCTTCAATCTTGGGCTTTGAACAAGACACCAAATATCTTTTCCTCCCATAGAATAGGAGGAACTACGATTGCTCTGATTTCCCTGTTTTCTTTAACGGGAATACGTAGGCATAAGATTGCGAAATCTTAGCGAGCACACTAAACAAAAAAAAACCTTTGGTCCAGTAACTTACCAAAAACATCGAAAAACCCAAAAATAACAAAAATATCTTTTCAACATCTCGCAACCTTCCCAAAGGAAAAGCTTTCCCATTTACAACAGATAAACACCAGTTAGTAGAAAGCAGTAACAAAAATTTCTAACAACCCATGGATAACCATGTATAGGATGGGTAATTGACAACTCTCCATTGTATAACCTGACCCCGAACTCCTCAATCTCTTAGCATTTGTTAAAGAAAACATTTGCATGCAAGGTTAGTTTGAGATAGCTTCCCTTTCCTTTCCCGCTTCATAGGATAAATAAGAAATCAGAAAGTAGCACCCAATCCCATCTGCAGACAGATGTGGGCGGTCACGAAAACCGCGCTACACAATATAAAAATTTAAAGATTTAAATTGTTTGGAAAATTTCATAATCATGGTCAATGGAATGCTAATTGATAACGAAGTCTTAGTTTTAACAAAAATTTCATCAAACGGTAATACAAAATCTATTATAGTCAACAAGTTTTTCTTCATTTCTTCATGACAATTTCATCAAAGGCTTGAACTATAATTTAAATTCTGTACATATATATATGAGATTGTTAACATTGTTAATGCAATAAAAGTCGGTATGATATATACTACATAATGACGATTAACAATCTCCACTATAGTGAATATTAACTCATATGATGATTAGCTGCATAATATTATATCCTAGTAATTACGGATGTGTATTTCCTGCTTAACACTGAGAAACATGTAGCAAGCCCAAACTTTGTTTGTGCTTTTCACTAGTGATTGACTTGGTCAACATATCAACTACATTTTCTGAAGTGAGAACCTTTTGAAGTAATATATGTCTTGACGACCCCAACTTTCTGATCTTATGGAACCTCGCATCAATATGATTGGTCCTATAACAATACACTTGATTATTTTCCAAATAGATAGCACTCTAACTATTGTAATTCAATTGCACCTCACTTTGCTAAACACTCAACTCTTTCATTAACCCTATAAGCCACAATGCTTCCTTGGCAGCTTCAGCTACCGCCACGTATTTTTCCTCAATTGTATACATAGCTACTATTGACTTGACTAATGATTTCCAGCATATGGCCCCCCTGCAAGAATAAAGACATACCTTGTTGTAGAGCTTTTATCATCTAGATCAATTGCATAGTCAGAATCCACATATCACATAACTAATGGAACACTATACTCCATGTTGAACATGATACCATGATTTGTTGCACCCTTCAAGTACATTAGAATCCACTTGATGTCTTCTCAATGTTTCTTCCCTGGCTTGGACATGAGCTTGCACACTTGACTAACTGCTTGTGCATAATCCAGTCTAGTGCAAACCATAGTATACATCAAACAACCAAATGCACTGGCATAATGAATCTTAGACATATCTTCAATCTTTGAGTCTCTCTTCGAACATTGTACCAAAGAGAACTTCAAATGATTTGTCAATGGATTACTCACAGGCTTTGCTTTGCTCATGTCAAATCTGCTCCAAACACCTTCAACATAGCTTATCTAAGAAAACCATAATTCATTAGCTCCTATGTCCTTGTCAATTTCCATCCCAAGAATCTTCTTTGTAGCACCCAGAACCTTCATATCAAACTCCTTAATCAACTTTGTCTTCAACTCATTTGCATCATGCGAATGGTTGGAAACAATCAACATATCATCAATATAAAGTACCAAGAAAATAAAAGAACCATCATCAAGGCTCCTCACATAAACACATGAATCATAATCATGCCTTCTTTAGCCAATCAGGAGCATGTATCAATCAAAGTGCTTGTACCATTGGCTTTAAAGACTACTTCAAGCCATACAAAGCCCTCTTTAATTTGGAAACAAGTCTGTCATGTCTAGTATCAATGAAAGCCTCTATCATCGCCTTCGAATTTTATTTATTACCAAAAAAGGGAAAGGGAAAATATCAATAAAACCCTTAACAGAACGACTATAATATGGTTGTCGCAACTAAATCAGGATTCAAGTGTCGATTACGCAAATGGAAGGTATTAGCATCACTCATGTCTGTTGTACTCAACAGGAACCATTTAGACAATTGCGTGCGTTAGTGTTAGATTTGGAATGTTAGGCCTTCTCTAGTTATTAAATGGAAAAAGAATAGGACTAAAATGTGACTTTCTTATAAGGGTGCTTGACTCAATGCTACGTAGTTCTGGGTAGAAAATGTTTGCTTGTTGGTTGATTTTAACGAAAGCTACTATGTCATTATCGATGGAAACACAATGCTTACTACCCAAAATAGTGGAGAACAGAACATTTGCATCATGGCAGAATGGATAGAAATATCAACATTCACAGGAAAATGTTGCTAGCTCATTTACACATATAAGTGGGCGTAACGTTGTCTTGCATCATCTTGAGATGAAATATCTTTATTTTGAAAATTAAACAAAAAGGTAAAAAAGGTTTAGATATGTTGGATGTATTTTGGGTGATGACGAAAATTCGGATGGTCAAGAACTACATCGCGTATCCTATCTCTTGGGAGCTCGTGGACTACACCATGTTCCTTTTTTATCTTATTTGCGAAAAGAGTTTGATATTTTTAGGTATTTTGGTTGGACGATGAATGTTTGGATGTTCGAGAACTATATAACGTGTCCTAACCCTTAGGAGCTCGTGGACTACACCACGTTCCTTTTCATCCGATTTTATTTAGAAAATGATTTGAAAAAGTCGCATTGAAGGTTATTTTAGAGGACAAAGAGTGTTTGGATGGTCGAGAACTAAATCTCATATCCTAACCCTCGGGAGCTCGTGGACTACACCAAGTTCCTTTTTAATCCTTTTTATTGCAAAAATATGTTAAATAATGATTAAGTTTTTTTTTCTTTGGGAAAAGAGCTTGATGTTGGGTCAAGCGTTTGATTTACGCTTGCAAAATACTTTGAGAAGGTTTTGAAAATGGTTTGAAGTTATTTTGAATCGATGGTGAAAATGGCTGAAGGCTGAAATGAATGTGAGAATCGTAACACAAAGGCGCGAATTCTAGCCTAGTGACGCGAACTTTAGCGCGAGGCGTAACTTAACGCCACGAGTAAATTGAATCAAATATGTAAAAAGTATTCAAAAAGATAAAAATATACAAGTGCATCAAAAATATTTACAACACATATTCATTGTAATTTGTTGTGAAAAACGATATCTTTAAATAAAATATATAAAATGATTTCTTGATGATCAAGAACCAAAAACAAGGGTTAGGGTTTAACGGAAAAGAAAACAAGAAGAAGAAGAAGAACAAGGATTGGGCAAATATAATTCTGTTTACTATTCACTTTCTCATTAAAGTTTACAAATGATTACAAGTGAATATCACAATTTGCCACACTCCACAAATGAGTGTGCTAGTCTATTTATAGACTAACTAGGTAACTTGAAGCCCAAGAAACCTAAACAATTGGATCCTTAACACAAGGCCCAATTCGACAGAATATAAACATTTCGACAGAATACATATAAGAACAGCTTCGACTACTAAATGTAACTAACAGGCATCAGCATGTGAACAAGCTTCGACTGCATGCTTGCCACCTGTCGAACTACATGAAAGCTCTCCTTTGACACAGATGAGTTCGACCCAAAAACCCACAAATCTCCACCTTGGATCTAACTCAGCAACAAAAGAATCAACTAGCTTTCATCATGCAACTTTATCAGCTGCATACAGTGGAAGAACTTGCAACTTGGCAATGTCTTGGTGATCATATCAGCAGCATAATCTTCAGTCGAAACCTTCAGCACCTGGACTTCACCACGCTCGATTATATCTCTGACGAAATGCAGCCTCACATCAATGTGCTTAGTTCACTCATGATAGGCTGAATTCTTCGACAGGTGTATTGCACTTTGACTATCACATTTAACAGTGATACTTCGACCTTGAAGTTTCATCTCCTTTGCAAAACCTTCAAGCCACAATGCTTCCTTCACAGCTTCAGTGAGGGCAATATATTTTGCTTCAGTGGTTGATAAGGCAACAACCTTCTGAAGCGTCGCTTTCCAACTGATTGTTGTGCCAAACATTGTGAAAACATATCCAGAAATAGACTTTCTGGAATCCATACAACCTGCATAATCAGAGTCAACAAATCCTTCGATTTCGACTATGCTATCACCATCACAGGCTCCACCATAAATCAAGACTCTTTTCAGAGACCCTTTTATGTACCTGAGAATCCACTTTACAGCTTGCCAGTGCGCCTTTCCAGGATTGGCTATATACTTGCTCACAAGGCTCACTCCATATGTTATGTCTGGCCTCGTACATACCATAACACACATCAAAGAACCCACTACACTAGCATATGGAATGTTATTCATATAGATTCTTTCAGCTTCAGTACTCCGACTTTGAGTAGTACTAAGCTTAAACTGAGGATTAGTAGGTGTCACAACAGGCTTTGAATTCGACATACCAAACTTGTCGAGAAGCTTCCGTAGGTATGTCTCTTGAGATAAGCACAACTTCGACTGCTTTCTATCTCTTCGAATGTCAATCCCAAGAATCCTGGCTGCAGCTCCCATATCCTTCATTTCGAACTCCTTACTGAGTTTAGCCTTCACCTTCGTTACATCCTCAACACTGTTGCTAGCTATGAGGATATCATCAACAAATAGCAGCAACATAACAAGTGAGTTTCTAGGTCGAAATCTGAAGTAAACACAGTGATCGAACTGACTTTTGGTGAAACCAATGTGTGCCATGAACTTGTCAAATCTCCTGTTCCACTGTCGAGGAGATTGTTTCAGGCCATACAAAGACCTATCCAGCTTGCACACAAAATCTTCTTTACCCTTTTCTGCATACCCTTCAGGTTGATGCATCAGGATCGTTTCATCTAGATCACCATACAGAAATGCTGTCTTCACATCCATTTGCTCAAGTTCCAAGTCGAACTTTGCCACCATGGCCAACAACATTCGAATGGATCTATGCTTTACAACAGGTGAGAACACATCATTGAAGTCGACTCCTTCTTTCTGAGTGAACCCCCTAGCAACCAGCCTCGCCTTAAAGCGTTTCGACATCACTCCTTCAATTCCTTCCTTGACCTTGAAAATCCACTTACAACTGACTAACCTTGCTCCTGCAGGTTTTTCAATCACCTCCCAGGTGTTATTATCATGAAGATATTTCATGTCGTCATCCATGGCTTTTCGCCATTCAGTCTTGTTTTGACTCCTTATAGATTCCTTGTAATCTCTAGGTTCTTCGTCAAGTACCTCGCTTGCAGAGATTAAGGTAAAAGCTATAAGATCTGCATAACCAAGTCTCTGAGGTGGCTTGATGACTCTTCTCGACCTATCTCTTGCCAGTAGGTAGTCATCGACAGTTTCCTCAGCCTCTTCAGCATCTTGCTCTTCGACTTTATCATGGCTATGCACTTCAGCATCACTATGCTCCACCTCAACAGGCATCTCTACCTGTTCCAGCTCCTCTTCAGAGATTTCTGAACTTCGACCAGCATCTCCAGTTTTCTTGAAGGCCATTTCGACCTCATTGAAAACTACATCACGACTTGTGATACATCTTCTGTGACCTGGTTCTAGGCACCACAACCTATAACCCTTGACTCCCTTAGGATATCCAAGGAACATGCGTCTCAGAGCTCTAGGTTCGACCTTGTCTTGCCTAATGTGAGCATAGG
Source organism: Lathyrus tuberosus (assembly GCA_022829125.1). Lineage (NCBI taxonomy): Eukaryota > Viridiplantae > Streptophyta > Magnoliopsida > Fabales > Fabaceae > Lathyrus > Lathyrus tuberosus. Next base: position 122,237 of record JALAZF010000491.1, on the reverse strand, counting down.
CTAAACAACCAAATACTCAGTTTGTCGAGATCTGGTGGATGACCCGACCAAACTTCTTCAGGTGTCTTCATTCCCAGCGCAGTCGAGGGACATCTATTTATCAGATAAGCTATTGTCGAAACAGCCTCTGCCTAAAACACCTTCTTCAATCCAGCACTAACCAACATGCATCTAACCCTTTCAAGGATTGTTCGATTGAATCTCTCAGCTAAGCCATTTTGTTGAGGAGTACCTGCTACAGTCTTATGCCTTGCAATCCCAGACTCAACACAGTAACTGTCGAACGCTTCGTTGCAGAATTCAAGGCCATTGTCGGTTCTCAACCTCTTAACCTTTCTGCCAGTTTGAGTTTCGACCAGAACCTTCCAACTTTTGAAATTCTCAAAAGTTTCATCCTTCGTCTTCTGAATGAATACCCATAGCTTTCTGGAATAGTCATCAACGATGGATAGAAAATACCTTGCACCGGAGTGTAAAGGATTCCTTGTAGGCCCCCAAAGATCAGCATGAATGTAATCAAGGGATCCATGTGTTCTTTGCTTCCCTTTTTTGAACTTCGCCCTACAGGATTTACCAAGTACACAGGATTCACAAAACTCCAGCTTTTCAACTTTGTCACCACCTAGCAGGTTCTGCTTCCCCAATTCGACCAGACCTCTTTCGCTGACATGGCGCAATCTCGTGTGCCATAACTCTGTCTTAGACACAGGTTTCGTGGATACAACATTTGTCGAACCACTTACAACCTCAGCCTCAAGGGTATACAAGCCTTGGTTTTTCACGCCTCTCAAGACTTCCTTCGACCCTTTCATGACTTTCAGGATACCTTGCTCTCCTTTGAAAACACATCCCTTTCTGTCGAATTCACTAAGAGAAATTAAATTTCTCTTAAGATCAGGTACATACCTAACCCCAGTCAATAGCCTTATTGACTCATCATGGAGCTTGAATCTAACATATCCAATACCTGCAATCTTGCAAGCTTTATTGTTCCCCAGCAGCACTGATCCTCCATCTTGATCACATAATTCTTCAAACACATTCTTGTTTGGAGTCATATTCCAAGTACATCCAGAATCCATAATCCACTCTTCGGAAGAGTTGCTGCTCGACACCACAAGGACATCAGATGATTCATAACCATCTTGCACAATAGCTGCATTCCCATTGTCCTTACCTCCATGATTATTCAGGTGCTCAGGGCACACCTTTCTTGTATGACCCTCCTTCTTACAGTGATAACATTTGATACCAGACATATCACCACCATACGACTTCTGCTGAACCTTTCCTTTCTTCTTATCAAACCTACCATCTTTCTTCGACGATCTTCCTTTCACAGACAACCCTTCGACAACTGATGAAGGTTTCTACTCCTTTCTTTCGTTCAAGTCCTTTGAATACAAGGCTGCTTGAACTTCTTCAAAGGTCAGAGACTCTCTTCCATACAAGAGAGTTTCTTTGAAGTTAACATGCGATCTTGGCAAAGCACACAACATCAACAACGCTTGATCTTCGTCATTGATCTTCACTTCAATATTTTCAAGATCAAGAATCAGCTTGTTGAACATTTCCAACTGCTCATCCAAAGCTTTGTCTTCACTCATCTTGAATGAATACAAAGCTTGCTTCAGGTACAAACGATTTACCAACGATTTGGTCATGTACAAGATTTCAAGCTTCACCCATAATCCCGACGCCGTCGTCTCTTTTGATACCTGCCGTAGAACCTTATCACCAAGGCTCAACAATATCGCGCTGTGTGTTTTCTCTATCATTGCCGTCTTTTCTCTTTTTACGTCAACGCAACATCCATGGCTGCCACTCCCTTCAACGCTTCCAAACATCCCTGCTGCACCAGTAGGGCTTTCATCTTCAAGCGCCACAGACCGAAATCGTTCACTCCGGTGAACTTTTCAATCTCATACTTTGTTGAAGACATCTTCTCCACACTCACCGCACCAATTTTTTGTGAAAAAACGAAATCTTTTAACAAAGTATAAAACGGTTTCTTGATGATCAAGAACCAAAAACAAGGGTTAGGGTTTAACGGAAAAGAAAACAAGAAGAAGAAGAAGAACAAGGATTGGGCAAATATATTTCTATTTACTATTTACTTTCTCATTAAAGTTTACAAATGATTACAAGTGAATATCACAATTTGCCACACTCCACAAATGAGTGTGCTAGTCTATTTATAGACTAACTAGGTAACTTGCAGCCCAAGAAACCTAAACAATTGGATCCTTAACACAAGGCCCAATTCGACAGAATATAAATATTTCGACATAATACATATAAGAACAGACTTCGACTACTATATGTAACTAACAGGCATCAGCATGTGAACAAGCTTCGACTGCATGCTTGCCTCCTGTCGAACTACATGAAAACTCTCCTTCGACACAGATGAGTTCGACCCAAAAACCCACATAATTGAATCACGCACTGATAAAAATCAGGACGCGAGGACATAAATCAATGTCGCGTAACGCGAAGACATGCTAGACTACCAATAGTAGGTTTCAAATTTGATTTAAATGTAATGAAATTTAATCGTTGTATTTAAAAACAAATCGAATTGCAAGTTACTTGTGTGAAACGAGGTCATTGCAAATGAATTTAAATGCTACGAATGTAACACAAAGAAAACAAAAGCCAAGTGTTGAAATGCAATGTAGCAAAAAGCAAACGTGAGTTGTCACAATGCTAAACTACCAAACGCGCTTACGAATTTGAATTAAAACGTGTCGACAACCAAATTGAAATGTCGCACGTAAACCAATAAAAATTAACCATTAACTTGCTAACGGGTAATGCGATCATCGCAAAATGGATTGAAACATATATGAAAGCCAAATCGAGAAAGAGAAAACGTAAAGTAAAATAAACGTAACGTGTAAAAACATAATGCAAACAAAAGTTAACGCATGCGAATTATTACGTAATGCAACCAAACGTGCAGAACACAACGCAGAAACGCAACCACAACCAAACACATGTATGCATTGACATGTTATCAATATAACGAACAAAATTTTGGTAGAATAACGACATATATAATATGTCGAATCCCTAGATTACATGCAACTTAATACAATTCCACAATAAAAAATAGCACACAACCATAATATATTTATAATTATTACAATGGTTGCAAAGTTTCAACGAATCAAAATGAAAATGATAAAATATAAGCTATTACCATAAACAGTCAGCGAAACCCAACAAATTCAAAAGCAACAGCATAATAAAATACAACAGAATGCAAAAAGCCAAGTCCAAAATGTTACAAACTAAGTTTGGGTACCGCTCTATTTTGCTGCTCGATTTGGTGATGAACAAAACTACGTGTTTGCTGAGTTGATGAGATGAGCTTGTCGTGGTAGTAAGCTTCTCGCCGGAGTTGGTTTCATGGCTTGTCGAAGATGATAAGTTTGTGAGGATATTGCATTTTAAGTGAGCTTAAAGGGGGTGTGGTTGTTGAGATAATGAGCCACGAGGGATGGCGGTACTATGTTATTGAAACAGAGGTGGATCATCTTTGTGTAGGTGGTGATTTCACAGACGGATGGTTTTAAAGGGTAGACCACCGCCGGTTGCGGAAGAAAGTGGGTGTAGATATGGTTGAACGGGGGGAGTTAAGGGTCAATAGTGTTTGAAAAGTGTGAGAGAAACAAAGGTTGGTTGGAGTAAGGTGGAGAGGAAGGAGTTGGGTGGAGAAACGTGAAAGGAAGATGATGGGAGAAAAGGGTGCGGCGGAGGAAGAAAGGTAACGGTGTTGAGGTTATGGTGGTTGTGGATTCGTGGTGAGAGGAAACACGGTAATGGTGGTCTTTTGGACAAGTTACAGCAGGGATAGGGAGGTTGATGATTGAGTGAGGGTTGGTGGTGGGCGTTTTTCGAAGAAGAAGAAGGAAACAAATAAAAAATGGAAAAAAAATTCTCTGCTCTTTTTTTTTCCAAACTAATCCAATGCCTTCTCCTTTTAGTTTTTGGCTGAAAAATGGAAATAAAGGGCCCTTGCATATGCGTCGCTTGTGTTGATGAAATTGGTCTCCCTCTTTATATTCAACAACATTTTATGTATATATAGTAGGTTTTTAAATAATTTTCTGTCATAATACCCTTTTGATTTTTTCAGAGATAAACATGAGTTTAAACTAAATAAAACAAATAAAAATAAAACATTTTTAAATGGAAACAATAAATTAAAAATGAATACATAATTAATTCTATTTATTTTTATTTTGAACAATTCGATTAAAAGACGAAAATAAAAGGAAACAAAATGAATAAAAATCAAGCGCGAAAATTCTTAAAAAATAAAATGAATGTGTGAAAATGATTTACGCGAAATAAACCAAAAAAATATGACCGTAAATGAAACCGAAAAAATGTCAAGCTTTCCAATAAAAAATGTCTGGTTGAAAAGGCTCAGGCTAATTAAAATGCGACCGCAAATGAAATCGAAAAAATAAAACGAGCACGCCAGGTTAAAATACACGAATCGTAGATCAATAAAACTAATAACTGAAGTCTGATCTTGAAGTTTGTTGCCGCTAATTTTACGCACTTTGAGAAACAATTTAGCTGGTCTGTCTGTAAAATCGAAAATTTATTCTGGTCAAAATTTTAAGCATTACACGGAAAGAAATGCGTGCTATAATATGCAGATGATGCAAATGTCATCATGGATGTATCGATTTATTGATTCAGGGGAAAAATTACGGTACGACGGGTGTCCTTATTTACATAGCTTTTCCAAATGGTATGAGTGATGAAAATCCTCATAGCATCCTGGTGAAATGTATTCAAATACAGAAGACCCGAATTTTGTCCCTGGATGCGAATGAGATGATATGCATTGAATTTAAAGAGGCCTATTTTTGTTTTGGTTTCCTAGTGATATAATGTGATACAAGATAAACCCTAGCATAATAATATATGGTTGTGATGGTCCACAGGGAATGAGAAGAATAAGTAGGGTGAAGACTAGTCAGAGATAACAATCCTGCTGGAGAAATTCATTGGGAAATATTCAAAGGTGGGTGTTATCAAATGATTAGATATGGCAAACAGACACTTCAGAATATACATGAGAGTTTTGGAGATTTCTAAAATGAAATTTTTCCTATCAAATATATTTGGAGATTTCTAACAAGGAATTCATCCAACATAAAGTTATAGAGTTTTATAATAAGAAAATCATCCATTCAAACTAAGGAAGATCCCTAAAAAGGAATTCATCCAAGACAAAACTCAGGAGTTTTCTAACAAGAAAGTTATCCATGCAAAAGAAACTTTGGAGATTTTTAACAAAGAAATCATCCAAGAAAACTCAGGAGTTTTCTAACAAGAAAATCATCCATGCAAAAGAGATATTAGAGTTTCCTAACAAGAAAATCATCCAATATTTTGTGAATTCCGTTAAACGAAAGAGTCATACACACGAAATTGTAGGAAACAACATGACAAAATAGAGCACAATCTCTGAATGTGCCAGACAACGCTGGATTTTGGAAAATGATGCCAGTGACAATTAGACATTGGGTACCAACGACAATTGGATTTTGAAGGTGTCGCCAGTGACAACTGGACTTTCACTACGCCAAAATTTCTTTTTAGCAACACCACATAGACATCACTTTTTATTAAAAGCACTGCTATATGTGTTAAAAAACACGCTGAAAAAAAGCGTTGCCTAAAGGCATACTTTAGAAAGCGCTTCCTAAAAGCGCTGCTAAAAGCCATACAAATGTGACACCTTAGAAGCGCTTTTAGGAAAGCGCTGCTAAAGGCACACTTTAGAAAGCGCTTTTAAAAAGCGCTGCTAAAGGCCTTACGTAGGTCACACATTAGAAAGCGCTGCTATAGGCAATTAAAAAGAAATCGCTTTTAGAGAAAAAGCGCTGCTAAAGCTAATACATAAGAAAGCACTTTCCAAAAGCGCTGTCTTATGTTATTATTTCATAAACATTAAAAAAAAAATCATTATTTCAGAACGCCCTAATAATTTGTTTTCTTTCTCCCTCTCTCTCGCGACTTCTCCCTCCGCCGTGTCTCCCCTCTCTCGCGACTTCTCCCTCCGCACTGTTCCTCTGTTCGTCTTCTCCGATCGGCGTTCCTCTGTCCGTCTTCTCCGACCGGAACTGTTCCTCTATTCGTATCTCCATCTTCTCCGACCGGTATTCCTCCGTGAGTGCAACTGTTTCTTTTGTTTGTTCTTGAGTTTCAGTGATTATTAAATGTTCTTGAGCTTGCTATATAGTTTCTTTTGTTTGTTCTTGAGGGTTTGTTCTTGAGCATCTTGTTTTGTTTTTGTTTTGTTTTTAGTTTGAATGTGTTAGTTTGAATGTAGTTTGAATGAGTATTGTCATATTATAGAAAATTATATCTATTACAAAAATGAGGGTTGTTAGAAAAATGAGTGTTATAGAAAAATGAGTGTTGTTAGAGTATCAAAGTGTTGATGTGGTTGTTGTCGATTTGGTGAATTAGTGTTGATGTGGTTGTTGTTTGAATTTGATTTTGAAATTGTTGTTGTAGTAAAGTTGAAGATGATAAATAGTGATATTTGTGTAGACTAAGTGTTTGATAAAATACTTAATTGAATTTTTGAACTCAAGAATATGATAATAATTGTGATGAGATTTGGATTCTTGAATTGGTGCTAATTGTGATAATTGTGTTGAATCGTATAATTTTTTATTTTTTTCGAGATTGTGAAGTTGTTTGAGAATTAGATGGTAAATTTTTTATTCTTGAAGAGCTACTAACTTGTGCATGTCGAAGCCTCTTTTGGTTACTACTTGTTGCTAATTCATGAGATGATGGAATTGTAGTTTGGATAGAAATGTGATTCACTTTATTTCAATACTAAAACTTCAATTCAAATTAGAATTCCATCAACTTTTGGAATTGTATTTCATGCTTGACACCGACACTTTTGTTGTGAATTTTCATGCTTGACATCCGGGCAAGATTCATACATTTTTGAGCCAATTTTTCATGTGAAATAGTTGCTGCCCCGTGCACGGAAATGGTACTTCCGGTTGGATTTAATTCGAGCCATATAGTTTTTTTGAGTCCATTGGCATGTTTGTAGGCTATCGTGCGATTTTCATGCGATTCTGTTCCGATGATTTGTGCGCCTATTTTTGAATTTAATGATATTCGACTCCATTTGATGTGTACATTTTTGTATGATATATGTTTGAGTCTTTTTGGTCATTTACGGACTATTGCCCTTGAGTTTGCTTGTTTCCGGATTGGTTTTGTATGCGTTTCAAACAATTGCATCACCACTGCCCGGTGTTGCGGTGAGAATCGGATATCAAGCTATTAATTAACTTGAATCACAAATCTTTGAAATTCACCACCGGTCTTTGATTTATCCAAAGGAAAGGGTAAAGATCGAAAACCCTAATAAGAGATCTAAGGTTCGAGGGTTGGTTATACTTAGGGTAGGTGTTAGCATTCTAAGTATCTGTAGTACTCTATAGGAACCTCTTGTTAGTATTTGTGTTAGGTTAATGTTTGCTTGCTAAGGGAAATGTGCTAAGGTAAAGACCTAAGGTATATACACTAAGTATGCTCGCCAAGACGTCGCATCTTGTGCCTACATATTTGAATAAAGAATTAGAGCAACCGTAGTTCACTACAATGGGGTAAAAGGGTGGATGATAGAAATGTGGAATCCAAGAAGGCATTGGATGTAAAGGAAAAAGGTGGAATCCAAGAAGGCATTGGATGTAAAGGAAAAAGGTGGAATCCAAGAAGGCATTGGATGTAAAGGAAAAAGGTGGAATCCAAGAAGGAATTGGATGTAAAGGAAAAAGATGGAAAAAGAAAAAGGTGGAATCCAAGAAGGCATTGGATGTAAAGGAAAAAGGTAGAAAAAGAAAAAGGTGGAAAAAGAAAAAGGTGGCTTGCTAGGATCGTCGCAATCCTATGCCTACGTATTCTCAAAATAAACTTGAGAAATTAGAGCGTCCGTAGTTCCCCTAACTGGGGGTGAGGAACTCTTGATTGTGGTCAAGGTTCCAAGGAAAAGTAGGGTGAAAAGCTTGAAAGCAAAGCTTATGGGGATTGATTGTTTAGGAGAAGATATTAATGGCCATCTCTTATAAAGGGACTGTGAAGGGTTAGACCGTCGTGAAGGAGAATAGATTAATGGCTATCTCTTATTTATGTTAAAGAAAGGTTTAAGGGTTATAAGAGATTAATGGCTATCTCTTGGGAAGGCTAGGTTAAAGGGGAATGAAGTGTTCACGGGAAAGTAGGGTCTGACAGCAAGACACCTATGTGGAGTGCGACGACTCCAAGCCTAAGGCTAGGTCAAAAGGGTAATGAGCTATCTATGACCTTGCGGTTAATAGAAAGACTTTCCTTTGGAATGGGGGGAAATAAAAATTCTTATGGGTAGAATGCTTGTAAAGATATTTATATGATAATGCAACATCAAACAACAAGGTATCAAGTGAAACAAAGTTTACAATACCATACAAGGTTAGAATCACATGCATTAGGCATTACTTAAACAAAATGAACAAAATAACATATTGAAAGAATCTAAACAGTCAAGAGTATTCATAAGAAAAACCCTAAAAGGTCTTCCACTTCCAACACGAATAAATACCTCAAAAATATCGATTTTCACCAATTTCTTTTTATGTTCAAAAAGTAGACACAATAAAGATTAATTTGCAAAAAGAATGAGCAAAAAAGAATAAATAATGATCAAGTTATGAATTTTGGAAAATAAAGCATAAACCATAAAATACAAAGTGAACATGTGATAAAAATTAGGGGAAATGCTTCCCATGGGTATTGAACCCGTGACATGGTGGATGCAGCTCAAAACCATTACCAGACCAACCATGAGCGCATATTGACAAACAAATGGCTAGAACAATATAAATAAGAAAAGGTACATTTTCAGGAAATTAAAAACAAAAGGAACTGGGGTGAGGGGGATTCGAACCCTAGTCCCTTTGGTTCACGCGCATGTTCTCTACCACTGGGGTGGCCATACATCCAGTGTATGTGCCCACCCCACAAATACTTAACTTTATTTAGGCGAGTTGAATGAAATTTAAAAGGGGAAAACCAAAGTACAACAAGTATGCTCATGACTTCATCCATAGCCAAACTACTCATAAGACCAAAATAAATGATCGTTACTCATGTGATGAACAAAGTGATATGTTTATGATTATGGACAAAGAGGGCAAAGGTGAGAACAAATGCTAAATTGCTTCAAATTGATTCCATACAAAACTCTATTCAATTTAAGAGGAACAACAAACTATGTATTCAGTAAGACACACAACATTCAAATCATGCCTTGAAATTCAAAACAGAACCAAAGACATCTTGACATAACCAAAGAGCATTTTTAGATGTGTGAGTTTCAACAATAACACCCTTGAATTAGTGCACCATATGTTGACATGCTAGCTTCAAAATAGATAAAAACAATATGGCAGTAAGGAAATGTATGCCGATGAACTTAGAGTTGCAAGTTAAAGGATAATGGAGTAAAGTTTCACCCATCAGTTGACAAACTACAAGTTGTTAACTTAAAAAAAATCTTGAAATGAGTAATGTATAGGATGCAAGTATGAGCACAATTATTTCTTAACCACAACAGATGATGGTACTGAGAGACACGGAATTGATCAAATCAACAAGCAAGATACATATGGCTAAACTGATATGACCTGAAACAACTTAGCAGTTCACAAAAATCTTGGAATCAAGGCAGTGTTTACAAACTTCAACTCTATGCACATGATCATTCAAATTGAAATATCAAAAGAAAAGCTATATGATGAGGACATGGCAAGCATACATTCACATGTAGGACAGTCAAGGCAAGTGATCCAGAACAAATATTTCTAAGGAAGCCTAAGCATATGATTTTTAGCATGAACATGAAGAAAGGCCTATGATGTCAACTGTAGTACTTCAAAACGGTAGGCATGTGATCCTAACATGGTATAAGCAGCAATATCATTAGAACTTGTCAAACAAAAACCTTATAATCACAAAATTGATATCTTAGGCACATAAATTTATCATGAGAAGTGGATACATCAGAGTTGGTTATATCTCCCTAAAGCCATCCTGAACATGATATTGGCTCATAAAACTAGTTTGGCCATGATATAAGGTTCAACCTAGTCCTAACATACCCTCAACCAATGCAGGGAGTGGTTTTCAACATCTGGTTCAAAACATGAAAACCAGAAAGAATTTGACTAACATAGGTAGTACAGAAGTGCATTCTCAAGGTAAGCATAACATCAAGGTAACTTAAATACACGGTAGTAAGATAAATAGAAACATCAATACATCCCTAAACAAACAGTCATATTCTAATACCAAATATGCTTTGAGGTGTTTCAAAAGCATACCAATAGCATCATCACATTACTAAATATGTGTCAAACCAAAGGCATCAACATGAGTTTTAGAAAACAAATATGTACCGTAACAATTAGTAGCAACAAAACAAGAGCATTCAATCCTTGACATAAAACATGAATAGCAAAATAAAGGGTTATTCTTTAATGAGACATGAGCAAGAATCATGCCATCAATAGTCCCAACAGGTTGACATATATAAAAAAGACAGGCTTAGAGCAGTTCAAAGCTTCAACAGTAAATAAATGAGTTTCAATACATCTCAACCCAAAATGCTAGGGATTAATGACAATGAGGATGATAACATCCCTACTTACCACTGAGTAACAACAACTAAAGTCTTGATACATGACTTAATATGGATACCAAGTGACTTAGTTGTGAACAACAGAAAATCCACATTAAGAACAACAAGTGGAATAATACTAAAACAACATCACATGAATATTCAAAGTAAAACATGATGGCACTATCAATGTTCGTGAGCATGAATATAGAGCATAAAGAAAAAATATTACTAAGTGTAAGTATGCGAATATTGTTGGTTCTTCAACTGAGTAGAACAACCTGCTATTTATAGGGAAACATGAGAATCCAAGGCATGGCCAATGTTGCACATTATGCCAAATCTGCCCTTTTCCATCGTGTGGGTGAAAATGGCTGGTTTCTACCTGAGTGAATCGCACACTCAAAGATAACAACAGAGTCGCCACCGAACTTTATTTAGTCCCAAAGGGCAGGGAAAATATCGATAAAACCCAAGGGGAAGAGAAACGGGAACGGGGGGTCGGTTATGCGAAAGGAAGGTATTAGTACCTAACGCATCCGTCGTACTCGGGAACCATTTCGCTTGCTTCTAGGCTTGGTTGGGTTATCTATCTAAAGGCTTCTAGCTAAAAGAAGGGAGAGAGAGAGAGAGAGAGAGAGAGAGAGAGAGAGAAAGGGGAAAAAGAAAGGAAAGAAAGAAAGTGCTCGCGGAGGAACAAGGTCCTCGTGCCTACGTACCCTCATAGTGCAATGAGGAAGTCAGAACGTAGTAGTTCTTGGAACCAGGGGACAGAAAAGAAGGAAGAAAGGGAGAAGGAAAGAAGGGTGGAAGTGTGCTCGCCGAGATCATTGCGATCTCATGCCTACGTATCATACGTTCAAAAGAATGCAGAATCAGAGCTTCCGTAGTTCGGGGAACTGAACGGAAAATAAAACAAGGAAGAAACAGGGGAATGAGAGAAGTGGTGTCAAAACCAAGAATGAAAGAAACTCCGCTGGGGATAACAAAAAGAATTGGTGTCGAAACCAAGAAAGTAAGAGCAAGGGGAATAGAAAGGACTCATATGGGGATCCAAATAAAGGGATGGTGTCATAACCAAGAGAAAAAAGGAGACTTAGTATATTAACTGGCTGGCAGTGGTTAACCGAGGAAAGAGAGTAGACCTTGGCGGGAAAAAGAAGTTGGTGTCAATAGACGGACTGTGATGAACTAAGAGAGAGAGTGTTGAACCAAGAGAAGGTGTTTGACTCTAAAGGGGCCTCGGTATATTAACTGATAAATAGTGGATAACCGAGGAAAGAAAAGACTGCAACTCTGTGGGAATAGAGAAGCATCGATTTTAATAGAGGAAACTGTGATTAACCAGAAGCACGGGTGTAGGACCGAACGAAGGTCGTGACCCAAAGGGGTTCGGTAAACTGACTGAACAAACAGTACTCAACCGAAGAAAGGGTATTCGAACCAAAGAAAGTTTATTAACCCAAAGGGTGCAAGTATTTGAACCAAGAGGAGGTTACCAACTGCAGGGGATTCGGTGTTTACAGACGGGTTGTGACCAACCGAAGAGAAAAAAGAGTGACTAACCAAGATAAGGTGATTAACTCGAAAGGGTCTAGTATTTTAACAGACGGACTGTGGTTAACTAAAGAAAAGGGTGATTAACCAAGAGAATGTGATTAACCCAAGGGGTGCTCAGTGATTAACAGACGGGATGTGATTAACTGAAGGAACGAGTGATTAACCAAGAATAGGATATTAACCCAAGAAAGAAGAAGAACCAAAAGAGGATTGCGAACTCTTGGGGAAGAATGGTCGTAATAGGAAAACTGTGTTAGACCAAAGAAAGAGAATTGAGACTCTTCAGGGGAATCAAAAGCAATGATTGATTACAAGAGGAAAAGAGTGATGGAACAAAGAGATATTGCTAGCGCAAGAATAATGATCTCAACCAAGGTGGATGGTGATTGATCAAAAGGAGAGATTGAAAGAGATAGGAGTGATCAAGGATCGAAAAGGATCGCAAAGAGAGAAGAGTGATCAAGGATCGACTCGATAGGGGAATGAGAAACACTATAGCTGGAGGATAGAGGTGACTATTATCGAGGAGAGGACAAGACTCCCTTACCAAAGAAATAGCCTGAATGAGGGTAGGAAAGACTCCATCCTCATTCCTTCCCTAGCACCCAAAATATGTGGACGACATCTGATTCTGTTGGTCTGACTGGAGGTATTATCACAATTTGGCGGAGTAACCTCTTGGAACCCATTAGTAGCTTCAAGGATAATGGATTTGTAGGGGTGAATGTGAGATGGCAAGGTAAAAATTGTTATTTCTTGAATGTATATTCCTCATGTTCGAACGCTGAAAAAAGAATCCTATGGGCCAAAATATTGCACTTAAAGAATACGTTGGTGGAAGGAGAATGGATAATTGCTGGAGATTTCAATGCTATCAAGGATAGGAAGGAAAGAATAAGATGCAGTAATCATTCAAAGAAAGTAACTGAAGAATTCAGTAAGTTCATTGAACAGTCAGGTTGTATTGATGTACCGGTTAGTGGCATAAAATTTACGTGGTTTAATGTATCGGGGTCGTCATGTAGTAGATTGGACAGGTTTCTAATATCCCCAGGTTTACTCAACAACTGGAATACGGTGATTCAGAAGGTTGGAACCAGAGACATCTCAGATCATAGGCCTGTGTCGTTAGTGGCTAGAAACATTAATTGGGGCCCGAAGCCGTTCAAAACATTAAACTGTTGGTTTGAGCATCATGACTTCGTGGAGTTTGTTAAAAAGACATGGGAAGAGTATGAAGTTAAAGGCAAACATTATTTTGTTCTTTCAAAGAAGTTACAATACTTACGGTGTCGGTTAAGATGGTGGAATGAAAAGGTGTATGGATGGTTAGATACAACAATAAATGAGAATATTGTTACCATTAATGAAACTGAAAATAATATAGTGCAGAACTTGGGGAGTAGTAGTAGCTCTGAGTTATTAAGGAGAAAGAGTGCAGAGGATGATATGTGGAAGAAATTGAGATCAAAAGAGAGCATCCTGAAACAGAAGGCTCGTATAAATTGGATCAAGGAGGGAGACCTCAATTCAAGTTTCTTTCATGCAACAATTAGATAGAGATACAGATCAAATGCCATTCGTTTGGTCAATGTTGAGGGGCGACATATTGAAGACGTTGCAGGGTTCAAGGAAGCTATTGCTAATCACTTCGAATATAGGTTTAAAAAAGTTGAAAGAGCCATGCCACGCATAGGGAGTATGGGTTTTAAAAGGTTGTCGGAGGCTGAAAGCTTTGCTTTGTAGAGTCCTTTTACGACTGAAGATGTTAAGAGAATCGTATTTGATGGCGATGGAGACCGCAGTCCCGGACCAGATGGTTTTAACTTAAAATTTTTGAGGAAATGCTGGGGGATCTTAGGGAATGATTTTACGCAGTGTATACTGGAATTTTTTGAGACGGGGTATATGCCGAAAGTTTTCTCATCTTCCTTCATTGCTTTGATTTCTAAAAGAGTTGAAGCATGTGAATTAGATGAGTTTCGTCCTATCTGTTTGATTAGCTCTGTGTATAAAGTGGTTGGAAAGTTGCTGGCGGGCAGGATTCAGTTGGTTATGGATAAAATTGTCACGGAAACTCAGACAGCTTTTATAAAAGGTAGGAATATTTTGGATGGAGTGTTAGTATTGAATGAATTAATAGATTATGCAAAGAGAAACAATACAAGAGCTATGTTGCTAAAAGTTGATTTTGCGACACATATGATCGAGTGGAATAGAGTTTCCTAAAAGACATTATGCAGACTATGGGATTTGGGAGTAAGTGGATGTCATGGATTGAAGGCACGATGATGAATAATTTTATGTCAGTGCTTGTCAATGGTAGTGCCACTCGAGACTTTAGGGCCCTAGGGGTTTTCGACAGGGTGACCCTCTGTCTCCATATCTTTTCACCATTGTAGCAGAGGGCTTTGCAGTGCTGGTTCAGAGAGCTGTAAAGGAGGTCTTATTCAAAGGAATAAAAATTGGTAATATGGGGTCAGTTGAGCTCCTCCAATATGCAGATGATACGGTTCTTGTAGGAGAAAGATCTTGGGGAAATTTATGGGCAATCAAGGCAATTCTCAAGGGATTTCAGCTGGTCTCAGGATTGAATGTTAATTACAAGAAAAGTGCGTTATATGGAATTGGCATGGAAGATGGTTTTTTGAGAGCGGCTGCAACTTTTATAGGAGTTCAAATTGACGGGTTTCCGTTTAAGTTCCTCGGTGTATACGCAGGAGGTAATCATAGACGATTGTCTTTTTGGAAGCCTATGCTTGACAAGGTTCAGATGCGGCTCACGAATTGGAAGGGTAGATTTTTATCAATGGCAGGCAGGGCAACGTTAATCAACTCTGTTTTATCCAACATTCCAACGCATTTCATGTCGGTTTACCTTATGCCTACCAAAGTGGTGAAATTATTGACGAGCATTCAGCGTAAATTTCTTTGGTACGGATCTGGCAAGGAGAAGGGCATATCTTGGATTAAATGGAAAGTAGTCTGTCAACCAAAAGAGGTGGGGGGTTTGGGCATAAAGAATGTCAGAAGCTTTAACATTGCATTGGTAGAGAAGCGGTTATGGAAACTTTTGAAATTGAAAGGCAGGTTTAGGCATGGTTTGATTGAAGCAAGGTATCACGATTATATATTGGATCTTCATGTGGGTGTATTGCCTAGCTACTCAACTGGATCGTCATTGTGGTGGCGCGATATCTTTGGTATTATAAAGGAGTTTGGAAATGATGGATTTATGAAGAATACTAGATACAAGGTTAATAGAGGGAATGAGGCCTTGTTCTGGTTTTCACAGTGGTGTGGCAATGATTCTCTTGGACATTTGTTTCCTAATTTGTGGGAGAAATCAAATAACAAATTTGGAAGGGTTGTGGATTTTGTGGATCATGATGATATTTCTGGGCACTGGAAGTTGGACTTCAACGAGTCTGAATTGACGACAGAGAATAAGTTGGAGAGGGACGTGCTGGTAGTACTGCTGCGTGAACAAAGATGCAGCCCCACTGATGTAGATGAATGTGTGCGGTTGGGTGAGGAGCACCAATTTTACTCAGTCCGCAGTGCTTACAAGGTGGTGAAGGAGGCCCAACGTGTTCGCCTGTACGGTGAGGATCAGCAGGCAGCTTTCAAAATGGAATGACTCTCTTCTTCTCCTCCTAAAGTTCAGACCTTCGGTTGGAGGTTGTTACATGATAGGTTACCGTCGCGTGTCAATTTATGCAAGCGAGGTATTTTATCTTATGTGTACAATAGCACCTGCCCTTTATGCTTTTCAAGTGAAGAAGCCGCGTTTCATGTCCTTTTTGAATATGGAAAAACGAAGGAAATATGGTTCCGTATTGGTTTTTGGTTGGGGATTGATGCTGGTATACATGACAGCATATTATCACATCTTCATCATTGTATAAAGGCCTTGATTAGTAGGAAGATGAGGGTTCAAAACTCTGCAGGTTTGTGGTTGTCTATAGTATGGTGTCTTTGGATAAATAGAAACAAAATTTTATTTAATGATGTTATTTGGGATAGTGATAGGATAGTAGAAGATATAATTTTGTTCACTTGGTGGTGGGTAGGAAAAAGAATTAATTCGCTAACTACGTGTAATTATTACGAGTGGATCAATTATCCTTGCGAATTTTTGTAGCTCTCGTTGAGGATGGTTGATGTGGTTGTACAGGGTCGGATACTCCCTTTAGTATCTTGTTAAATGAAAATTTTGCTTATAAATAAAAAATTCCTTATATTCTAGTTTAATTTGAATAATATCAATAAATTGTTGTTATTCAAATTAAAGTATAAGAGAAGATATGGATGTGTTGAAGGAATCAGAACATTGACACACATTCTATATGTTAAACAGGATGAGATGAATGATGAGACGGATGCAATTCGAAAAACATTGATTTATATAAGTTGGCTTTCAAATACAACTTAATTTTCAGATTATAAGTTTCTATGTCAATTTAAATGAAATGTATTTTTAGTAAAGGCTTAGTGAAACAAACAATCTAAATACCATATAATAAATTCAACTTCATACATCAGCATATAACAACACAAGATATTATGTAATGTTTTGAGAATTTAAAGAACAAAACATTGCTAAGTCACAAGAAGCTTCTTTCTTGTGCAATGTTTTGTTCTTTAAATTCTTAAAACATTAATCAACAACAACAACATACAACAAAATTTATCATTAACACAACAACATACAACAAAATAAGGTTCAAGAACAACAATAGCAACATACAACAATAACATACAACAACATAAGATATTATGTAAAGTTTAAAGAACACACCTTTTTTCTAAACTAATCATGGATCTGGAAAAAAATTATGATTTTCATCTAATTTATGAAGTTATGAAGAAGAAGTACAAGGTGAATGAAGTTACCACAATAGCTTCATACTTCTTGTATTTTTCTTCATAGCTACACAAACCATATGTATCATAGCTAAAGTATATGCTTTGTTAAGGTGGTGAAGTCGAATCTGAAAAAAATGAGAACATTCACCAAATAAAAAAATGAGAACTCATTTTTAACAAGAAATGTAAACGAAATTGAAGCATAAGTTTAATGAACGAACCTGAAATATGATTAAAGAGTATCATAGCGATTGGTGAAGACGAATCTGAAGGTTGAAGAAATTTTAAAGAGTGACATGGATGTTAGGGTTATGTTATGAGAGAGAAGAGTGCAATATGTTAGGGTTTTCATTTGAGAGAAACGATTGTTATGCAGTGAACGATAGATATTTTCACTTATATAGTAAAAAATATCACATTTCTTCACGGTTAGAAAGAAACATGGTGATGTAATACATCACTTTTACAACGGTTCTTTAGTAAAACCGTGGTTAAATCTCTCACAATTTATTTATTTATTTATGAGCATAATTGTTAGAGAGGTATTTATTATTGTTATTGTTATTTTTCATTACTATTGCGATTGTTGTTTTTATTTTTGTTGGCTTGTACTTTTTTTTTTTTGTAAAATTAGTAATAGTGTATAAATGAAAGACTATATATAACAATAATAAATATTTTCATTAAGAGGGTCAAGAGGGCGGAGTACATAATTTATTTCATTACATAATTTTGTCAATGTCAGAACAATAACCCCTAGCAGCAAAAGAATCTTCATAATCTATGATTGTCTGCTCACTACCCTCGTCATAATTATAGTAACAAATCTTCCAGGGCACATTTTTCTTCTTCTTCTTCTTCTTCAGCTTCGTCTGTTTCTTTTTCTTGGCCTTCCTAACCCTAAGTGTATCCCTGACAGTAGTCGATCCAGATGACTGGACCTCCTCAGTTGACTACTGATCAAGGTGTTGTACTGTGGAGACTTCAGTTGAGATAGTTATGTTAGAATTTTCAGATGGAGAACTCATGTTGTTATAAGTAGTTAAGAAGAATAGTTTTGAAGAAGTGAAAATTCATTATATGAAACTATCACTACTATGCAAAACCCCTTTAATAACGGTTGAAAAATACATATAATAACGTAGATCAAGGCGTTGTTATATAGTGTTATGGTAAATGCCACTACTACGAAAAACCCATTTAACAACGGTTGGGAATGACATATAACGACGCAGGCGAAGGCGTTGTTATGTAGATTGTCGTTGTAAGTTTGCTGTTTCTACAACGGTCTGGAAACCGTTGTAATAAATTGGAAAACATGCTATCTATAATGACGGTTATTTTAAATACCCGTTGTTGTATGTCTTTTAAAAAAATGCAGCATTAGAACTACCTATTAGACGGTTATTTTAAATAACCGTTGTTGTATGTCTTTTAAAAAAAATAATAAAAATTGCAGTATTAAAACAAAAACATTAGCAAAAACAAGAACAACAAGAACATCAAGAACAACAATAAGAATAACAACAACAACAACAACAACAACAACAACAACAACAACAACAACAACAACAACAATAACAACAACAACAACAACAACAACAACAACAACAACAACAACAACAACAACAGCATCAATAACAACAACAACAACAACAATAACAAAAAGAAGAAGAAGAAGAAGAACAAGAACAAGAACAAGAACAACAACAACAACAACAACAACAATAATAACAATAATAACAACAAGACCAACATTAATAAAAAGAACAACAAGAACAACAATAATAAAAAAGAACAACAATAATTAAAAAAGAACACCAACAACTAACATTGCTAACTCGAGTTCTAAAATTTGGTTTAGTGGGGAAATAGAGTATCATAAATGAAAGATGATGTTTAGAGGTAAAAGATGTCTAAGTTTTAGGTTTCACGCGGATCACTAATAGTAGTATCTTGGCCATTGATAATCACTAAATGGACGGCCAAGATTTGTTTAAGGATAATGAATAAACTCAATATGCATGCCACCTATAATGTTGGTAATGAGATTTGAAAAATGTTGGTGCTGGGATCTGATCCCATGACAAGACGATGCCTATAATGACGGTTGGTTTAAATTACCCGTGGTGAAAGGTCTGTAAGCATTTTGAAAAAATAAGTAAAAAATGTCACCTATAATGACGGTTGGTTTAAATACCCGTGGTTAAAGGTCTGTCAGCATTTTGGAAAAATAGGAAAGAAGTAACATGATTAAAATAAATTCAGAAAAATCTAAAAACACGAAATTTAAACTAATTAGGTAAAATAAGAATTTTGAGAATTTTTTTAGAATTTTTTGAGACTATGAAAACAGTAAAAAATTCATTAAAAATAGAAAAAAAAAGATGAATTTGGGGTTTTGAGAGTGAAGTCCCGTAACTCTTCAAGAGTACGGGACTAATGACCGCACAATTTTTCTGCTTCAGATGCACGAAACAGATCTAAAAAAGGAGACGATCTTCCCTAAAACCGATTTTTTGAAGTGCAAGACCTAAAACTAAACTATAGGCTATAATGACGGTTGAAAACATAACCATGGTGAAAGGTTGTTGGCATTTTGAAAAAATATTTAAAAACCATAAATGCTGGTACTGGGAATTGAACCCATGACCAGGCGCTACCTATAATGACGGTTCTTTAAATACCCGTGGTGAAAGGCCTCACATTTCACCACGATTGGAATTTTAACCGTCATTTACAAAACGCGCGAATCTATTACAACGGTGTATAGGCATGCCGTTATAAGCCTGGCGTAGTTGTTTGCGCGTTTTGTAGTAGTGTGTGTTACTTATAATCACGACCCTGGGACCGTTGTTGTATTCTAGAAAGCGTGCGATATATCACAAGGTTATGCTTAACAACAGCTGTGATACATAAGGTACTGGGTTCGAAACCCAACAACAGCAAATAAATTACATTAGATCATGGTTAATGTAGACAACCGTCGTGGAAAGTACCCATAGTTTATTATATACCAATGTATATTGTTTGGTTTACCATACACCTATTTAAAGAAATACAACCATTCAAATTGACAAATAAATATATAATCTAAAAATTAAACTAATCTTGAAAACCAACTTAAACAGACCAATTTTTTTTCGAATTGAATCCATCTCATTCTGCACATTTTATGTTCTTTAACACTTATACGGTTCAATGGTTTGATTTCTTCAATGCATCAATATCTTTTATTATAGTTTACCTCATCATCGTCGCTTATCAACACGATTATAAATTATATCGATGCATTGAAGAAAACAGACCATTGAACCATATATTATGTGTTAAGGAACATAAAATGTGTTGAATGAGACGAATGTGATTCGAAAATCATTGATTGCTATAGGTTGGTTTTCAAATACATCTTAATTTTAAGAATATAAGTTTCTATGTCAATATAAATGATTACATTTTCATTAAAAGGTAAGTGAAGCAAACAATATACATAGTATATAGTAAACTAAACTTGTCAACCTGTATAAGAATTTAAAGAACAAAACATTGCTAAGTCACAAGAAGCCTCTATCTTGTGACTTAGCAAAGTTTTGTTCTTGTTTTCAGAACATTTGTCAACAAGAACGACATAAAACAAATCCATGCAACACAATAAAAAAAACATACATTATTTAAGCAACAAAACCCCTAATGGGACTGTAACAAATCAAGATACATTTAGTCAATAACGCACCTCTTATTCAAAATAATCGTGGAACTGTAACAAATCAAGATATATCAAGTTCATCAAGTTTGTGAAGCCATGAAGAAGAAATATAAGGTGGATGAAGTTTATACAATAACTTCATACTTCTTATATTTTTCTTCATGGCAACAAAAACCATATGAAAATTCACCATAGTATACGCTTGCTACCACCATACGCTTGCTACCACCATCATCACCATGTATCTACAAGGAAACACAACAAAAATCAAACTTAACCCTAAAACATCAATAACATAATGTTTTCCACAACATCCTAAAACTAAACCCTAAAACAATAATCATAAATTCTAAACATCAACAACATCCAGAACAAGACTAGAAAGAAGAGAGCAGGAGAACATACCAGCTTCACCGCCGTAGGAGTTTGCGCCGGATGTTGCTCCCGTCAGATATCTGTTGTACCCCAAATTTTACCCCTTAGATGTCATAACATCTTGCATTTGCATTTAGATTCAATTATCTATTCATTGTTGAACTAACCACCCTATCATGCTAGTTTGTTCTTTTATGTGGAAAAACAGGTTTTCATCAAAGCATCCTAAGCCAAGCTCTCATATGATTCTAAGTCCTTTTTGCTTAATCATGCACATGACTTTAGGGACCAAAGATCTCAAGAAGCGGTGGATTAGTTGTCAAGTTTTTTTGTGTCGTGAAATTACTATGATAAAGTTGCACCATGCATTCATGAAGTCTTAGGTTCCAATTTAATGACACACCAAACCTTGTCACACGTTTTCATATACTTTAGCTCTATCTCAAGCTACGTTCAACATGAAAAATGTTACATTAAATGCCTACTTGCCAAAGGGCCAAAGAATTCATGAAATGAAGCATTGATCATCAAGAAACGTTGCTCCAAAGTGGCCAAGTTGGAATGTTACACACTTGGAAAGTTTCTGATTTTTAGAACACTTTGCTACATCAACTTTTCCATTCCTTTTCGAATGTTTCAAGCTCAACTCCAAACTTTCTCCAACACGTAGGTTAACACTTCTTATGTTAATTTCCTAAGGAATAAAATAGGTGGTTTATACTCGTGTGGTAATAAAGCATGATGTGGTTTAGTTCCTTTTTGTGAAAATATGTTTGCAACTTGAACAAAATCTGAGCCATCACCAAGTACAATCTCCGACTGACTTTTCCACCAATTTCCAATGTCCTCTTACCATGAAACCCGTGAAAAGAAAAAAGGCTTCCCAAGCACAACAACTTTGTTCTTGCAAGTTGACATCCATAAGCAAAACAAGGGACCATCGTGTATTTTGTTAGCACCATAGCATGTTTGGTTCAAAATCCTTCTTTTCTAATTCAAAGCATAAGACAAACAACTACACCATCACATGGCTCGAGAATGATGTTAAAAAGGTGGGCATGCGTGTAGTATCGAGTGTGTGATATTTTCCTCTTGTACCAAGCCAATATCCTTTGTGTTTCCATGCTTTTGATCTAGCTGCCTCTCCTATAAAAGGAGGCTTTTTCTTCTTGTTTAGGGGGGGGGGGGAAACAACATCACCTAAACCTTCTCTCATACTACCAGCCTCCACACTCCATTATCCGACCCACCTTGTGCACACCGTCCAGCAAGTTGTTTCACAATCCATAAACATCTCATCCAAAGTAACTCTAACCTTAATACGCCATCACCACATTCTTTTTTTTTCATACAGCAACTATCTTTTACAAAAAAACCAACCCCCGAACCTTAGATCTCCCCCCTTTAGGTATTTTTTTAACGATCTTGAACCTTTCCTTTGGATAAATCAAAGTTGGTTGTAAAAGAAATATGATGCAAGTTAATTAATAGCTTGTCATCCGATTTTCACCGCAACAATATCATTTAAGCTTCTTTTCTCCATTCACTTGTATCAGTATTGGTTAAGATTCATGAGAGGAGAGAGTTGTGTTAGGGTCTTTTTTAGAGAGAAACGACTGTTATGAACTAGGCAACAGATAGTTTCGTTTATATATATATATTAAAAAATATCACTTTTCGTTACGGTTTAAAACTATGATCTTAATTATATTTTTTACTTTAAAATAATAGCAAACCGTATCACGACGGTTACCCTTAATAACCGTAGTGATATCCATTATTTAAAAATAAATAAAAAAGAACGGAGCGCCTTAACCTTAAATTATTATTTTTTGCCACAACTGAGGTTCGAACCCATGAAAGACTTATTCTATCATATCAGTTATACTTACAACCATTATTATACCCTATAAATTTTTAATTAAAAAATAAATATAAAGTTAGCGCCTAAGTTTAGAGATATCACCACGGTTTTTGGAAGAACCGTGGTGACTTGGGAGTTGTTGTTTGCGCGCTTTGTAGTAGTGTATGCCTTTATAGAAGAGGTTGAAGATGAAAGATTTGATGATTTAATGCTTGAAATGATTACTTCTAATGGTTGATATTCTTGAATGACATTGTGACCGTCTTGAAAATTGAAGATAATTTTCAATCATCATTATAGATGGGAAGAACGTTTCTCTCTTTAGGGAAGTGCAAAGGTTGTACAGATTATATTACAATGGTTGCATATTAAATATGTGATTAAATAATCTTCAATTTTTTATTTATTTATGAGTTTTAGTGTCACACACTTTTTGTAATAGGAAAAAAAAAATAGATGCTAGGATTTGAACCATGTACCACTCACTCTATCACGACGGTTGTGCCTATCAACCGTGATAAAATGACTTTTAAAAAAATAAATAAGCATTAGGCGCATCCAGTTTCATATATTACAACAGTGGAAGGAACGACTGTGGTAATATTATGTTTCCGAATGTGTATTTTGTAGTAGTGTTATAAGCCGCCTAATTAGACCCATAATCTTTATCAACTCTTACTCTTTTACTTCGTTGAAGTTCTGTTTCTACATTGTCGTCGTTTTCTATGCTTCTTATCACAGGGATGTGACTCGATTGAGTGCCCCCACTATTTCCCGATTTGAAGGGAAATTTGTCTTCATAGAATTCAACATCATTAGATTCTATGATCACTTTTGCATTCAGGTCATAAAACCTATATGCCTTACTGTTTTCTGCATACCCAATGAATGCACATTCATAGGCTCTACTAGCGAGTTTAACTCGTTTCGGATCCGAAATTCTGACATATGCCAGACAGCCCCAAGTTCTCAAATAAGACAAGTTTGGTTGCCTTTTCTTTAATATCTCATAAGGTGAGATCTTACTTTTTAACTTGGGAACTCTATTCAAGACATAGGAAACAGTCAATAAAATTTCCTGCCACCAGTGAGGTGCAACCCCAGAATTCATCATAATTGAAACAATAAGTTCAATAAGAGTTCTATTCTTTCTTTCTGCTTTACCACTCATTTCAGGAGAATATGGAGCAGTCGTTTCATGTACAATTCCATGTTCAATATAAAAATCATTAAATAACCCAGAGTCATATTCAGTCCCTCTATCACTACGAAGTCTCTTAATCTTCTTACTAATTTGATTCTCAATTTCAGTAACATACGCCTTAAACATGTCAAGTGTTTCACGTTTATTCTTCATTAAGTATACATAAGTATAATCAGAGCAATCGTCATTAAAAGTGATGAAATAACGTTTACTATTTCTAGTTAAAGTTCCATCTAATTCACATATATCAGAGTGTATAATATCTAATTGATCAGATTCTTTAATAATTGATTTATGAGAAGTCTTAGTAATTTTATCTTGACTAAAATATTCACATTTATTTGTATCATTGACATTTAAGTTAGGGATTAGGCCTAAGTTGCTTGCATTAGAGATAATTCGCTTATTAATGTGACAAAGTCTAGCATGCCAAATATTAAAATCACACAAAGAGTACACAGAAGGAGAAATTTTATTCAAATCAACATTCAACTTAAACATGCCATCAGTGGCGTACACTTTCCCAACAAAAATACTGTTATTAGTGATGGTATACAAATATGCCCCAATAGACTGACTAAACACTGCCTTATTCAAAAGAAAACTAGAAACAAGATTCTTCCTAATTTGAGAAACGTGCATGGCGTCCTTCAAGATTTAATTTTTTCCTAGGGTGAATTTCAGCTCAACGTCTCCAATTCCAGCAACATCAGTGGTGTGAGCATCTCCCAACAACACTTTCTTATCTTCAATATTCGTGTATGTCTTGAACATGGCATGATCATAGCAGACATAACGAGAGGCACCAATGTCTATCCACCAACCATCACTTCCACCTACCTTGTTGATTTCAGTGATCATAGCAATTAATTGCTCATCAGTCAGGTTAACCTGTGCATTAGAGCCAACAGGTTTAGGCCTGCTCTTACATCTCTTAGCCATATGACCCAGTTTTCCACAATTAAGGCAAGTGAAAACCGGCGCATCATTTCTTTGGGTTGGTGGTTGTTGTCTAGCAATCGGAGTAGATGAGCCCCTTGAGGGATTCCCATTCTTAATTCGGTACACAACATTGTGGTTCTCATTCTTTAATGGTTTTCCCGTAGGCTTCAGAACCGCACTGAATATCTTTTTGTTGTTAGAAACAACTAAGACTTCATCCCTCAGATCTTGTCTTCTAGATTCCTCTTCAATTCGGAGGCGAGGGATCAAACTCTCAATTGAAAACTCTTTTGTTTTATGTCGAAGCAAATTTTTGAAATCTTTCCAACCAGGGGGCAGTTTGTCAATTATCACAGCAATCTAAAATTGTTCATCGAGGGAATTACCTTTAGTTATGGTTTCATGAGCAATCTTCTGAATTTCGTGGCTTTGAGCTTCCACAGACTTTTCATCCACCATCTTATAATTCAAGTAGCCGCTGACAGAATATTTCTTGGCACCTGCTTCTTCAGTATCATATTTCTTCTACAGAGCTTCCCATACCTGTTTAGCATATTTCTTAACAGAAGAGTCTGTTTCAAACGAGTTAAGAGTCCCATTTGAATCCGCAGATGTCTTACAATTAGTTTGTTCAGTTGATCCAGAATGAGCAACCGGGATATCCTCAGTCAGAACGTGGGCAACCTTCTTCAAAGTTAAGAAAAATTTCATTTTAGCTTGCCAACGTTTAAAGTGAGAACCCTCAAACTTAAATGGTTTGTCATAGACAGCAGCTGCCGCAGTAGTATCAATAATTTCCTCCGTAGCCATGACAGTTACAAAAATCGTCTAAAATTGTTGTATTTTGGTTTTGGAAAAATTGCCACAAAGAAAATTATCAGGACGAGTCGCGTACTAGGTCGCTTTCAAAAAAACATAAAACAACTCATTCAAAAAAATACGAGTATCACTTGCACTGTAATAAATCGTTTGTAGAGATACACCTCCATACTCTTATCTGAAAATAATTTCAGTCGTAGATGGTGTGATAAACCTGTCGAAAAATAAAGAAGGACATAAATAATTTGAGATAAAGAGAATAAAGAGGGAGAAGAGAGATTCCAAAAATTCAAAAATCTGGCAAGCTTTGCAACTGAACTAATGAACCTTATTAATGGGTAGAAGATTCAACTGAGTGGAGAGAAAATAGTCAGAGAATGGAGAAAAAACAGTGGGAGAGTGGAGAGAAAATAGTGGGAGGGCGTTATTTAGTCAAAACTAGGTTAAAACTAAGTTTTGATGAGTGACACATTATAATTATTAATTTTTTTTTAAAAAGCCAAAATGCTATTAACTTAAAAAAGGAATAAGAAAGGCCCAAAAACGGCAAAATACCCTTTTTGGTCCTTTAACTTTACCTCGGGGTTCATTTTGGTCCCTTAACTTTAAAAAGTGTCATTTGGGTCCCTTAACTCTTCGAAACGTTCCATATTAGTCCTTTTATCTTATTAGCGACGAATTTAGCGACTGATTTTTGAATTTTTTCGTCGCTAATAAGACGAAAAGGACTAATATGGAACGTTTTGAAGAGTTAAGAGACCACTTGGACACTTTTTAAAGTTAAGGGACCAAAATGAACCCCGAGATAAAGTTAAAGGACCAAAAAGGATATTTTGCCCCCAAAAACAGATACAACAGTGTTTGGCGCAGTAAACAATAAGAGCAAGCATTACAAATGATCAGAAGAACCAGAACTAGCCCCCCTTTAACCAAATCAAACAAGAAAAAAACAACACTGCTCCCATCATAGACACACACCACAACACATCATTATAATAATTAATTAATATTAATTATTTAACTTACACGTAATCAATTATACTACGGAACACCCTTCAAATTCACATCAAGTTTTTCTACCGCTTAATCCAATTAGAATCAAGAAGATTATGGAGAAGCAATGTGTGTTTTGTCCTAAACCTAGGCTTCTACCAGGGTGATGATAGAAAAAACATAAATGATGAAAGAGAAAAAAAGAAAATAAAACACCAAAAACCTAGTTAAGGTTATTTGTGTCATTTCAACCTTATATGCATCGGCAACCAAAAAACCGGCGATGTCATTTAAGTGTAAGAGGGTCATACCTAGAGATAGAAAATTTAAGAGAGAGAAAATTAAAAACATACCCTTCAAAAAATTAGAAATTTTTTTCTTTATTTTAAAAATATTTTCAATAATAATAATACTATTTATACATTTTTGTCAATTGTAATAATCCACTAAAAAGTCAAAAGATTAATCTTTACAATTATCGGCGAGTTGGCGGCTCTAGTTGATTTGATTTATAAAATAGAAAAAAATAATATTTAAAATGTAAAATCGTACAATATACAAAGAATACTAGACAAAAAAATATGCGTATAATAGAACCTTAAAGTCTCTTCCTTTTCTTTCTCAATGCTTTAAATTCATTCCCATCGGTTACATTTTCTTTAAATTCATGACACACAGTCTCTCACTCTCTCATCATATATATAAATTTATACACTCTTCATAGTGTATAACATGCATAGCACAATAACAAAGGTGCAAGAGAAAGAGAGAGTGGTGAGTGAGTTGTTTTTTTATTTCTAATGGTTTTTTTTTTCTTTGATTGAATAATCATATATAATCATATATATCATAATCATATGAAAGAATTATGTATTATTCTTCTCCCATAGTATCAGATTCTGCATAACTCACTCCAAAAATCACTCCACTATTCTTCAATAAATTATTTTTGTTAATTTATTATAGTTTTTCATCATTATCATCATCATCATTGTCATCATCATCTATCAGTGCTAAATGTATGTGATTAGATTATTATTTATGTATGAAAAAATAGCCATAGCAATAGCGATATAGCTACAAAGCCCTTAAGGATTTTGTTTAAACAAAATCGTTTATTGTTAAAAAGTTTTAATCTTTTTTTTTTTTTCCCCCATCTTTCTCATGTTTAAAAGCTTTCTCTGGTTTTTCTTAATGGGTTTTTGTTTGGTGTAAAAAAGCACAGAACTTGATCAGAAGGAGTAATGGAGTATCAAAGTGGAGGAAGTGGGGCCCCTGGTGATCATCATCATCGTCACCATGATATCTCATCTTTTGTTTCCAAAGCAACTTCTCAAGGCATGAAAAAGGTTTGTTGATGGCATTGGCGAATAACTGAAGGTATTGAAAATTTGAGAAAATTCGATTCCTTGCGCTTTATATCGACCCCGCATTCACGTATTCAGTATAACATTAACGGTTAGATTCAGATTCTAAAATTTATAAAATATGCTGATTTTGAAATCTAAACCGTTAACTTAAATCCATTTGTCATTGATGCGGCGACTTTAAATTTAGAGTATTCAAACGGCAATGAATCTTTGTTTCAAACAAATTATCTACAAATTGCTATTGTTGTCGCATTTGCAATTCCACCGTCACAAGTATTGGATTATATAGTTTTTGTATTCCACTAATTTTCTCATGAATTTCTTAGCTCTCTCTTATAGAGTTAATGGGCACACGTGATGGAATGCACTAAAGAGATGCTTGAATTACTTCAAAATACGACGTTGGAGTGTGACAAAAAAGAGGTTGAAATTGGGAATATTTTACAAAACTCACACAACTACAAGCTCTTTGTGCTCAAGCAACTAGAAAGCTTTGGTTTCCTGGAAGCAGGTTTGTAATTTTTATGAGATCATTAGAATTCTCTTTATTTTCATTTCCTTTAACAGCGTGTAAAGTGGGAGTGACAAAGGGTCCAATCCGCTGATCATGATCATGTCTATTCTGTCAATATTTTTTGTTGCGTGGACCAAACTTCTAGACCCAGATTCTCTAATATGCTCTCTTCGTCCTATCATGTTTTTTTTTTTTTTTTTTAATTTTCACAGACGTAGATATTAATAATTTTTTTGTTTTGTTGTGATTTTTAATCTTTAGTGTACAAGTCTTGCATGTCTGTTCCACCCAACTTTTTTTTTTTCAATAAGAGACTATAGTCTCACACCCTCAACTATGTCCGCTCTGTCTTGTCTTTTTTCTTTGTTAAATTTTTTTAAATGGAGCAGACATGTTTGTTTGTCAGCTCTAGTATAAAGTGGAATCTTAGAGTTTAAAATTTTCCACAATTAAACTGTGACTTAATAAATGTTCATAACATATTTGTCACGTTAAATCGCAAATAGCTAGATTCCCTTTTTATTTTGTTACATTTGAACCATTATTATTCTATACAGGAACTCCAAAAACATAAGACAAACTTGTGTATATGTGTCTGCTTGTATTGTATAGTTCTGCATTATATATTCAAAGTCATCTTATGTTTTTGGAAGTCCTGTGTAGGTTAGATCTAGTTCAACCGTTATAAAATAATTAGAGGTTCTATTTACCAATAGTTTAACATTGACAAATATTTTATGAGATCCTAACTATGATTTAATCGAGACAAATTTTATATGATAGTCCACCTTACATGCCTTTAAGAACGACAAATATACAGTAAATGTTATTCAAATTTTTATGCTTATTAAAAATTATATTAGAACAAAAACATAAAAGTATATAAGTGATATACACATCTTAAATCCATTAAAAAATTGATAAAAATGTATTTTTTTTATATGCTAAATGATTCAATTCACAAGGGATACTAGGGGTATCCCAACCCACTTACAATCGACTAGTAGAGGAATCCAAATCTACACTAAAACCAGCCAAACAAACCTATAAGAAATTCCAAGGGAATTTACTCCAGTCATAATAATTACAATTATACAACAAGTTGCGGTCCTTGCGAAGCCACCACAAAGACAAAAGAATAATCTGCTGCGATACAAGATTTGAATTGGCTATTTCATCATTAAAAAGTATTCGATTTCGCAATGTCCAAATGCACCAACAAATTATAATCCATAATCCCACCGCATTTGATATTCCAACCTTTCCTTTTAGTTTGCAGCACCAATCGCGAAGATGCTCGCAGCCCACTCCATTAAGTGATTGATTCACATCCAACCATTCACACATGTTATTCCAAATGATAATTGATTTGTAGCAGCTGAAAAACACATGTTATGTATCTTCCTCGGAGTTAAAGCAGAAGACACATGAAGATTCATGAGGATTTGTAATAACTCCGCGTCTTGCAAGATTACTTCCCGTTGCTAATTTGCCTAAAATAAGTCGCCACGCAAATAGTTTTGTTTTCAACGGTGAAGACCCCTTCCACACCAATCTCAAAGCAGTTTTGATCTCCACATCAAGCGGTAGTTGCTGTTAGACAGAATTCAATTTAGTGTTGATCGTACCTGGATCAGACAGTTAGACAGTGGCCAGCAACGTCGTATGGACTTCAGCTCCGGTGATGATGATACGACGGGGGAGTGTACCTGCAAGGTACTCCGACGCTCAAGTCAGGTAGGGTCAAAGAAAAGCAAATACAGAGAAGTGAGTTTAGAATGTTTCGTAACCTGACCCTCTCAAGTGAGAGGGTATTTATAGATAGCCCCCAGTGCGGGGCCAACGGTTACTTGCACTGGGCTGGATTGCAAGGCCCAATCCAAGTAACTGCCAGGGCTTACGTGGCGTAGTGAAGACCAGCACGTGGTCTTCACCCTGGTGTAACGGTCCCTAAATCTCCGGAAATAGGGCAGACCGATTCCTTCGGGAGTGGGAAGTTACAAGAGAACGTGTCCTCGCGGGGAGGAGCACGTGGGTGCCAGGGAGAGGTGCGTCCACGAGCTATACGTCTCTGCTCGACCGTCTTCGCCCCGCGTGTCCGACGTCCAAGGGGATTGGTACGTGCCCGACCCGGAGGCAACTTTGGGCCTTGTTGGGCCTTCGCTAGTCATTGGGCTTGGGCCTGCCCGACAGTAGGGCAGGCGCTAACCCAGTCCAGAACAAGTGTAACAAGATTTGACCGTAAAACGGTTCGAAGAATCAAGTGGCCATATAACAACATCTGTTGATCTACAGGTGAAGGAGATCTCCATCAACATTTGTTTTAATTCTCTCCATTCCTGCTGCAATTCAACTTCAGTAACAGCAGCAGGTTCTTCTAAACTCCGTTGCCACTCACCATTGATCCAAGTCCCAAAATCACTAATCCATATCCCATTTTCAATTGAGACTTGTTGTACAAACCAAGAAAACTCTCAACCAACGGGGCGCCTGCAATCCATCTAGACAGCAAAAACAAAATTTTGGAACCATTTCAAACCTTGTGCACCACGAAATCAACAAAAACCTTTTGTTCCCCACCTGCGTTTAATAGCATCAAATCCTTCCACCATAAAGAAGAGCTTCTGTTATTATCATTACCATTTTTGGACAAAATAATCTTGAATACGTTTCTGTATCTAGCTTCAAGAATACCCATCCATATAACATTTTGGTTTGTGACAATTCTCCATAACCACTTAGTAAGAAGTGCTTTATTGAAAGCACCAATCTCTTTTACTCCTAAACCTCCTTCCTCCTTGCTCCTACAAATGTCCTTCTAGCTCACCCACGCAATTCCACGCGATTGGTTGCTGCCATCCCACAGAAATTGTCGTTGAATCGCCATCATAACTTTCCTTTCCTTCGAAGGAACCTTGAAGAAGGATAGGTAACAGATGGAGAGATTCGTTAGAACTGAGTTGATAAGCGTAATCCTACCACCTATAGACAATAACCTGACCTTCCATGTTGCTAATCTCCATTTCAAACAATCCAAAACCGGGTTCCAAAACGAAACTCTTCTATGATTTCCACCAACAATAATTCCTAGAAATTTGAACGGACCATAATCAATCTTGCAGGTAAGAAAATCTTCAGCAGCCCTAACAAAAGAATGTTTCACACAAATGCCATATAGCGAGCTTTTGCTAAGATTTATCTTCAGGTTGGACACCATTTCAAAGCCCATTAAAATAGCCTTCAACGGCCATAAGTTGTGAAATGTCTCATCGCACACAATGACCGTGTCGTCAGCATATTGTAGTATATTGCAGGAGACCATGTTGTTAATTCTGAAATCCTGCAACACACCAGTATATACTGCTCTCTTAACAAGAAAGCACAATGCCTCACCAACCATGGAAAATAAGAAAAGGGGAAAGAGGGTCTCCCTATTTAAGGACTCTCAATGCTTTAAAGTCACGCATCGGGCTACCATTAATCAAGATGGACATGAAACTATTCATAACTGTGCCCTCTATCCACCTCAACCATCTATCTCCAAACCCCATAGCTACCATGAATTTCCTCAAAAACGTCCAGTCGACACAATCATATGCTTTTTCGAAGTCAACCTTCAAGATAATACACGACTTCTTATTACGTTTAGCAAAATCCATGATTTCGTTGAGAACCAAGACTCCGTCTTGCAATTGTCTGTCTTTGATGAAGGCAGTTTAGGTGCTGGATATGATCTTTCCTAGAACACGATTCAACCTTGTGGAAAACAGCTTTGTCACAATCTTGTAGACACACCCCACTAGAGAAATAGGTCTGTAATCCTCAAACATTTGAGGATTGTCCTTCTTAGGGATTAAGGCCAGAAAAGCTGATGTAAAGGTCTTAGGAAGCCACGCCGTGTCATAAAACTCATGAATACAATTCACCACATCAGGACCCACAATATCCCAGCATCGTTTAAAAAAATTCATATTAAAACCATCCAGTCCCGGACTTTTGTTCCCACCCATTCTAAAGACTAATTCCTGAATCTCATCCTCACTAAACCGTTCTTCTAAACCTTTGATATCTTCCAATGACAAAGCTGCCAAAGCAGAGAAATTCAGTTCTAATCTGATGCAAATATTAGCCTAAAATCTGGATCTAAAATGTTCCCTAGCAGCCATTTTAACCTGGTACACATTGTCAACATGAACACTATTAACCAAAATAGAAGAAATAACATTCAACCTATGTCTATGATTAAGTGACATATGAAAGAATTTAGAGTTCTGATCACCATACTGAATCCACTCCGATCGAGATTTCTGATACAAAATGTTGTTCCTAATATGCATTTTCTTCCACATCTCAGACTGAGCAACCTGTCTTCTCTTCAAATCTTCTTCCGTACCACTTCCATCTTCAACCACTAAAAAGTCCTCCACTTCATTTATGCTATCTATTTCATTTTGTACTTATAAATCCAACCAACCAAAAACTTTTTTGTTCTACCATCTAAGCCTTTCCTTTAAAAATTTCAATTTCCTGCCCAACACAAATGATGCACTAATCTTGACAACAAATGACATCCATTTCGTCTTGACGAACAACATGAAGTCCTTATGTTCAAACTAATAGTTAAATAATTTAAAGGGTTTGGGACCCCAATTAACGTTTCTGAAATTAAGCCAAACTGGCCTATGATCCGAGACATCATGATTTCCTATTACTTGAACAACATAATTCTAATTTACCAGCAGCCCTGGTGTAATTAAAAATCTATCTAATCGACTAAAACTCCTTCCATTAGCACTAAACCAAGTGAACCTATTACCTGATGTTGGAAGATCTACTAGGTTCATTAGATCAATAAAATCTCCAAAATCCTGCATTTCTGCCTTGCAATGAGATTGTTTACTATTACTTTCATTCACGTTCTTAATTACGTTGAAATCCCCTCCAATGATCCACTCTCATGTTTCCCATCTAGCCTTTTTGTCCAAAAGGTCAGCCCACATGTGCCTTTTCTCTGTCAAATCACAAGAAGCATAGATGTTGATAATATAAAGCTTTTTACCTTTCCATTCAGCCATAACCCCCAGATATCCTTGGCCGCTAAAAGATATTGAGGGACCTATTACATTTTTTCTCCAAATTCTTAACAGACCCCCTGCAGCACCTATTGAATTTGAGGCAGACCAATCTATGTTATCTTATTTCCATAATTTTTGCACCAGAACATTATCCATTGCGTGGCATTTGGTTTCTTGAAGAAGACAAATATCAGCATTTCCTTTACTTAGAATCTCTTTAATTCTCCTGCATTTAGTCTTGTTACTGCTTCCTCTGATATTAAATGTCACACAGATCATCGAACACCCTTTTCAGCCACCAATCGTGTTCCTCTTCTATCTTTATCTTCCATTTGTCTTATAATTCCTTCGAAGACTTCATCATCTTCATTGCCCTCAATGCCCAGCTGCTTGATAGCTTCCCAAACCCTGCTAGGAACGTCCTCTATTTTCTTAAGGATTCGTGAATTACTACGATTAACATCAGAATCTCCGATTGAATCGCAACATAGTACCGAACAGCCAGAATAGCAATATTGAGAATCTTCTACAAAGAATTATCAGATCCCAGGGTTGCCATGCGTTCTTGACAAGAATTTGTGTGGCAATCAACATTAACTTTATCAGAGAGTATAAGGGCAGAGTAGTAGGATGGGGAGAAAGGGATCTTCAGGTTTTCATACACATCAGAAAGTAATTTCTTCTTTTTGGATCACACCGTTACCTTAGGCCCTAACTTCCTAACCTCAGAACAAATAATATGATCCAAGTGGGAATAAGGCCCAGCCCATTAGCACCCACATCCACGTCACAAAGGAAAAGTTCTTTTGAATGACTTTCTGCAGCAGTGGACCCTATACCACCTTTGACTAGGTTAGATATTGTAGTACCAGGCCTCAGACCTAGTTCTGCAACGCGATGACCAAAAGTATTACTCAATCCTCATTTAAGCTTTTCGCCGCCTGACACCAACTTATCACCTATGTCTTGTAGATTATCATAGTAGGTAACTTCCTGCGCCATAATATCGTTACTCTGCATACCCCCTGCTATCTTGGATTTCGTGATATCCTCCTCACTCCTTTCCGAAGACCCTTTCTTCTCCAGCATCCACTCACCTTCTTCCTCCGAATCTTCTAAAGACTCAAACCAGTTATTATCTTCACCGTCAGAACTTACCTCTTCCGATGACAAACCCTCGTTTAACTTACCAACCTTATCAATTCTCAAAGGGCCATGTGAATCTTTAACTAATTTGATACGATAAATTGATTTGTTTACCTCTACATTAAATACTTCATTGAAGTTTATTGCAAATTTTGTTCTAATAAATTTTTTTTCCACATCTAATCTTTCTAAATTTTCCGTCTCATAATCAAATGGAACAAAAACCCCAACTCTACCGACAATGAATTTGAAGAAACCAGAACTCCACGCATGACATGGAAGCCCATAACAACGTATCCAGGTGACTCTCTCATTATCCACATCCGACGGTAACACCCTTTTCTACCCCCAATAATGTTGCAGTAGAAACAACTTAAATAATCAGAGTAAGGCATAAAAATCACCTCAAAGGGTGCACATTTCTCATTAAATCAAAATAACACAAATTACCCTGTAAACAAAAGGGTTTCCTCAAAGTTTCACAAAAAAGCCTTCAATGGCAGCAGAACTCAAATTTTCAAATAAAAAGGTTTTTCGACAAACGTCATAATGGTCAAATTAAAACCATATCATCATATAACAACAAAATAGGGAAACAACATAGTTCGGCTCAAAGGACCCCAACCCGATGTTACACTATCAGAGCAAGACTCTCTAAATCTACCAAAAGCAATTAAACTTCAAGGTCTTTGAAGGCATCCATAGCTAAACCTGATCACCTGCACGTTACCCACGTGGAGGCAACATTCAAACAGGCAGGGTGAGTAAAACAATTCATTATAATCAATATAAAATAAGATATGCATAAAAATGGCGTCATCATCATATACAACATCATCAAGGTCATCATAAAGGAAAACATCAGGAATCACTATATCATAAAATCAAATCAATGCTAATCAAATGCAATGCACAACAAGACTCATGCATGTGGTACCAATCGTCATAATTGATGAACACTAGGCCATCACCCCTCTAAAGATCCCCGTCAATAGGATCGATTCCGTATAGGAACTGGAGCATGTCATAATTACCTCATATTTGCACAATGGGAATGAAGTATCGTCACTGAGTATGCATATGAATGCATGATACACAACGTCAATAATCATCATCATCAAAACATCATTATGTGCATCATCATTCATCAAAACATCATGTTCGTCATGTCGTCATTTATTCATCAAAACATCATGCGTCATCATCTTATCATCATACATCATATATAAACAACTCATGATCATCAATATACGTCATAGTAATTCATATCGTCAAGTAATCATCATATATCAAATATACACAGTTCATAATCATCAATATTCTCATGAAATTCATATCATCAATTACTCGTCAAAACATCACGAAATCATCACGTCATAATCATCATTAACATCACTAACATCATGGTAAAACATCAGAAACATCACAGAACCGAAAACATCAGAACATCACAGAAATCATAACAAAACTTTACGAACAGCAGGGTTCGCTACTGAGTTCGCTGTGCGAACTCGTTCGCTGGGAGGTTTGCCTTGTAAACTCCAGCGAATCCCTCAACTCCCATACAAAACAAGAATGTTTCCCCTTCTGCCTCTCCTCACTGCCTCTATTCACTTTCCGAAGCCCTTCACTGGGACATTCGCTTTGCAAGCATCTCAGTTACTCCCAGCATTCATTAGAATCTCCACACTGTCATCGCGCATTTGATGCGTCGTTCGCTTTGCGAACTTTGGCGAACATTCGCCTTGCGAAGCTTTCACTCGCTTTGCGAACCTGCGATTGCAGGAAATCGCTGCTACGCATTCAGTAGCATTCCAGCCCCAAAACCCTTGCGAGTTCAACCTCAGATTTCCCCAAAAACATCCCAGAACAGTCTCAAAACATCATGGCTCATCGAAGGTCTAAAACCTACGACATTTAGGTCGATTCATACATATCTTAAACCTTAATTCACCTAAACCTTCAAAATTCTCAAGCTTCCCATAATCCCCATAAATCCCTTTTTATACAAGATCCCACATATCATCAAAAGGTTTAGCCTCGAAGGCATATTTTTACCCAAACTAGTTCAACCCTTAATAATCCATCATAGATTCATCAGAAATACCCCTAAATCATCGACAACTCATAAACCCTTCAAAAACCCCAAAAACCTCAAAATCCACTTTTAACACATCACTTCCTATATTGAAAACAATGAAAGACAATACTCCCCATACCTTAGATTGTCGAATCTGAGCTTTCTTTATCGATCCTGCGGAAACCTTCACGAATCCTTGTTGTTTCCCTTCTTTCCTCAGAGCTCTACACTTTCTCCTTATTTTCACGATCGAACCAAATGAATCATATTCCTCCCAATTCCTTTTTGTTAAACCCTTGGGCTTCCAAAAATGGGCTTTCTGCATATTACCCTCACTAATCCTCCTCAAAAGTCCAATTTACCCTTAATTCCTCTAATATTA
Organism: Lathyrus tuberosus; assembly: GCA_022829125.1. NCBI lineage: Eukaryota > Viridiplantae > Streptophyta > Magnoliopsida > Fabales > Fabaceae > Lathyrus > Lathyrus tuberosus. The sequence continues at coordinate 84,621 of JALAZF010000491.1, read as the reverse complement.
TTTAAAATAATAATAATACCAATATATTCATATTGTATACTATTATTTAATTAAAATAATCAAACTCCGCCAAAATACTGACATCGACACAAACCACCATATTTGTAACGCCCCGGTTTTGTCTTATTTAATTAATCGAGTCGATTTAATTATTTTTATTATTATATTATTTTATTCTTGACTTTTATTTGAGAATATATTATTTTACATCGTGATTATGTTTTATCGCGTTTTGAGAGCGTTTGCGAGATATTTGAGTGTAGGGGTATTTTGGTCTTTTTGTTGGGTTAGATATTTGTTTTATTAAAATAGAAAGTTAGAGGTGAGAAAGAGAGAAAAACAGAATTTTGAGAGACAAAGAGAAGAAGAAGGAAAAGAGAAAGAAAAGAAGAAAAAGGGAGAAAACTTGGAGAGAAAGAAATTGATTCAACCGACTTTTCAAACACGATTTAATCGAACGGGTAAAGGTGTGAAATATTGTTATCCTAACTTTGTGTATGATTATGTATGTGTTTTGTGTGGATGTTTTGGTTGGTTTTCCATATGTTTCCGTTTATGCCGTATTTGACGAAATCGATAGAAACCGATGTTTTTGCGGTCGAAAAGTCGTATAAATACATGTGTTGGTTGGCTATATGTATGTGAGCTGCTGTTTAAAGTTTCATGAAGTTTGGTTATGTTTTGGTTAGTTTTCGTTATGTTTCCGTTGTTTTTTCCGTTTAGGTCGAATTGTAGGAAATCGATAGAAATCTATGTTTTCACGGATGAATTTCGAAATAAATTACGTAGTTGTATCGAGTAAGGTTAGGTCGTCGTATAGCGTGCTTTTTATTCGATTTGGTGATGTTTGAAAATTCTGGTTTTTGAAAGGTTGAAATTTAATCGAAAAATCGAACGTCGTAGAAATTTCGTTTATGTGTTCTAAATTGTTCTTATGTATTTGGTGGTTGCGCGTATAGGTTTGTTTCGGTGAAAATGTTCGATTTAGTCGAGTTTTCGGGTATTCGGAAAAGTTACAACAAGGGTGTAATTGAAAATTCTGGTTTTTGGAGAAAAACAGAGTTATGCATCGATACATAACAGCCATGTATCAATACGAAATGGTTTATGTATCGATACATAACCCTTATGCATCGATACATACTGTAGAATTTTAAGAAAACAGAATTTTCACTACAGCATGCGTCGACACATGCGTGCTATGTATCGATACATGTTGCCTTTTTGTATCAATACATAAGCCTATGTATTGATACATACTGAGCTGTACCAGAAAATTCTGGTTTATCGGGGAAACTTCGGAAATTCATATCTTTTGATCCGTAAGTCGGTTTTGACCCCCGTTCGAAGCGTTGGGAAGCTAACAAGATGTTCTTTCTAGGAAAAATGGTTTTGAGGTCTAAACCTGGTCCAATTGGAACAGTATTTTCGAACCGTTTCGTAGTGTCGGGCCTCCGGTTTATGTTTTTGCGTTATTTTGAAATATACCTATCTTCTTCGTTGTTTATCGGATTTAAGTGTTCTTTATGTTGAATCGAAGCTGTGGATGAGTACTTTTTGATGATGATGGAAAATATTATTTTTAGCTGACTTTTGACCGACTTTTCCGATTAAATGTAAAGTGCGGTTTGTTGTCGTTTGGCTTGATTGAGGTGAATGTGTATGGATTGTATGTGATATGTATGAGATAAATGCATGACTATATAGTGACTATGTATGCATTTCAAGAGTGTCATGAGTCATGTTGTATGTGAAACATCATGATGTGCATTCTTGCATTGAGGGGTTCTAAGATGAATCCGTTGTAACGTCGTGAGCCTATGTGAAAGGTGTGAGCGATGATTACAAATGATTGTGAGCCTATGTGACAGGTGTGAGCAGTCGGGTTGTGAGCCTATGTGATAGGTGTGAGCAATCCATAAACCTTGTGAGCCTATGTGATAGGTGTGAGCAATGGGTGAACGTCGTGAGCCTATGTGATAGGTGTGAGCGAATGGTTCCAACAAGTTCTTCAATTGAACTTGAGATGAAAGGAGTCGGTACCCGCATTGCATCTGCATAGAGTCGCGAGTCGGTCTCTATGATTTGCATTGGTCATCTTTGTATATCTGCATTGATGAATGAACATGAATATATGTATTTATGTTGAATGATAAGCATTGTGATGAATATGCTTGGTTTTGTATATATATATATGCCTTGCGATGTATATTGAGTAAGATATGATGAATGGCGATAAGAGTTGTATCTTTGTAATGATACATTGGTGAATAAACATGTATGTGTGTTATGTTTAATGAATGGTGATGAATTGAGATGTATTGGGGATACATGTATTTGAGCATGAATGAATATGCCTATGTGAAGGATGCGTTAATTACAGATTGTTATGCCGTGTATTTGATTTATGGTATATGCTTGGTGTTATATGTATATATACATGCATAGTGATGAGTTGTGGTGAGAATGTGGTATATGTGTATTATATGTTGAGATATATAATTATATGCAACATTATTATGATAATATTTCTCACCCTTCTGCTGTTTTATAATGCTCTACGAGGCATTGCAGAGTAGGCTTGCTGGCGGTCTTTTTGTGAAGCGTGGCTTCATGTCCGTGTTAGTCGGTTGGCTCTGATATGTAGCACCGGGTAGCTAGGATGCTTTTGATTTCCTTTTTGTGATACATTTGCATATGTATCTGGTTGATGACTTTGTGTATATACCATGACTGATGTTGATGAATCATACTGGTTGATATATGTATATATATGATGTTTATATATGTGGGTGTTATTCAATGTTTAGTTGTTCCGCTTTTATGCTAAATATTGAAATGTGGGTGTAAGGACGTAGATTCCTCGATTGATAAGTTACCCCACTGTTGCATATCTTATGAGCAAGTGTTGTATGTGTTTTAATTTCATGTATGTTGTAGCATATCTCTTTTATACCATGTTATGATTATACTCTGATGAAATTTTGAATACGTGCCTAAATGATTAATTGATATATTTGGGGGTATAAAAGGGGGTGTTACAATAGTGGTATCAGAGCCAAGGTTGAGTCAGTTGTGTCTGTCATGTGGTTGTGTTGGTTAACTGTTGTTTACCTTGTTGTCATTTTTGGGAACAATCAGATATGGCTGGTAGAAACGATGTTGCTATGGCTGCTGCTATGGAAGCAATGGCTAGGGCTGTGCAGGGTGCACCGAATGTGAGTGCTAATGATGAGTTCAGAAAGAATCAACCACCAGTCTTCAAAGGAAGATTTGATCCCGATGGTGCTCAACTTTGGTTGAAAGAAATTGAAAGAATTTTCAGGGTTATGGATTGTGCTGAAGAGAATAAGGTGAGGCTTGGATCTCACATGCTGAAGGAAGAAGCCGACGATTGGTGGGTCGGTATGCGTCAAATTCTTGAGGTGGATAATGAAGAGATAACTTGGGAATTGTTTCGCACCCAATTCTTGGTGAAGTATTATCCTGAAAGTGTGAAAGGAAAGAAGGAGATGGAGTTTCTTGAACTGAAACAAGGTAGTATGTCTGTGGTGGACTATACTGCTAAGTTTGTGGAATTGGTTCAATTTCATTCTCATTATGCTGCGATTACTGCTGAGTTCTCAAAGTGTATTAAATATGAGAATGGTTTACGTCCCGAGATTAAGCAAGCTGTGGGATATCAAAGGATAAGAAGGTTTGCGGATTTGACGGAATGTTGTAGAATCTTCGAGGAAGATAGTAAGGCTTGTTCTACACATTACAAAAGTTTGAATGAGAGGAAGGGGAAGCAACAAGCTAGGAGTGGACCTTATGTGACACCCGCTGATAAGGGCAAGCATGAGGGAAACTTTGATAAGAAATATGGAGGAGGAGGTTCCGGTTCCATTAAGTGTTACAAATGTGGTGAAGTGGGACATAAATCCGTGGAGTGCAGAAATACTGCATTGAAGTGTTCTAACTGTGGACGTATGGGGCATTCAGTTGCCGATTGTAGAAAGAATTTGGTGAAATGCTATAATTGTGGAGAAGCGGGTCACATTAGTACTAGGTGTACTAACCCAAAACAAGCTTAAGCGGGCGGAAAAGTGTTTGCATTAGCGGGGTCAGACACTACTAGTGCAGATCGTATGGATAAAGGTATATGTTTTATTAATAGTACACCTTTAGCTGTTATTATTGATATGGGAGCGACTCATTCATTTATTTTCCATGAGTGCGCTAAGTGTTTGAATTTGTTTATGACTGCTTCGGGGTCGGTAACTACGTCCTTGTTGTGTGTTTGTCGATGTTGTTTATTCCTTAGTACGTGATAGGTGTGTGGAACACTATCAGTGCTCTCTGGTTTTTCTAATCCTTTATCTTTAGGATTGAGAATGAGATAAGTGGGGGAGAAGCTGGTACTTCTCCAGGTGACTTCAGGTGTAGAGCGTTGGCTCAGTGTGTTGTGAATTGCAAGATTATAAGTGTGGTTTCTGGTTCAGGAAGGGAATGCGGAGGTAAGGATTATGTCAACTAAGGAATTGTTCCTTAGGTAGTTTTGTGTATAGGATGTAAGGAATGCTATTATCGTTTGGTGGAGACGGTTTATGCCTCATCATGATTGTCGGCTGTCTATTGGCAAATTGAGGAACTGATCACCCTTAATCTCTTGTTGATAGCAGACGGAAATTATGTTGGATGGAGTAGACGTATCTTTCCAGCTTGATGGTATGTTTGGTGAATGGTTTGGAGCTAAACCAGGTGCTTATAGTTGTTTTGATGATTTGGTACAGATTCATATATCTGAAGATGAAGAGGATGGATGATTGATTTGTATAGCTAGTATGTGGTGTATACTTGTATGGATGCTATGGAAAGCAAAACACAGAGTTATAATGAGTTAAGGAGTTTTGAGCTTAAGGTATCAATGTAGGAGTTTTAAGGAAACCATTATGTGTGAGTAGCAAGTGTTGAAAAGAGATGAAGCTTTAAGATAAGTTATCAAAGTGTGGATTTTGGTTGATAAAGATGAGTTTCTTGGTCATGATATTTCATATGAGAATACTTTTGTGGATCAATCGGAGGTAGATGCAGTCCTGTGATGGGAGACTCCGAAGTGGGTTAATGAGATTAGAAGTTCTAGTTTTGGTTGGCTGTTATCACAGGTTATGGAGGACTTTGCTAAGTTAGCACTTATGTTATCTCAGTTGACCTGCAAAGGGCGAGTCATTTGTTTTGGATGTTCATTGCGAATGAGTTTTAGAGGGCTAAAGTAGGAGTTGACTACGGCTCCAGTTTTGATTTTGCCTGATCTTAATAAACCGTTTGAGGAATTCATACAAGGATCTATACTATTCAGGATTTGGAATTGGTTACAGTGATTTTGTGTTGAAAATATGGAAGTATTATTTTTTTGGTTCTAAGTTCGGAGTGTTTAGTAATCGCAAGAGGATAGAGTACCTGTTTGGTCCAAAGGAATAGAGTATGAGACAACAATGATGGTTGGAATTCGTGACGAGTTATGAATTTGGCTCAGATTATCCTATTGGTAAAGTTAAGTCGAAAGTTTTAGTGCATGTCTATTTTGATGGTTACGAGTAATCAGAGTGTGCAACGGAAGCGTAAGGGGAACAATTCATATATAAGTGTGTAACTTGTAAGATTTCGTAGGTTGAACATTGGGAATATGTAGGACTGATGAGACCATTGGACGTTTCAAAATGGAAGTGATAAGTGAAAGGTTTGAATATTATTCATGGGCTACTGTGTAGATGGATGTTTTGGTTATAGGGTCGATTTGGAAATCGTAGCATGGTTGTAATATTGTTGTGTGACAAGGAGGTTGGATTTTGGTTTTGTTGATGCTGTTGAGACGATGTTGTGTCGTGGAACTTTATGCTTTTGTGTGTGTTGTTGCCCTCGTTTCTATCGTGTGGTTCGAGTGTGTGTATCTAATTCCTATGATGGGGAATTAGGGGAGTGTTACCTACGGTGATGGTAACGATCTTGTTGTGTTTCGGTTCTAGAGTGAACCTGTGTGTTGGTATCGTGGTATTCCTTGAGTCGTGAGTTGGTCGTCAAGTGCATTGTATGGGCTTTGCATCTTGTCGTTGTTGTTGTCGTCGTGCCGTTGTAGTTGTTGTTGTTATCAAGGTGTTTGTCAGTTGTGTTATTCGTGGTGTGCCTTTTGTTGGCATGTTGGTTTGTTAGTCGGATGCGAGAGTCGTATCCGGAGTTGTTCGTATCGGTTAGATTTTCGAGGACGAAAATTTCTAAGTGGGGGAGAGTTGTAACGCCCTGGTTTTGTCTTATTTAATTAATCGAGTCGATTTAATTATTTTTATTATTATATTATTTTATTCTTGACTTTTATTTGAGAATATATTATTTTTCATCGTGATTATGTTTTATCGCGTTTTGAGAGCGTTTGCGAGAAATTTGAGTGTAGGGGTATTTTGGTCTTTTTGTTAGGTTAGATATTTGTTTTATTAAAATAGAAAGTTAGAGGTGAGAAAGAGAGAAAAACAAAATTTTGAGAGACAAAGAGAAGAAGAAGGAAAAGAGAAAGAAAAGAAGAAAAAGGGAGAAAACTTGGAGAGAAAGAAATTGATTCAACCGACTTTTCAAACACGATTTAATCGAACGGGTAAGGGTGTGAAATATTGTTATCCTAACTTTGTGTATGATTATGTATGTGTTTTGTGTGGATGTTTTAGTTGGTTTTCCATATGTTTCCGTTTATGCCGTATTTGACGAAATCGATAGAAACCGATGTTTTTACGGTCGAAAAGTCGTATAAATACATGTGTTGGTTGGCTATATGTATGTGAGCCGCTGTTTAAAGTTTCATGAAGTTTGGTTATGTTTTGGTTAGTTTTCGTTATGTTTCCGTTGTTTTTTCCGTTTAGGTTGAATTGTAGGAAATCGATAGAAATCGATGTTTTCATGGATGAATTTTGAAATAAATTACGTAGTTGTATCGAGTAAGGTTAGGTCGTCGTATAGCGTGCTTTTTATTCGATTTGGTGATGTTTGAAAATTCTGGTTTTTGAAAGGTTGAAATTTAATCGAAAAATCGAACGTCGTAGAAATTTCGTTTATGTATTCTAAATTGTTCTTATGTATTTGGTGGTTGCGGGTATAGGTTTGTTTCGGTGAAAATGTTCGATTTAGTCGAGTTTTCGGGTATTCGGAAAAGTTACAGCAAGGGTGTAATTGAAAATTCTGGTTTTTGGAGAAAAACAGAGTTATGTATCGATACATAACAGCCATGTATCAATACGAAATGGTTTATGTATCGATACATAACCCTTATGCATCGATACATACTGTAGAATTTTAAGAAAACAGAATTTTCACTACAGCATGCGTCGACACATGCGTGCTATGTATCTATACATGTTGCCTTTTTGTATCGATACATAAGCCTATGTATTGATACATACTGAGTTGTACCAGAAAATTCTGGTTTATCGGGGAAACTTCGGAAATTCATATCTTTTGATCCGTAAGTCGGTTTTGACCCCCGTTCGAAGCGTTGGGAAGCTAACGAGATGTTCTTTCTAGGAAAAATGGTTTTGAGGTCTAAACCTGGTCCAATTAGAACAGTATTTTCGAACCGTTTCGTAGTGTCGGGCCTCCGGTTTATGTTTTTGCGTTATTTTGAAATATACCTATCTTCTTCGTTGTTTATAGGATTTAAGTGTTCTTTATGTCGAATCGAAGCTGTGGATGAGTACTTTTTGATGATGATGGAAAATATTATTTTTAGCCGACTTTTGGCCGACTTTTCCGATTAAATGTAAAGTGCGATTTGTTGTCGTTTGGCTTGATTGAGGTGAATGTGTATGGACTATATGTGATATGTATGAGATAAATGCATGACTATATAGTGACTATGTATGCATTTCAAGAGTGTCATGAGTCATTTTGTATGTGAAACATCATGATGTGCATTCTTGCATTGAGGGGTTCTAAGATGAATCCGTTGTAACGTCGTGAGCCTATGTGAAAGGTGTGAGCGATGATTACAAACGATTGTGAGCCTATGTGACAGGTGTGAGCAGTCGGGTTGTGAGCCTATGTGATAGGTGTGAGCAATCCATAAACCTTATGAGCCTATGTGATAGGTGTGAGCAATGGGTTAACGTCGTGAGCCTATGTGATAGGTGTAAGCGAATGGTTCCAACAAGTTCTTCAATTGAACTTGAGATGAAAGGAGTCGGTACCGCATTGCATCTGCATAGAGTCGCGAGTCGGTCTCTATGATTTGCATTGATCATCTTTGTATATGTGCATTGATGAATGAACATGAATATATGTATTTATGTTGAATGATAAGCATTGTGATGAATATGCTTGGTTTTGTATATATATATATGCCTTGCGATGTATATTGAGTAAGATGTGATGAATGGCGATAAGAGTTGTATCTTTGTAATGATACATTGGTGAATAAACATGTATGTGTGTTATGTTGAATGAATGGTGATGAATTGAGATGTATTGGGGATACATGTATTTGAGCATGAAAGAATATGCCTATGTGAAGGATGCGTTAATTACGGATTGTTATGCCGTGTATTTGATTTATGGTATATGCTTGGTGTTATATGTATATATACATGTATAGTGATGAGTTGTGGTGAGAATGTGGTATATGTGTATTATATGTTGAGATATATAATTATATGCAACGTTATTATGATAATATTTCTCACCCTTCTGCTATTTTATAATGCTCTACGAGGCATTGCAGAGTAGGCTTGCTGGCGGTCTTTTTGTGAAGCGTGGCTTCATGTCCGTGTTAGTCGGTTGGCTCTGATATGTAGCATCGGGTAGCTAGGATGCTTTTGATTTCCTTTTTGTGATACATTTGCATATGTATCTGGTTGATGACTTTGTGTATATACCATGACTGATGTTGATGAATCATACTGGTTGATATATGTATATATATGATGTTTATATATGTGGTTGTTATTCAATGTTTAGTTGTTCCGCTTTTATGCTAAATATTGAAATGTGGGTGTAAGGACGTAGATTCCTCGATTGATAAGTTACCCCACTATTGCATATCTTATGAGCAGGTGTTGTATGTGTTTTAATTTCATGTATGTTGTGGCATATCTCTTTTATACCATGTTATGATTATACTCTGATGAAATTTTTAATACGTGCCTAAATGATTAATTGATATATTTGGGGGTATAAAAGGGGGTGTTACAATATTCACCGAAAATTCACCAATATTATATTTAAATAAAATAAATATTCTAATAAATTTGGGGTGTTACAACGGCGACCATGGATGAATGTCAGAGAACCACCGGGATACCCAAGTTCTCTCTTCCTTAATCAATTGTTGAATTTCCCCCAACCCATCTTCCTCTAATAGACATAGATTGGCTCTTATAGTTGTTGCCTTGATATTGAAAATACCTTCTCCCAACAGAGCCTCCTGAATTTTGTAAGTTGAACCTGGTATCTCCACAACTCCTACATATGTTCTTTCAAATCTGACGAAATCCTCTTTCTGAACATTATATTGTAGATGTGCAAAGCTTGGTTTATCATTCATCAGTAAATGCTGCTTCTGTCTTGGTTCTCTACCCAAAAAACTATGCCTCTCATTTCTGTCTTGATCACCCAGCCTCGCCTTTCCACTACCTCTATGACCTCCAACTATCTGAGCATATGAAACTCCTCTTTCAAGTGGGTGTTGCTTTAACCCCGACAGATTGTGCAATTCTGAATGCTCATTTTCTTTCATGTTCACTCTGTCTCCTCTATGTTTCTCCAACACATCCTTCCTCTGAAATCTAGGAACATTGGCAAAGATCTTCTTTTCTTTGATCCAGATGTTATCTAGTTTTGTAGCTAACACTCTCTCATTCTCAACCTTCTTAAATCTTACGAACCCGTATCGTCTACCCCATTTGTCAAGTTTAGAAGGGATAACTACTTCCACCACTAGTCCATAATCCTTGAATATCTCAAACATATCTTTAGTTAAGGCTATATTCAAATCTAATAACTTTCATTAAGGCATTTTTCCAATGTAAAGGAGATAAAACACCGGGACCTGACAGTTTCAACATGGCTTTCTTTCAACATTGTTGGGATATTGTGGGAGCAGATTTTACAAGATGCATACATGAATTCTTTGAGGTTGGTAAGCTGCCTAAGGTTATGTCTTCATCTTTCCTTGTGGTGATACCTAAAAAGGAAGATCCTGCTAAGCTAGATGACTATAGACCAATAAGTCTGATCGACAGTGTATACAAAGTTATAGCCAAACTGTTAGCTGGAAGACTAAAAAGGGTGATGGATATCATTATATCTCCATCTCAAACGGCGTTTATAGCTGGTAGAAACCTGCTAGATGGGGTACTCGTTCTGAATGAAATAGTGGATTATGCAAAAAGGAGTAACAACAAAGTGTTGATTCTTAAAGTAGACTTCGCCAAGGTGTATGATTGTGTCGAATTGTCGTACATTCGTGAAGTCATGAAAATCATTGACTTTGGTAGGAAATGGATGAACTGGATGGAAGGAAGTGTTTTTAACAACTATATGTCAATCCTTGTTAATGGAAGTTCTACTAGTGATTTTGAAGTTTCGAGAGGGCTAAGACAAGATGATCCATTATCACCTTACCTTTTTGCTATTGCTGCGAAAGGAATGGCGGTTATAATGAGAAGGGATATAGCGAGGCAGATCTATAAAGGCTTCAATCTAAATCAAGAGGTTTTGTTTCACTTACTTCAATATGCAGACGACACGGTAATCGTTGGGGACACGTCTTGGAATAACTTGTGGGCGATAAAAGTTATTCTAAAGGGCTTTCACCTCATATCTGGGCTGGAGATCAACTTTAGCAAGAGCTCACTTTTTGGATTTGGTGTGGATGAGATGTTCTTAAAGGCGGCTGAGAGATTCTTGGCTTGTAAAGTTCAGTATTGTCCATTCACATTTCTTGGAGTCCATATTGGTGGTAACCATAGGCTTGTTTCCTTTTGGAAACCAGTCATTGATAAGGTTCAAGTCAGACTTGATTCTTGGAAAGGAAGGTTTATGTCAATGGGTGGTAGAACCACTCTTATCAAATCAGTCTTGACCAACCTCTCTATCCATTTTATGTCTTTCTATAAAATGCCTAATAAGGTGGTTAGGATCCTAACGACTTTGCAAAGAAGGTTTCTATGGAATGGATCAATTAACAAAAAAGGTATAGCTTGGATCAATTGGAGTCGGGTTTGCAAAGCCAAGGAGTATGGTGGTCTAGGTATTTTGGACATTAGATGCTTTAACTTAGCGATGATTGCTAAATGTCTATGGAAATGTATCAATCCTACTAATAGCTTGTGGAATGAAATTCTCGTGGGTCGTTACGGCCACTACAAGTTTGGTTTGATACAAGGAGGATTCCCAAATTATAAGGTGCAGTCTTCTCTTTAGTGGTGGGATTTATTAAACATCTCTCATTTTTTTGGAGTCGAATCATTTTATGGCTTAACTTCTTCTAAAGTGGGAAATGGAGAAGGCACTTTATTTTGGTCAACCAATTGGTGTGGTGTGGATAAGTTATCATCAGTTTTCCCAGAATTGTGGGTTGCGGTGCAAAGTCAAGATAACAGGGTAGTAGACAATGGTGGTTGGAATGGAGACCAATGGGTTTGGAACATCAATTTTGGTGCAATAGTCTTGTGTCCTCATTTACAGCAGACATAGATTTCACTGCTGGGAAGGCTGGAGGAAAGTACAATTCGCAAAGACATATTGGATGAGGTGAATTGGAATGAGGATATTGATAATGGTTACACTGTATGTTCAGGTAAAAAATTATGGTTCATTCTTCCACCTATGCTTATGGCATGGCCGATTCCACGACAATTTTCAAATCTCTGTGGCTGGCTTCTTCTCCTTTGAAAACCATCCTGTTTGGTTAGCGGTTGCTTTATAACAGATTACCGACTCGTGACAATCTACATCTTCGTGGAATTATCTCAAATGCTCATGATCTGGTATGTCCCTTCTGTTTCATGATCGAGGAAGATGTTATGCACTTGCTGATAAACTATAATAAAAGCTCAATCATTTAGCAGCGCCTTAATGTTTGGCTGGGAATTAGAGAGATTTGCGCTGCAAGTGTTCAAGATCATCTTAGACAGTGGATTCATGCCTTATGTGTGAATAAAGTGAGCCCCAAAAATGTTGTGGGATTGTGGCTGGTAATTGGTTGGTGTCAATGGTCTAATAGAAACAAAATCATGTTTAGAGATGAGATTTGGGAGGCTGATCTTGTGGTTGATAAGATCATTCATCTGTCATGGGGGTGGATTGGGAAGAAATCAAAGGAAGTTTTTACATGTAACTATTATGATTGGTTAAAATTTCCTGGTGATTTTATGTAAAGTAGTATAGTGGGGTGGAGCTACTATTGTACATGAGTTAGGATACCTTTTTGTATCCTTATAATATATTTTTGATTATTAAAAAAAAAATACTCTTAGATAGATGAGTAAGTTTTTGAAAATTCTATGTAGATTAATTGCAGTTTAATCATGACAAATCAAACGGATGTTCTATTTAATGATTGTTTAACTATGGCAAACATTTTATAAGATTCTATTTCGTCAAGGTTTTAACGTAACAAATATTGGATCATGTGCGGGAGCCCATTTTGTATGCTTTCAAAGACGGTCTTTTTCGGTGCGATTGTATTCATGTATTATTATTTTTTTCATTAATAAAATACTAATTTATAGTTTAATCTTTGCATATGCATATGGTAATCAATGAGTCAATGAGACTCTATCCTCCAACAACCCTACTTTCTTGAATGGCTTTCAAAAGACATTGTTTTAGATAATCTTAATATTCGTAAAGGCTTATTCATTTGAATTCGAGTTTTGTCTATTCATCATAGTGAAGAATTATGGGTGAAATCATTATTGCCTGGTCGTTTCTTACCATTTGCTTCTGGCCCAAAAAAACTGTGTTGGACAGTCATTTGCTATGATGGAAGTTAAGATTATTTTGGCAATGTTGGTTTCTAGGTTTAGCTTCCCTATTTCTGAGAATTGTAAGCATGCACCAATCAATTTCCTTACTATTAAGCCTAAATATGGCGTTAAAATTTGTTTGAAGCCTTTAGATTGATAAAGTTTTCTTTAATCACTAGAAACTTACACAATTGCGAGAGTCATAATTCGTACTTTAATGATAGCGTCCAACATATCAATATCGTTATTTTACCTGTTGAACTAAGATTTGTGGAGTGATAAAATTTATTTATCATTACATTTTCATACTATATAGTTGTTTTCATTGGATAAGTTTGTTTACCATTTTATGATTTATTTTGTTTGCTAAAATTTTGTAGTAAATATATATACGTGAAGCATTCATTGTAAGGATTATAATGTATACAGATTTAAAATATGAATTATAAATTATAAGCTAATTTATTTTAGCTGTGAAAGGTTCATTACATGTGATATTTGGATAAGTTTTATGGGCCTTAAGCAATGTTTTAAAAATCAAATACGTCATTAAACAAGTGAAGTAACTAGGTCACTGATTCATTAGTCGAAATATTGATTTATTAGTCGAACTGTATGACTAAATCAAATTAAACCGAATGACTCGATTGAATAAATCAATCTCTATAACAAAACTATATAATTTTTAAATTGATAGAATGTAATGACTCAATCTCCAAAAAAAAAATCACGACACTTAAATTTTTGGAAAATATCAAAATTCTACAAGACATAAAAAAAGAAGATTATTAAAAAAAAATGGAGACTAAGGAAAAAACAACAGTATACATGACAATATAAAAATTTAATGATTTAAATGGTTTGGAAAATTTCATAATCATGGTCAATGGAATGCTAATTGATAACAAAGTCTTAGTTTTAACAAAAATTTCATCAAACGGTAATACAAAATCTGTTATAGTCAACAAGTTTTTCTTCATTTCTTCATGACAATTTCATCAAAGGCTTGAACTATAATTTAAATTTTGTACATATATATATATATATATATATATATATATATATATATATATATATATATATATATATATATGAGATTGTTAACATTGTTAATGCAATAAAAGTCGGTATGATATATACTACATAATGACGATTAACAATCTCCAATATAGTGAATATCAACTCATATGATGATTAGCTGCATAATATTATATCCTAGTAATTAGGGATGTGTATTTCCTGCTTAACACTGAGAAACATGTAGCAAGCCCAAACTTTGTTTGTGCTTTTCAGTAGTGACTAGCTTGGTCAACATATCAGCTACATTTTCTGAAGTGAGAACCTTTTGAAGTAATATATGTCTTGACGACCCCAACTTTCTGATCTTATGGAACCTCGCATGAATATGATTGGTCCTAGAACAATACACTTGATTATTTTTCAAATAGATAGCACTCTAACTATCACAATTCAATTGCACTTCACTTTGCTAAACACTCAACTCTTTCATTAACCCTATAAGCCATAATGCTTCCTTGGCAGCTTCAGCTACCGCCACGTATTTTTCCTCAATTATATACATAGCTACTATTGACGTAACTAATGATTTCCAACATATAGCCCCCCGCAAGAATAAAGACATACCTTGTTGTAGAGCTTTTATCATCTAGATCACTTGCATAGTCAGAATCCACATATCACATAACTAATGGAACACTATACTCCATGTTGAACATGATACCATGATTTGTTGCACCGTTCAAGTACATTAGAATCCACTTGACGTCTTCTCAATGTTTCTTCCCTGGCTTGGACATGAGCTTGCACACTTGACTAACTGCTTGTGGATAATCCAGTCTAGTGCAAACCATAGTATACATCAAACAACCAAATGCACTGGCATAATGAATCTTAGACATATTTTCTATCTTTGAGTCTCTCTTCGAACATTGTACCAAAGAGAACTTCAAATGATTCGCCAATGGATTACTCACAGGCTTTGCTTTGCTCATGTCAAATCTGCTCAAAACACCTTCAACATAGCTTGTCTAAGACAACCATAATTCATTAGCCCCTATGTCCTTATGAATTTCCATCCCAAGAATCTTCTTTGTAGCACCCAGAACCTTCATATCAAACTCCTTAATCAACTTTGTCTTTAACTCATTTGCATCATGCGAATGGTTGGCAACAATCAACATATCATCAATATAAACTACCAAGAAATAAAAGAACCATCATCAAGGCTCCTCACATAAACACATGAATCATAATCATGCCTTCTTTAGCCAATCAGGAGCATGTATGAGTCAAAGTGCTTGTATCATTGCTTTAAAGACTACTTCAAGCCATACAAAGACCTCTTTAATTTGGAAACAAGTCTGTCATCTCTAGTATCAATGAAAGCCTTTATCATTGCCGTCGAATTTTATTTATTACCAAAAAAGGGAAAGGGAAAATATCAATAAAACCCTTAACAGAACGACTATAATATGGTTGTTGCAACTAAATCAGGATTCAAGAGTCGATTACGCAAATGGAAGGTATTAGCATCACTCATGTCTGTTGTACTCTGTAACACCCTCTTTTATTTATTATTATATTATGTATTTGGGGAAACGGAGTGTTACAATTGGTATCCGAGCAGGTCGGTCCGTCCGGCCAGGTTGTTGAGTCTGTAGAGTCGTGTTGTGTGTATGCGATATCTGTGTGAAAACACTATCGGTCTTCTTTTGTCTTACTTCTAACTTTGCAGGAGGATGAGTCCGAAATAAGTGGGGGAGAAGCTTTTGCTTCTCTGAGATGTTGGGTGTGGAGTTGTCGTTGGTGTGCGGTTGAACTCTATTGTAGTTGGTAAAGACGGTTTGTACCCCATCATGGTTTTCGGATGTCTATTAACAAATTGAGGAACTGATCACCCTCAATCTCTTGTTGATAGCATACGGGATTATGTTGGATGGGATAGACGTGTCTTTCGGCTTAAATTGTGGGATCGGAGGATGGTTGTAGTTGAGCCAAGTGCTTACGGATTGTTCTGATGAATAGATGCAGATTCTTGTCTCGAAGGAATAGTCGTTAAACGGTTGGGATGAGTCTGAGAAGATGAAGCTCAGATAGTTACGATGTTTTCAGGACTGCGTATTATTCGTAGAGTTAGTCGTGAGGAATTATTATGAAGCGTGATGTTATCATTTGAGAATGGTGGGATGTTGTAGAGTTTTGTCGTAGGAATTATATACATGATTGTTGAAGGTTGCGGGTGGGTTGAACAGGTCAAGTCGGGACTCGAGGATATAAAGAAGATTATGAAGAGGATTGTAATCTTGACATCATGAAGGATGAAGATGTTGATAAGTAACGGGTGATTCCAGTTATAAGGAGGTTGTGGAAGGGAGCATTGAGTTATGAAGCGTGGAAAACGACGATGTTGATGGAGGAGAGATTGATAGATTCATAAAGAGTCGTTTAGATACTAACGTTGGAGATGAGAAGTGAGTTTTTTGGGAATTTGGGGAAGAATTGATCGGAATGAAATTGTGTTCTTATGTTCCCAATAGTTCCTAATATGTATAACTAAGTTAAAATAAGAGTTTGGGGAATCAAAGATGAGTTTTGGTTGGGTTTTGAGTCAACTAGATGTCAAACCCGTAGCTATGTTATGGATGATTTTTGAAAACTTCAAAAATTCATAACTTGAGTTTCGAGTATCCGTTTTGGGTACCGTTCGAGGCGTTGGAAAGATAGCGCAGCGAACTTTTTGATAAAAATATGTTCCATGGAAGGAAATGATTATTTGCTGTTTAAATGGATTGGATGCTTTTGAAGGTTTATATGGTGCTTTGGTATGATCGAAAATGCGGATGCCATTGTCGTTGCGTTGTGGGTGCAGTGGTGTGATGTTTTGACTTCATGAGATTTCATGTATGTTATTGTTGAGATTTGAGTAGTGAATTAAGATTGATGTAGCGATGTTTGGTAGAGTTGCGTCCGTACACATCAAGGATAATGCGATAGACGTTATGATACCGGTCGCATGTGTTGATTCAGGTGATTGTTGGGAGTTAAGTTCATGATTGTAAAGAAAATAAAGATGTTGTGAAAGGATGTGAGAAAATGTTTTTAATGTTTGTTTCCTCGAGTAGAGAAGGGATGTGATGAGAGTCATTGTGACAGACATGTTGTTTATTTTCATGTACAGAGACATGCACTTGGAGGATTTCGAATTATGAGATCAGATAGGTATGTTGGTATAAGAATTGTATGTGTGAAGTCGTGAATTTGAATTGTTTTGGATAAGACCAAAGGATTTGAGTAATGAATCGTTTACTTGGTAAGTTGTTTATTGAGAACAAATTGAGGTTGGATATCGTCGGATTTTGAGTTAACTAGAATAACACTCTGAAGGTTGAAACTGCTAGTGTAGAGGTGTATACGGCTAGGTGCTGAGATATCTAGAAGTGCAAGTTGGATTATCCAGAATGGAAAGTTTGTACCGAAGAAGTGTTAGCGGTTGCTTCGATGTTGATTTTGCAGAATTGGGCAGAAATCTTTTAGCGGTTCAGTGTGATGTTTCTAAAAGAGAGTTTGTGTTGTAAGTGGGTAATGTAACCTTTGAAGACCAAGATGGAGGTATTCAGTAATCGCAGAAATTGAAGTGTTTAGTCGACTCGAGAGAGGTTATTATGTGACAGGCAAGATGGTTAGGATTGTTGAAGAACTATGTTTTATGTGAGCGATTATTTTGGAAATATTTATGTAGTGACTAATGTTTAAATCATATGATATTGCTTACGGCGACGATTATGAATCGTGAGATGGAGTTGAAAGAGAAACTCGCAGGATTAAATTTAATTGGTGGTGCAATTTAAGGTATTACCAAGAAGGAAATACCGAGGTGGGTTGGTGGATCTATTGAGGAAAAAATTAAGAGAATCAATGGATGAATTTAAAGTGATTAGAATGATTGGTTTTGATGTATTAAGGATAGAATGATGAATTTATGTTGATGAAGATAGTGGGATTGGATTTATGAATCGTTTTCGTATTATTAGCGTGCTTGAAAATTAAAAGAATAATGTTTGAGAAAGGACGCCGAAGGAAGATAAATATTCTGTCAGAGGTGATGAAGATGTATTAGAATTTGATGAACTATTGTTTCGATGGTTGAATGTGATGGAGAAAGTTAATGGGTAGTATATAAGCAAGGTTATGAAAGTTGTGATATTCTGTAGAGTATTGTGTTCGATTGAAATACGGGATTTATAATTGACGTTTTGGTAAGGAGCACAGATTGTGTTAGTACTAAGTCGGATGGAATTCTTCTTATGAACCGTAGACAGATGATCTGAAGAAGATAGTTATTTAATCCCTGGAGGGATTATTGAAAGTTGGGTGCATAGACGAAGGAGTGCTTGAGATAGCCATTAGTAGTTGATTGAAATAAGTGAGAGATTTTCCCATTCGATGTATTGGAATGGTCGTTTATGATACTTTGTATATTAAGAAGTGTAGAAACCGCGTTGTGGTTTAACTCCGATGAGAGCGTTGTATTCAAACTTGGGAATTTCGGTAGATGGCTAAAACAAGGAAGTTACCTTAGTAAGGGTAGTGTATGTTTGGCCTTTTGGAAAGAGTTGGATTTGAAGGCGTGAGGAGTGGATGAGAGAGTTGTATCTGGACTCGTTTCTGTTGGTGCGTTTTCGAGGACGAAAACATTCTAAGTGGGGAAGAGTTGTAACGCCCTCTTTTATTTATTTTATTATTTATAGAGTCTAATTAATTAATTTGACTAATTGGGGTGATGATTTATGAATTATTGTGTTTTGTGATGAATTGCGTGATGTTGATGATGGTATATAATAATATAGTTAGTTAATTATTATTATTATTGTTATTAGAAATTATAATAAAAGGGGATTAGTGGTATATTGTTATAAAAATAAAATATAAGTTGAGAAGGGTAGAATTGGAATAACTTGGGATATTAGGGGTCCTAATGTTATTATTGGAATATGAGAAATATAATATAGGGAGAATAGAGTTAGATCGTAACATTGGTACGATCATTTGGGAAAAGGCTGGCTGAGAAGTGTGAAGAACGGAACGTAGAGAGAAGAGAAAGAAAGGAATGTAACATTCTGCAAACCCTTTGAGTTAGAGCCTCCAGTTACAAGGTAAGGGGGGACTAACATTTTATAATGGGATTGATAATGTATGTTTGGGGTTAGGGTTGTTTAGGGATGTTTTGAGTTGATTATGAATTGATGTAATAGGGTTGTATATGTTTGTTGATAATGTTGTTAAATGTTAATTTGTGTTGAATTAATGAATGGGGATGAGTTTTGATGGCATAATGTTGTTAGAATTGATATTGGTTGATAGGTTTAGAGTGAAATGACATAAAGTAATTGACCAATAATAAGTGATTTTCAAAATAAGCTATTTGAACATGTTGGGGAATGTTTGACATAATTTTAAGTTGAAAAAAAAAAAAAGTTTAAGAGTGAAATTCCGTAATGGGATCGCAGGAGACTGAAGAAGTGTATTGACCGACTTGTTTGGGCATATCTTGAGTTCCGTAAGTCCGTTTGAGGTCCCGTTCGAAGCGTTAGAAAGCTAACGCTTTAATGTTTATGTTTTTGTGGAGAAATTAAGTCCAGGAGTTCTTCAATAGTAGTGGTTACCTTGTTTTTATACCATAAATGTTGGCAATTTCGGTCATGCGTTGGTCATTTTGTTTCGAGTGTAACTGGAGCATCGTAAGTTCGTTTGGGGTGGAGTCAGTTGCGTTGGAAAGAGGACTTAATGAACTTTCCAACTGGAAAGTTTCAGAATTTTATCATAAGTATATAAGTTTTGGAATCATTTTGAAGTTAGACAAAATATTCTGCCCGATGTGAGTATGTGTTCTTATGGTTTGATTAAACTGAACTGATTGGTGTATTAGGACTTAAAATAAAATTCATATCCTTGAAATAGACTCTCTAAGCTTTCTGGAACATATTCATTTACGTGATTCCGACTTCGTTTGATATTTTAAATAATTATTTGAATATGATTGTGTCGATCGTTGGTAGTTGTGTTACACATTTGGGCGAATCAAATGATGTATAAAATGATGTTGGGAGTAATTATTTACTTGATGAATTAAATTATGTTATTTTTGATGTTTGTTGTTGAGGGCGTATGCCTTGGGTCTTTGTACCAATATTGATGATGTTGTTGTTGATGACGTTGTTAAAGGCTTATGCCTTGGGCCATTGTGCCAATTGTTGATTGTTGATGTTTTTGAGCTGATTTCATTTGGCATGATTACATATGCATTTTTGAGGGCTTATGCCCTGTTGTTGGCCTGGATTGGCACTGTTGAAGGCTTATGCCTTGGATCCTTATTTAAGGAAAAATGTTGAGGGCTTATGCCCTGGGTACCACATGCATGATTGCACTTGCATTTCATATGATGTTGATGTTAATTGTTGATGCTGCTAAATGTTATAAATTGTTGATGCTGCTAATTGTTGATGATGTTGTAAACTGTTGATAAATATGAATAATAATGTGTAGTTGATGTTGTATGGTTGCTGTTATATGTGGTGTTGATTTTGATGTCAGTTGTTAACTACACATACGTGATAAATTGCTATTGTTGCTATAATATGGTAATATATTGTTGTTATTGATAACATGCATTATGTGTTGTTATTGGTGAAGGATTGTAAGTTGCTGAACATGATAATTCCTTACTATGTTATCATTTTATTATGAATTGTGAAATCTCACCCTTTCTGCTTGAATGTTACCTCTTACGTGGGTAACGTGCAGATTCATTGGAGTAGTTGCTGCTTGAGTTCGGAGTCTCTTGTGTCTTTGTTTAGGAGTCTGCTCTGATACGTAACGGGATGAGTCTTGTTTAGTTATTTTTATTCCTATTTTGTTACGTATTAGATTTTTAAACATATTATGAAGAAGTTGTTTATTAATTGTAATGAAGGCCTTAGTGCCATTTGAGTGGAAGATGGTGATGTGATAAATAAAAATATATTTTTCTGCTGCAGTTTGTATAAACCTTTACAAAGGAATTTTTATGGAAATAATAAAGTATTATTTTTATAGTTACTATTATTATAAAGTCGAAAGGAATGTAATATCCTGTATTTTATGAAAACTCTGATAAGTGCTATTATAATTAATATTATATTATGTATTTGGGGAAACGGGGTGTTACAATTGGTATCAGAGCAGATCAGTCCGTCCGGCCAGGTTCTTGAGTCTGTAGAGTCGTGTTGTGTGTATGCGATATCTGTGTGAAAACATTATCGGTCTTCTTTTGTCATACTTCTAACTTTGCAGGAGGGTGAGTCCGAAATAAGTGGGGGAGAAGCTTTTGCTTCTTTGAGATGTTGGGTGTAGAGTTGCCGTTGGTGCGCGGTTGAACTCTATTGTAGTTGGTAAAGACGGTTTGTACTCCATCATGGTTTTCAGATGTCTATTAACAAATTGAAGAAACTGATCACCCTCAATCTCTTGTTGATAGCATACGGGATTATGTTGGATGGGATAGACGTGTCTTTCGGCTTAAATTGTGGGATCGGAGGATGGTTGTAGTTGAGCCAAGTGCTTACGGATCGTTCTGATGAATAGATGCAGATTCCTGTCTCGAAGGAATAGTCGCTAAACGGTTGGGATGAGTCTGAGAAGATGAAGCTCAGATAGTTGTGATGTTTTCAGGACTGCGTATTATTCGTAGCGTTAGTCGTGTGGAATTATTATGAAGCGTGAAGTTATCATTTGAGAATGGTGGGATGTTGTAGTGTTTTGTCGTTGGAATTATATACATGATTGTTGAAGGTTGCGTGTGGGTTGAACAGGTCAAGTCGGGACTCGAGGATATAAAGAAGATTATGAAGAGGATTGTAATCTTGGCATCATGAAGGATGAAGATGTTGATAAGTAACGGGTGATTCCAGTTATAAGGAGGTTGTGGAAGGGAGCATTGAGTTGTGAAGCATGGAAAACGACGATGTTGATGGAGGAGAGATTGATAAATTCAGAAAGAGTCGTTTAGATACTAACGTTGGAGATGAGAAGTGAGTTTTTTTGGGAATTTGGGGAAGAATTGATCGGAATGAAACTGTGTTCTTATGTTCCCAATAGTTCCTAATATGTATAACTAAGTTAAAATAAGAGTTTGGGGAATCAAAGATGAGTTTTGGTTGGGTTTTGAGTCAACTAGATGTCAAACCCGTAGCTATGTTATGGATGATTTTTGAAAACTTCGAAAATTCATAACTTGAGTTTCGAGTATCCGTTTTGGGTGCCGTTCGAGGCGTTGGAAAGCTAGCGCAGCGAACTTTTTGATAAAAATATGTTCCATGGAAGGAAATGATTATTTGCTGTTTACATGGATTGGATGCTTTTGAAGGTTTATACGGTGCTTTGGTATGATCGAAAATGCGGATGCCATTGTCGTTGCGTTGTGGGTGCAGTGGTGTGATGTTTTGACTTCATGAGATTTCATGTATGTTATTGTTGAGATTTGAGTAGTGAATTAAGATTGATGTAGCGATGTTTGGTAGAGTTGCGTCCGTACACATCAAGGATAATGCGATAGACGTTATGATACCGGTCGCATGTGTTGATTTAGGTGATTGTTGGGAGTTAAGTTCATGATTGTAAAGAAAATAAAGATGTTGTGAAAGGATGTGAGAAAATGTTTTTAATGTTTGTTTCCTCGAGTAGAGAAGGGATGTGATGAGAGTCACTGTGACAGACATGTTGTTTATTTTCATTTACAGAGACATGCACTTGGAGGATTTCGAATTATGAGATCAGATAAGTATGTTAGTATATGAGTTGTATGTGTGAAGTCGTGAATTTGAATTGTTTTGGATATGACCAAAGGATTTGAGACCGTGTTAATGAATCGTTTACTTGGTAAGTTGTTTATTGAGAACAAATTGAGGTTGGATATCGTCGGATTTTGAGTTAACTAGAATAACACTCTGAAGGTTGAAACTGCTAGTGTAGAGGTGTATACGGCTAGGTGCTGAGATATCTAGAAGTGCAAGTTGGATTATCCAGAATGGAAAGTTTGTACCGAAGAAGTGTTAGCGGTTGCTTCGATGTTGATTTTGCAGAATTGGGCAGAAATCTTTTAGCGGTTCAGTGTGATGTTTCTAAAAGAGAGTTTGTGTTGTAAGTGGGTAATGTAACCTTTGAAGACCAAGATGGAGGTATTCAGTAATCGCAGAAATTGAAGTGTTTAGTCGACTCGAGAGAGGTTATTATGTGACAGACAAGATGGTTAGGATTGTTGAAGAACTATGTTTTATGTGAGCGATTATTTTGGAAATATTTATGTAGTGACTAATGTTTAAATCATATGATATTGCTTACGGCGACGATTATGAATCGTGAGATGGAGGTGATAGAGAAACTCGCAGGATTAAATTTAATTGGTGGTGCAATTTAAGGTATTACCAAGAAGGAAATACCGAGGTGGGTTGGTGGATCTATTGAGGAAAAAATTAAGAGAATCAATGGATGAATTTAAAGTGATTAGAATGATTGGTTTTGATGTATTAAGGATAGAATGATGAATTTATGTTGATGAAGATAGTGGGATTGGATTTATGAATCGTTTTCGTATTATTAGCGTGCTTGAAAATTAAAAGAATAATGTTTGAGAAAGGACGCCGAAGGAAGATAAATATTTTGTCAGAGGTGATGAAGATGTATTAGAATTTGATGAACTATTGTTTCGATGGTTGAATGTGATGGAGAAAGTTAATGGGTAGTATATAAGCAAGGTTATGAAAGTTGTGATATTCTGTAGAGTATTGTGTTCGATTGAAATACGGGATTTATAATTGACGTTTTGGTAAGGAGCACAGATTGTGTTAGTACTAAGTCGGATGGAATTCTTCTTATGAACCGTAGACAGATGATCTGAAGAAGATAGTTATTTAATCCCTGGAGGGATTATTGAAAGTTGGGTGCATAGACGAAGGAGTGCTTGAGATAGCCATTAGTAGTTGATTGAAATAAGTGAGAGATTTTCCCATTCGATGTATTGGAATGGTCGTTTATGATACTTTGTATATTAAGAAGTGTAGCAACCGCGTTGTGGTTTAACTCCGATGAGAGCGTTGTATTCAAACTTGGGAATTTCGGTAGATGGCTAAAACAAGGAAGTTACCTTAGTAAGGGTAGTGTATGTTTGGCCTTTTGGAAAGAGTTGGATTTGAAGGCGTGAGGAGTGGATGAGAGAGTTGTATCTGGACTCGTTTCTGTTGGTGCGTTTTCGAGGACGAAAACATTCTAAGTGGGGAAGAGTTGTAACGCCCTCTTTTATTTATTTTATTATTTATAGAGTCTAATTAATTAATTTGACTAATTGGGGTGATGATTTATGAATTATTGTGTTTTGTGATGAATTGCGTGATGTTGATGATGGTATATAATAATATAGTTAGTTAATTATTATTATTATTGTTATTAGAAATTATAATAAAAGGGGATTAGTGGTATATTGTTATAAAAATAAAATATAAGTTGAGAAGGGTAGAATTGGAATAACTTGGGATATTAGGGGTCCTAATGTTATTATTGGAATATGGGAAATATAATATAGGGAGAATAGAGTTAGATCGTAACATTGGTACGATCATTTGGGAAAAGGCTGGCTGAGAAGTGTGAAGAACGGAACGTAGAGAGAAGAGAAAGAAAGGAATGTAACATTCTGCAAACCCTTTGAGTTAGAGCCTCCAGTTACAAGGTAAGGGGGGACTAACATTTTATAATGGGATTGATAATGTATGTTTGGGGTTAGGGTTGTTTAGGGATGTTTTGAGTTGATTATGAATTGATGTAATAGGGTTGTATATGTTTGTTGATAATGTTGTTAAATGTTAATTTGTGTTGAATTAATGAATGGGGATGAGTTTTGATGGCATAATGTTGTTAGAATTGATATTGGTTGATAGGTTTAGAGTGAAATGACATAAAGTAATTGACCAATAATAAGTGATTTTCAAAATAAGCTATTTGAACATGTTGGGGAATGTTTGACATAATTTTAAGTTGAAAAAAAAAAAAAGTTTAAGAGTGAAATTCCGTAATGGGATCGCAGGAGACTGAAGAAGTGTATTGACCGACTTGTTTGGGCATATCTTGAGTTCCGTAAGTCCGTTTGAGGTCCCGTTCGAAGCGTTAGAAAGCTAACGCTTTAATGTTTATGTTTTTGTGGAGAAATTAAGTCCAGGAGTTCTTCAATAGTAGTGGTTACCTTGTTTTTATACCATAAATGTTGGCAATTTCGGTCATGCGTTGGTCATTTTGTTTCGAGTGTAACTGGAGCATCGTAAGTCCGTTTGGGGTGGAGTCAGTTGCGTTGGAAAGAGGACTTAATGAACTTTCCAACTGGAAAGTTTCAGAATTTTATCATAAGTATATAAGTTTTGGAATCATTTTGAAGTTAGACAAAATATTCTGCCAGGTGTGAGTATGTGTTCTTATGGTTTGATTAAACTGAACTGATTGGTGTATTAGGTCTTAAAATAAAATTCATATCCTTGAAATAGACTCTCTAAGCTTTCCGGAACATATTCATTTACGTGATTCCGACTTCGTTTGATATTTTAAATAATTATTTGAATATGAATGTGTCGATCGTTGGTAGTTGTGTTACGCATTTGGGCGAATCAAATGATGTATAAAATGATGTTGGGAGTAATTATTTACTTGATGAATTAAATTATGTTATTATTGATGTTTGTTGTTGAGGGCGTATGCCTTGGGTCTTTGTACCAATATTGATGATGTTGTTGTTGATGACGTTGTTAAAGGCTTATGCCTTGGGCCATTGTGCCAATTGTTGATTGTTGATGTTTTTGAGCTGATTTCATTTGGCATGATTACATATGCATTTTTGAGGGCTTATGCCCTGTTGTTGGCCTGGATTGGCACTGTTGAAGGCTTATGCCTTGGATCCTTATTTAAGGAAAAATGTTGAGGGCTTATGCCCTGGGTACCACATGCATGATTGGACTTGCATTTCATATGATGTTGATGTTAATTGTTGATGCTGCTAAATGTTATAAATTGTTGATGCTGCTAATTGTTGATGATGTTGTAAACTGTTGATAAATATGAATAATAATGTGTAGTTGATGTTGTATGGTTGATGTTATATGTGTTGTTGATTTTGATGTCAGTTGTTAACTACACATACGTGATAAATTGCTATTGTTGCTATAATATGATAATATATTGTTGTTATTGATAACATGCATTGTGTGTTGTTATTGGTGAAGGATTGTAAGTTGCTGAACATGATAATTCCTTACTATGTTATCATTTTATTATGAATTGTGAAATCTCACCCTTTCTGCTTGAATGTTACCTCTTACGTGGGTAACGTGCAGATTCATTAGAGTAGTTGCTGCTTGAGTTCGGAGTCTCTTGTGTCTTTGTTTAGGAGTCTGCTCTGATACGTAACGGGATGGGTCTTGTTTAGTTATTTTTATTCCTATTTGGTGACGTATTAGATTTTGAAACATATTATGAAGAAGTTGTTTATTAATTGTAATGAAGGCCTTAGTGCCATTTGAGTGGAAGATGGTGATGTGATAAAAAAAAAAATATTTTTCCGCTGCAGTTTGTATAAACCTTTACAAAGGAATTTTTATGGAATTAGTAAAGTATTATTTTTATAGTTACTATTATTATAAAGTCGAAAGGAATGTAATATCCTGTATTTTATGAAAACTCTGATAAGTGCTATTATAATTAATATTATATTATGCATTTGGGGAAACAGGGTGTTACAATTGGTATCAGAGCAGGTCGGTCGGTCCGGCCAGGTTGTTGAGTCTGTAGAGTCGTGTTGTGTGTATGCGATATCTGTGTGAAAACACTATCGGTCTTCTTTTGTCATACTTCTAACTTTGCAGGAGGATGAGTCCGAAATAAGTGGGGGAGAAGCTTTTGCTTCTTTGAGATGTTGGGTGTGGAGTTGCCGTTGGTGCGTGGGTGAACTCTATTGTAGTTGGTAAAGACGGTTTGTACCCCATCATGGTTTTCAGATGTCTATTAATAAATTGTGGAACTGATCACCCTCAATCTCTTGTTGATAGCATACGGGATTATGTTGGATGGGATAGACGTGTCTTTCAGCTTAAATTGCGGGACCGGAGGATGGTTGTAGTTGAGCCAAGTGCTTACGGATCGTTCTGATGAATAGATGCAGATTCTTGTCTCGAAGGAATAGTCGCTAAACGGTTGGGATGAGTCTGAGAAGATGAAGCTCAGATAGTTGTGATGTTTTCAGGACTGCGTATTATTCGTAGCGTTAGTCGTGTGGAATTATTATGAAGCGTGATGTTATCATTTGAGAATGGTGGGATGTTGTAGTGTTTTGTCGTTGGAATTACATACATGATTGTTGAAGGTTGCGGGTGGGTTGAACAGGTCAAGCCGGGACTCGAGGATATAAAGAAGATTATGAAGAGGATTGTAATCTTGGCATCATGAAGGATGAAGATGTTGATAAGTAACGGGTGATTCCAGTTATAAGGAAGTTGTGGAAGGGAGCATTGAGTTGTGAAGCGTGGAAAACGACGATGTTGATGGAGGAGAGATTGATAGATTCATAAAGAGTCGTTTAGATACTAACGTTGGAGATGAGAAGTGAGTTTTTTGGGAATTTGGGGAAGAATTGATCGGAATGAAACTGTGTTCTTATGTTCCCAATAGTTCCTAATATGTATAACTAAGTTAAAATAAGAGTTTGGGGAATCAAAGATGAGTTTTGGTTGGGATTTGAGTGAACTAGATGTCAAACCCGTAGCTATGTTATGGATGATTTTTGAAAACTTCAAAAATTCATAACTTGAGTTTCGAGTATCCGTTTTGGGTGCCGTTCGAGGCGTTGGAAAGCTAGCGCAGCGAACTTTTTGATAAAAATATGTTCCATGGAAGGAAATGATTATTTGCTGTTTAAATGGATGGGATGCTTTTGAAGGTTTATACGGTGCTTTGGTATGATCGAAAATGCGGATGCCATTGTCGTTGCGTTGTGGGTGCAGTGGTGTGATGTTTTGACTTCATGATATTTCATGTATGTTATTGTTGAGATTTGAGTAGTGAATTAAGATTGATGTAGTGATGTTTGGTAGAGTTGCGTCCGTACACATCAAGGATAATGCGATAGACGTTATGATACCGGTCGCATGTGTTGATTCAGGTGATTGTTGGGAGTTAAGTTCATGATTGTAAAGAAAATAAAGATGTTGTGAAAGGATGTGAGAAAATGTTTTTAATGTTTGTTTCCTCGAGTAGAGAAGGGATGTGATGAGAGTCACTGTGACAGACATGTTGTTTATTTTCATGTACAGAGACATGCACTTGGAGGATTTCGAATTATGAGATCAGATAGGTATGTTGGTATAAGAATTGTATGTGTGAAGTCGTGAATTTGAATTGTTTTGGATAAGACCAAAGGATTTGAGGCCGTGTTAATGAATCGTTTACTTGGTATGTTGTTTAGTGAGAACAAATTGAGGTTGGATATCGTCGAATTTTGAGTTAACTAGAATAACACTCTGAAGGCTGAAACTGCTAGTGTAGAGGTGTATACGGCTAGGTGATGAGATATCTAGAAGTGCAAGTTTGATTATCCAGAATGGAAAGTTTGAACCGAAGAAGTGTTAGCGGTTGCTTCGATGTTGATTTTGCATCATTGGGCAGAAATCTTTTAGTGGTTCAGTGTGATGTTTCTAAAAGAGAGTTTGTGTTGTAAGTGGGTAATGTAACCTTTGAAGACCAAGATGGAGGTATTCAGTAATCGCAGAAATTGAAGTGTTTAGTCGACTCGAGAGAGGTTATTATGTGACAGACAAGATGGTTAGGACTGTTGAAGAACTATGTTTTATGTGAGCGATTATTTTGGAAATATTTATGTAGTGACTAATGTTTAAATCATATGATATTGCTTACGGCGACGATTATGAATCGTGAGATGGAGTTGATAGAGAAACTCGCAGGATTAAATTTAATTGGTGGTGCAATTTAAGGTATTACCAAGAAGGAAATACTGAGGTGGGTTGGTGGATCTATTGAGGAAAAAATTAAGAGAATCAATGGATGAATTTAAAGTGATTAGAATGATTGGTTTTGATGTATTAAGGATAGAATGATGAATTTATGTTGATGAAGATAGTGGGATTGGATTTATGAATCATTTTCGTATTATTAGCGTGCTTGAAAATTAAAAGAATAATGTTTGAGAAAGGACGCCGAAGGAAGATAAATATTCTGTCAGAGGTGATGAAGATGTATTAGAATTTGATGAACTATTGTTTCGATGGTTGAATGTGATGGAGAAAGTTAATGGGTAGTATATCAGCAAGGTTATGAAAGTTGTGATATTCTGTAGAGTATTGTGTTCGATTGAAATACGGGATTTATAATTGACGTTTTGGTAAGGAGCACAGATTGTGTTAGTACTAAGTCGGATGGAATTCTTCTTATGAACCGTAGACAGATGATCTGAAAAAGAGAGTTATTTAATCCCTAGAGGGATTATTGAAAGTGGGTGCATAGACTAAGGAGTGCTTGAGATAGCCATTAGTAGTTGATTGAAATAAGTGAGAGATTTTCCCATTCGATGTATTGGAATGGTCGTTTATGATACTTTGTATATTAAGAAGTGTAGAAACCGCGTTGTGGTTTAACTCCGATGAGAGCGTTGTATTCAAACTTGGGAATTTCGGTAGATGGCTAAAACAAGGAAGTTACCTTAGTAAGGGTAGTGTATGTTTGGCCTTTTGGAAAGAGTTGGATTTGAAGGCGTGAGGAGTGGATGAGAGAGTTGTATCTGGACTCGTTTCTGTTGGTGCGTTTTCGAGGACGAAAACATTCTAAGTGGGGGAGAGTTGTAACGCCCTCTTTTATTTATTTTATTATTTATAGAGTCTAATTAATTAATTTGACTAATTGTGGTGATGATTTATGAATTATTGTGTTTTGTGATGAATTGCGTGATGTTGATGATGGTATATAATAATATAGTTAGTTAATTGTTATTATTATTGTTATTAGAAATTATAATAAAAGGGAATTAGTGGTATATTGTTATAAAAATAAAATATAAGTTGAGAAGGGTAGAATTGGAATAACTTGGGATATTAGGGGTCCTAAGGTTATTATTGGAATATGGGAAATATAATATAGGGAGAATAGAGTTAGATCGTAACATTGGTACGATCATTTGGGAAAAGGCTGGCTGAGAAGTGTGAAGAACGGAACGTAGAGAGAAGAGAAAGAAAGGAATGTAACACTCTGCAAACCCTTTGAGTTAGAGCCTCCAGTTACAAGGTAAGGGGGGACTAACATTTTATAATGGGACTGATAATGTATGTTTGGGGTTAGGGTTGTTTAGGGATGTTTTGAGTTGATTATGAAATGATGTAATAGGGTTGTATATGTTTGTTGATAATGTTTTTAAATGTTAATTTGTGTTGAATTGATGAATGAGGATGAGTTTTGATGGCATAATGTTGTTAGAATTGATATTGGTTGATAGGTTTAGAGTGAAATAACAAAAAGTAATTGACCAATAATAAGTGATTTTTAAAATAAGCTATTTGAACATGTTGGGGAATGTTTGACATAATTTTAAGTTGAAAAAAAAAATAAGTTTAAGAGTGAAATTCCGTTATGGGATCGCAGGAGACTGTAGAAGTGTATTGACCGACTTGTTTTGGGCATATCTTGAGTTCCGTAAGTCTGTTTGAGGTCCCGTTCAAAGCGTTAGAAAGCTAACGCGATAATATTTATGTTTATGTGGAGAAATTAAGTCCAGGAGTTCTTCAATAGTAGTGGTTACCTTGTTTTTATACCATAAATGTTGGTGATTTCGGTCATGCGTTGGTCATTTTGTTTCGAGTGTAACTGGAGCGTCGTAAGTCCGTTTGGGATGGCGTCAGTTGCGTTGGAAAGAGGACTTAATGACCTTTCCAACTGGAAAGTTTCGGAATTTTATCATAAGTATACAAGTTTTGGCATCATTTTGAAGTTAGACAAAATATTCTGCCCGGTGTGAGTATGTGTTCTTATGGTTTGATTAAACTGAACTGATTGGTGTATTAGGTCTTAAAATAAAATTCATATCCTTGAAATAGACTCTCTAAGATTTCCGGAACATATTCATTTGCGTGATTCCGACTTCGTTTGATATTTTAAATAATTATTTGAATATGATTGTGTCGATCGTTGGTTGTTGTGTTACGCATTTGGGCGAATCAAATGATGTATAAAATGATGTTGGGAGTAATTATTTACTTGATGAAATAAATTATGTTATTGTTGATGTTTTTTTTTTAGGGCTTATGCCTTGGGTCTTTGTACCAATATTGATGATGTTGTTGTTGATGACGTTGTTGAAGGCTTATGCCTTGCCATTGTGCCAAATGTTGATTGTTGATGTTTTTGAGTTGATTTCATTTGGCATGATTACATATGCATTGTTGAGGGCTTATGCCCTGTTGTTGGCCTGGATTAGTACTGTTGAAGGCTTATGCCTTGGATCCTTATTTAAGGAAAAATGTTGAGGGCTTATGCCCTGGGTACCACATGCATGATTGCACTTGCATTTCATATGATGTTGATGTTAATTGTTGATGCTGCTAAATGTTATAAATTGTTGATGCTGCTAATTGTTGATGATGTTGTAAACTGTTGATAAATATGAATAATAATATGTAGTTGATGTTGTATGGTTGCTGTTATATGTGGTGTTGATTTTGATGTCAGTTGTTAACTACACATACGTGATAAATTGCTATTGTTGCTATAATATGATAATATATTGTTGTTATTGATAACATGCATTATGTATTGTTATTGGTGAAGGATTGTAAGTTGCTGAACATGATAATACCTTACTATGTTATCATTTTATTATGAATTATGAAATCTCACCCTTTCTGCTTGAATGTTACCTCTTACGTGGGTAACGTGCAGATTCATTGGAGTAGTTGCTGCTTGAGTTCGGAGTCTCTTGTGTCTTTGTGTAGGAGTCTGCTCTGATACGTAACGGGATGAGTCTTGTTTAGTTGTTTTTATTCCTATTTTGTTAAGTTTTAGATTTTGAAACATATTATGAAGAAGTTGTTTATTTGTTGTAATGAAGGCCTTAGTGCCATTTGAGTGGAAGATGGTGATGTGATAAAAAAAAAATATTTTTCCGATGCAGTTTGTATAAACCTTTACAAAGGAATTTTTATGGAATTGATAAAGTATTATTTTTATAGTTACTATTATTATAAAGTCGAAAGGAATGTAATATCCCGTATTTTATGAAAACTCTGATAAGTGCTATTATAATTAATACTATATTATGTATTTGGGGAAACGGGGTGTTACACTTGGTATCAGAGCAGGTCGGTCCGTCCGGCCAGGTTGTTGAGTTTGTAGAGTCGTGTTGTGTGTATGCGATATCTGTGTGAAAACACTATCGGTCTTCTTTTGTCTTACTTCTAACTCTGCAGGAGGATGAGTCCGAAATAAGTGGGGGAGAAGCTTTTACTTCTTTGAGATGTTGGGTGCCGTTCGAGGCGTTGGAAAGCTAGCGCAGCGAACTTTTTGATAAAAATATGTTCCATGGAAGGAAATGATTATTTGCTGTTTAAATGGATTGGATGCTTTTGAAGGTTTATACGGTGCTTTGGTATGATCGAAAATGCGGATGCCATTGTCGTTGCGTTGTGGGTGCAGTGGTGTGATGTTTTGACTTCATGATATTTCATGTATGTTATTGTTGAGATTTGAGTAGTGAATTAAGATTGATGTAGCGATGTTTGGTAGAGTTGCGTCCGTACACATCAAGGATAATGCGATAGACGTTATGATACCGGTCGCATGTGTTGATTCAGGTGATTGTTGGGAGTTAAGTTCATGATTGTAAAGAAAATAAAGATGTTGTGAAAGAATGTGAGAAAATGTTTTTAATGTTTGTTTCCTCGAGTAGAGAAGGGATGTGATGAGGGTCACTGTGACAGACATGTTGTTTATTTTCATGTACAGAGACATGCACTTGGAGGATTTCAAATTATGAGATCAGATAGGTATGTTGGTATAAGAATTGTATGTGTGAAGTCGTGAATTTGAATTGTTTTGGATAAGACCAAAGGATTTGAGACCGTGTTAATGAATCGTTTACTTGGTATGTTGTTTAGTGAGAACAAATTGAGGTTGGATATCGTCGGATTTTGAGTTAACTAGAATAACACTCTGAAGGTTGAAACTGCAAGTGTAGAGGTGTATACGGCTAGGTGCTGAGATATCTAGAAGTGCAAGTTGGATTATCCAGAATGGAAAGTTTGAACCGAAGAAGTGTTAGCGGTTGCTTCGATGTTGATTTTGCAGAATTGGGCAGAAATCTTTTAGTGGTTCAGTGTGATGTTTCTAAAAGAGAGTTTGTGTTGTAAGTGGGTAATGTAACCTTTGAAGACCAAGATGGAGGTATTCAGTAATCGCAGAAATTGAAGTGTTTAGTCGACTCGAGAGAGGTTATTATGTGACAGACAAGATGGTTAGGACTGTTGAAGAACTATGTTTTATGTGAGCGATTATTTTGGAAATATTTATGTAGTGACTAATGTTTAAATCATATGA
The DNA here is from genome assembly GCA_022829125.1 of Lathyrus tuberosus. Lineage (NCBI taxonomy): Eukaryota > Viridiplantae > Streptophyta > Magnoliopsida > Fabales > Fabaceae > Lathyrus > Lathyrus tuberosus. The sequence continues at coordinate 50,956 of JALAZF010000491.1, read as the reverse complement.
TATTGCTTACGGCGACGATTATGAATCGTGAGATGGAGTTGATAGAGAAACTCGCAGGATTAAATTTAATTGGTGGTGCAATTTAAGGTATTACCAAGAAGGAAATACCGAGGTGGGTTGGTGGATCTATTGAGGAAAAAATTAAGAGAATCAATGGATGAATTTAAAGTGATTAGAATGATTGGTTTTGATGTATTAAGGATAGAATGATGAATTTATGTTGATGAAGATAGTGGGATTGGATTTATGAATCGTTTTCATATTATTAGCGTGCTTGAAAATTAAAAGAATAATGTTTGAGAAAGGACGCCGAAGGAAGATAAATATTTTGTCAGAGGTGATGAAGATGTATTAGAATTTGATGAACTATTGTTTCGATGGTTGAATGTGATGGAGAAAGTTAATGGGTAGTATATAAGCAAGGTTATGAAAGTTGTGATATTCTGTAGAGTATTGTGTTCGATTGAAATACGGGATTTATAATTGACGTTTTGGTAAGGAGCACAGATTGTGTTAGTACTAAGTCGGATGGAATTCTTCTTATGAACCGTAGACAGATGATCTAAAGAAGATAGTTATTTAATCCCTGGAGGGATTATTGAAAGTTGGGTGCATAGACGAAGGAGTGCTTGAGATAGCCATTAGTAGTTGATTGAAATAAGTGAGAGATTTTCCCATTCGATGTATTGGAATGGTCGTTTATGATACTTTGTATATTAAGAAGTGTAGAAACCGCGTTGTGGTTTAACTCCGATGAGAGCGTTGTATTCAAACTTGGGAATTTCGGTAGATGGCTAAAACAAGGAAGTTACCTTAGTAAGGGTAGTGTATGTTTGGCCTTTTGGAAAGAGTTGGATTTGAAGGCGTGAGGAGTGGATGAGAGAGTTGTATCTGGACTCGTTTCTGTTGGTGCGTTTTTGAGGACGAAAACATTCTAAGTGGGGGAGAGTTGTAACGCCCTCTTTTATTTATTTTATTATTTATACAGTCTAATTAATTAATTTGACTAATTGTGGTGATGATTTATGAATTATTGTGTTTTGTGATGAATTGCGTGATGTTGATGATGGTATATAATAATATAGTTAGTTAATTGTTATTATTATTGTTATTAGAAATTATAATAAAAGGGGATTAGTGGTATATTGTTATAAAAATAAAATATAAGTTGAGAAGGGTAGAATTGGAATAACGTGGGATATTAGGGGTCCTAAGGTTATTATTGGAATATGGGAAATATAATATAGGGGGAATAGAGTTAGATCGTAACATTGGTACGATCATTTGGGAAAAGGCTGGCTGAGAAGTGTGAAGAACGGAACGTAGAGAGAAGAGAAAGAAAGGAATGTAACACTCTGCAAACCCTTTGAGTTAGAGCCTCCAGTTACAAGGTAAGGGGGGACTAACATTTTATAATGGGACTGATAATGTATGTTTGGGGTTAGGGTTGTTTAGGGATGTTTTGAGTTGATTATGAATTGATGTAATAGGGTTGTATATGTTTGTTGATAATGTTTTTAAATGTTAATTGGTGTTGAATTGATGAATGAGGATGAGTTTTGATGGCATAATGTTGTTAGAATTGATATTGGTTGATAGGTTTAGAGTGAAATAACAAAAAGTAATTGACCAATAATAAGTGATTTTCAAAATAAGCTATTTGAACATGTTGGGGAATGTTTGACATAATTTTAAGTTGAAAAAAAAAATAAGTTTAAGAGTGAAATTCCGTTATGGGATCGCAGGAGACTGTAGAAGTGTATTGACCGACTTGTTTTGGGCATATCTTGAGTTCCGTAAGTCCGTTTGAGGTCCCGTTCAAAGCGTTAGAAAGCTAACACGATAATATTTATGTTTATGTGGAGAAATTAAGTCTAGGAGTTCTTCAATAGTAGTGGTTACCTTGTTTTTATACCATAAATGTTGGCGATTTCGGTCATGCGTTGGTCATTTTGTTTCGAGTGTAACTGGAGCGTCGTAAGTTCGTTTGGGATGGTGTCAGTTGCATTGGAAAGAGGACTTAATGACCTTTCCAACTGGAAAGTTTAGGAATTTTATCATAAGTATTTAAGTTTTGGCATCATTTTGAAGTTAGACAAAATATTCTGCCCGGTGTGAGTATGTGTTCTTATGGTTTGATTAAACTGAACTGATTGGTGTATTAGGTCTTAAAATAAAATTCATATCCTTGAAATAGACTCTCTAAGATTTCCAGAACATATTCATTTAAGTGATTCCGACTTCGTTTGATATTTTAAATAATTATTTGAATATGATTGTGTCGATCGTTGGTAGTTGTGTTACGCATTTGGGCGAATCAAATGATGTATAAAATGATGTTGGGAGTAATTATTTACTTGATGAAATAAATTATGTTATTGTTGATGTTTTTTTTTTAGGGCTTATGCCTTGGGTCTTTGTACCAATATTGATGATGTTGTTGTTGATGACGTTGTTGAAGGCTTATGCCTTGGGCCATTGTGCCAAATGTTGATTGTTGATGTTTTTGAGTTGATTTCATTTGGCATGATTACATATGCATTGTTGAGGGCTTATGCCCTGTTGTTGGCCTGGATTAGTACTGTTGAAGGCTTATGCCTTGGATCCTTATTTAAGGAAAAATGTTGAGGGCTTATGCCCTGGGTACCACATGCATGATTGCACTTGCATTTCATATGATGTTGATGTTAATTGTTGATGCTGCTAAATGTTATAAATTGTTGATGCTGCTAATTGTTGATGATGTTGTAAACTGTTGATAAATATGAATAATAATATGTAGTTGATGTTGTATGGTTGCTGTTATATGTGGTGTTGATTTTGATGTCAGTTGTTAACTACACATACGTGATAAATTGCTATTGTTGCTATAATATGATAATATATTATTGTTATTGATAACATGCATTATGTATTGTTATTGGTGAAGGATTGTAAGTTGCCGAACATGATAATTCCTTACTATGTTATCATTTTATTATGAATTGTGAAATCTCACCCTTTCTGCTTGAATGTTACCTCTTAAGTGGGTAACGTGCAGATTCATTGGAGTAGTTGCTGCTTGAGTTCGGAGTCTCTTGTGTCTTTGTGTAGGAGTCTGCTCTGATACGTAACGGGATGAGTCTTGTTTAGTTGTTTTTATTCCTATTTTGTTAAGTTTTAGATTTTGAAACATATTATGAAGAAGTTGTTTATTTGTTGTAATGAAGGCCTTAGTGCCATTTGAGTGGAAGATGGTGATGTGATAAAACAAAAATATTTTTCCGCTGCAGTTTGTATAAACCTTTACAAAGGAATTTTTATGGAATTGATAAAGTATTATTTTTATAGTTACTATTATTATAAAGTCGAAAGGAATGTAATATCCCGTATTTTATGAAAACTCTGATAAGTGCTATTATAATTAATACTATATTATGTATTTGGGGAAACGGGGTGTTACATACTCAACAGGAACCATTTAGACAATTGTGTGCGTTAGTGTTAGATTTGGAATGTTAGGCCTTCTCTAGTTATTAAATGGAAAAAGAATATGACTAAAATGTGACTTTTTTATAAGGGTGCTTGACTCAATGCTACGTAGTTCTGGGTAGAAAATGTTTGTTTGTTCGTTGATTTTAACGAAAGCTACTATGTCATTATCGATGTAAACACAATGCTTACTACCCAAAATAGTGGAGAATGCAACATTTGCATCATGGCAAAATGGATAGATACATCAACATTCACGGGAAAATGTTGCTAGCTCATTTACACATATAAGTGGGCGTAACATTGTCTTGCATCATCTCGAGATGAAATATATTTATTTTGAAAATTAAACAAAAAGGTAAAAAAGGTTGAGATGTGTTGGATGTATTTTGGGTGATGACGAGAATTCGGATGGTCAAGAACTACATCGCGTATCCTATCTCTCGGGAACTCGTGGACTACACCATGTTCCTTTTCTATCTTATTTGCGAAAAGAGTTTGATATTTTTAGGTATTTTGGTTGGACGATGAATGTTTGGATGTTCGAGAACTACATAACGTACCCTAACCCTCAGAAGCTCGTGGACTACACCACGTTCCTTTTCATCCGATTTTATTTAGAAAAAGATTTGAAAAAGTGGCATTGAAGGTTATTTTAGAGGACAAAGAGTGTTCGGATGGTCGAGAACTAAATCTCGTATCCTAACCCTCGGGAGCTCGTGGACTACACCAAATTCCTTTTTAATCCTTTTTATTGCAAAAATATGTTAAATAATGAGTAAGTTTTTTTTTCTTTCGGAAAAGAGCTTAATGTTGGGTCAAGCGTTTGATTTACGCTTACAAAATGCTTTGAGAAGGTTTTGAAAATGGTTTGAAGTTATTTTGAATCGATGGTGAAAATGGTTGACGGGTGAAATGAATGTGAGAATTGTAACACAAAGGCGCGAGCCACGAGTAAATTAAATCAAATATGTAAAAAGTATTCAACAAGATAAAAATATACAAGTGCATCAAAAATATTTACAACACATATTCATTGTAATTGAGTCACGCACTGATAAAAATCAGGACGCCAGGACATAAATGAATGTCGCGTAATGCGAAGACGTGCAAGACTACCAAAAGTAGGATTCAAATTTGATTTAAATGTAATAAAATTTAATCGTTGTATTTAAAAACAAATCAAATTGCAAGTTGCTTGTGTGAAACGAGGGCATTGCAAATGAATTTAAATGCTACGAATGTAACACAACGAAAACAAAAGCCAAGTGTTGAAACGCAATGTAGCAAAAAGCAAACGCGAGTTGTCACTATGCTAAACTACCAAACGTGCTTACGAATTTGAATTAAAATGTGTCGACAACCAAATTGAAATGTCGCACGTAAACCAATAAAAATCAACCATTAACTTGCTAACGGGTAATGCGATCATCGCAAAATGGATTGAAACACATATGAAAGCCAAATCGAGAAAGAGAAAACGTAAAGTAAAATAAACTTAACGTGTAAAAACATAATGCAAACAAAAGTTAACGCATGCGAATTATTACGTAATGCAACCAAATGTGCAAAACACAACGCAGAAACGCAACCACAACCAAACACATGTATGCATTGACATGTTACCAATATAACGAACAAAATTTTGGTAGAATAACGACAAAAATAAAAGACGAAAATAAAAGGAAACAAAATGAATAAAAATCAAGCGCGAAAATTCTTAAAAAATAAAATGAATGTGTGAAAATGATTTACGCGAAATAAACCGAAAAAATATGACCGTAAATGAAACCGAAAAAATGTCAAGCTTTCCAATAAAAAATGTCTGGTTGAAAAGGCTCAGGCTAATTAAAAAATGCGACCGCAAATGAAACCGAAAAAATAAAACGAGCACGCCAGGTTAAAATACACGAATCGTAGATCAATAAAACTAATAACTGAAGTCTGATCTTGAAGTTTGTTGCCCCTAATTTTACGCACTTTGAGAAACAATTTAGCTAGTCTGTCTGTAAAATCGAAAATTTATTCTGGTCAAAATTTTAAGCATTACACGGAAAGAAATGCGTGCTATAATATGCAGATGATACAAATGTCATCATGGATGTATCGATTTATTGATTCAGTGGAAAAATTAGAGTACGACGGGTGTCCTTATTTACATAGCTTTTCCAAATGGTATGAGTGATGAAAATCCTCATAGCATCCTGGTGAAATGTATTCAAATACAGAAGACCCGAATTTTGTCCCTGGATGCGAATGAGATGATATGCATTGAATTTAAAGAGGACTATTTTTGTTTTGGTTTGCTAGTGATATAATGTGATACAAGATAAACCCTAGCATAATAATATATGGTTGTGATGGTCCACAGGGAATGAGAAGAATAAGTAGGGTGAAGACTAGTTAGAGATAACAATCCTGCTGGAGAAATTCATTGGGAAATATTCAAAGGTGGGTGTTATCAAATGATTAGATATGGCAAATAGACACTTCAGAATATACATGAGAGTTTTGGAGATTTCTAAAATGAAATTTTTCCTATCAAATATATTTGGAGATTTCTAACAAAGAATTCATCCAACATAAGGTTATAGAGTTTTATAATAAGAAAATCATCCATTCAAACTAAGGAAGATCCCTAAAAAGGAATTCATCCAAGACAAAACTCAGGAGTTTTCTAACAAGAAAGTTATCCATGCAAAAGAAACTTTGGAGATTTTTAACAAAGAAATCATCCAAGAAAACTCGGGTGTTTTCTAACAAGAAAATCATCCATGCAAAAGAGATATTAGAGTTTCCTAACAAGAAAATCATCAATCTTTTGTGAATTCCGTTAAACGAAAGAGTCATACACACGAAATTCTAGGAAACAACATGACAAAATAGAGCACAATCTCTGAATGTGCCAGACAACGCTGGATTTTGGAAAATGATGTCAGTGACAAGTAGACATTGGGTACCAACGACAATTGGATTTTGAAGGTGTCGCTAATGACAACTGGACTTTCACTACGCCAAAATTGCTTTTTAGCAGCACCACATAGACAGCGCTTTTTATTAAAAGCGCTGCTATATTTGTTAAAAAACACGCTGAAAATAAGCGTTGCCTAAAGGCATACTTTAGAAAACGCTTCCTAAAAGCGCTGCTAAAAGCCATACAAATGTGACACCTTAGAAAGCGTTTTTAGGAAAGCGCTGCTAAAGGCACACTTTAGAAAGCGCTTTTAAAAAGCGCTGCTAAAGGCCTTACGTAGGTCACACATTAGAAAGCGCTGCTATAGGCAATTAAAAAAAATCTCTTTTAGAGAAAAAGCGCTGCTAAAGCTAATACATAAGAAAGCACTTTCCAAAAGCATTGTCTTATGTTATTATTTCATAAATATTAAAAAAAAATTCATAATTTCAGAACGCCTTAATCATTTGTTTTCTTTCTCCCTCTCTCTCTCTCGCAACTTCTCCCTCCGTCGTGTCTCCCCTCTCTCGCGACTTCTCCCTCCGCATTGTTCCTCTATTCGTCTTCTCTGACCGGCGTTCCTCTGTCCGTCTTCTCCGATCAGAACTGTTCCTCTATTCGTATCTCTATCTTCTCCGACCGGCATTCCTCCGTGAGTGTAACTGTTTCTTTTGTTTGTTCTTGAGTTTCAGTGATTATTAAATGTTCTTGAGCTTGCTATATAGTTTCTTTTGTTTGTTCTTGAGCATCTTGTTTAGTTTTTGTTTTGTTTTTAGTTTGAATGTGTTAGTTTTAATGTAGTTTGAATGAGTATTGTTATATTATAGAAAATTATATCCATTACAAAAATGAGGGTTGTTAGAAAAATGAGTGTTATAGAAAAATGAGTGTTGTTAGAGTATCAAAGTGTTGATGTGGTTGTTGTCGATTTGGTGAATTAGTGTTGATGTGGTTGTTGTTTGAATTTGATTTTGAAATTGTTGTTGTAGTAAAGTTGAAGATGATAAATAGTGATATTTGTCTAGACTAAGTGTTTGATAAAATACTTAAGTGAATTTTTGAACTCAAGAATTGTGATAATAATTGTGATGAGATTTGGATTCTTGAATTGGTGCTAATTGTGATAATTGTGTTGAATCCTATAATTTTTTATTTTTTTTGAGATTGTGAAGTTGTTTGAGAATTAGATTGTGAATTTTTTATTCTTGAAGAGCTACTAACTTGTGCATGTCGAAGCCTCTTTTGGTTACTACTTGTTGCTAATTCATGAGATGATGGAATTGTAGTTTGGATAGAAATGTGATTCACTTTCTTTCAATACTAAAACTTCAATTCAAATTAGAATTCCATCAACTTTTGGAATTGTATTTCATGCTTGACACTGACACTTTTGTTGTGAATTTTCATGCTTGACATCCGTGCAAGATTCATGCATTTTTGAGCCAATTTTTCATGTGAAATAGTTGCTGCCCCATGCACAGAAATGGTACTTCCGGTTGGATTTAATTTGAGCCATATAGTTTTTTAGCCCATTGGCATGTTTGTAGGCTATCGTACGATTTTCATGCGATTCTGTTCCGATGATTTGTGCGCCTATTTTTGAATTTAATGATATTCGACTCCATTTGATGTGTACATTTTTGTATGATATATGTTTGAGTCTTTTTGGTCATTTACGGACTATTGCCCTTGAGTTTGCTTGTTTCCGGATTTGTTTTGTATGCGTTTCAAACAATTGCGTCACCGCTGCCCGGTGTTGCGGTGAGAATCGGATATCAAGCTATTAATTAACTTGAATCACAAATCTTTGAAATTCACCACCGGTCTTTGATTTATCCAAAGGAAAGGGTAAAGATCGAAAACCCTAATAAGTGATCTAAGGTTCGGGGGTTGGTTATACTTTGGGTAGGTGTTAGCATCCTAAGTATCTGTAGTACTCTACAGGAACCTCTTGTTTGTATTTGTGTTATGTTAATGTTTGCTTGCTAAGGGAAATGTGCTAAGGTAAAGACCTAAGGTATATACACTAAGTATGCTTGCCAAGACGTCGCATCTTGTGCCTAGATATTTGACTAAAGAATTAGAGCAACCGTAGTTCACCGCAATGGGGTAAAAGGGTGGATGATAGAAATATGGAATCCAAGAAGGCATTGGATGTAAAGGAAAAAGGTAGAATCCAAGAAGGCATTGGATGTAAAGGAAAAAGGTGGAATCCAAGAAGGCATTGGATGTAAAGGAAAAAGGTGGAATCCAAGAAGGCATTGGATGTAAAGGAAAAAGATGGAAAAATAAAAAGGTGGAATCTAAGAAGGCATTGGATGTAAAGGAAAAATGTAGAAAAAGAAAAAGGTGGAAAAAGAAAAAGGTGGCTCACTAGGATCGTCGCAATCCTATGCCTACGTATTCTCAAAATAAACTTGAGAAATCAGAGCGTCCGTAGTTCCCCTAACCGGGGGTGAGGAACTCTTGACTATGGTCAAGGTTCCAAAGGAAAGTAGGGTGAAAAGCTTCGAAGCAAAGCTTGTGGGGATTGATTGTTTAGGAAAAGATATTAATGGCCATCTCTTATAAAGGGACTGTGAAGGGTTAGACCGTCGTGAAGGAGAATAGATTAATGGCTATCTCTTATTTGTGTTAAAGAAAGGTCTAAGGGTTATAAGAGATTAATGGCTATCTTTTGGGAAGGCTAGGTTAAAGGGGAATGAAGTGTTCACGGGAAAGTAGGGTCTGACAGCAAGACACCTACGTGGAGTGCGACGACTCCAAGCCTAAGGCTAGGTCAAAAGGGTAATGAGCTATCTATGACCTTGCGGTCAATAGAGAGACTTTCCTTTGGAATGGGGGGAAATAAAAATTCTTATAGGTAGAATGCTTGTAAAGATATTTATATGAGAATGCAACATCAAACAACAAGGTATCAAGTGAAACAAAGTTTACAATACCATACAAGGTTAGAATCACTTGCATTAGGCATTACTTAAACAAAATGAACAAAATAACATATTGGAAGAATCAAAACAGTCAAGAGTATTCATAAGAAAAACCCTAAAAGGTCTTCCACTTCCAACACGAATAAATACCTCAAAAATATTGATTTTCACATATTTATTTTTATGTTTAAAAAGTAGACACAGTAAAGATTAATTTACAAAAAGAATTAGCAAAAAAGATTAAGCAATGATCAACTTATGAATTTTGGAAAATAAAGAATAAACCATAAAATACAAAGTGAACATATGATAAAAATTAGGGGAAATGCTTCCCATGGGTATTGAACCCGTGACATGGTGGATGCAGCTCAAAACCATTACCAGACCAACCATGAGCGCGTATTGACAAACAAATGGCTAGAACAATATAAATAAGAAAAGGTGCGTTTTCAGGAAATTAAAAACAAAAGGAACTGGGGTGAGGGGGATTCGAACCCTAGTCCCTTTGGTTCACGCGCATGTTCTCTACCACTGGGGTGGCCATACATCCAGTGTATGTGCCCACCCCACAAATACTTAACTTTATTTAGGCGAGGTGAATGAAATTTAAAAGGGGAAAACCAAAGTACAACAAGTATGCTCATGACTCCATCCATAGCCAAACTACTCATAAGACCAAAATAAATGATCGTTACTCATGTGATGAACAAAGTGATATGTTTATGATTATGGACAAAGAGGGCAAAGGTGAGAACAAATGCTAAATTGCTTCAAATTGATTCCATACAAAACTCTATTCAATTTAAGAGGAACAACAAACTATGTATTCAGTAAGACACACAACATTCAAATCATGCCTTGAAATTCAAAACAGAACCAAAGACATCTTGACATAACCAAAGAGCATTTTTAGATGTGTGAGTTTCAACAATAACACCCTTGAATTAGTGCACCATATGTTGACATGCTAGCTTCAAAAAAGATAAAAACAATATGGCAGTAAGGAAATGTATGCCAATGAACTTAGAGTTACAAGTTAAAGGATAATGGAGTAAAGTTTCACCTATCAGTTGACAAACTACAAGTTGTTAACTTAAAAAAAATCATGAAATGTGTAATGTACAGGATGCAAGTAAGAGCACAATTATTTCTGAACCACAACAGATGATGGTACTGAGAAACACGGAATTGATCAAATCAACAAGCAAGATATATATGGCTAAACTGATATGACCTGAAACAACTTAGCAGTTCACAAAAATCTTGGAATCAAGGCAGTGTTTACAAACTTCAACTCTATGCACATGATCATTCAAATTGAAATATCAAAAGAAAAGCCATATGATGAGGACATGGCAAGCATACATTCACATGTAGGACAGTCAAGGCAAGTGATCCAGAACAAATATTTCTAAGGAAGCCTAAGCATATGATTTTTAGCATGAACATGAAGAAAGGCCTGTGATGTCAACTGTAGTACTTCAAAACAATAGGCATGTGATCCTAACATGGTATAAGCAGCAATATCCTTAGAACTTGTCAAACAAAAACCTTCTAATCACAAAATTGATATCTTAGGCACATAAATTTGTCATGATAAGTGGATACATCAGAGTTGGTTATATCTCCCTAAAGCCATCCTGAACATGATATTGGCTCATAAAACTAGTTTGGCCATGATATAAGGTTCAACCTAGTCCTAACATACCCTCAACCAATGCAGGGAGTGGTTTTCAACATCTGGTTCAAAACATGAAAACCAGAAAGAATTTGACTAACACAGGCAGTACAGAAGTGCATTCTTAAGGTAAGCATAGCATCAATGTAACTTAAATACACGGTAGTAAGATAAATAGAAACATCAATACATCCATAAACAAACAATCATATTCTAATACCAAATATACTTTGAGGTGTTTCAAAAGCATACCAATAACATCATCACATTACTAAATCTGTGTTAAACCAAAGGCATCAACATGAGTTTTAGAAAACAAACATGTACCTTAACAATTAGTAGCAACAAAATAAGAGCATTCAATCCTTGACAGCAAACATGAATAGAAAAATAAAGGGTTATTCTAATGAGACATGAGCAAGAATCATGCCATCAATAGTCCCAACAGGTTGACATATATAAAAAAGACAGGCTTAGAGCAGTTCAAAGCATCAACAGCAAATAAATGAGTTTCAATACATCTCAACCCAAAATGCTAGGGATTAATGACAATGAGGATGATAACATCCCTACTTACCACTGAGTAACAACAATTAAAGTCTTGATACATGACTTAATATGGATACCAAGTGACTTAATTGTGAACAACAGTAAATCCACATTAAGAACAACAAGTGGAATAATTCTAAAACAACATCACATGAATATTCAAAGTAAAACCTGATGGCACTATAAATGTTCGTGAGCATGAATATGGAGCATAAAGAAAAAATATTACTAAGTGGAATATGTCCACTGCACCCTCAACAATGAAGTGTTCACTCTTTCAAGAAACAGACAACAAGCCCTGCAAATTCTCCTCCTTCTTCTTTACTTGCCAAGCTTGAATTTAGAAGGTTTTATAGAGTAAGTATGCGAATATTGTTGGTTCTTCAACTGAGTAGAACAACCTGCTATTTATAGGGAAACATGAGAATCCAAGGCATGGCCAATGTTGCACATTATGCCAAATCTGCCCTTTTCCATCGTGTGGGTGAAGATGGCTGGTTTCTACCTGAGTGAATTGCACACTCAAAGATAACAATAGAGTCGCCACCGAACTTTATTTAGTCCCAAAGGACAGGGAAAATATCGATAAAACCCAAGGGGAAGAGAAACGGGAACGGGGGGTAGGTTATGCGAAAGGAAGGTATTAGCACCTAACGCATCCGCCGTACTCGACGGGAACCATTTCGCTTGCTTCTAGGCTAGGTTGGGTTATCTATCTAAAGGCTTCTAGATAAAAGAAGGGGGAGAGAGAGAGAGAGAGAGAGAGAGAGAGAGAGAGAGAGAAAGGGGAAAAAGAAAGGAAAGAAAGAAAGTGCTCGCAGAGGAACAAGGTCCTCGTGCCTACGTACCCTCATAGTGCAATGAGGAAGTCAGTGTGTCGTAGTTCTTGGAACCAGGGGACAGAAAAGAAGGAAGAAAGGGAGAAAGAAAGAAGGGTGGAAGTGTGCTCGCCGAGATCATTGCGATCTCATGCCTACGTATCATACATTCAAAAGAATGCAGAATCAGAGCTTGCGTAGTTCGGGGAACTGAACGGAAAATAAAACAAGGAAGAAACTAGGGGATGAGAGAAGTGGTGTCAAAACCAAGAATGAAAGAAACTCCGCTGGGGATAACAAAAAGAATTGGTGTCGAAACCAAGAAAGTAAGAGCAAGGGGAATAGAAAGGACTCCTTTGGGGATCCAAATAAACGGATGGTGTCATAACCAAGAGAAAAAAGGAGACTCAGTATATTAACTGGCTGGAAGTGGTTAACCGAGGAAAGAGAGTAGACCCTGGCGGGAAAAAGAAGTTGGTGTCAATAGACGGACTGTGATGAACCAAGATAGAGAGTTTTGAACCAAGAGAAGGTGTTTGACTCTGAAGGGGCCTCGGTATATTAACTGATAAATAGTGGTTAGCCGAGGAAAGAAAAGACTGCAACTCTGTGGGAATAGAGAAGCATCGGTTTTAACAAAGGAAACTGTGATTAACCAGAAGCACGGGTGTAGGACCAAACAAAGGTCGTGACCCAAAGGGGTTCGGTAAACTGACTGAACAAGCAGTACTCAACCGAAGAAAGGGTATTCGAACCCAAAAAAGTTTATTAACCCAAAGGGTGCAAGTATTCGAACCAAGAGGAGGTTACCAACTGCGGGGGATTCGGTGTTTACAGACGGGCTGTGACCAACCAAAGAGAAAAGCGAGTGACTAACCAAGATAAGGTGATTAACTCGAAAGGGTTCAGTATTTTAACAGATGGACTATGGTTAACTGAAGAAAAGGGTGATTAACCAAGAAAAGGTGATTAACCCAAGGGGTGCTCAGTGATTAAAAGACAGGTTGTGATTAACTGATGGAACGAGTGATTATCCAAGAATAGGTTATTAACCCAAGAAAGGAGAAGAACCAAAAGAGGATTGCGAACTCCTGGGGAAGAATAGTCGTAATAGGAAAACTGTGTTAGACCAAAGAAAGAGAATTGAGACTCTTCAGGGGAATCAAAAGCAATGATTGATTACAAGAGGAAAGGAGTGATGGAACAAAGAGAGATTGCTAGCGCAAGAATAATGATCTCAACCAAGAAGGATGGTGATTGATCAAAAGGAGAGATTGAAAGAGATAGGAGTGATCAAGGATCGAAAAGGATCGCAAAGAGAGAAGAGTGATCAATGATCGACTTGATAGGGGAATGAGAAACACTATAGCTGGAGGATAGAGGTGACTATTCTCGAGGAGAGGACAAGACTCCCTTACCCAAGGAATAGCCAGAATGAGGGTAGGAAAGACTTCATCCTCATTCATTCTCTAGCACCCAAAATATAGTGTGTGAAGTGAAATGGACAGCGCAACCGCTCCAATGTTGTATAGTGCTCCTGCAGAGAGAAACGGACAGCATAACGGCGTCAATTTGTACAGTGCTCCGATGCAAGGCGCAGCGCGAAACTCCAACTCCACGCCGGGGGGGGGGGGGGACGAGAGAAAGGTCTAAAGGAGGCCTAAAGAGGGGAAAAGGGAAGATCGATTAATGAAAACAAATTTTCGATCAATTAATCAAGGGATAAACATGCTAACAACTTCCTAAAGAGGATGAAAAGTCATTAAAGCAAAAAGGAGTGAATTATTTATTATACGAGATTAAGTTTATCCATGAAAAATAAACTTAATGCAAGCTGAAATGGAAAGTGCAAAACAATGCCAAATGATCATCAAAGTGTCACACAAAATCATGTATCATGTGAACAAAAATAGTGTAAGAATTGCTATGTTTATACAATGCTAAGAACATGAAACAATTGAATAATCAAAAATGTGCATCGAAAGTTCATGAACATGCTTCAACCAGAAGTGAAATGATATTTAGAACATCCATAAAATCAAGCATGATAACCAATGGAAGTTAAAATGAAGAAAGCATGGCAAACACACTTGAAAATGCAAGAAAATAGCATTATGGTATAGTGTTAACCGGTTACTCACCATGTGTTAACCGGTTACTTGCTTGAAAATCAGTGTTTTTGGTGAAAATTGAACTGAGTATCCGGTTACTCACCATGTGTTAACCGGTTAACACTGAACAGTTGTGAAAAAAAAAAGAAAAAACAGCTATTCAAAAGTGGTTTTCAACACATAATCACTTATGCAAACTACCACATGCTAGGAACTGAAATTGTGCACGAAAATTGAACTTGAAAACAACAAATAAACAGAGATAGAATCAACTAATACAATTGGATCATGGATCAAACAAATGCAAAACCAAATCACACACAACAATTATCGACTGCATTGCGAGCGATACGAAAATGCGCGAAACGGTAAAATTAGTTAGATCAGCCAACCTATAAGCCGGAGATTTGGCTTGGTAAATGTTGCAAAGGATTCTTGATGTAGAAAATCAAAGAAAACCAGAGGAATCTTCAATTTGTAGACGAACCGTATCGTAATCGAGCAAAATACGATAAAGCTCCAAAATGCGAATTCGAACCGTTGGAAGTTGCAGCAAATACTCAAGATTAATCCAAAAGCTGAAATAACTCCAGAAATCCAAGTGTAATAGCAAGAATGATGAAGGTTGAGCTCAAGAAATAATCACTTTCGATGTAAAAGTGATTATCCTTCAAAGTAGAAATGAGCTTTGGTGAGGTTTTGGAAGAGAATTGAGATGAAGATGAAGTTGTAGTAGAGAAATTCAGAGGGAATGTGGGAGAATTGAGAGTGAAATGGAGCAAAATGGTTGAGGGTCCTTGAAAATGAGTGAAAGTGAGTTTATATAGATTTTAGGTTTGGAGTGTGAGGTGGTTTGGAATTTGGTTTGGGATTAGCTTTGGGTTTGGAACTAAGCTAGGAGTTAGTTGGACTTGACTCACCGAGTCAAGGCGGTTAACTCGGTTAGTTAGAACCAACTCGGTAACAATCCTAATGTGAGTTTCAAAATCCAAAGGTTGACATGTTGGTAAATTAAGTAACATGGTGCACTTAAATTAGAGAGATGCATTGGAATAAATATACTTGGGTTGAAATGAGTAGTGTTGAAATATCTAGAGATGTCTAGAATGTTCCACACACTACTAGAACACTGTAGAACCAAAGACCAAAGAGAGTGCATGGATGTTGTCCCAAAAATGCAGCAGGAATTGCAAAATTGCATTGAGTAACCAGTTACTCACCATGCGTTACCCGGTTACTTCAGTCAATTTTTGCCCAAATTGCTCAGGAAATGATACTGGAGTCCCGGTTGTGGTTTTCCACCTCTTGTCTTGATGAATAAACATGGAAACCTTTATTTTGAGTTTGTTTTGATGAGGTGATGACCTTGTGAGGATATGATTAATCGGGCTTGAAAAACCTGAATATCCTGCAACAAGAAACACATGAAGAAAAGTGCGAATGCGTATGCTAGCGATGCGAATGCTTATGCTTATGCAAAAGGAAAAAGAGGGAGGTCAAATTTCGGGTTACGACAGCTGCCCCTATTTAATCCTCTTGGACCTAAATGTACGAATTGCGTCAGCTTTTCGATGATTCGAGGTTAAAGGGGATTAAATAAAAGAGTAGCTCGAGAATTTGGCCGATGGCGACAAAGGAAGAGTTGAAAGTGTTTGAAGGTTGCAAAGTTTACTGAAAATATGCTGGGAGATAAGTCAGGCAAAAAGAGAGGGAGTATGATCGATGCATATGCTATGTATGCGTTTCTACGTGATGCTTGATATCATGCAATGCAAAGGCTCAAGCTGAGGCACAGTGCGAAGTGATTAGGCAGAAACCGTAGCAAAACGACTTCGACATCCTTGGTCGGGGAGAGAACCTGCAGGTGAAGACAATCTCTGCTGGAGACAATAATTCACAAAGGACGATGATTCCGTCGGGGAAGGAAACTGAGAACATCTCAGGTTTCTAGATCACCATGGTTGTCCTTGTTGGGGATGAAAGAACCAAGTCAATCCTTTCTACCAAGACTGGCTCTGCGTGGGGAACAAAGATTCCCGAATCACGTTGACCCAGCTGAGGAGAAACCACTGCTGCTGGTGACAGATAGTTCCTGATCATTGGAGATGATATACAACCCTTACTGGGGAAAAGTGAACAAAGATGTCTTTGCTGGGGAACATCTTGGCAACCTGCTGGGGAGAATGATGACTATGCTGAGGAACTGCGGAGGAGACAACAACTTCTTCATAGAATCATCCCATTGCCGGCCAGGCGTTAGGCTTACCAATGGATATTACCAATCACCCTGCAGGAGTTACCAGTAACACATGCAATACATATTGCTTTCTCGATTGATTTAGATTTTTATTGTTCTCAACATTTTTTAGTATTATGTGATCATAAATAATTGTTTATTTTGCAAACAAAATACTGGAATGGGAACAAATTGAGGTAACAAAAAATGCATTTTATTGAATGTGAAATTTTTGTACATAAAGTGTGTACAAGGATGCAAAATCCTTGATGAGGAAATTTGCAATTAAATTGAAAAACAAATGTAAATGGAAAAGGGAAATTATGCTTTTCATTGATTACAACATTGGCCACCATCCACTGTAAGTCTAGGTTCCAACGCCTTGCACCAGTCGATGACGATTGAAAAGTTCTGTTACCGTCTGAGGTCTAGCCGTGAGGAAGAGAGGCTCAAGTGTTCACAGTCAATGCCTTTATCCTTTGTTTTTGCCTGGACATGTTTTCACTTTTTTTTTCGTCCACCGGGATGCCCATTTTTGCCTAAGTCGCCCTTTCGGGTTTTCAACTTAGCGGGCTATTATTGTTTTCTTTTCCATTGTCCCTAACTTTTGCATGGACATTTCTTTTTTTGCCATCGGGACGTCCATTTTTGCCTAGATTGTCCTTGCGTATGTCAATCTAGCGGACTCTTATCCATTTTTTTTCAGGCATAATATTTTTTGACTGTATCGGAGTTCACGAGCGATGACAACTCCTCCCCATCCATTGTGGTGAGGATCAGGGCTCCGCCTGAGAAAGCCTTCTTGACAACAAAAGGTCCTTCGTAGTTGGGATTCCACTTGCCTTGTGGGTCCAAGTGAACAGGTGAATATCTCTTGAGCACGAGTTCGCCTTCGCAGAACGTTCGAGGGAGAACTTTCTTGTCAAAAGCTCGCTTGAGGCGTCTCTGATACAATTGACCATGACAAACGGCTGTAAGGCGCTTCTCTTCAATGAGATTCAGTTGGTCGTATCTGGATTGAACCCATTCGGCTTCATCAAGACCTGCTTCCATGATGACTCTGAGTGAGGGAATTTCGACTTCGATGGGTAGAATAGCCTTCATACCATACACAAGTGAGTACGGAGTTGCCCCAGTAGAAGTGCGAACTGAAGTTCTGTAACCATGCAGTGCAAAGGGAAGCATTTCATGCCAATCCTTGTAATTTTTTACCATTTTCTGGACACTCCTCTTGATGTTTTTGTTTGCTGCTTCAACGGCGCTATTCATCTTGGGCCGATATGGTGAAGAGTTGTGGTGCTCGATCTTAAATTCTTGACACAACTCCTTCATCATGTTGTTATTCAGGTTGCTTGCATTGTCCGTGATAATGCTGCTAGGAATGCCATAGCGACAAATTATTTCTTTCTTGATAAATCTAGCAACCACTTGTCGTGTAACGTTTGCATACGAAGCAGCCTCAACCCACTTGGTAAAGTAGTCGATAGCGATTAGAATGAATCGATGACCGTTGGAAGCCTTCGGCTCGATCATTCCAATTATATTTATACCCCACATGGAGAATGGATAGGGTGAAGCCAAAACATTCAATGGAGTTGGAGGCACATGGATCTTGTCTCCGTAGATTTGGCACTTGTGACATCTTTTGGCAAAGTTGTAATAAGCTACCTCCATCGTTGTCCAGTAATACCCAGTCCGAAGGATCTTCTTAGCCATAGTAGGACCTTTAGCATGTACACCCTCGCAGCCCTCATGTATAGACCTTATGATTATGTTTGCTTCGTGTCTATCCACGCATCTGAGCAACACGGAATCATAATTCCTCTTGTATAGTATACCACCACTTAAGAAGAATTTGGCGCAAAGCCCATCTAAGAGCTTTCTTGTCAGTGATAGTGATACCCTCGGGATATTCCTATTTGTCTAGATATCTTTTGATGTCGTAGAACCAAGGCTTGTCATCAGACTCATCCTCGATTGCCAAACAGTGTGCCGGTTCGTTCAAGTGATCAATGCGGATATGAGGAGCTTCATTCTTCCACTTGACCTTGAACATGGATACTAGAGTGGCAAGAGCATCAGCTAGTTGATTTTCCTCTCTGGGAATATGATGAAAAGTGATCTCATCAAAGTAAGGAATCAACTTCGCTATGTGTTGTTAGTATGGAACCAGCTTGGAATCCCGAGTCACAAAGTTCCCTCTGACTTGACCGATGACCAAGGAAGAATCTCCATAGACCTCAAGAATCTTGTTTCTCATGTCAATTTCCGCTTCAATACCGTAGATACATGCTTTGTATTCAGCCATATTGTTGGTGCATGCAAAGAATAATCTGGCAGTGAAGGGAAGGTGAAAACCTGTTGGAGAGATGAGGATAGCACCAATTCCACGACCCTTGGAATTAGAGGCACCGTCGAACAAGAGCGTCCATCGCGCCCCTGGTTCGGGTCCTATGTCAGGATCTGGAGTCTCATAATCTCTAATAAATAGAACATCCTCATCGAGAAAGTCAAACTTCATCTGTTGATAACCCTTTATAGGTTGATGAGCAAGGTAGTCAGACAAGACGCTCCCTTTTATTGCTTTCTAGGTAACATGCTGGATATCATACTCAGTTAACAGCATCTGCCACTGCGCAATCCTTCCAGAGACAGCAGGCTTTTCAAATATGTACTTTATTGGATCCATTTTGGATATCAACAAAGTAGTATGGCAAATCATGTATTGTCGCAGGCGTCGAGCAGCCTAGACCATAGCACAACAAGTTTTCTCCAAGAGTGATTATCTGGTCTCACAATCAGTAAACTTCTTGCTTAGATAGTATATTGCATGTTCTTTTCTGCCAGTGTCGTCATGTTGACCCAATACATATCCCATCGATTCATCGAGAACGGTGAGATACATGATTAAAGGCCTACCAGGAACCGGAGGTACTAAGATCGGTGGTTCTTGCAAGTATTGTTTGATTTTGTCAAATGCTTCCTGACAATCATTATTCCATTCAACCGATTGATTTTTTCTTAGTAATTTGATCATTGGTTCACAGGTAGCCGTCAAATGAGAAATGAATCTTGAGATGTAATTAAGTCTGTCCAGAAAGCCACGGACTTCTTTTTTTGTTTTGAGAGGCGGCATGTTCTGAATTTCCTGAACCTTGTCAGGATCAACTTCAATGCCCTTCTGACTTACAATAAAGCCCAACAGTTTACCAGATCAAACTCCGATGGTGCACTTCGCAGGATTCAACCGTAGTCTAAACTTTCGGAGTCTGTCAAACAGTTTCTTCAGATGAACCAAGTGATCATCTCAGTTCTGGACTTGGCAATCATATCGTCCACGTAAACCACAATCTCTTTATGAATCATATCGTGAAATAGGGTTGACATGACGCACTTGTATGTTTCCCCTGCATTCTTTAGACCGAATGCATGACTTTGTAACAATATGTGCCCCACGGCGTGATAAAAGTAGTCTTCTCCATATCATCTGGGGACATCTTAATCTGATTATATCCTGAAAAACCGTCCATGAAGGAAAAGACAGAGAACTGCGCAGTGTTGTCTACCAAGACATCAATATGAGGCAAAGGAAAATCATTCTTCAGGCTTGCTTTGTTGAGATCTCGATAATCCACGCACATTCTGACTTTGTCGTCCTTCTTAGGAACCGGGACAATGTTGGCAATCCATTCAGGATATTTGGAAGTGGCTAGGAACCCAGCGTCAAACTGCTTCTTTACCTCTTCTCTGATTTTGAGTGCCATGTCGGGTCTAGTCCTTCTGAGCTTCTGCTTGACAGGAGGACATCCGGGCTTGAGTGGCAAGTGATGTTCAATGATGTTGGTATCTAACCCAGACATATCTTGATAGGACCGGGCAAAGATATCAACATATTCTTTCAATAACTTGACCAACTCGGAGTGTACATGCTTTGCGAGGGATGCGCCAACCTTGACTTCTCTTCTGACCTCATTAGTACCAAGATTGACATCTTCCACTGGCTCTTTGTGTGGTTGAATCTCTCTACACTCGTGCTCAAGGAGCCTTTCCAGTTCAGCCGGTAATTCACAATCTTCCTTACCATCTTCTTCGGCTTGGTTAATTGGAATTCCAGAATTACAATGGATGTTTGCCATGTTGTTATCAATGCTTTTATTAGTTCTGCATGTTTATGAATATGTTTAGAATGAGCTATTTTAAAAGTGAAAAAGAAAAGACACTTTTGCCATTTATTTTGTGAAAAATTAAAAATAAAGAAAGAAAATAGAGCATGATTTTGAATGCAAAAAACTTTCATTTATTGATCACATATATTGCAAAAGCGTGAGGCCCTTTATAAGTTACGCACTCGTCTCGGGCGAGGACGAGGGAATGAAAAAGCAAAATGCATTACATGTTATATGGGAAAACCACAGGAATCACGGTAGATGTCCAATTGTTGAGCTTGAAACCTGACGGACACTTGCGTACAAATCTTGAAGTCTGATTGCAAGGACCAGCATCATCAGCAGCTGCCACGATGTCACCCTGCTGGAAACTCGCGCTATGGAACTTGACAAAGTTTCATCACTCCTGACCAGAGGACCCAGATTGAAGACCAGGATGATAACCCACTCCAAAACAATTATGCTTCTAAACCACATGAATCACGTGCCCTCAGCCTGGCAAGGCACCTCTATCGATGGTCTCTTTAGCACTCTTAGTAGATGCTAAAGTCAATTGTGGTGATCTACTTTGACTAGTTGAAGCAGAGCTGACATCTTCGAACTCAAGACACTGCAACGGCACCTCAGCTATGCCTTCTTCGGTCTCGACATATCGAAAAGACGATAACTCGCTTACAATCAAATCCTCTTCATCACAAACAATGACAAACTGATCGTCAAACATGAATTTCAACTTCTGATGTAAAGTGGATGTAACTGCCCCTGCCGCGTGGATCCATGGATGACCCAATAGGCAACTGTACGCTGGATTAATATCCATCACCTGGAAGGTAATGGTAAACAGATGTGGCCCAATGTTAATGGGTAAATCCACTTCGCCAGTGACATGTCTTCGAGAACCGTCAAAGACTCTGACAACTAAGGCACTTGGTCTCATCTCGATTCCTTCAACTAATAATTGACTCAACGTGCCTTTAGGCATCACATTGAGAGAAGAACCGGTATCCACGAGAACACGAGATAACAGGATGTCTGTGCAGGTTATAGATATGTGCAGTGCTCTATTATGGGCAGTTCCTTCAAGAGGTAATTCTGATTCATTAAAACCCAAATACCGACTTGCATTTATGTTGCCCACTACATCATCGAATTCGACGACGGATATATCTTGCAAGACATGGGCACTGTTCAACATTTTCAACAAAGCTGATCTGTGCGCAGGGGAACTCATGAGTAAGGACCAAATTGAGATCCTCGAGGGAGTCTGACCCAGCTGATCCACAATCTTAAATTCACTTTTCTTGATTAGCTTAAGGAACTCTTGATCATCAAGGGTCTCCTTGCTCTTTGAAACATTCTCAGACGGAATAATTGGTATTGGAACGGTAGTGGATGCCCCTTGTTGAACCACAGGGGTTGCGAATGCAGGTGTCTCCTTGGGAGAAACAACAATTGGAATTTGCACGGGCTTTGTAGTGACCTTCGGAGCAAATACTCATCCACTGCGAGTCATACCTCCACCAGCTGTAACATTCACGATCTCTGATTCGGTGAACCTTATCTCTTGACCTCCAGAAAACACAGAAGACCCATACTTCCACGGTACCTCCTTATAATTCTGATACGGAAACGGCTTCGGCGAGCAAACAACGATGGGTTGCACCTTCTTCTGTTTAGGGGATTCCACAGGAACCTTCCTATAGATGATGGTAAACGGCTCAATAGCAGCAACTTCCTCAACAAGTTTAGATCTGGAAAATTTCACTTTGCCCCAGTTCATCAGAATGTGGACACAACCCGTCAGCCTTCGACACTGGTTGGGATTATCATCACAAATCTGACACTTACCATGCAATCCTTTCAACAGCCCGTGTTCCTTCAATTTCTTGAAAACCACAGCCATCGGAGTCTTTACCTCGTCAACATCCATGATCAGATCAGCCCTTGAATTCCCCAATCATGTTAACTACATGTCCACCGTGATTCGGCAACGGATTACTCTGAATATTGGGTCCTTCCTCAGCGAAAGTTAGAACCTTCTTATCAATGAGTTCCTGAACTTTGGTTTTGAAAACAAAACAATCCTCTATCGCATGCCATATGTATCCAGCATGATAAGCACAGGATGCATTTTGGTTATGCTTTGGGCCAAATGGAGGAATTGTAGGCGGAATCTGCTTGGGGACAATCGCCCCTTGGTGAACCAAGTAAGGAAACAGTTCCGTGTATGACACCAGAATTCTATCAAAATTCGGACGCTTATGGTTTCCTTGACTATTGCTGTTCTGACGGTTTTGATTCTGCTGATATTTGTTCTGTTGATTCTGTTGCTGATTCTGAGCATTCTGAACTGGTTATTGCGGATGATACTGATATGGAGGTTGTTGATATTGTGCAGCAGCAATGTACAGATACGGATAGTACGACAAGGGAGCCATGGGAGCTTGATACTGAGGAGAAACTTGAGCTGTCACGGCGTTGGCTTCACCTTCTTTTTTCTTGGACTGACTGTTCTGAGACTTTCTAGCGGTCGGCTGCTGGGAAGCAGCACCAGGAATCTTTCTAGTCTTCAAACCATTCTCAATCCGTTCGCCAATCGTTACCACATCAGCAAAGTTTGACAAAGAACTACCCACCATTTTCTCGTAGTAAGATCCTTGCAAGGTACCCATAAAGATGTTAACCAACTCATTATCAGAGAGAGCAGGTCGCACACGAGATGCCATCTCACGCAATCTTTGTGCATACTCCTTGAATGTTTCAGCTGACCGCTGAGACTGATTTTGCAATTACAATCTAGTTGGCGCTAGATCGAGGTTATATTTGTATTGTCTCACGAACGCTTCAGACAAATCCCTCCAAGTACGGATTTTGCTGCGCTCCAAGGCCATGAACCAATCCAATGAAGCGCCAGACAAACTATCTTGAAAATAATGAACAAGCAATTCATCATTATCAATATGGGATGCCATCTTCCTGCAGTACATGATGATGTGACTACGTGGACAACTCAAGCCTTTGTACTTTGGCAAATCAGGTATCTTGAATTTCTGCGGCGGCACAACATTTGGAACCAAACACAAATCTTTGGCCTCCATGCCAAAAGCAGAAAACCCTTCAATAGCTCTGATATGGTCTTCTAACAACTTGTAGTCAATAGATCTATTCTGATTAGTGGGCCTGACAAGAATCTGAGGATTTGGCAGTTGAGAAGCGGCAGGAGCACTCACTTGCGGAGTAGCAAACTGAGAAGGATACACTAAACCCGAATTAACTATCTAACCAACATTCTGACCCATCAGAACACCATACAGATAATTCGGAGGAGGTACCCCAGCAGCTGAGGAAGATGCCCCAGGATAGAACATCCTAGGATGAACATTCTGAACAGCAGTTTGAGCAGCCTGAGATGGAACCGGAACATGAATAGGAGAACCCCTATACACATGCTCTTCATCATCTGGAGTTTCAGTGTCAACCAATCCGGCAGTTTGATGAGTTTGAGCCTGAAGATTTTCAGGATCATCATTCACCACTGGAGGCTGGAATGGGGTAGGCATGACCCAGGGATAGGCGGGCAGCATTCCCATTAGGCATGGGTGCAACAAAAGGCTGATATGGCATGAAGGTACTACCATTATTTGCAAGCTGATGAGTGTAATTCGGAGGCATGCCCCAAGGGAAACTAGCGGGCATCTGGTTCAAACTGGGCTGAACAACAGGCTGATTCACAGGCTCAACTGGTACTTCAACTCTAGCAGGAGAAGGAACAACAGCAGCAGGAGTAGCAGCAACAACAGGAGGAACAGTCACAGGAGTGACAACAGTTACATCAGTAGTGGTTGCAACAACAGTGGGCAGCAACAGCAGTATCCTTCTGAGCACGAAGGAGCTCCATAATGACAACCATGTTCGTCTGAAACTGATCCATCTGTCCTTGGAATTGCGCCAGAGTTTCCTTGTAAGCAGCGTTCTCAGCTTCAAAGTCAACCATGATTCTGGATTTGTTTGAGCGAGTAAAATACCGATGTCAAGTCGTTGTCTTGCTACAAGGAATTGTGAACAAGGATGAGCAACGGTTCCCGGATGTAATTTATGCATAAATAAAGTTTTAAAATGCTTATGCAAAAATATTTGACATGATGAAATGATATGCAACATCAGAAACAACAAGCCAGCATAGTCTGAATAATCAAATCTGAACATTTGCAAAGGTAGTGCTACGTCGGTGCAAGATCTGACGCAATGAGAGAACAAAGGTCGGAAGAGTCTTGGTTTCCTGCAGAAAACCCGATATCCCCCCTCACAGGTGTGATATAGAAAGCGGGATTCTCAGTTTCGGATTCTCGATTTGAGAAGCAATAGTACATTCATCCCTCGGGGTACAATGCTATCGCCAAACAAAGAGGTCATCCACTGATTCCCCCAAAAAAAGGGTCATCCTATGGCAAGTTCCCAGCTTTGGGTCCTCGGATCAAGAAGCATAATGGGTTTGCCATTTCTGGTCTGTCATTATCGCTCCTTGGGAGGAGTGCCGCAACTGAGTCCTCAGGAATGGTCACCAGAGTCGACAGCTTTCTAGGTTAACACCCCAAAATGCACAAGACGCGCAAATCAGAACATCTCCCAAGAAAACCTTGTCTGGGTGTGGATTTCATGTAAACCATACGTACCAAGACGCTACGTAGGCCACACTACTTTCCACTCTAATCCTATATGTACTCTCAAGCCTGTGTAATGGGCTTATCTCTCAAGTAGCAACCCAACCGATAACAACAAAGAAAATAGCAGATATCCAGAATATGCAGCATATGAATATTCAAAGCAGTAAAGAAATGCAATAAATAAACATAAAGCGAATAAAGCGTAAATATAAAACTAGTAAATCGCAGAAAGATAAACATCCAAACAACCAAGAAAAGCAAACAAAAGTAGGGGAGACCCCTCAAGGGAAGGACCAGCAGTAGGTCAACCAGAGATTCTGGGTTCGGTCCCCAGCATAGTCACCAGCTGAAGATGGCTGGAAATCTACCTGAGTGAATCGCACACTCAAAGATACAACAGAGTCGCCGCCGAACTTTATTTAGTCCCAAAGGACAGGGAAAATATCGATAAAACCCAAGGGGAAGAGAAACGGGAACGGGGGGGTCGGTTATGCGAAAGGAAGGTATTAGCACCTAACGCATCCGTCGTACTCGACGGGAACCATTTTGCTTGCTTCTAGGCTTGGTTGGGTTATCTATCTAAAGGCTTCTAGCTAAAAGAAGGGAGAGAGATAGAGAGAAAAAGGGGAAAAAGAAAGGAAAGAAAGAAAGTGCTCGCGGAGGAACAAGATCCTCGTGCCTACGTACCCTCATAGTGCAATGAGGAAGTCAGAGCGTCGTAGTTCTTGGAACCAGGGGACAGAAAAGAAGGAAGAAAGGGAGAAAGAAAGAAGGGTGGAAGTGTGCTCGTCGAGATCATTGCGATCTCATGCCTACGTATCATACATTCAAAAGAATGCAGAATCAGAGCTTCCGTAGTTCGGGGAACTGAACGGAAAACAAAACAAGGAAGAAATAAGGGGATGAGAGAAGTGTTATCAAAACCAAGAATGAAAGAAACTCCGCTAAGGATAACAAAAAGAATTGGTGTCGAAACCAAGAAAGTAAGAGCAAGGGGAATAGAAAGAACTACTCTGGGGATCCAAATAAAGGGATGGTGTCATAACCAAGAGAAAAAAGAAGACTAAGTATATTAACTCGCTGGCAGTGGTTAATCGAGGAAAGAGAGTAGACCCTGGGGGGAAAAAGAAGTTGGTGTCAATAGACGGACTGTGATGAACCAAGAGAGAGAGTACTGAACCAAGAGAAGGTGTTTGACTCTAAAGGGGCCTCGGTATATTAACTGATAAACAGTGGTTAACCGAGGAAAGAAAAGACTACAACTCTGTGGGAATAGAGAAGCATCGGTTTTAACAGAGGAAACTGTAATTAACCAGAAGCACGGGTGTAGGACCGAACGAAGTTCGTGACCCAAAGGGGTTCGGTAAACTGACTGAACAAACAGTACTCAACCGAAGAAAGGGTATTCAAACCAAAGAAAGTTTATTAACCCGAAGGGTGCAAGTATTCAAACCAAAAGGAGTTTACCAACTGCGGGGGATTCGGTGTTTACAGACGGGCTGTGACCAACCGAAGAGAAAAGCGATTGACTAACCAAGATAAGGTGATTAACTCGAAAGGGTTCAGGATTTTAACAGACGGACTATGGTTAACTGAAGAAAAGGGTGATTAACCAAGAAGAGGTTATTAACCCAAGAAAGGAGAAGAACCAAGAGAAGATTGCGAACTCCTGGGGAAGAATGGTCGTGACAGGAAAACTGTGTTAGACCAAAGAAAGAGAATTGACACTCTTCAGGGGAATCAAAGCAATGATTGATTACAAGAGGAAAGGAGTGAATGGAACAAAGAGAGATTGTTAGCGCAAGAATAATGATCTCAACCAAGAAGGATGGTGATTGATCAAAAGGAGAGATTGAAAGAGATAGGAGTGATCAAGGATCGAAAGGGGGTCGCAAAGAGAGAAGAGTGATCAAGGATCGACTCGATAGGGGAATAAGAAACACTATAGCTGGAGGATAGAGGTGACTATTCTCGAGGAGAGGACAAGACGCCCTTACCAAAGAAATAGCCAGAATGAGGGTAGGAAAGACTTCATCCTCATTCATTCTCTAGCACCCAAAATATAGTGTGGGAAGTGAAACGGACAGCGCACCCGCTCCAATGTTGTACAGTGCTCCTGCAGAGAGAAACGGACAGCATAACGATGTCAATTTGTATAGTGCTCCGATGCAAGGCGCATCGCGAAACTCCAACTCCACGGGGGGGGGGGGGGGGGGGGGGGGGGGGGGGGGGGGGGGGGGGAACGAGAGAAAGCTCTAAAGGAGGCCTAAAGACAGGAAAAGGGAATATCGATTAATCAAAACAAAGTTTTGATCAATTAATCAAGGGATGAACATGCTAACAACTTCCCAAAGAGGATGAAAAGTCATTAGAGCAAAAAGGAGTGAATTATTGATTATACAAGATTAAGTTTATCCATGAAAAATAAACTTAATGCAAGCTGAAATGGAATGTGCAAAACAGTGCCAAATGATCATCAAAGTGTCACACAAAATCATGTATCATGTGAACAAAAATAGTGTAAGAATTGCTATGTTTATACAATGCTAAGAACATGAAACAATTGAATAATTGAAAATGTGCATCGAAAGTTCATGAACATGCTTCAACCAGAAGTGAAATGATATTTAGAACATCCATAAAATCAAGCATGATAACCAATGGAAGTTAAAATGAAGAAAGCATGGCAAACACACTTGAAAATGCAAGAAAATAGCATTCTGGTACAGTGTTAACCGGTTACTCACCATGTGTTAACCGGTTACTTGCTTGAAAATCAGCGTTTTTGGTGAAAATTGAACTGAGTAACCGGTTACTCACCATGTGTTAACCGGTTAACACTGAACAGTTGTGAAAAAAAAACAGAAAAAACAGCTATTCAAAAGTGGTTTTCAACACATAATCACTTATGCAAACTACCACATGCTAGGAACTGAAATTGTGCACGAAAATTGAACTTGAAAACAACAAATAAACAGAGATAGAATCAACTAATACAATTGGATCATGGATCAAACAAATGCAAAACCAAATCACACACAACAATTATCGACTACATTGCGAGCGATACGAAAATGCGCGAAACGGTAAAATTAGTTAGATCAGCCAACCTACAAGCCGGAGATTTGGCTTGGTAAATGTTGCAAAGGATTCTTGATGCAGAAAATCAAAGAAAACCAGAGGAATCTTCAATTTGTAGACGAACTGTATCGAAATTGAGCAAAATACGATAAAGCTCCAAAATGCGAATTCGAACCGTTGGAAGTTGCAGCAAATACTCAAGATTAATCCAAAAGCTGAAATAACTCCAGAAATCCAAGTGTAATAGCAAGAATGATGAAGGTTGAGCTCAAGAAATAATCACTTTCGATGTAAAAGTGATTATCCTTCAAAGTAGAAATGAGCTTTGGTGAGGTTTTGGAAGAGAATTGAGATGAAGATGAAGATGTAGTAGAGAAATTCAGAGGGAATGTGGGAGAATTGAAAGTAAAATGGAGAAAAATGGTTGAAGGTCCTTGAAAACGAGTGAAAGTGAGTTTATATAGATTTTAGGTTTGGAGTGTGAGATGGTTTGGAATTTGGTTTGGGATTAGCTTTGGGTTTGGAACTAGGCTAGGAGGTTAGTTGGACTTGACTCACCGAGTCAAGGCGGTTAACTCGGTTAGTTAGAAGCAACTCGATAACAATCCCAATGTGAGTTTCAAAATCTAAAGGTTGACATGTTGGTAAATTAAGTAACATGGTGCACTTAAATTAGAGTGATGTATTGGAATAAATATACTTTAGTTGAAATGAGTAGTGTTGATATATCTAGAGATGTCTAGAATGTTCCACACACTTCTAGAACACTGTAGAACCAAAGACCAAAGAGAGCGCATGGATACTGTCCCAAAAATGCAGCAGGAATTGCAAAATTGCACTGAGTAACCGGTTACTCACCATGCGTTAACCGGTTACTTCAGTCAATTTTTGCCCAAATTGCTCAGGAAATGATACTGGAGTCCCGGTTGTGGTTTTCCACCTCTTGTCTTGATGAATAACCATGGAAACCTTTATTTTGAGCTTGTTTTGATGAGGTGATGACCTTGTGAGGATATGATTAATCGGGCTTGAAAAACCTGAATATCCTGCAACAAGAAACACACGAAGAAAAGTGCGAATGTGTATGCTAGCGATGCGAATGCTTATGCTTATGCAAAAGGCAAAAGAGGGAAGTCAAATTTCGGGTTACGACAGTGGGATGTGGTATTTGCTGAACCAAGATTTCAAAATGTCTCGGAACTCTGAGCACAAGCAGGTGAGAAGTGATTGGTTAGAGGCTCAATGAATAAACAATACTTCTTTCCCTTGAAAAGTCTCTCTTTCCTTGTGCAAGTGGCATAAACAAGACATAAACACTATTTTAATGTGAATCAAGTTGCAATTTCAAGGAAAAGCTTGGATTAAGTTTAAATCCATCATTAGAACTCAGAAACATGTGGCTTTGGTGGTTAGAGAAGGTTTTGAGTCAATACACAAAGGTTGGATTCTTGAGTTTTAAGAAATGAAACCTCCAACTTTGAAGCTTCGAAACTCCTAGATCACTTAATGGATTGAGGAGTTCTAGTACTTTTTGGAAAGCTCTCAATGCGCTCTACAACTTTCATGTTCAAGGATTTTTGATTTGAGGCTTGGAACTATATGAAAAATTGAGTTGAAGTTGTGTGAAAACTAAGGTGAAAAAGCTGAAATTTCACTCAGTCCCCAAGGGTGATTTATCTTCCAAGTCTTGTAACTTAAAAACCATGCATTTTTTGAAAGAGGATCCTCTAATATGCTTTGAAGATCATGGAAAGAGCTTCCATTTGAGCTTTGAATCACTCAATTTGGATGTGTGATTTGAAAGTTATGACTGTTTCAATTTTGGCACGAGTAGTGGAATTTCCACGTTTAAAAAGTTTCATGACCCAAACCTTACTTCCTTTGCAAGAAACTTCTTAAAATTTGATCTCTCACGCCTTAACTCATCAATGAGACATGTCATGATGTATTGAGGACTTGGATGAGGACTTGGATGCTTCATTTTGGATCAAAATCTCGAGGATTAAGGCCTCAGTCAAAACCCTAATTTCAACTGTGAATGCACTAGAATGATCTCTGATGATCTTGCTTCTTCAATCTTATATAAGGCCCAAAGGTAGTCTCTGAGGATGTCTACTACCACATGGAGTCATGTCCCAAGGCTTGAGAACAAATCCTGATCAAAATCAAAGGCCAGGATTGTCTTGTCATGACAAAACCCTGATTGGAGGCAGGGTGAACTTGGGCTTAAGTTACTTGTGATGAGAGCCAGTCACACTTGAATTTAAGTAAGACCTCTAGGATGTAGGTGAGCTCACATGGTTGGATTTAGAGCCTTAATTGTCCTTCTCTCTTTGAATCAGATGGGAGCTTGACTTAGGAGACTTTGCCATCCTCTTGGTATAAGTCCTGGCATTTCACAGAAGAAACAAACTTGCAAAATGAAATGGTTAGTTAACAATGCGTGGATGATTGAACCTAAATGTTAATGCAAGATGTTATGACATCTAAGGGGTAAAATTTAGGTTTAGGGTACAACAGTTGCCCATATTTAAATATCTTTACTGGATGGCACGAGGAATGGAAATCCTCAGGGCATTAAGGTTAAAGGTGTTTAAATATAGCAAACCGAAAATTTTTCCCTTAGATGGAATGCAGATGCTAAGGACAAGCAGTAGACATGCAAATGCTGACATGCCATGAACTTCTAGTATGATAGTATGATGTCACGACAGATGCAAAGATGCCGACAAACCAAACTTCAACAGATAAGGAGCAAACCACCACATATGAGCTTACTGGGGAAGGATAAAGGTTAGTATCCACGACGAAGACTCACTGGGGATACAGACTGACCAACAAAAGGGACTCACTGGGAGACTCTGAGGAAACATTGGGGAATAAAAGCACACTCCTTACTGGGCATGAAACCAGAAAGAAGACATGATATCCACTGGGGACCGACTTGAAATAAAAGGATTGACATCAACAAAAGATTTTCTGGGATTTTCTTATACTGAAGAGTTCAAACGGGATCTTCAAGAAAAGCCAGAAAAGACAGAGAAAGGCACATCCCGAAAAACATCAGATGGAAAAAGAAACCAGGCATCCAATAATGGCTTTGAATGAAAGGTACAAATCACAATATCTAATAACAGCTTTAGATAAAGGTGAGCAAACAAGGGTAATCCAAGAAGGCATTGGATAAAAGGACACCAGACATTCAATAATGGCTTTGAACAAAAGGTACAAATCACAATATCTAATAATGGCTTTAGATGAATGTGAACAGAGACTACATTCAAGAATGGCATTGAATGGAAAGAAACCAGTCATCCAATAATGGCTTTGAACGAAAGGTACAAATCACAATATCTAATAATGGCTTTAGATGAATGTGAACAGATACTACATTCAAGAATGTCATTGAATGCAAAGAAACCAGTCATCCAATAATGCCTTTGAACGAAAAGTACAAATCACAATATCTAATAATGGCTTTAGATGAATGTGAACAAAGACTCGATCTGGAAAAACATCAGAAAGAGAGACACATCCGAAAAGGCATCGGATGGTAGAGAAACTAGACATCCAATATGGCTTTGAATGAAAGGTATAAATCACAATATCTAATAATGGCTTTAGATAAAAGTGAACAAAGACTGATCTGGTAAAATATCAGAAAGGGAGACACATCCAGAAAAGCATCAGATGGTAAAGAAACCAGACATCCAATAATGGCTTTGAATGAAAGGTATAACACATAATATCTAATAAATGCTTTAGATAAAAGTGAATAAAAGACTCGATCTGGAAAAACATCAGAAAGAGAGATGCATCCGGAAAGGCATCGGATGGTAGAGAAACCAGACATCCAATAATGGCTTTGGATGAGAGGTATAACTCACAATATCTAATAATGGCTTTAGATGACTGTGAACAAGACTACATTCAAGAATGGCATTGAATGCGAAGAAACCAATCATCCAATAATGGCTTTGAATGAAAGGAAAACTCATAATATCTGAGAAGGCAGCAGATGGGAATGAGATAAAAAGGTGAAATACAAGAAGGCATTGGATGCAAAGAAACCAGTCATCCAATAATGGCTTTGAATGAAAGGTACAATCACAATATCTGAGAAGGAATCAAATGAAAGTGAACAAAGACGACACCCAAGAAAGCATTGGACGCGAAGGTAAATCACAATATCTGAGAAAGCATCAGATATATGTGAACAAAGACGACACCCAAGAAAGCAATGGACATGAAAGAAATTAAATACCCAAGAAAGCATTGGATATAGAAGGAATCACAGTATCCAAGAAAGCATTGGAGGAATGTGAACAAAGAGAAACCCAAGAAGAAGCATTGGATAGAAGGAATCACAGTATCCAAGACAGCATTGAATGACTGTGAACTTTCAGGAATGACATTGAAAGTAAAGGAAAATCATTATATTCAAGAATGGCATCGAATTATAGCGAGAAAGACATCCAGGAATGGCACTGGAATGAAAGAATATAAAGATCCAGGAATATCACTGGTATGAGAGAAGACAAACATCTATCAACAGGATTAGACGCGCAAGAGAATGACAACATTCAGGAATGGCACTGAATGAAAAGGACAGGTAACGTTTTGGTAAGGTAAGACGTGGATAACGACACGACCTCGGGAGAAATGCAAATGAGGACGAAACACTCATGATATGCATATGTATATGAATTATACAGATGATATATGATCAAATGCAGATGTAGATGTTGACGACATAACTCGACTTTTTTAGGGAAAAGACATGATTGGCAGACTGATTCCTCAACACAGAGATCACTGCCATTCTGCATGGGGACTAGAGATACTACTGAACACATCATTGTCACACTGGTAAATTGCTTTAAGTTGATGATCCTTGTAGGAAGGATGGAAAGTTGCATGGGGATTCTTCAGGTAAACTGCCCCAGACTAACCGACTGTTGTAGATAAACTGATCATTGCTTCAGCTTGATTGATTCTGAAATGACTGTTTCATAGTGCTCTTGGAAAGCTTGCCCCAATATGAGTCTTGAAAAAACTTCTGTATAAACCAATTATGAGAAGTCGCCATTAAACCACAAATCTTGAACTGATTCTCAACAGGATAGAAGGAACTTGCCCCTGATTGGATCACCGACCAAATTTCTCAAATGTTTGAAAATTCCTTAAGAAGAAAGCTAGTTTACGAACAAAAGTATTTGTACAAACATGGTAAGTGCAAAGTTCATGTAACTTCTGAAATCAAAATCAATTTTGGAAAGATGCAATGCATATGGGTCACTAGCCTGAACAGGTCGGTTCAAGACATCAAAGAGAAAGGTAAAGCACAAGTGTAATGTCAAAATAGATGATCTGCAAAGATCTTTGGGAGTCAGTTTACGCAACCTTGATGTAGTATGATTTCAAAATAACCTTGCTTCAGTTAGGTATTTTGAGGGTTGTAATGTGGCCTGGTTCACGGTTTAAGAAACAAATGATAAAGGCTCAAAGTTTATTTGTGCCCACCCAATCTACGTGATGAACTTTCGATCCTACGCTTAGTTAACTCAAACTATGCACTCAAATTCCCATAGGTTAGGAATTGCACTGATGATGATAATGATGATGGTTCAGAAGTTAAAGGACTTGAGATGGCAGGCACTGCTTCCTCACCAATGTTTGCCATTGAGGACTTTCAGGATGAAAATTTAAAGGTTTCCTCTTTTTGGGTTGTCATACAAACTTTTCTTTCTTCTTTTTCTCTCTTTTTTTTTTTCAAGCATGGTCATGAGCTTCCCATCTTTCTTAGCTTTTGCCTTGAAAGGGACTCAGGTCATTCTTTGGGTAAGGAAAATGACTAAACAACTTAATGATTTCGGTGAACCATCATTGGCATTTGACTTGAGGGGTATCTTCCACACTTGCTTGTTGTGTGAGAAGGAAAATTTGTGAATGCAACCATTATATGAAAGGTATTTTGTATGGACGCATAACCAAGTTAACTGAGAACTACCCTGCCCCAGGTTAAGATTGCGGGTTTTTTGTAACGAAAGAAAACTCCTACTTCTAGGCTCGAAGGGTTTGACAAGGGATTAACTTCCTTATTTCTCCAGTGTTTAGGGATTGAAACAATGCCTTACATCGTCAGAAAGGTTTAATTGGAAGCATACCACGACAATTATGGGTAATGTTTTCATCATCCTCCCTCCAATCTTCGTATAATAAAAAAGGACGTGAAAAAAAGAGATAAAATATTTTGCAAAAGAAAGCATAAAGATGTAAATAACAAACATAAATGAATTGAATCAAAAGTTGCAATGCGCATTTCATTGATCACGAAAGTACGAACATAATTTGAAGGCAAACAACCAGTACAAAATAAGGAAAATGCAAACAACAAGAAACAAGGCCCAGTGACTAGTTAAACACAAGGATGAGATTTCATGTCTTTAAGAAGTAGCTGAGCTGAAGTCGACTGAAGCTTCACTTGGCGTGCCCTGGCAGAGGGTTTCTTTTGAACATTGGGATTGTCCTAAAAGGAGAGGATTTTGATTCTCATCAGCTCTTGTACTTTAGCCTTCAACGCAAAGCAACCTTCCAAATTATGGCCTGCACCACCCTGATGATATTCACAACGAAGATCAGCCCTATAGCCGGCTGGAAGATGATTTGGAGGAGGAGGCAAAGGCCTTGTGGTAATCAAACCTTGTTGAACCAAACTAGGATAAAGCTCGGTGTATGTCATGGGAATAGGATCAAATTGATTCCTATTACATTATTGGTTCTGTCCTGCAGTTGGACGTTGGAAAGCTTGAGGTGGTCGTGGAGCAGTAACCACGGGAGTAACAACAACAATAGTAGGGTGAATAACATATTGAGGTTGGGGACGAGGCCTTCTCACTTCAACCATTACAGCGTTAGTCTGATCATCTCTTTTCTGCTAGAAGTTTCTATAAGGTTTCTTCACAGCATTGGAAGATTCAGCAGCTTTTGACACATTTCCTTTCTTAAGACCTTCCTCGAGTCTTTGGCCAATAGTAACCAAATCAGTGAAGTTGGAGGAAACACTTCAAATCATCTTATCCCAATGGAATGGGGACAGGGTATCCATGAACATTTCAGTCAATTCCTTCTCGGCCAAAGGAGGTTCAACTTGGGAAGCCAACTCTCTCCAGCGCTGAGCATACTCCTTAAAAGATTCTTTCTCATGTTGAGTCATATTTTGTAGCTGGCGGTGATCAGGAGCCATGTCAAGGTTATATTTATATTGCTTCATGAAGGCTTTTACAAGATCTTGGAAGCAGTGAATGGAGTTTTGCTCGAGACCCATATACCATTGGACTAATGCTCCACTCAAACTATCTTGAAAACAGTGGATAAGCAGCTTCTGATTTTTTGTATAAGCAACCATCTTGCGACAATACTTGACCAAATGAGCCCTCGGACAAGAATGGCCCTTGTACTTCACAAATTCTGGAGTTTTGAACTTAGCAGGCATAACAAGGTTAGACACCAAGCACATGTTGTCTACGTCCACATTAAATAAGTCATTACCCTCAACGGCTTTGAGTCTTTTGTCTAAGGTCCGAAACTGCTCATGGACAACTCAGGTTCAACAAAGTCTTCACAGTCTTCTCCCTAAGCACTGGCAGCATTGTACTCAAAAAGGGGAATCTCAAATGGAGCTCGAACAGTCTCTGGAACAGCAAGGACCGCAGGTCTGGGCTCGGTGAAAACAGGAGCTTGAAATACAAGCATATCAGTCTGACCAACCATAGCAGTAGATGCAATCGGTGGAGAATAGTTGTGTGGCAAACTAAACTCGGGCCAAGTTGAAGGTGGCATCTGAACAGGTGGAGGGTCAGCACTTGAAACTTCCTGGATGACTGTCCTTTGGGGTTGCTCTCCTCTAGCAATCAAGACTTGAAGCATCTTAGTGAGTTTAGTCATGCTTGACCTAAGGTCATCGATTTCCATTCGGACCTCAGCATTGTGTGCCTCTTGCTCTGACATCCTTTGCCTGTAGTTAGCTCTAGTCCGGTATTTGTGTTGAGGAATCAGCTTGACGACTCACAGGTGACGACACTGGAAGATGGAGACAGCTGGGAATGAGCCACTAGACAAATAGACATATGCAATGAAACATGCAAAGATGCAAATGATATGCAATGCAATGCAAACAGGATGCAAAACACACATAGCAGAATTAAAGGTTCGAGATCACAACATGGAATCTGGGTAAAGAACCAACCACAGGGTGTGTACTAGGGTTCTTGTATCCGTAAAATAGGGTTCTAAGAAGTTCCCAGAGTTGAAAACCCATCTTTCGGATATTATCGATTTCCTAATTACTTGGTAGTCAATAATATTCTCAAGAGAGTCTCGTCCGGGTGTAGTATCGCGTATCAACCATTTAGGATTACTCCCTCATAATCATGGCACTACATCCTAAATAGGCCAGGTTGGGTAAATGGTAACTAATGGTCATCAGTATCCCTGGAACCAAGGTTGAAAGTGGCAACGCATTCACGATTGCTCGTTCAGCATATACCACCCCTAGTGGGCCTCAACTGAGTGTAGAACCTCAAGTCAACTCCTTTGGGATTACTCCCTAGATGTCTCCTTGACTATGTCCACGATCCTATCATAAATGTACGCTCAAGTCCGGGTTAGGACTTATCCTCACCACTCAAGGTAATAACCCTGCACACATAAAAACCCTGCACACAACAGATATATACAGATATACAAAATATACAAGTATACAAGCAAGCAAACATATGAATAACACAAATACAAACAAGATAGGCTTAACCCTCTTAGGGTAAGTGTCCCCAGTGAAGTCGCCATTTTCTATTGCAGTGAGAATCAGATATCAAACTATTAATTAACTTGAATCACAAATCTTTGAAACTCACCACCGGTCTTTGATTTATCCAAAGGAAAGGGTAAAGATCGAAAACCCTAATAAGACATCTAAGTTCGGGGGTTGGTTATACTTAGGGAAGGTGTTAGCATCCTAAGTATCTGTAGTACTCTACAGGAACCTCTTGTTTGTATTTGTGTTATGTTAATGTTTGCTTGCTAATGGAAATGTGCTAAGGTAAAGACCTAAGGTATATACACTAAGTATGCTAGCCAAGACGTCGCATCTTGTGCGTACGTATCTGACTAAAGAATCAGAACAATTGTAGTTCACCGCAATGGGGTAAAAGGGCGGATGATAGAAATGTGGAATCCAAGAAGGCATTGGATGTAAAGGAAAAAGGTGGAATCCAAGAAGGCATTGAATGTAAAGGAAAAAGGTTGAATCCAAGAAGGCATTGGATGTAAAGGAAAAAGGTGGAATCCAAGAAGGCATTGGATGTAAAGGAAAAAGATGGAAAAAGAAAAAGGTGGAATCCAAAAAGGCATTGGATGTAAAGGAAAAAGGAAGAAAAAGAAAAAGGTGGTAAAAGAAAAAGGTGGCTCGCTAGGATCGTCGCAATCCTATGCCTACGTATTCTCAAAATAAACTTGAGAAATCAGAACGTCCGTAGTTCCCCTAACTGGGGGTGAGGAACTCTTGACTGTGATCAAGGTTCCAAGGGAAAGTAGGGTGAAAAGCTTGAAAGCAAAGCTTGTGGGGATTGATTGTTTAGGAGAAGAGATTAATGGCCATCTCTTATAAAGGGATTGTGAAGGGTTAGACCGTCGTGAAGGAGAAGAGATTAATGGCTATCTCTTGTTTATGTTAAAGAAAGTTTTAAGGGTTATAAGAGATTAATGGCTATCTCTTGGGAAGGCTAGGTTAAAGGGGAATGAAGTGTTCACGGGAAAGTAGGGTCTGACAGTAAGACACCTACATGGAGTGCGACGACTCCAAGCCTAAGGCTAGGTCAAAAGGGTAATGAGCTATCTATGACCTTGCGGTCAATAGAGAGACTTTCCTTTGGAATGGGGGGAAATAACAATTCTTATGGGCAGAATGCTTGTAAAGATATTTATATGAGAATGTAACATCAAACAACAAGATATCAAGTGAAACAAAGTTTACAATACCATACAAGGTTAGAATCACATGCATTAGGAATTACTTAAACAAAATGAACAAAATAACATATTGAAAGAATCAAAACAGTCAAGAGTATTCGTAAGAAAAACCCTAAAAGGTCTTCCACTTCCAACACGAATAAATACCTCAAAAATATTGATTTTCACCAATTTATTTTTATGTTAAAAAAGTAGACACAAGAAAGATTAATTTGCAAAAAGAATAAGCAAAAAAGAATAAACAATGATCAAGTTATGAATTTTGGAAAATAAAGCATAAACCATAAAATACAAAGTGAACATGTGATAAAAATTAGGGGAAATGCTCCCCATGTGTATTGAACCCGTGACATGGTGGATGCAGCTCAAAACAATTACCTGACCACCCATGAACGCGTATTAACAAGCAAATGGCTAGAACAATATAAATAAGAAAAGGTGCACTTTCAGGAAATTAAAAACAAAAGGAACTGGGGCGAGGGGGACTCGAACCCCAGTCCCTTTGGTTCACGCGCATGTTCTCCACCACTGGGGTGGCCATACATCCAGTGTATGTGCCTACCCCACAAATACTTAACCTTATTTAGGCGAGGTGAATGAAATTTAAAAGGGGAAAACCAAAGTACAACAAGTATGCTCATGACTCCATCCATAGCCAAACTACTCATAAGACCAAAATAAATGATCAGTACTCATGTGATGAACAAAGTGATATGTTTATGATTATGGACAAAGAGCGAAAATGTGAGAACAAATGCTAAATTGCTTCAAATTGATTCCATACAAAACTCTATTCAATTTAAGAGGAACAACAAACTATGTATTCAAAAAGACACACAACATTCAAATCATGTCTTGAAATTCAAAACAGAACCAAAGACATCTTGACATAACCAAAGAGCATTTTTAGATGTGTGAGTTTCAACACTAACACCCTTGAATTAGTGCACCATATGTTGACATGCTAGCTTCAAAACAGATAAAAACAATATGGCAGCAAGGAAATGTATGCCAATGAACTTAGAGTTGCAAGTTAAAGGATAATGGAGTAAAGTTTCACCTATCATTTGACAAACTACAAGTTGTTAACTTAAAAAAAATCATGAAACGAGTAATGTATAGAATGCAAGTATAAGCACAATTGTTTCGGAACCACAGCAAACGATGGTACTGAGAGAAACAGAATTGATCAAATCAACAAGCAAGATACATATGGCTAAACTGATATGACCTGAAACAACTTAGCAGTTCACAAAAATCTTGGAATCAAGGCAGTGTTTACAAACTTCAACTCTATACACATGATCATTCAAATTGAAACATCAAAAGAAAAGCTATATGATGAGGACATGGGAAGCATATATTCACATGTAGGACAGTCAAGGTAAGTGATCCAGAACAAATATTTCTAAGGAAGCCTAACCATATGAATTTTAGCATGAACATAAAGAAAGGCCTATGATGTCAACTTTAGTACTTCAAAATAATAGGCATATGATCCTAACATGGTATAAGCAGCAATATCATTAGAACTTGTCAAACAAAAACCTTCTAATCACAAAATTGATATGTTAGGCACATAAGTTTGTCATGAGAAGTGGATACATCAGAGTTGTTTATATCTGCCTAAAGCCATCCTGAACATGATATTAGCTCATAAAACTAGTTTGGCCATGATATAAGGTTCAACCTAGTCCTAACATACCCTCAACCATTGCAGGGAGTGGTTTTCAACATCTGATTCAAAACATGAAAACCAGAAAGAATTTGACTAGCACAGGCAGTACAGAAGTGCATTCTCAAGGTAAGCATAGCATCAAGGTAAGTCAAATACATGGTAGTAAGATAAATAGAAACATCAATACATCTATAAACAAACAATTATATTCTAATACCAAATATGCTTTGAGGTGTTTCAAAAGCATACCAATAGCATCATCACATTACTAAATCAGTGTCAAACCAAAGTCATCAACATGAGTTTAAGAAAACAAACATGTACCTTAACAATTAGTAACAACAAAACAAGAGCATTCAATCCTTGATAGCAAACATGAATAGCAAAAAAAGGGTTATTCTTTAATGAGACATGAGCAAGAATCATTCCATCAATAGTCCCAACATGATGACATATATAAAAAAGACAAGCTTAGAGCAGTTCAAAGCTTCAACAGTAAATAAATGAGTTTCAATACATCTCAACCCAAAATGCTAGGGATTAATGACAATGAGGATGATAACATCCCTACTTACCACTGAGCAACAACAACTAAAGCCTTGATACATGACTTAATATGGATACCAAGTGACTTAGTTGTGAACAACTACAAATCCACATTAAGAACAACAACTGGAATAATACTAAAACAACATCACATGAATATTCAAAGTAGAACATGATGACACTATCAATGTTCGTGAGCATGAATACGGAGCATAAAGAAAAAATATTACCAAGTGGAATATGTCCACTGCACCCTCAACAATGAAGTGTTCACTTTTTCAAGAAACAGACAACAAGCTCTGCAAATGCTCCTCCTTCTTCCTTACTTTCCAAGCTTGAATTCAGAAGGTTTTTTAGAGTAAGTATGTGAATATTGTTGGTTCTTCAACTGAGTAGAACAACCTGCTATTTATAGGGAAACATGAGAATCCAAGGCATGGCCAAAGTTGCACATTATGCCAAATCTACCCTTTTCCATCGTGTGGGATATGGTATTTGCTGAGCCAAGATTTCAAAATGTCTCTGAACTCTGAGCACAAGCAGGTGAAAAGTGATTGGTGAGAGGCTCAATGAATAAACAATACTTCTTTCCCTTGAAAAGTTTCTCTTTCCTTGTGCAAGTGGCATAAACAAGACATAAACATTATTTTAATGTGAATCAAGTTTCAATTTCATGGCAAAGCTTGGATTAAGTTTAAATCCATCATTAGAACTTAGAAACACGTGGCTTTGGTGGTTAGAGAAGGTTTTGAGTCAATACACAAAAGTCGGTGTATATGAAAAATTGAGTTGAAGTTGTGTGAAAACTAAGGTGAAAAAGCTGAAATTTCACTAAGTCCCCGAGGGTGATTTATCTTCCAAGTCTTGTAACTTAAAAACCATGCATTTTTTGAAAGAGGTTCCTCTAATATGTTTTGAAGATCATGGAAAGAGCTTCCATTTGAGCTTTGAATCACTCAATTTGGATGTGTGGTTTGAAAGTTATGACTATTTCAATTTTGGCACGAGTAGTGGAATTTCCATGTTTAAAAAGTTTCATGACCCAAACCTTGCTTCCTTTGCAACAAACTTCTTAAAACTTGATCTCTCATGCCTTAACTCATCAATGAGACATGTCATGATGGATTGAGGACTTGGATGCTTCATTTTGTATCAAAATCTCGAGGATTAGGGCCTCAGTCAAAACCCTAATTTCAACTGTGAATGCACTGGAATGATCTCTGATGATCTTGCTTCTTCAATCACATATAAGGCCCATAGGTAGTCTTTAATGATGTCTACTACCACATGAAGTCATGTCCCAAGGCTTGAGAACAAATCCTGATCAAAATCAAAGGCCAGGATTGTCTTGTCATGACAAAACCCTAATTAGAGGCAGGGTGAACTTGTGGCTCAAGTTACTTGTGATGAGAGCCAGTCACACTTGAATTTGAGTAAGACCTCTAGGATGTAGGTGAGCTCACATGGTTGTATTTAGAGCCTTAATTGTCCTTCTCTCTTTGAATCAGATGGGAGCTTGACTTAGGAGACTTTGTCATCCTCTTGGTATAAGTCCTGGCTTTTCACAGAAGAAACAAACTTACAAAATGAAACGGATAGTTAACAATGCATGGATGATTGAACCTAAATGTTAATGCAAGATGTTATGACATCTAAGGGGTAAAATCTGGGGTACAACACCCGGGTTTTAAAGTATTGGTTCCGATGTTTGTTCGGATTGCATATTATCATGTTGCTACTTGTTTTTGAGTTGTGAATTAAATGTGCAAATTCCGGTTGCATTTCCTTGTTGTTTATAGTATGAACCATGTAGAATATAATGATGTAGTTGTTTGAGGTGTTATTAACTTAATGAATTTGCTATATAAAGGGGTTACTTGGGAACTGCGCAATACTTTAACATGAGCACTTTCTCAAAAAACTCCGCGGCCAAGAAGGTGACCGAGAAAATGAAGAAGGACGGTCCAAATGTTGCAATATCTGCTGCATCATCAATCGGAGCAACCTTGTCCGGGAAGAAATCTGTGACAAAGATGAAATCCATCACAAAAGACCGCGCTCCGAAACGTGATTTTGGTGCAGATGTTGATGAGTACTGGGATGAAGACTGGTTCAATTTTCTTCATTCAGGAGGCGGGAAAGAGAACGATTAACTTCTAGAGGGGAAGCTGTATTTTGTTGTTGTTTTGATTGTCCCCTTATATGGGTGTTAGTGATTTTTCTGGCCTTCAGGCTCTCTTTTTAATTGTATTGTACAATGTTTTGGCTCATCTGAGACATTTTATATAATATGTCATTTTTCCTGCATGGAATTACCCTTTTATGTATATGCTAGCCCCTCGAGTACTTAAGTCAAGATGACTTAGAGTGGTCGATCATGAGGTACCAAGCGTTATTTTTTTGCCTTTTTGTTTTCTGAGACTTTATATTTGGAGTATGAAGAAGCGCTGCCTAAAGATGCCAATAGAAAGCATAAAAGGTGAAAAAAAGCGTTGCTAAAGGCCCACTTTAGACAGCGCTTTTCCAGAAAAAACGCTGCTAAAGGCCTA
Organism: Lathyrus tuberosus; assembly: GCA_022829125.1. NCBI lineage: Eukaryota > Viridiplantae > Streptophyta > Magnoliopsida > Fabales > Fabaceae > Lathyrus > Lathyrus tuberosus. Next base: position 7,497 of record JALAZF010000491.1, on the reverse strand, counting down.
CTTTAGAAAGCGTTTTTCCAGAAAAAGTGCTGCTAAAGGCCTACATAAGGCAAGACTTTTGCATATTACAAAAGCGTTGTCTTTACCTATAGCAGTGCCACCTTAGGCAGCGCTTTTAAGCGCTATTAAAAGCAAAAAAAAAATGGTGTTTTTTCCCTTCCGTGGCATAGTGTTTGCAAATAATGTCGGTAAAGATCGGACATTGAAAATGGTTTAAAATGCTAATAACAATTGGATTTTGAAAGGATGCAATTAATAATTCGACTTTGGTAATAATGTCAGTGACAAATGGACTTTGGGTACCAATAACAATTGGATTTCTGAAATGAACGTCAATGACAACTGGACTTTAAAGGTTCCAATGATTATTGGAATTTAAAAATGGATGTCGATAACAACCGAACTTTGGTTTTGATGCCAGTGACAATTATACTTTTAAAAGATGCCAATGACAATTGGACTTTGAAATAATGTCAATGTCAACTAGACTTTGGGTATCAATAACAATTGGATTTTGAAAATGAATGTCAGTGACAACTAGACTTTAAAGATGGTGCCAATGACAATTAGACATTAAATGATTCCAGTGACAAGTGGACTTCGGGATAGATTACCAAACGAGAACTGTTGTTTTTTTGTTCTGTATTTTTTTATTTTTCAGAAAAAAATCAACTTTCAGATAGCCTACCAGATGAAAACTGGTTTTTTATTTATTTATTGTCAAACGTGATTTGACTTTAAAATGGGCTACCAGACGGGAACTAGTTTTGAAAAAAAAACTAACTACTATATGGGAGCTGGTGTTAAAAAATAAGCTATCAGACGGGAATTGGTTTTACAATCGGCCACTAGATGGGAACTAGTTTTAAGAAATGGCTATCATACGGGAACTGACTTTCATATAGTATACCAGACAAGAACTGGTTTTTTATGTTTGTTCTTTCATGATATGGGCATATGCTCGATTAATGAGATGATATTCATGACTTGACGCTAGAGCGGAGCGACATGATTAATGCATGAGAATGATTTATGCGATGACTTGAAGGTTTTCAAAGATGCCTTTGTGGTGGGTAATGGATGGAAAACTTCTTTTGCAGCAAAGCTCCTTTATCAAAGGGAAAAGATTATTTGATGATTGTTGGAATCGTTGGGATTGCATGTGTGAATTTTTTAGTGAGGCATATATTCACTTTATATCTTGTGGATATTGAAAATTGTTATGTAAAAATCAGTGCCTTCATGTTGGTATGACTATAAAACTAGGTGTACTTGAGGATGTCAATAATGAATATGTTTATTTTACTTTGAAGAATATGACGAATAAAATTCTTTAGTTTGGGTGTATTTCATTTATATATTGTTGTCTATTCAAAATACTGTTTATTTTTCTTAATGTAATTAGCAAGAGTGTTGAAGTTATATATGAGAACTATTTTTTCATATATTTATCAGTTTTTTAGACTATGTGATTATGTTATATAATACCGTTGTGCAATGCAAAAATAGTGGATACTCATATGACAGTCACCAGGTGATTGTGCTAATCTACGAGACATCAATTTTGAACTTTCAGATGCAATCTCAAATAAGCCCTATAACTTATTAAATATGGAACACCACTTTGAAAAAACATGAGGTTATATATGTAAAATTTTTTTGTTTGTATAAGAATTATTGGTCATTGTTTCTTATGAACTATAAAGTATAATAAAGGGAACCTTTTTTTTTGTATTAATCATTAAGTTGTTTTAGAAAACATCTATTAATTTACCCCATTATTTCTATTAGCGAGATAAAAATTGTTATATAAAGTTCGACATCTTAGTGTTGCTACGATCATCAAACTAGATGTACCTGAGACAGTTAATCGTGAATATGCTTATTTTACTTTGAAGAAAATCTCGTTTAAGATCCTTGAGTTTGTTTATATTTCGTTTATATATTATTGTTTATTTTTCTTAAGGTAATTTGCACCAACTTTACTATAATTATATATTAATCTGTTTTTTTATCTAAGTGATTATGTTATATATTACCGATGAATAGCATACAAATAAAGGATACTTTGATCCAATCACTACGCCAAAAGTGTCATTTGGCAGCACTACATAGGCAGCGCTTTATTACAAAAGCGCTGCTATAAGTTAAAAATTTAGAAAACACGGAAACTGTTCACTTAGAAAAATAAAAGCGCGTCTAAATATAAGACTTTTGGCACAATTAATGATTTTCCAGCTTACGAGATCTATCAGGGTACAGCATAAAAGGTGAAAAAGCGTGTTCTATTTGTGAAGATAAAACAGATTCGAAGCGATTGGAGTTTGGTCATAAGAATGTCTTTCTCGGCCATCGTAGATTCTTAAATGCCAAACATCACTACCGTGGGTGGAGACAAGAATTCAATGGAGACACCGAACAAGGTAGAGCTCCACCTATGTTGTCAGGTGACCAAGTTTTTAAAAAGGTGAAAGATATGCGTACTCAGTTTGGCAAACCTTTTGCACATAAGGTTGTCAAAGGTGGGTGGAAAAAGAGGTCGATATTTTTTTAATTGCCATATTAGAAGTCTTTGTACGTGAGACATTTTCTCGATGTTATGCATATTGAGAAAAATGTATTTGAAAGTGTTATTGGTACGTTACTCAATATAAAAGGAAAGACTAAGGATGGCCTTAAAGCAAGAAAAGACTTGGTAGCGATGGGGATTAGAACTGAATTAGCACCCGTGAAGAAAGGAAGACGAACATATCTACCACCTGCTGCTTTTACTCTGTCTAGAAAGGAGAAGAAAATATTGTGTAAGTTTCTGAGTGAAGTTAAAGTTCCAGAAGGATACTCTTCAGATGTTAGAAGACTTGTGTCTATGAAAGACCTCACGTTGAAGAGTTTAAAGACACACGACTGCCATGTTATAATGGAACACTTTCTACCAATAGGTATACGTTCTATTTTGCCAGTGAAAGTAAGAAGCGCCATAACTAATTTGTGTATTTTCTTTAGGTCAATTTGTAGTAAGGTAATCGATCCCGATATCTTACCAACACTACAAAAAGAGATAGTTATTACCTTGTGTGAGCTTGAAATGTATTTTCCTCCCTCTTTTTTTGACATAATGGTACATCTAGTTGTTCATCTTGTGAAAGAGACACAGTTGTGTGGACCAGCTTATATGAGATGGATGTACCCTGCTGAACGTTATATGAAAATATTAAAAGGGTACGTGAAAAGCCGAAGTCGACCAGAGGGGTGTATTGCTGAACGATACATTGTTGAAGAAGCGGTTGAGTTTTGTACTGAATATTTGTCCAATGTTCAATCGATTGGACTCCCCAAAGCTCATATTTTCGAAAAAAAGGATGGTAAAAAATTAATTGGAAATAAAATTGTGACAATATCAAGGGATGAACGGGATCAAGTGCATTTGTATGTTCTGCACAATGATAATGAGGTTGAGCCATATGTTGAGATGCACAAAGATGTACTCCGAAGGTTAAATCAGAACAGAAATGAAAATTGGATAGTACGAGAGCACAATCAAAGTTTCATACAATGGTTAAAGGATCATATTTATTCGAAGCGCTCTTCAGATCCGGCTTCAGTAACAGAAAGGTTGAGATGTTTGGCATATGGTTCAAGTTTGCATGTGTATTCTCATATCGCATACGCAATTAATGGATACACATTTTATACCAAAGAACAAGATGATAAAAGTACTATGCAAAATAGTGGTGTCACCGTCCTAGCTGAAGCAATGCACATATCAAGTATGAAGGACTTAAACCCCAAATATGCAAATCTGTCATATTTTGGAGTTATTGAGCACATTTGGGTGTTTGATTACGAGAAGTTTCAGATTCCAATCTTTGGTTGCAAGTGGGTAAATAGTAGTGGCATACGAATGGATAAGTCTGGATTTTTGCAAGTGGATCTTAATAGGGTGAGGTACAAAGATGAGCCTTTTATTCTAGCATCTCAAGCTAAACAAGTGTTCTATGTCACTGACCCGACGAGTACGAAATGGTCTATAGTGCTTTTATCTAACAAAATGGTTGATGATAGCGGTGTAGATCAATGTGATATTGATGTTGAGAATGAGTCATGCATTAGACGGAATGAGTTGAATAGAAATGATCAAGATGAGGATCTTATAGCGAATGAGTCATATATCAGAAATGACCATAACGAGGGAATTTGGATCCATTCATCCGTCCGTATTGCTAAGAAACAAGTAATTCATATTCCAACCAAGAAAAGAAAGAGATGTTAGTGAAAGAGGTAAAATAATAAAATGTTATATATTATTTCATTCTAAATTCATCTATTATAGTTTTTTTGTATTTTGACGTCGTGTAGAAAGTTTCCATCTAACACTTGTTTAATCTTACAGTGGACATTGGTTGTTGGTCGCAATTAATCCTAGCAGAGAAGTGATCATCCGATGTATTTCTAACTTATGAGTTATTTCAATACATTATGGAGCTCGGAGTTTTATCAGGTATAATATTGTACTCTTACTTTAATTGATGAGAATTTAAATATGTGTAACTTTCTAACTATAGACATTGTTGATGTATTCTTTTAATTGAATTACAATCTTTGTGTTCTTTCAGGACCTATGTAGATTTGAAACAATGCTTTGGTTGGATGCAAAAGTACTAGTATAAGTAATATGTACATTTGTAGAAAAAATGTAATGATTTGTAATTATAAATTGGTGTATATATATATATATATTGGTTTGAATTGCCAATTGTTTTGGATATATAATTTTGGTGTAAATTGGTACATTTAAATAGGCCAAATTGGATTGATTTGAATCTCCAAATTGTGGTATTTTTCTGGAAAAAAATTGGTTGAAAAACAGGTCAAATTCTGGTTGAAAAACCTGGTAAAAATTGTGGTTTAAAAAAATTTATATAAAAATTTTCGTATACCTTAGACAGCGCTTTACACTAAAAGCGCTGTCTAAGGTGGGGCTTAGAAAACGCTTTCACCAAAAGCGCTGTCTAAGGTATGCCTAAAAAAGTTCAAAAAGGTGGGGCTTAGAAAGCGCTTTCAAAAAAATTGCTGTCTAAGGTATACCTAAAAATGTTCAAAAAGGTGGGGCTTAGACAGCGCTTTTAAAAAAAGCGCTGTCTAACGTATACCTAAAAAATGTCAAAAAGCACTGTCTAATGGTACCATAAACAGCGCTTTTCATTAAATATACCCCCTTTAGACAGCGCTTTTGGTATTACCCAAAGCGCTGTCTAAACCTTTAGCAGCGCGGGTTTAGACAGCGCTTAAAAGCGCTGTCTAAGGCCAAAAAAAGCGCTGTCTAAGGTCTTGTTTGGCGTAGTGAATATACATATATATATATATATATATATATATATACACACATATATATATATACAACACACACACACACGCACACACACACACACACACATATATATATATATATATATATATATATATATATATATATATATATATATATATATATATATATATATATATATATATATTGGACTTTCATATGCAATTTTATATCGGTTTTATTGGCTCAAAAAAATTATATTATTAATATGATTAATGATTATATGTTTGATTTATTTATGGGCGAAAAAAAGTATATTTGAATTATGATAGTTTGTATTCCTCTAATTTAAAGATTGATGTAGTCTATGACATTCACACACCAAAATTCTTGATCGCAATTAATACTTCTGTACTTACAAACCACAAGTTGAAATTTAAAGTTGAGGTAACAGTAAAGTTATTAAAAATGATTATCTCAGGATTGTACAATGTTGGAACACGACTAATAATCACCAAGATGATAAAATATGTTGTTAAATGAAAGATTATCTCAAGAAGGAATATCGTAGATAAGACCTTTATACCACGATTGTCCTTGACACCATCCGATGTTAGAATTTCTTTCATATTTTATCGAAGACAATTTTTATTGGCTGTTTCTTTTGCTTTGACAATTAATAAGAGTCAAGGTCACTTAACAATATTGAAGTGTATATTCCTTTGTTGCTTCAAGAGGAGGATTGAAGTTGTTGATAACTGATGAAGATGGTTGATGTACTAATTCATTGTTTAGAGTCTCATTTCAGATAATATATGGCCTAAACATTTCCTTATAAGTGGGTACAATTTTCACCCTACGAGCCGGTTTTGTAGGTTTAGTTAGGCGCAACAACATTTTTTAACATGGTATCAAGAGTCTTGGTTTAAGATTCGATGGGTCACCTGCTACCAGATTTCCGCTATCGGCCCACCCACTATTTATTTTCACGCTCCTGATGTCCAGTCTTGGGCGTAAGGGGGTGTGTTAAGAGTCTCATTTCAGATAATATATAGCCTAAACAAGTCCTTATAAGTTGGGGAAATCTGCAGCCTACAAATCGGTGTTGTAGGGTAAGTTAGACACAACCATATTTCTTAACATTCATCATCAAATATTGTAAATAAAGTTTTTCGAAATATGTGACATGCAAATATCATAAAAATATATGTACTTTATTTTTTATTTTGGGTTAAATATGTTTTTGATCCCTATAAAATAAATAGCGTGTTTTAGTCCCTACAAAATAATTATGCACGTAGTTTTAGTCCCTATTGTTAAATCAATGTGTATTTTTGAATGATTATTTTGCAGATATGTTTAAAACATTATAAAAAACTTCTCGAAAGAAAAGGAACTCATAATTAATTTGTAAGTCGTTAATTTCATTACTTTTATCATTATCTTTTGAAATTTAAAAAATTCATATTTAATTATTCTCGTTTTAAAAAATTATATAATTTGGTAAAGAAATATTTTATATTAATCCGAATACATATGAAAAAAATATTAAAAAATTTAAAAGTTTAAGGGTAACTAAATAGTTTTCAAAATTTTAGAAAATAGTAAGAATTAAATCTACATGCATAAAATTTTTATAAGGACCAAAATATATTTCTTTTATAGGAAATAAAAATAAAATGTGAAATATTTATAGAGAACAGAAACATATTTAATTCATTTATTTTTTTATGTACGTTAATATAATTTGATCTATTTTTATGTTAATCTATGTAAAATATATGCATTTCGAAACAGACTTGCGTGTTTATATTCTTCTAATAATGCAATTATATATATATATATATATATATATATATATATATATATATATATATATATATATATATATATATATATATATATATATATATATATATATATATATAAAACACTCAAGCATCAAATATTCAATCTTCCATAAACTCTTACAAATTAATATACTCATTTATAATCTTAACCATTCTTGAATCATCACTATTTCACTAAGAAAATGATGATTCTCACAACCCTTTTAGCCATTCTTGGGACACTAATGATTAAAGTTTTTTAAGAGACAATTTCATGTTATTGGCTTAATCCAATAAGAATCAAGAAGATTATGGAGAAGCAAGGTGTGTATTTTCCTAAACCTAGGTTTCTAACAGGAAACC